>CM060188.1:70555433-71764346 GCA_030549335.1 Pontederia crassipes | reverse complement strand
TGTTGCGTGTTTGCTATAACAATAAATTTGTTCCTGATGGTTCTGTAAATGTTGGTTTACTTTTATTATTGGAGGTGGCGTTTGGGTACAAAACACCTGAGATTATAACTGATAATGATGACAAAATGCGTCAGGTGCTATAAAGTTATGATAATGTTGATTACCCGTGCTAAAAATATGGTCTTGAAAAACTACTGAATTTTCTGGGCTGTTAATTACTTAAATCCTGTATTATTTGGAACAAATGGACTGAATCTTCTACAAATGTTTATATAGCAATTCACCTGTCTCATTTCTAGTTTTTTTGCTTCCACAACCTAACAATACTAACTTATATGCAAACCTAATAGTTTCTTCTTCTTCTTGGGTAATGTTGGCAAATGAGGCCATGTGTCAAGTGCCATTACATATTGGGTAAATAATATAACAAAAGTTTGGGTTTCCTATCATATGTTATAATTAGATAAAATAAGATCTTAATACTTTTAATGTGTATAATTGAATACTAAATGAACAACATAATATATTTACTTTATTGCATATAAATATAATATTATTCTAAATTTATATTGTCTGAACTTTGATTTGTTTTCTATAATGATAAGGTTACATAAAATAAACATGATAAAAAAATAATTTATTTTTAAGATAAAAATTTATGATACGTCATTCGTTTATTTATGTGGCCATGCTGAATTGATATTCAATATTTTAGTAAGAATATAATAATAAATAATATTTTTTTTCACTGGTGAAAGGAGTCAGAAGCTCGGGACAAGATATTAAGAATTTAACATATTGCAGGCTCACAAAATTGGGAGGACGATACAAATTTTGCAAACCCCGTGCGTGTCGCGGGATCATTCTCGAACATTAGATCACGTGCGGTGATTAGGCGGATAGGCACTTAGTCAAATCTATTTTGAATTTGCAACAGAAGTTTTATGATCGAAACGGCTATGTCGAAAGTTACTCTTATAGGCATTCAATCATGGACATGTCTAGAGTGTTGGACTACTCGTTATGGGATCGTGGCATTAGCGCGTTGCGGCACAAATACAGACGCTTGGACGCTTAAAGTCTGAAGGGGCAGCCGAGGTACCACGAGACGTCAAAGGGACACCGATGTGGGTTGCCACCCCACGCTCAATGCCATGACACTAGAATTAAAGGAAAGCTTACTTGTATTAAATATAATGAAACATAACATACAAATGGGCCTCGGAAGGCACTAGTGAACTCCTCACAGTGTACCGTAGATATAGGAGTCTTGTTACATATTGAAGATATAAAAGACGTACCCTACGGAAATATCACATACTTGGTCATTCATAAGGACGGCCTTACAAGATAAATGTCCTAAGGACGGATAACTTGGTACTCCGCAATATTACGTAGTGCGGGGCGGCTGCATGTGTTCCTTGGTTTCGGCGCTGAGTGGCCGAGAGCTATAAGTTGAGCGGCACTGATGCCGCGAGGCTTCACGTTTCGTGCCACGAAAAAATGCCCCGTGACATTCTCCCCCACCAAAGTCGACGACGCCTCCGACGCCATTGTCCGGGCTTCCTCGGAGCCTTCGTCTTCAGTCTTGACTTCGCTTGTCTTGTTCAATTCTGTCTTCTTTGCCTTGACTTTTACTTCACCAGCCAGGAATGCTCGCTCCTTGAGGTCTCGTTGAGGATTCCTCCCTCAGGCCTGCTTCGCTTGCTGATCCTTCGTCCAATCCGGGGTCATCACTTGTGCAGTGCCAGTGGAGTCCGCCATGAGCGGTCTGACTTCATCAAGTATCTATCCGTCCATCAAGTCTCTGTGGGCTTCACTTCTCTTCGACTTGCGCAACGTCAACTTGTGGGATTTGGCTTCTTTGAGGTGAAACAACTCTTGTATGCCTTCATGTTACGAGTGGCCGTAGCACAAGGTCTCCCTTCCGCCGAATGTAAATTACGGGACCATCTCACACTCGATGATCGTTCTTGAATTTTGACAGCTTGAAACAGCACAAGCTCTTTGATGACGACATTTGCACTTGTCTGCTTTGGATGATTTGGGTCTATATGATGAGCGACAAGAGTCTTCTTACGGATGCTTCGAGACATTTCAAGTCTCTTTGTGAGCTTGACTCAACGTCTCTATGTTGCAAATGGTTGCAACGTAGAGTCTTTCATTCCTTCGTCGAGTGAAGAGCACAGGACCACCTCCTCCTTGGTGATCACTTGATGTTTCGACGGTCTTGAGGCGAGACAAGGTTCTTTGATGTAACAATCCATGCCTTGTCCATTCTAAGTCGTCATAGTGGGCGGCGAGAGTCTTCCCACATTTCCTTGTGGTTCAACTCATTATCTCCAAGTTGCAGATGGCTACAACGTGGAGTCCTTCATCCGTCGAGTGTCGAGTGCGGGACCACCTTACCCTTGGCGGTCGTCTAATGTCTTGATGATTTGAAGTAGAGCAAGGTTTTCGGATATGACATTCTCTACCTTGTCCACTTCAAGTCACTATAGTGAGCGACGGGAGTCTCCCCACATTCTTGTGGATCAACTCGATCCTCCTGCTTCGATGGACTATTTTTGTCTCTGGCATAAATTCTCTCCCCCACCATTGCCGTTGCCCAAGGGCTTTGGTGGTATGGCAGTTGTCTTGGCATGAACCCTTTAGCAGCGGCGACTAGCGAGCGGAGGTTGGACGATCCTGTCGTTCCAACTCCGTCCTAGTCCAAAGCTTCAATCCCCTCTGCTTGAAGAACATCAACGCTGGGTCTTCATCCTCCTGGGAACACTGTAGGCGGAGCTCGGTTATATCTTTCACATCCTCCTCCAACATGCCCATCTGACCGATGCTGAACAAAGCAACCTTGACCTCCAGTCCCAATTTGTCAAGGCTTGCATAATTGATGTGCTGTCACTTCCTCTGTCCCATGTCTCGATAGGATCCTTATTTGCCATGTTCTACGTCGTCGCGATGGCAACGTCATACTGAGTTTACCACATCTTGTAGGGTTTTTGGGATATGCCTTCTTCCAATCCTAGAACCTCCTTTGAAGCTTAGGCAACACCTTGGGATTAGGGACGGGGCGAGATCGTTGTACTCGTTCACGAAGAGGATGCACCTTAGATGCTCGTCCGTCCGCAACTTGGACGAAGTAATGCCATTGCGCTTGTCGACAGGGATCATGCGTCTTTGACATACTTATCCACCGGGCGGCTGACCCTTGTGAAAGAATAGCCGTTCCAGATCTTCAAGAACCATGTGGGTGCTCATGAAGACGCTCCGCTTGGGATAAGCGAATTGTGATTGGTGAACTCATGGCATGAGCTCCCAACATCACCTCCATCTCCATTCGAAGGGACGACATCGTCAGTGTGTCCTTCGAAACATTTGGATTGCGATTATTGGAGGTCGCTTCGATTGTTCGAGGCGATGTCCGAGAGGAAAGGGTACCCCTTCCTTCGGTTGGCGGCAGAACGCTTGACAGCAGCAGGCCAAGGTTCGTCGATGCTCGACGCTCAGACCATTTGCCAAATTGGTCGTTGAATTGAGGCATCAATTTGCGTTGACATGTAGCAAGTTCGTCCCAACCCTTGATGGATGATATCACGCCGTTTGCGGGGCGACACTTGACGAGGCAGGCAAGGCTGACAGCTCGTCCACGAGTGTTTGTAAGTAATCAACGCTTTGCTCCGTTCTTGAAAGTCATCGTGGCATGTCAGGCGATGCTGCGGCATGATAAGATGCTTGTGATTGATGCTCCTTAGCTGAGAGTATGATAATCCTTAACCGAAAGGGATCATGAACCTTGATGCCTAAATTTGAACCAACTTCTCCCGTGAAGAGGTTGTGCACTTCACGTTGCATGACTGGACATACGATGCGACGTCACAAAATACCGAGCAGTGCCAGGTCATCACGATAATGTATGACCGACAGTCCTGAATGTGACATGGGTCCACCGAGTTACACGACGCTCGTGTAAGCGACCCCTTGGTATGGATAGCGCAAGACCATCATGCGGGGCATATGGCCACTCTTGACGCAGCGCGACACTTCAAGATTCCCGAATGTATACCTGGGGTGGTTAATCTACTCGAGTGAGCGACGCATGATCGTCCCGATTAGGCGGGACGATAAGTAACCATCATGATGCATGACGGACGTTCCTTGACACGACACAAGTGTATGAAGAATATGCTGCGGGGCACACTGTGCATGCGGCGAGGAAGCTTGCCACGCATTCCTCGTTGGCATCCATGATCGAAGACCATGGTACCAGTGCGTCTGGACGTGATGGACTTTTTGAGTGGAAGCACATTTCCTACGCCAGGACACATTGCGACGACACAAACGAGTCATCGTCGTTGGGTAATCTGAGCAGGAAGAACTGCTCTGATATCACTTGTCATGTGGTCATTCTCGGACACTAGATCACGTACGGCGACTAGACGGATAGGCACCTCGCCAAGCCTATTTTGAATTTGCAGCGGAAATTTTATGGTCGAGACGACTATGTCAAAACTCGCTCTTATAGGTATTCAATTACGGACATGACTAGAGTGTTGGACTACTCGTCATGGGACCGTGGCATTAGTATGTTCGGCACCAATGCAGACGCTTGGGCACTTAAAGTCCGAAGGGGCAGCCGAGGTACCACGAGACGTCATGAAATGACACCGATGTGGGTTGCCACCCTACGCTCAAGGTCATGACACTGGAATTAAAGGAAAGCTTACTTGTATTAAATATGATGAAACATAATATACAATTGGGCCTCGGAAGGCACTAGTGAACTCCTCTCAGTGTACCGTAGGTATAGGAGTCTTGTTACATATTGAAAATACAAAAAACGTACCATACGGGAACACCACCTACTTGGCCATTCATAAGGACGGTCTTACAAGATAAATGCCCTAAGAACGGATAACTTGGTACTCCGTAATATTACGCAGTGCGGGGCGGCTGCATGTGTTCCTTGGTTTCGGCGCTGAGCGGCCGAGAGCTATAAGTTGAGCGACACTGATGCCGTGAGACTTCACGCTTCGTGTCACGGAAAAACGTCCCGTGACATGCGCTCCTTCATTGTTGCATGAGATGCGAGTGTAACTGATTTAAAAGACTTTTGACGTAAAAATAAAAATAAATTAATTTTTTAAGAATTTAATTTATGATATGTCCTGGAACTCCTATGTTTCAGCATTTAATTCCGGGACCTTATTCCTCAAGGGAGTGTTTGATAGGATTTTGATCAAGAATTTGGTGTTTTTACTTTTTTTTTCACTCTGCTAATAAAGAATATAAAATAATGGTGATGTTTGATAAAAAAAATATATTTTTTATAGAGTTCAATTGCTACATTGAAATAACTGAAATTTTTTTTACCTTATAGATAGTTGGACCACAATCTTGAAATCTTGATCGCACAATTAAATTTGTAACCTCTAAGAAAATACCAGATAATTAGAGTTTGGAAAAAACACATTTTTTAAGGGAGAGCAATTCTTTCATTATTTGTACATATATTAGTGCTCACATAAAAATCATCAATCTCAGTTTTGATGGTAAAGATATTTGAGGAATAAAAATCATCAATCTCAACATGTCTTATTGAACTCGAGTAAAATTCGAATTCGGGCCTAAAAGAAGAAATTCTAGTTGGGACATATTTTTCTGTCGTTGGATATATTGTTTAATATTCCAAAAAACAAGTTTAAAAATAAATTAAAATTATAAAGATTAGGAATAATGACTATTAAAGATTATCCAATAACCGAAGTAATTTTGGCACGTTTCTAATGTTAACGAGATCTGTGGAGGCAAAACTATTGGAACGAGAAGCCCTACAAGAAAATTAGGATTTTCTGACCGGCAGTTTCCGACGGATAAAAATTCGTCATAATTTACGATAAATTTTATAAAAATAAAAATAATATATTATATATTTTTTATATTATTATTTTATTTTTCAATAATTAGGAACGTCGAAAATTTCGACGGATATCCAACCGTCGTAATTTCCGACGATCCTGACCGTCAATAAATAAAAAATAAAAAATATGTAATTTATTATATTATTATTTTATTTTTTGATGATTGGAAATGTCGAAAGTTTCGACGGATATCCAACCGTCACAATTTTCGATGATCCTGACCGTCGGTAAATAAAAATTAATATAATATAAGAAGTATTTTATTAATATAATTAGTGGCAGTTCAAACCATCGTGATTTTCGACGATTCCGACGATTTTTATCATCGGTAAGTGAAAAATAATATAATATAAAAAATATTTTATTAATCTAATTAGCAACAATCTAGATTTTTGACGATCTGGATTGTCGGTAACCTAAAAAATAAATATTATATATATAAATGTAGTATTTTATTATTATAATTAAATAATTTTCGACAATCTCAATCGTCGATAACTTTAAAAATAATTAAATATCATATTCATATGTATATCATAATAATATATATTATTAATATTTACTTAGTTTTCGACGATCATAGCTATCGGTAATTAAAAAATCAATATCCCATCGCTTTTTTTCATTTTCCCACTTTTTCGCTGCTTTTATTATTATTATTATTATTATTATTATTATTATTATTATTATTATTATTATTATTATTATTATTATTATTATTATTATCATCATCATCATCATCATCATCATCATCATCTCCACTTTCTATTTCTTTACCTCTCTCCTCTCTCTCTCCCTCTCCTATTTTGCCGGCGACCCTCTCCCTCTCGGATGACGACTCTCTCCCATTGGCGACCGTCTCCCTCCCGGATGACCCTCTCCCCCCCTCTCTCTCTCTCACTACTAGAAAAACGCTGATTACCGACGGTCCGGACCGTCGGTAATCAGCCTGAAAACCGTCGATAGCGCAATTACCGACGGTTTTTTAGTCGGAATCGATCCGTCGGAAAAACTCTCGTCGCAAACCGATTTGCGACGGTTGAAAAAAATTCGTCAAAAATATCGACGGTCAGAACCGTCGGAACAGTCCCCGACGGTTCGAACCGTCAGAACAGTCCCCGACGGTTCGAACTGACGAAATTTTTCGACGGTTGCAACCGCCGGAACAGTCCTCGACGGTTCGAACCGTCGAAATTTCCGACGGTTGCAACCGCCGAAAACGGCCGACGGTCCGAATCATCGATATTTTCGACGGTTGCAACCGCCGAAAAAGGCCGGCGGTCCCAACCGTCGCAACTTTTCGACGATCGCAATTATCGAAACTTTCGATGGGCGTCGCAACCGTCGATATTTTGGTGGTCGCAATCGTCGCAAATATTTTTATAAATATAAAAAAAATAGCGGTCGGATCGGGCTGCGGCCAACTCCGGCCGCTGGAGGCCTGATCCGGCCGCCTGGCGGCCGATCCGGCCGCTGGGGGCCGGATCCGAATGGCCACGGCCGGATCCGGCCTCCAGTGGCGAGATCCGGCCCGGCCTCTGGCCGGAGAGAGAAAGAGAGAGAGAGACGCCAGCGCGGGAGCGTCGCCGGCGTCCGGCGCGGGAGAGGGTGCTCGCGGCCGGGAGAGAGAGAGGAGAGGAGGGAGAGAGAGAAGAGGGAGGAGGAGGAATATAAAGGGAAAAAGTGGAAAGAAAGCGGGAAAAGGAAAAAAAAAAGTGAGATAACGAAATTTTAATTACCGACGGTTTCGGCCGTTGAAAATGTAAATATTAACTATTTTTATAATTACCGACGGTTATGACCGTCGAAAATATATTTAGTTATATATAATGTTTATTTTTTATTTTACCGACGGTTTGAACCGTCGGTAATCGTTACCATTACCGACGGTTTGGGCCGTCGCTAGTTATATTAATAAAATATTCTTTATATGATATTATTATACATTTACCGACGGTTACGACCTTCGAAAATTGCAGTGGATTTTGCGACGGATGGATATCCGTCAGAAATATCGACGTTTCTAATCGTCGAAAAATTTAATAATAATATAATATATTTCATAATTTATTTTTTATTTCCGACGGTCATGACCGTCGAAAAATCCGTCGGAAAAATTTAATAATAATATAAAAAATACATAATTTAATTTTTTCATTTCCGAAGGTCATAACCGTCGGAAAAGTCGTCGGAAATTGCGATGGATGGATATCCGTCAGAAATATCGATGTTCCTAATCGTCAAAAAATTAAATAATAATATAAATTATTTCCGACGGTCATAACCGTCGAAAAATCCGTCGAAAACGGAACCGTCGAAAAATTCGTCGCAAATTGTGACGGATTTAGAACCGTCAAAAATTATCCGTCGGAAAATCGCGATTTTCTTGTAGTGTCTCCCCCTCCCTCCCTTCCTCCCTCCCTCCCTTTCATGCGGCCCGATCCGGCCGATATGGCCCCCGCGGCCGGATCTGGCCGCACTAATTTTTTTATATTAAAAAAATTCTTTGCGATGATTGTGACCGTCGAAAGTTTCGATGGTCGCGACGACCGTCGAAAGTTTCGACAATTGCGACAACCGCCGAAAGCGCCGAAAGTATCGACGGTTTCACGACCGTCCTTCGATGATTGCGGCCATCAGATTTCTGTCGAAACTTTCGACGATTTTTTTTTCAACCGTCGAAAATTATTTTGCGATGACCATTTTTTTACGAATCGGTTCTATTTAAAAACCCGTCGAAACTCATCATTTTCGATGATTTTCGAAAAATTACAGACGGTTTGGACCTTGTAGTGAAGCTCAATTGACGCACTTTTCGTCAACTTCCAGGTCAAGGATGAATATTCTTGGATTTCAATATAATTGAGAGAGAAAGAGAGAGAGAGAAGAGAAAGAGTAAGAGTATTTGCATATATTTGAGAAGGAGATTGATTTGGTATTTAATGGTTGGCCGATAAAAAACTTAATATAAAAGGCCGTATGAAGAAAAATCAAACGAAGTGAAGGATAAAAAGACAACTTCCATCCAATACAAGACAATTTTAATTATAATGAGTTAATAAAACTAAACTGGAATGCATTGAATACAAGTGACAAGAAAAGAATACTTGTGTCGAAGAATGTACACTCATTTTCTTATATTTAGATGGACATATGAACCCATATTAATTGTGCCCTGGCATGCATTAGCTTCATGCATGCAGTGACCTGCAACTGCACAAAACTCCGAGGCGACAATGTCAAACAAGTTGCAGCCTTCCTCCCATCAACTCCTTCCAAGTTGCAATAAATTAATATTGGAAAAAATATGTATCAAGGATAAGAGCTGTTGAGATCTCCAATGAACAACATCATTCAATATAAATATTGATCAGCAGCCCAACATAAATTGTATCTCCTTGCTTGCAGATCGATATGACTGTTGTTGGGGGCATCCAAGGCCATGGGCTTGAGATCACCGGTACATACTTAAAATTATGCTACAGAGATATGAATAATACGAAGTGATCCGTTGATTTATGCTAAACCTGTTTAGTTATCTTTGTTCATATGTACGCATACATATATGCTTCATGTTTAGTTTTATACTCTTTATGCCAACATTTTTCCAGTGATATCATGCAATAAGTTGAAGAACAAAAGCTGGTTCACCAAGCAGATCTACGTCCAACTCGAGTACGGGGACTCCAAGATTCGCACAAACACCTGCAAACGTATAAAACAAAGAGAGAGCGAGCGAGCGAGCGAGAGAGAGAGAGAGAGAGATCTTTGTTGTTTCTCTATAAAACGTGTAAAACGTATAATTTTTTGGATATGAATGCACAGATGGACGTAAAAATCCCAAGTTTGGTGATGAATGCGAGATAACCCTCATCGAAGGCCTTCGGGAAATCAATGTATAAGTTTGGAATAGCAACACACTCATTGGCAATGGCAGGTAATTAGTAGCCACAGTTGCATCGTATACATGCATGCATGAATCATGATATATATATATATATATATATAGTTAGATAAGCTCCATCTGGTCAAAACCTTTCTGTTCTTCATAACTTTGGACAGCTGCTCTCTTCTGTTCTTTCAGAATTCAGTTGGACGAAGTCCTCCACAAAGGCTACAAAAGCGGCGCTGGCAGCTTAAGACCGAATCGTCCGGGTAGGGCATGCACTGGGAACCGACAACTGTTAATTTGCTTTCAGAAGATGTTCATTTGCATACAAATGATGCTGCTGCAAGTTTTTGCTCATTCATGCATGTTATTGTTTCTGCACAGATATGCCGGTGAACTAAGGCTGATCATGTACTACCCCAATGCATCATCCTTCAGGGGTCGAGTTCTTCGGCGGCTTAAGCCAAATTTTCGTTGTTTAGTAATATGCAAAGGCGTTGACAAAAGTCATAGACTGAATGTTGTGGCAAACGAGGGCATGTGTCAAGTTTCATTACTTAATACTAGCCTTGGTTTTCTATCATATGTTATAATTAGATACAGTAAGGTCTTTATACAAGAGAGGGAACAGGTCTCTGGACAAACATAAAAAAAAAAAAACTATACCTCCTTCGTCATTCAAGAGTAACCATTGCATCAAGTTTGTTTGCATAAAAGAGTTAACGTTGATTGGTTGGTAGTGGAGAGTTCCATGTTCTCTTTGCAACTATGCAATTCTTGGGTATGTGGATCACCATTCTCGGTTACAAAGCTGGTAGGTGTCGGAGTTCGTCAATCCTCTTCTCGCTCGAAGATAGTTTGTGGTCAAATCTTCTTGTGCCACTTTCCATAGGAAGGCTCGTATCCTCTGTGTTCCGTGCTACTTCCATATGATTTTTCATATCTTGTCCTGATTTCCTTATTGATCTTTTTTTCGGTCGAGATCCATCGATTTTCAATACTACTAGCAGTTTTTTTTATATTTAAAAATTTATTTGCGACGGTCGCGATCGTCAAAAGATCGACGGTTACGACAACCGTCTAAAGTTTCGACAGTTGAGACCGTCGAAAAGTTGCGACGGCTCGAACCGCCGGCCTTTTCCGGCGGTTGGAACCGTCGGAAATATCGACGGTTCGAACCGCCGGGGACTTTTCCGGCGGTTGCAACCGTCGGAAATATCGACGGTTCGAACCGTCGGGGACTTTTCCGGCGGTTGCAACCGTCGGAAAATTTCGACGGGTCGAACCGTCGGGGACTGTTCCGACGGCCAGAACCGTCGATATTTTCGACAAATTTTTTTCAACCGTCGCAAATCCGTTTGTGACGAGCGTTTTTCGGACGGATCGATTCTGACTGAAAAACCATCGGTAATTGTGTTATCGACGGTTTTCGGGCTGATTACCGACGGTTCGGACCGTCGGTAATCCGTGTTTTTCTTGTACGCGCATGGTACGAATAAGTCTTGTGCAGCGTGGTGATTTTGGATTTCAAATCTAGAGTTGCTCCTAGAACGCAATCCCACAATCTAAGTGTACCAACTAACGTTGGTTGTAATTGGCCTTTAAGTATGAAGTAGGCTGAACTTGACGTAAACCTCCCGTTTGGTTCCATTCCTTAGGCCCTCGCTTTGGTGGTCGAATTGAGAAGTTCATTTGTCAGATGTCTTCTGGCAAAAGTTCTTGGATTGTGTACATCACCGAATGGAGACAACAAAGTGTGTATTTGATGTTTTTTCCCCAGCTCAAATCTCTGAACATCACGTATGACCTAGGGGTTGACAACCCAAAACCCAAAGACTACAAAATTTTATGAAGATGAACGGCCAATAACAGAAACCAGACTATTTAGTCTGACATCAAGTCACACAACAAGCAATTGTATCAACAAATCTCATGCATAAAGACCAATGAAACCAATTCATACAGGTAACACTGCTAACATTTTCAAGGATAAATTTAACAGCATGCTTCATAAGCCCATCAACAGGGGCTGTTTACCTTCGCGCAGATGAAAATAGAACTATATACAACAATAAATTCAAATCGTGAATTTGGTCAAAAGATTTTTTTTTTGAAACACTACTAAATAGAGATATGTTGTACTCGGATACTCTACAAATTGTCCGATCATGAATAAAAACAGACGAGACCAAGAAACAAACAAAACAGTTAAATGATACAGCATAAACAAAACAGTTCGTAGGAGGCAACCCCACTTCAAGTGTAATGATTCTAAAACAATATCACCAACCTAAAAAAGCAAACAAATAAATCACATACACAGATCTTCAAACTAAAAATCAATTCTGTTTTTAGAACTGAAATCAATTCTGAAACAAACAATTAGAACTACTGTTTTCTTAACATAAGAAATCATTGCCAGAACAACAGTTGGAACTGGCTTATAGGTGTGGACAGACTTTTGGTGTGACGTCCGAGAATTTCGTTAAAAAAAAAGAAAAAGAAAAAAAAGAAAGTCGAGTCGTTCGTAACTGTCTCCTACATTCACGAAGCACCACTATGCCCTTATAATGGTGACCTACACGCCGACCTAAAGGATTTTTACCATCTTGGCATCACGGCAGGAGAGGTGGAGAGAGAAGCGCTGAGACGCCGTGACCGAGGGAGACGTGTAGGCCGTCAACAGTGAAATCAAGTTCGTCGCTTGCAAAAGGTACACAAAAATCCGCTATCGTCAGTAGGGCTTATTAAGAAATTTTGATCATTATTAGAGCCTTTAAAAATACATCATGCGCAGCCATTTTGTCTTACTTTCTTATCGTGATATGATCGATGTCAGATGAGATGATTTCTGGTGCTAAAGTCTGCCTTATTTATACTATTTCATGTGAATAATGGCCAATGTCCTATTTCAGGCTGTCAATTCGTATGAATATTTTTCTTTAATCACATTATTTGAGATGACATTCATTCGTATTTCGTGTCGAACATATTAATGTGTAAAGTCATATCTATCTTGTATGGTTCCACGCATCTTGCACATACAAACATCACTATGGTTGCAATTAATGCTCTGAAATGATGTTTTCGTAAATTCAGTTAATGCTTTTAGCAGGCAACACACACCCTTAAATGTATTCATACGTACTCATCATGCCATCATGCCTGCTACAGCACCCATGTTAATACATCTTTACATCTTAATCATTCCATTAGTATATTAATATAGTAACCCTATTACAATACTCTCTACTGATCCACAAAGTCTATTTTTGCCGCTACTTATCAACGCATAAATATTCTGATGTATTTCTACAGATTTATATATTCTTATTCCATAATTTTATGGTCGGTCATTTTCTCACGTTGTCAAATGATCTCGGCATTTAAGTTAAAATGTTTACCTCTCTAAATTTCATCATCATATGCTTTTATTCCAAATCAAATGTTCTTATCGTATTACCTTTCAAATTTTTATTCTTAAACCTCCAAGATAGTTATAGAATAAAAAAAAGATAAAAGACAAAAAATGTTAAATGGAAGAGCTCTTCTTATGTTTGGTTGACGACGGTCAACCTGACTAAAAGGGAGTCGAAAGATACTCCACCGGCCCATATTAGGCGTTGAGATGCTCCGCCCTGGTCAAAAGGGAGTCGAAAGATACTCCACCGGCCCTATTAAAGGGAGTTGAAAGACACTCCAAAATAAGTGTAACATAATGAAAAATGTAAAGATGACAATGATTATGATGATGGGCAATGTCCAATGATATTATGATCTTTTAATGATGATCATGTTATTCTCGTTACACTTATCATATTATCATCAGTAATGCCACTCTAGTTCATGTCTCTTGATCATGATGTTATTGTATCAATCATATCTACATGACTCTATCATTTAGGATTATGTTTATTTGATTATCTTTATGATGTCATTGTTGCTTATATGTCATATCATTATTATGTACTGGGCGTCAAAGCTCACAGGGAGGTTCACCTCCCCTGTGTATTCAATGTCACAAGTAATTACCTGTCCTAGTAAAAAGAATGATGGCGCAGGCGACAGATCGAGCTCGTGGTGATCTTTGCACATGAAATCGAGTCTCTTCAGCTTCCTTTCTATTTTCATCGAGTTGTAATTATCTTATGCAAAATCTCATGCTTATGTTATTTGGGACTCATTATGTTATTAAGATTTCCGCACTCATTTCTATTGTATCTCTTTTCAATCAAATAATTACTATTTTTTCTTCCGCAACTATGCCTCTATTATATTGACCAATCAAAGTCATATTTCGGTCAAAATATTGTACACGTAAGCTATGTCCCGTAACATTTTCGGAGTGTATTCAGCCACGTGGCGGGATGCATTTCGGGGGCGTTACATTTGGAGTGGGTGGTCACACTCATAACCATAACATCAAAACATAAGTATCTAAAGGGCCAGGGGTTTCCATTTCGCTCATGTTGAACGGGTGCATATTTAGAGAAGAAGTTTTTTAGGGGGAAAAGGATGACTAACTAGAATGTTAATCATCCAAATCATTTATTGATGATAAATAGTTACAAAGATTACAAAAGTTTAGGTGATGAAAACACCACAAAGATCACCACACATCATACATAAACATAGCATGATTAAGAATGTTCTCAACATAACATCAGTCATTTTGAAAAATCAGCTTATTCCATTGTAGCCATACAGCCGAGATTAGTGCAAAGAGGGGAGCCTGCTTCTGCAAGATCGATAGGTGATAACAGGACCCAACGTATTAACACACCAGAAGGAAGTCGAGAAGAAAGATGTCATGAGGAAAATGTACCCTCCAACACAAAAAAATGGTGGGGGGGTGGGTGGGTGCTTGAGTGATGGTGTAAAAACGTTTTCCCAATATATGGTATAAATAAAACTCGATGGAGCATTTGTCACCCATCCTATCTTCTCTAAAAGAATATTAAACTACCACATCATCATCCATATAATACACATTAACATATTAATTTTCATTGGCATCTGAAATTCGTAGCTGGTGACGATGCTCTGTAGGTCGGGGAAGGCAATTGAATGCTGCTAGGAGCTAACAACGCAATAATATTGTTACAGATCGAGTGAAGGTTGTTGAAGAGAATTCACATATAACAGGAGGTTGGTAGGGCATGCTCAGCTGCAGTGAGTTCATCTAAGTATGAATAGAGAAAAGAGGAGCAGGGAATGATGTTTGATGAAGAAAAGTGACAAGCTTGATGAAGAGCAGAAACAAGGGAGCCAAAGAAGAGGAAAAGAGTGCAGCCATGGTAACCTTATGAATAGAGGAAAGAATCTCAAATCATCACAGAGCTATATACAATTACATGATGGCAGTATTGTAGGTGAGAGTTGTAGAATACTTTATGTGACAGTGAAAGAGGATGTGCTGGCTAGTTAGAGGATGTGACTGAGACCGAGAATTCGATGAGATATGCCTTGATAAGTTGAACTAAATAAATATAGATAAGTGAAACTCAACATTCGAGGAGTTAAGTCATAATCAGTAAAAGAACATATCATGATACAAATTAAACAGTATGGAAAAACTTCGGTAACATGTTACAGCCTAAGCACTAGAAACATAGACAAAAGTTCATAGGAGGCACTCAACTTCAAGTAAAATGTGCTGAAAGATTACCGCCGACCAAAGAAAGCAACCACACAAATCATAAGAGTATATCTCAAACCATGGAATTATTGCAAAAATAATCTAATTAGATATGCCTAAAAACACCATCTACCATAACCTAGGAAGTCGCCAACTCTAAAAGTATCAAATATCCATTTAACCTAGAAATTATTTTATTTTTATGATGTTATGGCGAACGAGCTAGCACTATCGAAATGACCTGATTGCCCATGGCATTTGGGGTTAAAATATTCGGGGTGTTACAAAAGAGGTACATTTTCGTATAAAACTCGCTGGAAGAAACGGTTGCTGTCCGACAAGACTTACCCATATGCCTTATTTTACTGGTGACCTAGTACTCGTATCAACGTAGAATCTTGGTGCACGAACATTGCCATTCTCTGACGGAAGGTCGATTCAGAGAGGAGTACCAAAATGTGACGTGATACACTAGATAGCAGCAATGGAACATAACTCAAAGGTTAACTTCGGAAATTGGATCCAAACAAGTAGAGTGTTTGGGTGCTACTCAGAAGGTCGAAAAAAAGGCTTGTATTTGTTGGTAGGTAGGAGATGGCCCCAGAAGATATCCAGCGGTCTAGTAAGAACCTGCAAATAGTCATCAGAATTTGAGAAGGTGTATAGAAGATAACAGTTACAAGTCCCAAATCTGAGGCAGGGCGGAGGTAAGAGGAGCAATGTCCTCCCTGCTCCCAGGAAATGTCCCACAAGGCTTCACTCCGGAGCTGCCAACTGATGTTCCACATCTGCCAGAGGGATGTCTAACGGTTTCGGTGACCGTAGGTGACGCCATTGTCGCGGGGAGATCTGGGGGATGCTACGTCTCTCTTGCACGATGTCCGACCATTTTCCTTGGGTTGGACAGGGGTGGGGGTTTGAAGGGAGCACTTGCAGGGAGTTACTGGTATGTGATAGTGGAGGGAAGGAGGTGGTTGAGGAGAGAGGAAAGTTGTGGGGTTGTTTTTGCATATCCCATTGTGGAGAGGAGGGGGAAGAAGCAACTCCGACTGCTCCCTCCCACTCCCTCTCTTTTATCAGTAGTCCCTTTCCAATACTATCGCTTTCTGTTTGAACTTTCTAACACAAACTCTACAATGCTTCCATGAACTTACAAGGAAAGTGCACTCATTTTCTTAGATTTTTTATGAATGAGGCGACAATGTCAATCAATTTGCTACCACTCGTTATGGATCCAGCCTTCCTCTCGTCAACTCCCTTCCAAGTTGCAATAAATGTATCAAGGGTAAGATCTGCGATGGTTGAGATCTCCAACAAACGACATCATCCAATATACATATTGATCTGCAACACAACGTCAATTTTTGTCAGTCCGATTTCTTCGCATCTCCTTGCGTAAGTTACCGATCGATCGATATGTCTGTTCCTGGCAACATCAAAGGCCATAAGCTTGAGATCACAGGTACATACTTCTGTTCAGTATATCTCCGTTGCTTCAAGTTTAGTTTTATACTCGTTATGCCAAACATTTTTCCAGTGATAGCGTGCAATAAGTTGAAGGACAAAGAGATGTTCACCAAACAGGATCCCTATGTCCAACTCGAGTACGGCGACTCCAAGTTTCGCACGAACACCTGCAAAAGTATACAGATCTTTGTTGTTTCTTTAGCTTGAATTTTGAACCGTTCTTTTTTTTTCTGTGTAAAGAAAAATCTAAAGATTGATAATTTTTTTTTGGAAATGAATGCACAGATGGAGGTAAAAACCCCAAGTTTAGTGATGATTTCGAGATAACCCTCGACGACGGCCTTCGGGAGATTAATGTATCAGTTTGGAATAGCAACAGATTGAGACGAGATGACTTCATTGGCAGTGGCAGGTAATTGATAGCCACAGTTGCATCGTATACATGCACGCATGAATCATGATATTACTAATGTACATATATAATGGCCACAGTGGCAGGTAATTGATAGCCACAGTTGCATCGTATACATGCACGCATGAATCATGATATTACTAATGTACATATATAATGGCCACAGTGGCAGGAAATTAGTAGCCACAGTTAGAGAAGCTCCATCTGGTCAAAACCTTTCTGTTCTTCATAACTTTGGACAGCTGCTCTCTTCTGTTCTTTCAGAATTCCGTTGGACGAAGTCCTCCGCAAAGGCTACAAAAGCGGCGTCTGGCCGATTAAGACCAAATCGTCCGGGTAGGGCATGCACTGGGAATCAGCAACTGTTAATTTGCTTTGAGAAGATGTTCATTTTGCATACAAATGATAATGCTGCAGGTTTTTGCTCATCCATGCATGTTATTGTTTCTGCACAGATATGCGGGTGAACTAAGGCTGATCATGTACTACCCCAATGCATCATCCTTCAAGGGACGAGTTATCCGGCGGCTTGGGCGGATTCTTCGTGTTGGCAGCCATATTTTCCTTTTTTAGTTGTTTATGCACAAGAGAATAATATGCAAAGGCATGTACAAAAGTCAAAGATTGAATGTTCCGGCAAATCAGGGCATGTGCCAAGTTCCATTACTTAATACTAAGCCTTGGTTCTTAATAATGAATGGAGGGAGGGAACAGGTCTCCGGACAAACAAAAAAAAAAAAGAAGTATACTTCCTTCGTCATTCAAGAGTAACCAAGGCTAATATTTTACTGTAGTTGGAATATATTGTCTAATATTCCAAAGAACAAGAATTAAAATTATAAATTAAGATTAGGAATAATGATCATTAAAGATTATCTAATAAATCAAAGTAATTTAGGACAAAGTGTCCATTGGATTTTAAGCACTTGCGTCAACTTCCAAACTGAATATTCTTCAATTCCAACATAATTGAGAGAGAGAGAGAGAGAGACTTGGTCCTGCATTTGCATATATTTAAGGAGTTTGGCTTGGTATTTAATGGTCGGCTGATGAAAACTTATTATAAAAAGGTATGAAGAGAAATCAAATAAAACAAAATTTTAATTATAATAAGTTAATAAGAATAAACTGATTAATATATACAAGTGACAGGGAAAGAACACTCTATATATTTTAATTTAGCAGTTGTCTCAAATTCAAAAATCATATCATTTTTTTTATATCTCTTTACTTTATGGTAAGTAAAAGATTTGATTCTATAAAATTATATTTGCATGTCTTATGTTAAGAGAGTAACAAAATCGAACATTGATCAGTGATCGTAAAAGCCTAACAATCATCAAATCAATGAGTTAGTAAGATCTTATGATCCTTCGGATAGAAAACATCCTGATCCTACTTAGAGGATTTTAAACGTAGGATCTATATCAGATCTATAATCGAATCCCAACGATTCTATAATATTGGTACAAATTTATTTATTCGAATGTAAAAATAAAAGTAAATATAAAGGTCCTTGAAAAAATTATATTTAAATATTATATATATATATATATTGTATATATTAGTCTCACTTTCATGAGTTTTAATATCTTCTAATAATTTAATGTTATATTATAAATCTAATACTCTATTATCTTACATTAAAATTAATTTTTATTATTGCACTGTGTACAAAGAATTATATTGCACATTAATAAATATTATAATTCATTAAGATAAAATATTATATATTATTATTTTGATATTTTTAAGAATATATCATATTGTCTTTCAGATGATATAAAAAGTATATCTATTAGACCTAAAAATATGAATAAAGTATTAATGATTAATGTTTAATTAACTTATATATAAACATAATATTTATGAATAAATATCTTACTTTATTATTTTGTATTAAAAAATATTTTTTTATTCATAGAGTAAGATTTTACAATTCTCGATTCAATCTTACGATAATCGATCCTCGAAGTTCCTTATGATCCTACCTCGAAAAGTGATCCTGACAATCTTGATAAGATCTACTTTGTGAAAAACAAATTAAGATGCTTACTAAAAAGAAAATAATAGTTTTGAAGTAGTCCACCATCCATAAATATGATGTTTACTTGAAGAAGACATTAATAATATTATTGCAGGATCTGGAGAGTGGGGACGTTCTAAATTTAATTATTAGGGAAAAAACAAGAGATATTTATCATTATTTTAATTAAAAGGTCTCCTACATAATCACTTGACAGTACAAATTTCAATTATCTTCACGAGAATTGAAAAGTGGAATTTGCCGAGAAGCTACAAGAAAAATGCACACATTTTGTAATGTCCCGAAATTCGACCCACCACGTGGTGCGATCTCCTGTCGTGTGTTACCATTTTCTTCTTTTATTGACTATTTTGTTGATTCTAATAGTCAAGGAAAATGACTCATAAGCGAAAGACTTACCAATAAAATAATACAATAAAGAAATGCGAAAGCTAAATAGGTAATGATTTATCCCTAAGGCATGTAAAGTCCATGTCATAAGTGTAACTCTATAGGTCACATCTATATTTTAGATAATCATATGCATCCGCCATCAAACTGTAGTCACCGCACACACATGGCTCGCAAAATCATCATCAAGTACCTGTGAGGATCACACAGAAGAGCAAGCTCAACCGTTAGCATAAAGTTAAGTGTGAGTTCGTATAAATCATATATTAGTTCCGTCAGAATAAGCATGAGGTAAACATTTCAAATCAGATATGAGAGAAAATCATAATGAGGAAATCAATAAGAATATTATGTTCATAGTTCATTTCTTTTCACACTCGTGTTTCTATTCTTTTATTCATATCCATTGTTTATACTCATGAAGACAAGGTCATTTCATTCGTCGCATGAAACAAACACATAGATCATATAATAGAATGGATCAACATGAAGGAGTAATAAAAACATCATGAGCATTTGCTCATCATTCATACATTCATTCATTCAATTCAATTCAATTCATTCATACTTTCATTCAATTCAATGTCTGCACTCATGGTGCTACTATCTAGACTATTATGGGCCAGTGGGTGATCAGTGCCACGGACAGCCCCGTCGGACTGAGATGACCTCGTACCATGAGAAAGCATCCATAAGGGAGAGTATCCCCATCTAGATAGGACAAATAGTAACCCATAAGGGAGTGCCTTGCTTAGGCCTCGCTCAACTTCCCCCATCACAGTGGATATTTTTCAATCCAAAGATCGATCAAGGTCGTATGGAGCATAGTTCCATATCATGTGGACCTATCTTCCAATTTGTAAATTGGTCAAGGCCGTATGGAGCAAAGCTCCGAATTATGTGGACCTATCTCCCAATTCGTAGACTGGTCAACGCCGTATGGAATAAGGCTCCGACTCTTCTTTAAGTTCATTTCATTCATTAATAATCAGGTGGACAGAAGTCTTATAAACCAGAGGAGTTAGATTTGAGTCATGTTCTATTCTGTCCACATAACGGTCGACCACTAGTAAAATAGTCGTCCGTTATAAATCTATTCAGCGGTCGTCCGATAAGAGGAAACGGACGCCCGTTCATCAGTCTATCGGTCGACCGAAAGATAGTGGTCGACTATTTGATGTTCAATCTTCAATCAAATGGACGGAAGCTTATCAAATCAGAAGGGTCGGTTATAGTCGTGTTCTTCCCATCCACATAATGGATGCCCGAAAGTCGAGGGTCATCCGCTTTGGGTCTATTTAACGGTTGTCCGGAAAAGAAGGCGGACACCAATTTATTACTATCAATCAAACTGGTAGCTAGGGAGCAGGAGTGGCTCCAAGTCATGTCATTCAATACCAATCAAGTGGACAGAGACTTGTCAAATCATGCGGTTTAATTTAAAATCATATTTTCTCTGTCCATAAATCGGAGGACCGAAAGGTTAGCAGTCGTCCATTTGAGATTCATCGTCGATCGTTCGAAAGAGGTTCGAATGTTCGTTGATCAATATCCATCGGTCGACCAGAAGAGTGGGGTCGTCCGTCATAACATGCGAACATCCTAAGACATTCGGTCGGGAGTTTGGTTTGGTCCATAGTCCTCTGTATTCTACCGTTCGATAACAGACGCTCGATCCCAAATCGGTCGACCGTTTCTACTAAGCAGGACCACAGGTCGTTTGCGGAAGTCCTTATGTTTCAATTGCTCTTCGAAACACTACATTCTACAACTACTTCCATCCTTCATCTAAGATTAACTATCATCCAGAGAACATTCAAACAAAGTTCATATTCATTTCATGCATCATATCTCCTTTACTTTATTCATAGCTTTGTCCATTTCCATAACCTACCATAATCCATTCCCATATCATACTTTAGTCCATTTTCATGTCATGCATTGTTTCCTTTTTCATTCAATTGTCCATTCTCCTAACTTGACATCACTATGTAACTAGTTATCAGGTCTTAACAAGAATCACCACTTTGTACATGCCTACCATTATCATTCTTAAACACATATCCTAACCAACTAATAAGGATTTACATAATGTCATCGAAGTACCAAATCATAACCTGACTTCTACCACCTTAAGTATGTATAATCATATGAGAAGAACTTCCAATACGAAGGATTGAGCAATCGTATGGCAGCAATTCACCCAACTTATAAATCATCTAATTGATGCATCATACTAACATATAAGCAATCACATCTTAGTAAAATATCATAGCATTAACTAACTTCTCCTTGTCATCGTCCAATAACTGAACATGCATTTCATTATAACAACCTAATGTATAAACTTCCTTCTCCCTAGTCGCTCTATTGCTCATTCCGTTCGATAATAAATCAGGTGGACAGAGGCTTAATAAATCAGAGAGTTCGATTAAAGTCGAATTCCTTCTGTCCACATATCGGACGCCCGGAAGTCAGCTAGTAGTTCGTCTTTAGATCTTTTTAGTGGTCGTCCGAAGAGGGAGTAGATGACCATTTGTCGTTTCCTAGTGGCTCATAATGGTTCATCATTGTTCTTCATGTGGTTCATGAGAGTCATCATCATTCATCGTTCATGGAGGATCATCTCAAGTTGACATCACATTCTATTAGTTCCGTTTGATCATAAGGAAGGGTAACATAGTTCTGTTGGGCATAATTTATTTTGTGGACGGATCGAAAATCAATTACATAAACAAGAGTTCGTAAATCATAAGTTCATCAATCTGTTGGTCAGGACCCGGGCCGAGTATAGAGGAACTCGGGTCGAGTTCCTGACCGAATCAAGCTCGGAAGTTTCGAGTGAGAACCCGGGCCGGGTCAGGGTCATACCTGGGCCGAGCTGGGTGCGCGATCAGGTCGAAAAAGTCGAGCTGCCCGATCGTCTTCTCCGATCGATACACGGGTCGGGTCAGACAGAACCCGGGCTGGGTTACTGGTGTGAATCGAGCTCGGGTCGATCGTCAATGGCGGATCCAGGCCGAGTTAGGGAGGACTCGATCCGGGGTGATCTAATCCGGGCCGAGTTATGGGCAACCCGGGCTGGGTTCTTTGTTCGTAGAAAATTGTGTTACTTTACGATTTTCAATCGTTTCGCTCTTTTCAATAACCCAAGTGATGATGCATCAACATAATGGGTTTATGAACATAACTAAAACATCATAATCTAACTATAAAGCAGAAGTCTACACATGCAAATGTATAGGCAAAAAAACCGAATTCATGTACATAAGGAAATGAGCAGTTTCGTGTAATTCGTAGGAACGACATTAGACATTTCGGAGTTCATATGCTTCATTTTCTACACCTATAGGCATGAGTTCTCATCTATCTATGTCCTTAAAGCATGAGTTGCAAACATCAAGTTCGTGACGACGAAATCTAACACTTGGACAGAGTATAGAATCGTTGAAACAGAGTTGCAGTTATCCGAATAGCACATAGCAAGTTTTCTATCTTTCCTAGTCACAATTCTATCTATTATTTCGGTCCTTAGGCATGCATATCGTCCAGAAAACTCAATCTATGAGATAGATCTCGAATTCACACCTTAATGCCTACGCTTTCGATTCATCGTGCAGGATTCGGCCTCAGGTTTTCCCTCGTCTTCCTGCCCTATCCATGCCGGAAGAACTTGTCGGCGTCACTCCTCCGACCTCTGGCCGTGACCAGCGACGTCCCACACTAAGAATGGAGCAAATGGTGAGAGAAAATTAAGATGGGGCCAAAAACATGGAAGAGGAGATGTTGGTGGGGTTTTATAGTGGTACCATTGACCCTTTACCTCCCATGATCTCGTGCAATCAAGAGAGGGAGAGGAAAAGTCATCACAGATGAATTGAAGAGAGAGAGAGGGAGAGTGGAATGAAGAGGGGAGAGGAAGATGAAGAGAAGGGGTTCAGTTAGTGCCCCTTTCTCTTCATCTTCCCTTTTTTTTGGTAACTGTGGGGTGTTACACATTTCTTTTCAAATTAAATTAAAAGTAATAGATCTTTCAAACAATATGACGTTTATGAATGAGATCCTTGTTTAGTAAAAGGTTAGCGAGATCTAAAACAATATAGCTTTATTTTCACTTTATTTCTATGGAGAGAACAGTGATATTTTTGGATGGGACAAGAACAAATTCATCTCGATTTTTTTTCTTGTTCTACAATAATTAATGTGGGGTCCACATATTTATATTAGTGCTGCTTTATTTTTATGCATTATTCCCGTACCAAATAGAGCTTAAGCTGCTAAGCAATTGAAAAAAAAAAGATTGATATGTTTGTTGCATCACAGTGGAATGAATAACAACTTAAACAAAGGTGTCGGAATTGAATGCAGAAATTTCTTATCGAGGCTCTTATGACAGGTAAGCATATTGTTGAAGACGATATCAAATTAATTAAATACGATAGTGAATCAAAACTTCAACTTGTGATGAATGCATATAATTTTTAAAATTGAATGGTCGGCATTGCTTTTCGAACAATGGGATGGCAAGTCTAAAAAATAAAAAACATGCAGTTGGTAATACATCTATCTGAGCCTTTGATTAAAAAGTGTAATTAATAAATCCTATAACTCCTATGTTTTAACACGTAATCCTTCAAACCTTATTTCTGCAAGGTCTTTTTCACATGCTAGATAGTTGGATCACAAGAGTTAAGGCAGAATTGCTGTTCACACACTTTTTGACAAGTTCCAGCTGAAGGATGAAAATATTCATGATTCGGAATATTATTGAGAGAGATAGAGAGGAGAATTGGTATTTAAGAAGGATGATGGACTAAGACTCGGCATTTCATAGTTGGCCAATGAAAACTCTATGTAAGAAGTATAAACAAATAAAATAAAGTAAAAGATTAAAGGACACTTTTCATTCCAAATTAAAAGGAAGATTCAATTTCAACGGATGACGATATTCTCCGACCCCATCGGAATTTTGAACTTAAAAGTTGCAATTACTAGTTTAACATTATTTATTCTAATTTTTTTACAGTAAATCAATGATCTTTCATTTGTAATTAAATGAAAATGCCTATATACCAGTTCTTGGATTGTGAACATCACCGAACGGAGACAACAAAGTGTGTATTTGATGTTTTTTCCCCAGCTCAAATCTCTGAACATCACGTATGACCTAGGGGTTGACAACCCAAAACCCAAAGACTACAAAATTTTATGAAGATGAACGGCCAATAACAGAAACCAAGTCACACAACAAGCAATTGTATCAACAAATCTCAATTATAAAGATCAATGAAACCAATGCATACAGGTAACACTGCTAACATTTTCAAGGATAAATTTAACAGCATGCTTCATAAGCCCATCAACAGGGGCTGTTTATATGTAACCACCTTAGTGCAGATGAAAATAGAAATTATATACAACAACAACAACAACAAAACTTTATCCCACTAGGTGGTGTCGGCTACATGGATCATACGACGCCATATTCGTTGATCCATGTTCATAAAATTCGACAGGGTTTTACGTTGACTGTCGAGGTCTAACACAACCCTCATCCTTTATCCGGACTTGCTTGCCACATATATATCATGAAATTATCAGTAGTTGCAAGGAAAAAAATGGCTATTCAAATAACAATAGAACTTCTCCCTCATCACAGCCATGTTGAATAGAATGAAACCACCAGGTTCGACACCACCAGATCACAAGTAACAAAAGTAAGATATGTACTCAGGCATTTAAGTCCTTTCCACTAAATTTCATTTAGCTAGTATCATATGCACTTGCATTCATTGTATAAATGATACAAACCTGGAACCCAAAGACATATTGCAGAAAGTCAAGCATATCAGTCTTCCTTGCTGCAGGTACAACAAAATCACTAGGAAGCTCAGGCAGCTCTCTGTAGTACTTTAAAGCTGATATGGCAGCCATCACCTCTGGATACCGCCTAAATCGATGTAAATTACTAAAGAACTTAGACTGTTATATTCTACATAAAAATCAGTTTACAACTTTGTACAACTTATAAACTCTCATAGAGTTTATATGATTCTGCATTCTGCACTAGTGTGTACGACTCTATGCACGATTCTTCATTGTGTACAGTAAAAAAAGTTTATAGAATCTTAAATAGTTTATTAACTAATGTATTTGTGATCGAGAATGAAATTAGTATTCTGAGTATCGGGTAGAAATTTTAATGTAACCACCTTTAATCATTTTTATTTTTTTGTTAACTTAATATACCTAATTGTTGATAGTTACTTAGCACTTATTAGTTGTAAGTTATAGTACTTATTTCCATTACTTTAATATATTTTTTTTGAGAGCATCCATTACTTTAATATTTATCTCATATTAGTCAAATATATCGTTTTTTATTAGTTATGGATCTTATATATGTGCATAATATTTATTGTGATTGCATAATAATTACTTTGTAACTAAGTTTATTTGGTATATAAACTCTACGAGTTCACGATACTAAGCAAGCCTTTTGTCCAAATTGATTATCATTAAACAAAACAAATATTAGTTGCAGAGTTTATTGATTAGTGCAGAACATTGCAAGAGAAGGAAAGCTTTTTGGACTATTTGATGGTCTCTGATGCTAATTTGATATATTGAGGTTTTGAGATAAGTGCTATAACAAGGATAAAGATCTTAATCATTTGAAGGCTAACGCCATGTTGCTTGCAAAAAAAGTGGCATCACAAGTTTTATATCATGAAGTACTGTCCCAAGGTAAAGATAAAAGTTCCGCTTGTTGTTTGACAACCAGAATAATATCACAGTTAAGAGATCTTTCCAGCATCAATAAAGTTGAACTATGATAGATGTAACTTATTCTAGTGGGCAAATAACTTATGTAACCGCAGTTCATTTCTCAATAAGCAATGAACCCATTACCGTTCCAAGATGGTGCATTGTTTCTGAATAGTCTGGATGACCATAGCCTAGGACACGTCCCTTGATCTTTAAAGCCCGCTCATAACAATTTTGAGAATTTGGTGAAAAGATTTTTATACAACAATAAATTCAAATCGTGAATTTGGTGAAAAGATTTTTTTTTTGAAACACTACTAAATAGAGATATGTTGTACTCGGATACTCTACAAATTGTCCGATCATGAATAAAAACAGAAGAGACCAAGAAACAAACAAAACAGTTAAATGATACAGCACAAACAAAACAGTACATAGGAGGCAACCCCAATTCAAGTGTAACGATTCTAAAACAATATAACCAACCTAAAAAAGCAAACAAATAAATCACATACACAGACCTTCAAACTAAAATCAATTCTGTTTTTAGAACTAAAAATCAATTCTGAAACAATCAATTAGAACTACTGATTTCTTAACATAAGAAATCATTTGCCAGAACAACAGTTGGAACTGGCTTATGGGTGTGGACAGATTTCTGGAGTGGGTGGTCACACTCGTAACCATAACATCAAAGCATAAGTATCTAAAGGGCCAGGGGTTTCTATTTCGCTCATGTTGAACGGGTGCATATTTAGAGATGTTTTTTAGGGGGAAAAGGATGACTGACCAGAATGTTAATCATCCAAAGCATTTATTGATGCATAAATAGTTACAAAAATTACAAAAGTTTAGGTGATGAAAACATCACAAAGATCACCACTCATCATACATAAACATAGCATGATTAAGAATGTTCTCAACATACAACAACAACAACAACAAAGCCTTATCCCACTAGGTGAGGTCGGCTACATGGATCATACGACGCCATATTCGTTGATTCATGTTCATGAAATTCGACAGGATTTTACGCTGGCTGTCGGAGCCTAATACAACCCTCCTCCTTCATCCGGACTTGGGACCGGTTATAAAACATAGACGGAGTTAAACAACAGAACTGTGTAAACAATGAAAATACATCTCATATTTTCTTTCTGCAGGTAAGGAGGGTAGATACAATAACATATCAATGGGGCAAGACATGACTAGCAAAACGCTGAGCTACATAATTCAGTTAGAAATTGTATTTTTCCTTTGAGGTTCAATGACTTTTCAATCCCCTCAAAAAAATTCTTCATCTATTTAACACTATAAAAACCGTGTCATGCATACACAGATTATACTACCTTCACTTCAAGAACATGAATAAGTAGAATGTTTGGTTACATATAACAATAAAAATGTCACATAGATAATTCAATAAAATTGCACTAATTATAAGAATAAAATCAACACATATGGTTGGCTGACAATAACATTTAAGGTTGCATCTCAAATTTGTACATAACTATTAACGCTCTATTTGATTGAAGATTTATTGTGAGGAAAAGGTTAATCGACGGGAAGAAAATGGAGGCGAAGTATTAATCAAATCTTATTTGGATGACATGAGTAAGGGGAAGGAAAGAGAATGGAAATTACATGATAATACTATTTGGATGAATATATCCTTTCATAGACATATTTATGCCTAATTAAATATGGTTAAATAGAAATTCTGTTCAATTAGAGATTTCCCCTCCTTTACATTTCATTTCAGGGTTGAAAGAAAAGTGAAGTGTTGAGAGGAAAATGGAAGGGACTTCCACTCCTTTCCTTTTTCATAATACATCCAATCGAGGGTAATAAGACATTTTCCTTCTCTATGTTTTACCCTTCCTGCCACCCCCAAAAGAGAACTTACAAGGAGACCATTCAACATTTGTCGATCCAACTAAGCCTGACAACTATTTCTAATCAGTCCCTGCTTAACTTTTCAGACTTTTGTCCGCCTCATTAAGTTATTAGAGTAATTGGGAGAGCAGCAGGCACATCGACGGACAAACCATGCATAGAGTCAATTATACGTTGACCAGTCGCTAGAAATGCATAGTCAATCAAAACTCGACTAGAAGGTGCAAAGCCCCATTTAAATGTCACTCGCAAAACATCATATACGCTAAAAGAACTCTAACGTACCGAATAATCAAGATTATTTCGAGAAACCTCATAAATGAAGGCAATCGACAACAGGCGACCTTGTCATGTCATGTAAGTATTCAAACGCACCCAAGGATCACAACAATATCCCAGACAGCGGACACATATCTACCTGCTTGGCCTTGTAGCCAAGGCGGCGGGCCTTGTCGGGGCGCGTTGGGTGGGTAACGCGGACGATGGAGGGATGCTGACGGTACTCCCAGCAGCGCACGCGCAGCAGGAAGCGCATCACGTCAGACTGTTTCTTCCTCCACAGCTCCGACACGTACTTGTAAGCCCCCATTGCCGCCGAAATCAGTCAAGGGGAGAGTCAGAATGTTCTCAACATAACATCAGTCATTTTGGAAATCATACAGCCGTTAGTGCAAAGAGGGGAAATCATACAGCCGTTAGTGCAAAGAGGAGAGTCTGCTTCTGCAAGATCAATAGGTGATAACAGGACCCAACGTATTAACACACAGGAAGGAAGTCGCGGACCCAACGTATTAACACACCAGAAGGAAGTCGAGAAGAAAGATGTCAGGAGGAAAATGTATCATTCAACACAAAAAAATGGTAAGGGGGTGGTTGAGTGGTGGTGTAAAAACGTTTTCCCAATATATGTTATAACAACAACAACAACAAAGCCTTATCCCACTAGGTGGGGTCGGCTACATGAATCATACGACGCAATTCCGCTCTATTAGTAACCAAACCTTTCGATATATTATTCACCAATAAATCTTGCTCTATTAGTTCGCCAAGTATTCGTCTTGGCCTCCCTCTGCCTCTTTTAATCGGACTCCAAATTAATTGATCTACTCTTCTTACTGGCGCATCTAATGGTCTTCTCTGAAGATGACCAAACCATCTCAAACGATTCCCTACCATTTTCTCATTAATAGGAGCCACTCCGACTCGTTCACGTATATGATCATTCCTAATCTTATCTAATCTTGTATGACCACACATCCATCTCAACATCCTCATTTCGACTACCCCCACTTTACGTTCATGTTGTCCCTTCATAGCCCAACATTCACTATCATATAACACTGCTGACCTTATAGTACGATAGAATTTTCCTTTTACTTTATTGGGTACTTTTCTATCACAAAAAACTCCAGTGACTTTTTTTCACTTACACCAACCAGCTTGAATTCTATGATTAACATCGTCATCAATCTCACCATCTTGTCTGACAATTGATCCTAAATATTTAAACTTTGTCACTTGAGGAATTATATCCTCTCCTAGTCTAACTTTCAAATCGTCTCTAAGTTATTTATTTGTGAAATTATTATGCATATATTTTATTTTATTCCTACTGAATGTTATAACAAGCTATAAATAAAACTGGATGGAGCATTTGTCACACATCCTATCTTCTCTAAAAGAATATTAAACTACCACATCATCATCCATATAATACACATTAACATATTAATTTTCATTGGCATCTGAAATTCGTAGCTGGTGACGATGCTCTGTAGGTCGGGGAAGGCAATTGAATGCTGCTAGGAGCTAACAACGCAATAATATTGTTACAGACCGAGTGAAGGTTGTTGAAGAGAATTCACATATAACAGGAGGTTGATAGGGCATGCTCAGCTGCAGTGAGTTCATCTAAGTATGAATAGAGAAAAGAGGAGCAGGGAATGAGGCTTGATGAAGAAAAGTGACAGGCTTGATGAAGAGCAGGAACAAGGGAGCCAAAGAAGAGGAAGAGAGTGCAGCCATGGTAACCTTATGAATAGAGGAAAGAATCTCAAATCATCACAGAGCTATATACAATTACATGATATCGGTATTGTAGGTGAGAGTTGTAGAATACTTTGTGACAGTGAAAGAGGATGTGCTGGCTAGTTACAGGATGTGACTGCCGGACCGAGACTAAGTTGCACTAAATAAATATAGATAAGTGAAACTCAAACATTCGAGGAGTTATATAAGTCATAATCAGTAAAAGAACATATCAAGATACAAATTAAACAGTATGGAAAAACTTCGGCAACATGTTACAGCTTAAGCACTATAAACATAGGACGCACTCAACTTCAAGTAAAATGTGCTAAAAGATTACCGCCAACCAAACAAATCGTAAGAGCATACCTCAAACCATGGAATCATTGCAAAAACTATCAACTAGATATTCCTAAGAACACCAGCTACCATGACCTAGGAAGTCGCCAACTCTAAAAGTATCAAATATCCATAATAACGTCAAAAGTATTACTGCCAAATTTACCGATTCAAACACCACAGCATCGCCCACACAAAGAATCTTCAATGGAACTAACATTCAAAGCACATATTGTAACATAATCCTACAGAAAATTCCACTGGATGCTGTGAAACATTGTTCATAACAGAATAAATTGCATACGATAAGTGCAAAGCCTAAAGGTTCAAAATTTAACCATTCATCTCAAGACACAACCAGCAAAGATGCAAAGTACTCTCCTTTTTTGGACCAAAACGAATAGCAAAGCCTCTAACGGTAAGACTTCTGGAAGCGAGCGCGGGCACCACGACCACCAAACTTCTTGGGTTCACAGCGGCGGGGATCGGCGACCAGCAGGGTGCGATCGTAGCGGGCGAGGATGTCCTTGATCTCCTTCTTGGCCTGCTCATCGACGTACTTCTGGTAATACGCGACGAGGGCCTTGGCCATGCTCTGGCGGATGGCGTAGATCTGAGAGGTCTTCCCACCGCCGCGGACGCGGATGCGCATGTCAACGCCGGCGAAGCGGTGGCGGCCAAGCAGGAGGATGGGCTCAAAGGCCTTGAGGCGGAGGATCTCCGGCTTCACGAGCTCGATCGGGACGCCGTTCACTTTAATGAGACCGCGGCCCTCCTTGCAGTGGGTGACCGCCACTGCCGTCTTCTTCCGTCCAAAGCATTGGACGGACTTTGTGGTCGCCATATCGCCGGAGAGATCACCGGAGCAAAGAAGGAAACACTACGCGCGGAGCAAGAGACAACTTTAGGCGGCGGAGGCGACAACGTGAGCACCCTCGCTAGGGTTTTAGGCCTATATATGGATTGAAACGAGGGCTTGCGTAAGATGAGCACTTGTTTAAAAAACTTTACTTCCTCTTCTGGGCCAACTTAGTGGTAATGACTAATGAGGCCAGGCCTAAAACTATTCGGCCACTAGGTCCAATTAACTTTACAATCTTTTATTTATTATCGTTATTATTATTTTTACTATGACTCAGTTAACAAATTAATTTTCAGTCGGAATTATTAGGGTCGAAAAAAAAGATATGGGAATATATATTTATAGTATGAATTTAAAAATATATAAACATATTTTAAAATAGATAATTAAATTTCTATGAGAGCTACAATTATGTGATAAAAATATTTGAATTCGTTAATTTAAACTATCATGATAAGTTATAAACCAAATCCTGGCTGTCCCAATCGAAAACTTTGCATTCAGGGGGTGTTCTTTAGAGATAATTTTTGTACATTATTAGATAATATTATATTAAATTATCTGAACCTACCACATTACCTTGTTCACTTGTGACAAGTAATGGACAATCTGCATTATCCAGGCAATCTGCATTGCTTATGAAGTGACAATGCAGATTGTCCATGGGAGGGTAGGCAATTTACATTATCACATGAGTTGTAATTTTTTAAATTTTACTTTTCATATTTGTCCTTTCCAGTTTTATTTAAATAAATTCTAAAACACATTGAATAAATTATAATAATAATTAAATAAAGTATAAAATTAATCAAATAAATACTATAATTATTATGACTATATTATTATCATATTTTAAAATATATTAATTATTTTATAAATTTTAATTTTATAGGTGAGAATATATATATTTGTGATTTAAGTTTATGAAGTTACAAATAATTTATATATTTAAAAATAATTCTTTTGATTAGGGGTATATTGGTAAAAACTGTATATTAACTCATAAATTTGTATTTTCTTATAAATAACTAATATGGATTGCTAGATAGATTACTTATGCATAGTAAACAAGGTAATGTACATTGCTAATAATTTAACAAGTGGCAATCTTTCTGAGAGACAATCTATATTGTTAGGTAATGTTGAATGACAATGTAGTGAACGCACCCTCAAGTCATTTCAAAGGTAAAGTATTTAAGTTTTGGAATCTCAAACTTTTCAAAAGCTCTCATCTCTCCAAACTTTAATTTGCCCTTGGGCGAAAGATGAATACTTTGTTACTCTAATCTTATTTCTTCGAGTAAATTACACGATTAGCTCCCTAAGTTTGAGTCGATTTCAAATCAATCCCCCAATTTTAATTTGTAACTAGAACGAACGTCCTTCATATTTGTTTTTTGCAGAATTAATCTCCTTGATAAGTGATAGTAGGTTTCCCAATTGCCTTTTATACGTAGTCGTCACATGAGTCATTTTCTCTTACATCTATGTCATTCAAGTCATCCATGTCATTTAATATATTAAACCGGGTAAATTACACGGATCGTCCTCCAACTTTGAGTCGATTTCTAAACGGTCCCCCAGTTTCAATTTGTAACCAGAACATCCATCAACTTTAATTTTATTGCACGATTCATCTACTTGACCGGTAATAAATAATCTTCCGATTACCTTTCTGATGTATCATAATAAAATATAATAAAAAAAATAACTTGTTGATATGATACAATAAAATATTATAATAATAATTATTATTATTATAAAAAAAATAAAAAAACAAAATAGGGGTCGAGGGGGTTGGTGCCCCCCTCTTCCAGCTCGTCGACGCGCGAGCTGGTAGAGGAGGACGCCTCCCTTTTGCTCCTCACCACAAGGAAGAAAAAGTGTGTGTGTGTGTGGGGGGGGGGGGGGGGGGGGGTGGGCAGCGCCCCCTTTGCGAGCTCGTCGACATTCCTCATTATTTTTTTATTTTTTTATTATGTCATGTCAATAAAGTTAATTTTTTTATTATATTTTATTACGCCATGTCAACAAAGTAATCGGGAGACTCCTATTACTGGTCAAGTGGATGAATCATGCAATAAATTTAAAAGTTGGAGGACGTTCTAGTTATAAATTAAAATTGGAGGACCGTTTAGAAATTGACTCAAAGTTGGGGCCCAATTTAGTATGTTAAATGACATGGATAACTTGAATAACGTGGATGTAAGAAAAAATACTCACGTGGCGGCCATATACGCAAGACAATCGAGAAACCCACTATCACCGGTCAAGGAAACTAATCGTGTAAGAAAATAAATATGAAGGACGTTCTAATTACAAATTGAAGTTGGATGATCAATTTGAAATCAATTCAAAGTTGAGGGACGAAATTTACCCTATTTCTTCACAACATCTTTAAGTAAAATTCATCTTCCAACTTCTTATGCCAATAACTTCATTATTCAGCAACTCCTACAATTAAAGGGTTCATCCTCGAGTGTTTAAATTTGTGATGATCCATATCTCTGGAAACGAGGGTAATGCAAAAATTAATTTAGTTCTAGTAAAAAGATTTTATGATGAAAGTAAAAGGTTTTAATGGGCCTGCTACCCACTTAAATGGGTAGCATCTTGCTTCCTTCGTTCAGGACCGTCGGATGCAACGTGTACAGTGGATCAGGAAAGCACGATTCAAGTGCAATTCAAATCGGTTCGAGCATGTGTATCCCCTGTCATGGTCCTTTTCATCTCTCTCCGCCGCTGCTGCCCAATGTCATAGCTCTCCGCCCACCTCTGCCGCAGCTCGCCGCCCGCCGCTACCACTGCACAATGCCGCAGCTTGCTATCGTCGTGACATCGGGTTTCAATGAGATGTGTATTCCGTCCGCCGGTGAAGGAACGTGCTGAATCTCTCATCGCCGAAATCCTCTCTCGCCGTCGAAGGAACGTGCTCTCCACTGAGGGAATCTCGCCGCCCTTCGGTCAACGAGCGAGCGACACCGCCGGACGCGCTCATTGTCGAAGGAATCTAGCCGCCGAACGAGAATGCCGAGCGAGACCGCTGAGACTCGTTGCTGAGTGAGTCGTGCCCCTCATGTAAAGCATGATGGGGATCTTGCCCTTGTTGATGTTCGCCGTCGATCTGCTCACTTACTTCGGCTGTTCAGGCGAGGCGAGCACACAGCTCGACGACAAGGTGAAGAGTTGCAGAAGGTCTGATGAAGAGGAGAGCAGTCGACCCGAGAAGGAAAATGGCCGGCGACAAAGAAGGAGAAAACGCATGTGAACCGACAAAATAAGCAATGCGATTAGATTTGGGCCATTGATTCTTGATCGGGGATGTGTGAAATGGTAGGGGGCATTCTTGATGGGTAGCAAGAACATTAAATCCTAAAAGTAAAATTAACCTCCTTTAACACTCTTAACAATTTTTTTTTTCTACGTTAAGTTCAGCATAACCTTAATAAAGTATTCGAAGTTTCTCCATCAGTGCGAATTTGCATACCTAGCCAACGACTTACGAACATGAGAGAGAGCATTTCTTTCCTCGGTTACATCCGAAAATTTTTTTTTGAGAAGAGGTTACATCCGAAATTAGTTGACGAATTGGTAAATTAAGAAGGCGTTATCAGCCTCGAATGTTCTACTGCTACTCGAAAGACGGCAATTATTTTTCGAAAAGAAAAAAGCCAACGAGATAAAGATTAAAATCAAATGCCACCATTGAATTATGTATGCGTGTGTGACTAAATATAAAAGCCCGAAAAAAAAAACTTTTTTTTTCTTGTGTGCGTGCGTGTGAAATCTGCATGCTCTGCTTTATGGATAATTGCTGCATGCTCTGCTCGAAGGGAAGACCAGGTACAGAGAAAGAACAGGATTTGATGAGGAGTTTGATGGCAACTCAAAAAGCCTGGCCACGTATCGCCAGACAACGTTATCAAAACATGCTAACAAAACGCGCCCACTCCAAGCACATGGAAAGAGAGACCCAATGATAGGGGTATAGAATCTGGTAAATCTGTTAAGTTCTTGCTTACAATTGAAAAAAACAACTCTCCAAAGAATTTTTCCAGATATCGAGGGATGAAAATGATCATCTACATTGTTTTATAGTACTCGGATGATAAAAGGGGCGGCAAGGCAAATGGCCATGACTACAAGGAATATCAAACCTGAAAAGAACTCTTGGCATGTCGATCATGCTTTTTAGCATCATCCTGAAATCCAAAGTAAAAAAATTAAAAAATTAAAATGACTCCTGACAGAAGTTTCCTCATGAAGCATGAGGCCTGCGGTTATATGTATGCACACAGGATAATATTCATGAAATATAGACAAGACTATTTGAAAATGACTTACATGAAGTATAAAACCAATAGTTTCATTGAGGTTTAGAGCATTCTTCCATTGCTTCCCAATGCTCGTCTATAAAAAGGAAATTTAACCAATATAAGATACATTGTGAGAGAATGTTGACCACCTATAATAAGGAGACAGAAAAGGAAGTATGCACCAAGAGTGATGTTGCTCCCAATCTACATTATCATCATATCAATGATAGTATCTATAATTGCATAATTGTGAAGTCAGGGTACCTGAGCAGCTTGCTTTGAACCATTTTTAGTCCATATAGAAATCTTTTCCTGCTTTGTCCTTACATTGACAACTGCTCCACATATCTCATCACCATGGTCAAACTGCTCCCCAATCATAGCCAACAACTGAAAGAAAAAAGAAAGGAAACTGGTAGAAATACAATTTCACCTTTTAAAAAGAGATATTAATAAGCAAATATACCCCATTTTTTTTTCTCATGTCATAAGAAGCATGTAATGGAATGAACATACCGTGTATAACCACCATGTATCCACCTTGCCCCTTGAACAACTTATGGTCCATTTCCCTCCATTTGCGCAAACTGGGTCTTCCCACTTGGGTTCTATGCCATTCTTGAAACAATGAACATCAGCCCCAACAGCCAAATTGCTTGGGCGACGTATGTTATTGTAAAGACTGAAGAAACAGAATGAGCTCAGCTAATCAGTGGTAACGTGTGAGGTTTTATGTCATGAAAAGTCAACAAATGATGACGGTTTAGTGTGGTTTGACAATACTTACATGCAACTTGGTATGCAAGTTCTTGACATAACAAATGATAGAAAGTTATATGGTTTAAGCATAGACTGTTTACAACAACTACTCCCACATTAAAAATTGTGGTCCTCAATGATAATGTGTACTTAAGCAGCTGCATTATATAAAGTAAATTAAAAAAGAAACATCTGGCAACAATGAAAAAGAGTAACAAATATGTATAATAAGAAAGTTATATACAAAGAACATGAAATTTCTAGGCTAATAAATCCATCTTACATTGGATATTCAAACATCATGACATAGTCAGCAGCCAGCAGCTTCACAAGGTCACAAATTGTTGTGTATCTACTTCTTAGCACATTGAGACCACGAGATGTCAACAGTTGAACATCGTCGCCTGAGGGCTTGATATTGTGCTATACACTGTAAAAGCCATGATTGCATCTCGCACAAAATAATGTCCTATTCTCTTCTCCATTTGAAGTTTATTTGGGAGTGGCTGAGCACATATTTGACTACTGAACAACTGAGTGATTTTGCAAAAGCGCATATTGACATATTATATAACTAGATATGTCATCATATTCATTTTGGACAATGTTTGCAATTAATTGACACAAGCACGATACGCATGGACCAGCTTCCAATAAGGGTGTGTTCCGGAGTTGCCCAGAAATTTTCTTAATTTTGATGCGGCGTGAAAAAGTACCAGGAACGGCTAAGAAATATATCAGATTGGCGGTGATATAAAGTTTGAAATAATCTGGTATATATTTTTTATCATTTGAATCCTCAACTTCATGAATGTAGGTTAGATCGCTTAGGTAGATATCCAAACAGAAAGATAGATGTAAAGAAATGCAACTAGAGATTCAAACATCAACACAACTGCAGTTGGAGATACATTCATAAAATATTATCAGAATATTCTTGGACATGCACAGGAAATGATTTAATTCCAAATTAACTTTTTCTACAAATTAAAAAAACAATCGCAGTTTTTTATTAACTATAAAATAACTTGGAAAAAATGAGTTTTCATCTTTTTTTCAATATCATATTCAGGGAGATCAGAAAAAAGAGTAAAAGCAGTTACATTTTAGATGACGCTTTAAGGAGATCAGAAAAAAAGAGTAAAAGCAGTTGCTTTCCATAATCGGCTGCGCATGAAAGAAGGCGAAAAGAGAGATTACCCCCAGAACTCTTCCACGGTGGAGAAGGTGTAGATAGGTCTCATGGAGCTGCCCCAGGCCACCTGCTTGGACTTCCCGAAAGGGTTGTCGAACCACAACGTCCAGGAGTGCTCCAAAGGGTGGGATAGCCTCTGTTTCTCCGGTGGCGCGCCATCGGCGACAGCGTTAACGTCCTCCACCTCCCCTTCCTCCGCCTCACCGACGATCTCGCCATCCTCTACGTCGTCCGTCAACCTTTCCATCTCTTCAGCCTCTGAAGTGTCCTTCGCCGTCCGTCCTCCTTCCCCGCCGTTCTCCGCCACCATCGTTCTCACCGTTCCCGTCATCACTTCTACGGAACGGATCGATTTGAATTCGTAAAACCCTATCAGAGATCGTTTTTGCGATATAGGTTAAATGTTGGACCGGTCCTGGCCGAACCAATTCAGATTATCTCATCCAAATATTTTTGAAAAAATTAAAGAATATATCTTTCAACATCCATCCAACTATAATATTTTTTCACATCTAAAATTATAAACTTACAAATTTTATTACTCAAACTTGCACAAATTCGGTTAAAATTTAACTACATTTTAAATTTATTTATGAAATATCCTTTTTACCTTACATTCATATTACAATAAAAATATTTTAAAAACAAAAAATTAATATAAGTAAAAGTACTAATTGATAATAATATTTTTTTATACAATATCATATTTATGTCATTATTTTTAATTTTTTTAATATTTTTTTATGTTAAAAATAAGGGGTAAAAATGACATCTCACAATTATTAGAAAAAAACTTACAAACTTTAGATTAAATTTACGGGGACTAAGTTTTATAAATTTATAGTTTAAAATTAAATACGAAAAAAAGTTAAAATAAATAACCCAAAATTAAAAGAACATTTAATTCTATTTCTATGGATTATTGCTTCACAAGGAATTAAGTAAAATGCAATACCAACTCTTATTTTTTTATTCTTAAATGATATTTCGTTGATAAATTAATTTAAAATTTTAAAAAAATCTTATATTCAATTAAACACTTTTTTATTTTAATATGTACATATTAGGATGATCTAATTAGAACAGAAACAGAAGAGTTTTATTTTTTTTAAAAAAATATCTACTTATTTTTCTTTATTACTGTCATTTATTCAGCTTTCATGTGTAATGCAATAAGTACAATAATATAGTACTTGTAATGCTTAAACATCAACCTTTTACAAGTTGAATGTTTGACAAAGTGCACTTAACTGTTAGCATTCTTTTGAACTATAAGAGTAAATTTAAAAAAAACATATAACACTGTTACATAATTTTGTCGATGCATTGATATGTCACAACTCACAATGTTGCAAAATTTCATTGCACATCAATGACAAATATGAAAAACAATATCCAATGTACATTAACAATATGATATATTTAGGCAGAAGCATGACTATGTTGTCTCTTGTGATAAGTAATTTTCCATAGTTCCAAATCTTTGCCTCTCTCATGCTCTAGTCCATAAGCTCATCAAACCAATTGAGATTATGTCATACAAATGAACTAGTGCTTCTAAAAAATGAAAAAAACACAAAACTTATTATATTTTTAAAAAATAAAAGAACATTTAATTCTATTTCCATTAGTTATTGACTCACAAGGAATTAAGTAAATTCAATACAACATCTTATCTTTTATTCTTTAATGACATTTTGTTGGTAAATTAATTTAAAATTTTAAAAATCTTATATTCAATTCAACACTTTTATTTTTTAAATTCATTTTGTACATGTTAGGATGATCTAATTAGAACATGAAAGAGAAGAGTTTTTTTTTTTAAAATATCTACTCAATTTTCTTTACTATTGTCATTTTATTCAGCTTTCATGGACAATATAAGAAGGAAAATAATATAGTATTTGTAATGCTTAAACATCAACCTTTTAGAAGTTGAATGTTTGACAAAGTGCACTTAGCCATTAGCATCCTTTGAAGTATGACAGTACATAAAAAAAACATACAACAATGTTACATAAATTTGTTGATGCATTGATATGTCAACTCATAATGTTTGACAAAGTGCACTTAGCCATTAGCATCCTTTTGAAGTATGAGAGTAAATAAAAAAACATACAACAATATTACATAAATTTGTCGATGCATTAATATGTCAACTCATAATGTTGCGAAAAATCATTGACACATCGACAACAAACATGAAAAACAATCTCCAATGTACATTAACAATATATGACATATTTATGCAGAAGTATGATTATGTTGTTCCTTGTGATAAGTAATTTTCCATAGTTTCAAATCTTTGCCTCTCTCGTGCTTCGATCCATAAGCTGACCAAACCAGTTCATATTATGCCATCCAAATGAACTGGTGCTTCTAAAAATATGAAAAAAACACAAAACTTATTATTTTAAAAAAATAAAATAACATTTAATTATATTTTTTAAAACATTTAATTCGTAAAACCCTAATACTTTTTTCACGAGATTGTCGTGGTTGGTGGATCGGTCCATAAGTTGGCCGAACTAGTTCACACGAACCGGTGCTTCAAAAAAAAAATGAAAAAGCACAAAACCTTTTTTTTAAAAAAGAAGAAAATGTAATTCTATTTCCATGAGTTATTACATCACATTCGTATTCTGGATTGTTTATTGGAATTAAGTAAAATGCAATACCCACAACATCTTATCTTTTATTCTTTAATGACATTTCGTTGGTAAATTAATTTAAATTTTTAAAAATCTTATATTCGATTAAACATTTTTTTAATTTAATTTGTACATATTAGGATGATCTAATTAGAAGAGGAAAGTGAAGAGATTTATTTTAAAAAAATATCTAGTCATTTTTCTTTAGTGTTGTCATCTTATTCAGCTTTTATTTGCAATGCAAGAAGGAAAATAATAGAGTATTTGGAATTCTTAAACATCAACCTTTTAAGTCGAATTTTTGACGGAGTGCACTTGACAGTTAGTATCCTTTTGAAGTATGAGTTTAATTAAAAAAAAACATACAACAATGTTACATAAATTTGTGGATGCATTGATATATCACTACGTCGATAAAATTCATTGGCACATCAACGATAAACATGAAAAATAATTTCCATAGTTAAACAATATGACATATTTAGGAAGAAGCATGACTATGTTGTCCCTTGTGATAAGTAATCTTCCATAGTTCCAGATCTTTGCCTCTATCATACTCTCTAATGTACTGCGGGATTTGAGAAAGATCAATTTGCTTTCCGGTGAAAAATGATGTATCACTACATTCTCTGTCATCCATATCTGAAGATAAAAATCAGAAGAACTCGGAATGTGATGGCGTGAGTTAAAATTGATTGTTCAGAGGTACGGTGAACTGCATTTTACCTGTTGTGTCCTCATTCAAGTAACTTCGAAAATGTGCATAACCATTGGCAACAACAGCAAGATCATCCATAGTAAAATTGTATCGCTTTTCCAAAGCCAAATACAGATCCTAACGCCAGAAATAACCGCCAGTTAAGTTATTGTGATCCAGACTTCACTTTTGATCTTTTTTCGGCATTCAGTATCCACTACTGACGCAGTTTCAGTATAAATTTAACCATGCAAGTACCTTTTCGCATCCTCTTGACATTATCTTCTTTACTATGGCAAAGAACATATCTGTAAGATCATCACTGTATATCACATCTGCTGCTAAAAGGAGGCTTGCAGTCTCAGCGGCTTCAATCTCTGAAGAAGACCATGCATATCTGAAACAATAGAATCAAGGATATTATTACAGTTGGAAAACAAGTGAGGCTTGTCTTTGTGGCGAAAGCATTATTACGCATTTGACTTTGTTTAAAAGATGAACTCAAATCATGCTTCTCTAACAGAAGGAAAAAAGAGCATGGAAGTATTTAAAGAAGAATAAGACTTCATGTACCCCTAAATGACAAAACTAAAACAAGAACCCTGTTTTTGAGGAAAGCAAGGTCCTGTGTTTTAAAATTATTCATTGCTTCATTGACTTGTTTTGAAAATGAGCTTGACTTAACCTTAAAGATGAACCAAGGCTTGTCTTTATGAGGAAAGCAACGCCCTACTTATGGCCTTTACTTAATTACAGAGATAAACCAAAATATTGTTTCTTATAAGGAAAAGTCTGTATATTCCCAAGAAAACTAAAGGGCCATTTGAGGAAAACAAGGCCCTGGCTTGATTGAAAAATACAACAACAACAACAACAAAGCCTTATCCCACTAGGTGGGGTCGGCTACATGGATCATACGACGCTTCGTTGATCCATGTTCATGAGATTCGACAGAGTTTTACACTGGCTGTCGGGGCCTAACACAACCCTCCTCCTTTATCCGGGCTTGGGACCGGCTATAAAACATAGGCGGAGTTCTTGATTGAAAAATAAACTTACTCAAATATTCCTTTGTTAACTGGTGGCCACGTTTCCTTCCAATTAAGTTCCCTTACACGGACAGAAGTTTCACTGAACTTATGTAACCTAGAGTTGATATGGACATTCGTAGTACAGTTGCTCAATATATCAGCACCCCTATCTGTGTAAGTGGAAAACTGATTCAAACAAGACATGAAACAAACCAGAGTGGAGGTAAAAGTGTTGATGCATCTTATCAAAATTGGTACTAGTTATGATTTAAGGAATGACATAAACTGAATCGCTATTCTAAGAAGAAATGTTCTCAGGAAAGATAATAAGATGTACTTGATGGTGTAGAAACAAACATACGTGAACCACAACTACAAAATGGAACACAAACAAAAGGGAATAATGACATAAACTGAATCCTCTAATAGGAAGCAATATTCTCAGGAAAGACAATAAGATGTACTTGATGGTGTAGAAACAAACATACGTGAACCACAACAAAATGAAACACAAGCAGAAAGAAATATTTAACGATCTAAAATGAAAACTACTCTAACCCCATCTATCAGAGATTGTTTACTTCAATATTTTTTCCCTGTAGCTAACACAGAAAAAAAGTAAAAGAAATAACGGTTCTGATGAATGGATCAAATCATCCAAAGTATGCCAATGTACCATCTCAGCTATCAATATGTGAGGTTGGATCACAACATTCCTACAATATTTGTATGAATGTTAAACCTTGGAAACTTCAGTTTGCAGGGAACAGTTGGAAGTTCTTTGGAGAAATTGTATAATGATTAATGCTCAGGGAAAACCACTTGAACATAAGTGTAACACCTGCCTAATTAAAAAAATATAACAACATGGATGTCCGTTTTATTTCTAGGCGTCTGCTCTGTCGATTGCCAAAATGGATGCGACTGGATTTTATATTGCCAATTAACTCCAATTTTCTTGGAATCACAGGATTTAAAATTCTGGGTGATTATTCCATATCATGATAATTAAAAGGAATTTATTTTATTAATTTGGCAATTAATTCCTTTATTTCCCTCTCTCTTTTAACCAACCCTCTTTTTTTCCCAACGTGAACATATTGCCTCTTTCGTCTTCCTCCATTCCCACAAGACGCTGCATGTCTTAAGAGGCAAGGATCAAGGTGAAGCGGGAGGATCATTCGACCTCCTCCTATTCTTTCTGCTTATTCTTGTTTTCAAATCTGTCCTCCTTTCTTTTTCTCCTCATTCCACAACATCAGCAGGTGCACGATTTGTTCCCTACACCCGGACCGTCAGGAACGGTTAGAGAGGAGAAGGAAAGAAGAACTTGAGGAAGGGGACAGCAGATAAATAGGTATTTTTCCAGCATACTAGGAGAATGTTGGATCAACCTATGGAATTCACTAATCGACATACGGATGGCATGCTAGGCTTTAAACGGATCCAATCCATTCCATTTTCTTTCCTGTCCATCGAGGGAAACCTTTGGATGATATGTTGGTGGTCTTGTATGTGCTAAGAGTGATCTTTTTTTTTTTTTGAGACGAACAGTGATCCATATTAGGATTATTGAGATTGTTATTAGGTAGGACTGGGCTTGTTTCATGCTGATATGTTATTGTTTCATGATCTAAGTAAGTGAATAGGATAATTATGTGCTGTCTATGTACTGAAAATTCAGATTGAAGTATTACTAATCATGCACGTGATTTTTATGGTTCAACCTAGGGCTAATGAAGTCTTATTAAATCATAATAGATGATGACCATGTTCTTAAATCATTGATTGATATGCACTGTTCTTTGAATCTAAATTCCGGATAAGTATGGACAAGTTAATTATGTGCATCCTAAAGATGTTTATTGTATAAACTAGGTGTGTTACCTATATGCCCTATTGTATAATGCATGTGCCACTATGAGAATAGGTATAAACTGTCCTGGAATCCATCCATAAGGAACCATGTTAATGACTCTACCTTTTTTTTTTTTTTTGAGATGGACTCTACTTTTTTTGAGGGGATAATGACTCTGTACTTGGTACCTAATATGGTTACTTTCATATATAAATGCTAATAAGTGTTAGTTAAAATAGGATTGGGATAATTATGCTCATCCCATGCCTACTTAAGATTTAAGTGTCATGTATTGCCCATATGTGTATTGATACTGTAGTTTGATTTGTTGGATTCTGCCCTAAAAGTAAATTCTGTGATGTAATGCTCTGCTGAAAAGATTGAGCTACTGGTTCCCTGTCCAGATGTTTGATCCAAAGAAACGGACGACCACAAGAGCTAACAGACATCCAAAAAACAGACCTCAGTTTGGGGTAATGATTGGAAGATCACCACTCCGACTGAACATCCAAAGATCCATGTACTAATCTTTCTGACCACCAATAGTGGACGACTGGAGTGTTCAAATGTCCGGACTCCAAATACCTTCTACAGAATAATCAATACACCTCCAGAGCGGACGATGGGACCGGATGTCCGAAAGTCATGTCCAGAATATTGAACCTAAAGACCGGACGTCCGTTTGTCTGCCAGACATCTGAAACTGCCTCAATGCTGATTCTTCCTTTTTTCCAAATTATAATTAAGTTACAATTAATCCCAACTGATTTTACCTTCACTGCACTAATAAACTTGGATATGAACCCTGTTGATCCACATTGCATTGTTATGATCAAAAGTCCCAATCAAGCAAAGATGAGAAGGATTGACGGGATCTCATTACATAGTATTGTCCAATGTCCATCATAGATTAGGGCATAGGTTCAATTGTATCATCATTACCCCTAAAAAAAACTATATCATCATTACCCACTTGCTCTCCAACGTGTAAAGAAAGAGGATTTCAACCAAAGATGGTGCATCCTTTCCCTATAGAGAAGGCATTTTCCATGATGTGTACTCATGAAGTACATAACACCTCACTGAAATAAAAATGCTAAAGAAAGATATTGCATATAAAGATAAAAAAAATTAGAAGTTGAAGGTCACTTCCTACATGATAAGATATCGATTCAATATTGAAATATAAAGCAAGACCAAAGTATTGCAGTAATTTTCCTCTCATTGAGAACCAGAGCACAACATTGATTTACTTTTGATTGACTGATATTAGTCTCTTCTGTTGATGAATTCAGAGCTAAATGTTATTTCAAGTTTATTGCATAGTCACTAACGTCCTCTGGATTGAATTTTGCCACGTGGCAGTGTTCAATTTGGGGGCTTGACGTTCAGACTTAACCAAACATAAACTCGTTCAACGATTGATATGCCACAAACTTTATATACCTGTTATGAAGACTGTCTTGGCAACTCGTGCAAGCACTATACCAACTAAACCTGAAAATTCATAGATGATGGAAAAATAAGGATATTTTCTCCTGAATTAGTAACTGACATAACAATGGAAGGCCTGGGTCATAATCTGCCAAGTAATCGAAAAACAAGTTTGAAGGAGCAGGCCAAATTACCAGTCCCAGCACCAAGCTCTATGCCAATCACATCATTGAATTCTGTTGAAGTGAAACTTTTGTGCAGGATAAAGTCAGTCAATACAAATGCTGCTTTCCATACCTGAAGAAAAGATGCAAAATAAAAAAATGGCTAGAGAGGAGTACTAGGCTAGTAGCATTAAGAAACAAAGTTACTGCTTTACTTGTAGTCCAACGTCACCAAGAGATGAAGTGACATTGTGCTGGATTGTGAATACATATTGCAGGTGCCTTTCTGCATGTATTTAGCAACTTCAGAATGAGATATTTAGCATGGTATCCTGCAAACTTGTAGGATGTGGTCAGAAGCAAACCTTTGGAGTTGCAGAAAAGACTAGTCATGGTCATATGCGGTAAAATAAAACAAGAAGAACAAGGCACTCGTATTCCTTTTTTTTGTTCGTCTGAACTCAACTGCCTCATAAAGTTTCGAGTAGAAATGCATTATACAAGCACAAAATGTACCATGTCATATAATCCTGGGAACCCAATGCATTTATGCAGAGATGCAGTAGAGTATTTTTTTTTTCGGTTACAGATGCAGTAGAGACTATTCAAATGAATAAACCGGTAGCAGATCATACTGGGGAATTCCAATGCCTTAATGCAGGGATGCAGATACAGAATATCCAGCTGACACCCACCATTTCCCCTCCGACGTGTTAGAACAAGGTCACCATCTTTGTCAAACGAAAGATCTCGACGTGAGGTTCCAAGTTCAGCGTGGCAACCTGCATCATCATCATCATCTACAAAAGAACATACTGAAAACAATTAATTAGCAGTCTGGAACTTAGTTCAACACCGAAACTTTTGCATACAAATGAGTCATCATGTACTTTGCGTGACTAGACGGCTCATCCATCAAAAGCTTCAACTTTTTGAAATTAAAATGATCGAATAAGCACAAGTTCCGCGAAAAAAAAAATTCAACTTTTGTCCCTTGACTCAATGGCTCCCGGAGCAGCAGAATGCGCAGTAACTAAAGCGCAACCCGTATGACGAAATGCCCAGCAGAAGCACCAATGCAGGATCAAAACAAAGAACAAAAATGAAATAGCAAACGAGAAGTGGCATACCACTGCGAGGGAGAGCGAAGGTGAAGTGTGAGATGTAGTGGCCTGAGAGCCCTGGCGGGCAACCGAGGTGCACCTCGCTCATCACCTGCTCTTCTCCATCATCCCCACCTCCTCCGCCGCCTCCCTCCTCCAATTCCATATCCTTCTGCTGCGCTATGTGCAGCTTCATTGCTTCAAGCCTCGCTGGGTCGTTTATTTTACCACGGACGCTACGCGCTCGCCAAGAACTCCACTCTCGCCATTAATGTCTTCTAATATTTGTGGAAAAATGTAGAAAGTTGTACAGTTTTTATATTCTCAATAGTAAATTAAGAAATTTAGTATTTGATTAGGAACTTTTAAATTTAATTCAATAATAATAATAGAGGATTATCATAAACTTTGGAATATTAAGCTTTGGTACGGATAGGGGTGGCAAAAAACCCCGGAGATCGGGGATCCCCGTGGGGATTCCCCGATCGGGTCCCCGTTTGAGGGGAAAAAAAGGCCCTGAACGCAACTCGGGGATCTGGGCGGGGATTGTGGTCCCCGTCCCGCGGGTCCTCGATCTCCGTATTTTAATTTTGAAATAATATTTATATGTAATATATTAGTATAATAATTGAAACCGTTGGATCATTCTACCTATATTGTTAGCCATTAGATTAAATCTAAGTTGAAATCTCCTACCCATCAACCCTAGCCGCCACCTGCCTAGCTGCCTCATTGGAAGGATTCGTGTCTTCAAGGCTTCAACCTTCCAGGAAGATTAGCCTGCCTGCAACCTTCCAGGAAGGTTCTTCCTCGGTCCTCACCAGCAAGGCAGTAACATCGCTCGGATCTCAGATCTGAACTCACATTGTCGTCGTCTGAAGGCCCTGAACTCAAATCTCCTCATCTCCCACAACATCACTCATTGCCGGCGACCTTCATCGGTATTTTTTTTTCTTTGTTGTTTTTCTTCACATCGCCGGCTTTCTTCTGGTTTTTGTCTTCTCTCCCACCTCCGGCAGACGCTCCCTGACTCCCAACCCCGCTGCCGTATCCCCCTCCCTCTCTGCTCCATTTGCCGTAGGCTGCAGCCTGCCTTGCTGACGTCGTCCATGGTCTGAGGCGACGAGGAGGGCAGGCCGACGGGGAGCTCGGAGGCCAGACAGAGATGTGCGGGCCGACGGGGAGCTCGCCGGATTTCTTCTTATTTTTTTCATCTCTCCCACCTCCGGCAGACGCTCCCAGCTCTGACTCCCAACCCCGTCGCCCCGGCCTCCTCCCTCTCTGCTCTGTTCGTCGCAGGCCTGCAATCCGTCTTGCTGATGCCATCCATGGTCCTGGTCCGAGGCCTCCGACTCCCAGCCCCGACATGAGTCTTCGCCATGCTCAGGAACACCTCCCGCCTCCGGCCAGGTGGTGGCACATGTTCCCTCTCATGGATGGTGGACTCGCCATTGGACGACGGCCAGGTCATCAATGAGGGTGGCAAGCAGGCGGTGCTCTCGGGCGACGAAGATGGGAGTTGGGTCAGGTGGACAAGCACGACCGCACTGGGGAGCTTCGAGTCGTCGACAGCGGAGGAGCATGCCATTTTTTCTTCATTTTTTTGTGCTTCATCTGAAGGAGACTTGTCAGCTGCTTTCTTTTATTTTTTTTTCTTTACTCTGCTTGTTTCTCTCTATGCCTTGGATCAATGGTGGTCTAATAAGTTTGAGTTTTGGGCTATAACATGCATACCTTTGATTTGCTTCTTCCTGAGTAGTGTATGGACTTTATAGCTGAAAAACGATGATCAATTATGCATGAGACAATCTTTTTTTTTTGCAGGTGATGGATCTGATATTCAAGTTGAATTGTTGAAGTTTGTTGCCAGATGGATGGTTACTCAAGTATTTGTGAAGCACTTGGGTGGCTCTGATGGTAAGTGAAATTATCATCTAACACCAAAATATTACATATCATTTTCTTTGTTGTAAAAGAAAAAGGTCACACATCATATGACATATTCATTTTTCTTTTTGTTTTGAATCCATTTCAGATACTATTGATGCATATGAAAGTGGGAAGCAATCAAGTAGTAATTGCATTGACCCCAGACCAAGAAGAGGATATACAAAATCAAAATGTTCAATCTCAAGTTAATGAGAATATACAAAGTTCAGAGGCAAAAAATGAGAAGGAGCAAGGAAATTCAAATAAAAAGGGCTTAACTTCAAAGGCATGGACACACTTCCACAGAATAAAAATAGAAGGAAAGTTTCGTGCCATATGCAAATATTGTAAAAGAAAACTTGGTGGTGAGACAAAACATGGAACAAAACACTTACATGGCCATATTAGGGTGTGTAAGCTTCGCACAGTAAGAGGTCCAAAGCAATCAACATTGAAAACACTTGCCGAATCACATTCTGTAGAAGATGGTAATACATTTATTCTTGGAAACTCCTCGTTTAATCATGATGTTGCAAGGAAAGAACTCGCAAATATGATTGCATTACATGAGTATCCTCTTTCAACTATTGATCATATTGGCTTTAAGAGATTTTGTGGAGCGTTGCAACCCATGTTTAAAGTAGTTTCACGCAATACTATAAAAAGTGACATCATGTGTCTATACAATGCTGAAAAGATCAAGACATTAAATTTTCTTGAAAAGAGTTCAAGTCGTATCGCCATTACTACTGACATGTGGAAGTCAAGCAATCAAAACAAAGGTTATATGTCTCTTACAGCTCATTTTATTGATGATACTTGGACTTTACAGCATCAGCTTGTGAGGTAATCACTTAATTACTTATGTTTGACATTATTTTATATTGTTTTTAAATTCATAATGTACTTTGCTTTATTCTTATATTGTCTTATATTGTTTAGGTTTCTTTATGTGCCTACGCCGCATTCTGCAAATAATCTGTCTCATGTTTTGATTGAGTGCCTATATGATTGGAACTTAGACCGAAAGTTATCAACTTTAACCGTTGACAATTGTAGCACTAATGATGCCATGATTCCATATATTTTTGACAAGATTCCATCTACTTCTTTCATTTTGGGAGGACGCTTGTTCCATATGCGATGTTGTGCTCACATATTAAATTTGATTGTCAAAGATGGATTGTATACAATTAATGATGCTTTGCTGAAAATTAGAGAGAGTGTTAGTTATTGGGTTGCAACACCGAAAAGAGAGGAAAAGTTTAAGGATACATGCAGACAGCTGAATATTACATATACAAAGAAGCTTTTCCAGGATTGTAGGACTAGATGGAATTCTACCTTTTTGATGTTGGCTTCTGCATTGCCATATGAAGATGTCTTCTATCGCCTAAAGCAACGAGATTCTGAATTTACTTCTTGTCCTAATGCTGAAAATTGGAAAATGGTTTCTGAAATCTGTGAAAAATTGGAGGTATTTTTTAATATAACCGAGTTATTCTCTGGCTCCAATTATCCAACTGCAAATGTTTATTTTCCTAAAGTTTGTGAAATCAGATTATTTTTGAATGAGTGGCTTTCTTCCTCTAGCCAAGTCATAAAAGTAATGGCTTTAAGTATGATTTCAAAGTTTGATAAGTATTGGAATGTGATTAATGGAGTGATGGCAGTAGGAGCTATTTTAGATCCTAGATATAAAATGAAGCTATTGAATTATTTCTTTCCACGAATATATGGAAGTGAAAGCAATAATGAACTGTTGAAGGTGAAAAAATTATGTGAAGATTTGCTCCTTGAATATCAAGCTAATGACAAAAAGAATACTTATTCTAGCAATGATTTTGCATCTTCATCTGCCATGGAAATGGGTTCTTCACCAAAGAAACAAAAGTGAGAATGTGCTTACTTTCAGTTTGTAGAAGAAACTTCTTCAGAGAATAATTTAAAGTCAGAATTAGAAAGTTATTTAGAGGAGCCAGTTATCATTCACAAATCAAGTGATGTGACATTTGACATTTTGGGTTATTGGAAACAAATTGGAGTAAAGTATCCCACTTTACAAAGAATTGCAAGAAATTTTTTAGCCATTCCTATTTCAACAGTTGCATCGGAATCTGCATTTAGTACTGGAGTCGTGTTTTGAGCCAACATCGTAGTGCACTAAAAGAAGACACACTTGAGGCATTGATGTGTTATCAAGATTGGTTTAAAAATACGCTAAAAGGTAATGTAACTTAGTATGCATCATTATAATGATTCAATTATTCTTTAAATTTAACATAATCTTATCTTCCTTATTAGGTTCTTCCAAAGCAAGTGCTCAATATTATACAATTAATGATGACGGAAATGTGGATGACTAGCTTCTTCCAAAGCAATTGCTCAACATAATTTTATATTCCTTGCTTTATCATATTAGTATAAGTGATATTACCTTTTCTATTTTTGTAGGCTTGTAGCAAAATTGGTTAAGCTATGTTGGTGAAGATTGGCATGCATCACTTCAATGGCAGTAAGTGTTCTTTTGTGTCTGGTTGTCAGCATCATCTTTTGCATTTTTGAGTTACATGCTTGGATAGATAGGGAAAAGGCAGATAGTCTCAGTATTCTTCGACTTGTTTGTGAATTGTATTAGTTGAGGAGAATATAGGCAAGAAATTGTGGACATTCAATTATCATTTGTTTGTTAAACTTAGTACATTTATCAGTTTAATGTCATCATTCTTTGTTCACGCTGTAGTTTCTTTAGTACAAGTTTCTAAATTTTGTTTTAAGGATATTTTTGTGGCGCTATGATGATTTTCAGTTTTATTAAAATAGCATAATGAACTTTCCTTCCCTTTTATCACTTTAGATATGATGGTTCTTCTTTGTGGACTATTATAGTTCTTTTACAAATCACATCATCTTTTAGCTATTTAGAATGCAACTTAGCTAACTGCATATCTTCAGTTACTATACCTTTCTTTCTGGAGGAAGAAAAAAGATAAATACTTGTCATTGCCTTTTCATTCAATTGTCCTTAATTACTATTGTCGAATAGGTTGTCTGATTATAACGATATCATTTTTTAGAGTGGATTATCATGATATCTAGTATCTGATTCATGCTTTTACCTTAGTTCTTTCATGATGCTACCCTTATTTTTAATCTGAAGAAAAATGAAGTTTTCTCTGCCAGCGCATAAACAAACTTAAAATATCAAGGGTCTATGACTCTAGTCCTTCCAATGAACTTAAGAAACTTTTTAGTCGATTTGATTAGCTCCTTCATTAGTCCTTCATGACTCTACCTTAATTCTTTCATGATGCTACCCTTATCATATATAATTTTAGATGTTAGAGAATTATTTTCATCTAAATAGACCTTGCAGTTTTCTTTTGTATCAATAGTTAAAATATTTAGATTTTGAGCTTATACAAGGATGTTAATATACTGTATTGAATTTGAAACTTTTAGAGGTTATTCCTTTGTATGGTAAATTATTATTTTTTTTTGGTGTAGTTGCTGAATCTTAATTTTGGTTTTGATTGTTCTATTCTTATTATTAATTGCTGTCCTTTATTGCTTTTTTAGGAAATTTCAAGTTATGCAAGGAGGAAGATAAAGGCATGAAGATTTCAAATATTGGAGATTATGTCTTTATGTTGTGAATTGAATCTTTTTGTATTATGCAAGGAATCCTTTTGTATTGCTGGCAGGAGCAAACATTTATGGATGATTTTAAACTTTTTAATTGTTTTTCTTGTGTGGTGTCAAAGTCAAACTGTCAAAGCATCCATGGTATTAGTATTAGTTAAAAGTTAAAACAATAAATCTAACTATTTGTATTGGAAGCTTTAATTTTGGTATGTGACAAGTTATTAACTTATTATTGATAGATCATTTTCACAAATGATATTGATTTTTATCCTCCTGCCAAAACTAATTTCTAATATGATTTTTCTTTCTTTTGTTAGAGCTTGTTGATATATATATTTGAAGGTTGAAGAGTATATATATTAGCAATTTAGCATGCATGTCCATTTTAATATAAGATGACTTTGTATAATTTAGATATTCTTCTTGATTTTTCGGCTGCATACTCTCTGCTTTATATATAATACAATTCTCTTAGTGCTGAGGTCGGGGATCGGGTATCCGTGGGGATTCGGATATCCACGGGGATCGGGGAACGGGGTTCAAGCGGCCCCGTGCCAGGGATCGGGGTCGGGGATGGGGCGGGGATCAATCGACGGGGACGGGGCGGGGACTATTGCCCCCGCCCCGAATGGGTGCGGGTGCCACCCCTAGGTACGGAAAAGCATCTGCACATTTAAATATCATGAACAAATAGTTTTTCAAGTCTCTTCAATATCTGACCAAATAAATATAGTGCTAAAGTCAATCGATAAAGAATGCAAAATGATTAATTTTACTTATCCTTTTAGCATTACTTTAACGTAAATATTAAATTTTCAATTTTTTAATATTTATTACTGAAACAATAAATTATTATTATTATTTAAAATTCTTATATACGTGGGTCTCTCAATTCTCGTTCAGTCCCATGGATAACAATTTGATTATAAAATTGATAAAATCATTTCATATATATATGTCAATTATAATTATGAAAAATAATGATATGTTAAAATAATTAATTTATAGAATCTTAGTTAAGATAGTTTTTTTTTTCAAAAAATATATATTATTCTCATACAATTAATCTGATTTTTAACGCTAAGTTGGTGACTATACGAATTGAACTAGAGATTAATAGCTCAGATCAATTATGAACATAATCCTATTAATTAGTTGTCAGTCAAACTTAATTATTTTTTTCTTCGAATCTCACTACTAATTAATGTACTTGACCGGTAAGACACCAAGAAAAAAAAGGAAAAAAAAGTAATGAATAAAGGTTGGGACGAAGTGGTAGCAGCTTCTCCTCTCTTAAGTGGAGGTTTCGAGTTTGAATTTTTGTGAATGCAGAAAAATTTTATTGGGAGTCTCACCTGTCACCGTCAGATACGTGACCCGGAGCGATCTTACCGAATTAGTTGGACTCGATGGTGGACAACATTTCTTAGATATCGCGTGAGTTGGACAGTCGGCAGCTTCCTTTATAATTGCTACTAAAAAAAATAACTCTAAGGTGTACAATATTGGCAATTATGATTATAATGAATGAAAGTTTTGATTAATAATGAATGAAGCTAACATCCTGAATTTCTTTTCTTTCTCTGTCTAGAATGCTATCTCGGTGACATCACTCAATTTTATTACTTAACGACCAATCAACATACATAAGTGGAAGACTATTTTACAATAACTTTACAATATGCTATTTATTCAATATCCAATAACATGCTTATGGGCCCTATATGTATACAATAATGAACTTTATATCCCTATGCATGTCACTCATCAAATGAGCCATCAACCGTCTCATTATCGTCATCAATCTCATCCTACACGAATCTAAGTACTAGGGCAAAGCCCAATGAGAATTTCAATACGTAGGATCACCCATCATGACAATAATATGAATCATATATCAATATTCTTAATAACTATCAATTCTATAATGATCAATCAATATCAATCCTTCTATTATCAATTACTGTTAATCAATAGTTCTATTGGCTAATGTTAATGCATGCCTTATTTAACAATAGTCTATCAGGCACAACGATCACAATCTATGATCTATCAGCCATGAAGGAAAAATCAATAGCCTATGATCCAAGGGTAAAGCATCAAATCAAATTGAAATCTCTGATCCACTCTAATTATAATTTCTACTTCAAGTAGGACTTAATCTTTTTTTAACAATTAAACTTGAGCCAAATTATTTTATTGTCCCTATTGAAATCTTGGGGTGTTACATAATAACCACCTTAAAAATAAATTCGTCCTCGAATGTACGGTTTGAAATAGAGTTAGAGTTCTAAAGATCTATCACCTTTTAGGACACCCAAAGGTTGTAATAAGTATCTATATGAACCGTTACAATCAAAGATAACGCTCTTGGGGATTAGAGTCTTAGAGTAAGGTTCGAAGCTATAAGTTATAGACACTTATTACAATCGTTGGGTGTCCTAAGAGGTGATAGATCTTTAGAACTTTAACTCTATTTCAAACCGAAGTTGAACCGTTACAATCAAAGATAACGCTCTTGGGGATTAGAGTCTTAGAGTAAGGTTCAAAGCTATAAGTTATAGATACTTATTACAACCTTTGGGTGCCCTAAGAGGTGATAGATCCTTAGAACTCTAACTCTGTTTCAAACCGAATTTGAACCGTTACAATCAAAGATAACGCTCTTGGGGATTAGAGTCTTAGAGTAAGGTTCAAAGCGATAAGTTATAGATACTTATTACAACAATTCAATACTCAGTCAATAAAATCATTGAAAGAAATATCCATATTTATTATCAATTTTCAATGTTCTTACATTCTTGCTACTTTACTTAAATGAAAGAAACTAATTATCATATTCTTATTTTAATCCCCGGTCCAGATATCTATCATTCGTTCTATAATGATATCTTAACTTTTCTTATCCTCGCGTTGCTCAGTATCTATTTCTATGTTGCATGCACGTCCTGGTAACAACGTACCAAGTCTTTCACTTTTTCTTGATCTTGCTTCTTTTGCTTCGATTCTAAACAATTATGAGTAAAGTATCCATACTTTTCGCAGTTAAAACATGCACCGATCTTGCGATAAAATTTTTCAAAATGATACTTTTGGCAATAGGGACAATGGTTTCTATTTCGTCCAAACCCAGAGTATGATCCTTCTCTATTATGTTGTCCATAGTCTCACCAGTCTTTCTTATCGGATTATCTTTCTCTCTTTTGAGGTTGATCTTGGTTCTTAGACCTTACGATTGCCTTTTCTTGTTGTTGTTAGGCACTTTCATTATCTTCTTGTTCCAATTCCGTTGCAAATTCTTTCACGAACACAAGGGTTTGGCAGTTACCCCACCATTGTCCTATAGATGCTAGTCTTGAGATCCTTTACGATCCGTTTGACTTGGTCCCTTTCTATTTGCTTCAGGGTGCAGTACTTTTCTAAGTTTAGAAACTTGGTCAAATATTGCTTGACCATCATGTCATCCTATTGTAGTTGGAGATAGTCCTCTTACTTTTTACCTCACTAGTAAGCAAGGATGTACCTTTCTTCGAAGGTTTCCTTGAACTCCATCAATCTTATAACATTTTTTTCTATCAAACTTGGTGGCCTTCCACCAATTTCGTGTGTCTTCCACCAAGCGTCTCATTGCATAAATAATTTTGTCATTCTCATCGCATTATATTTCTTAAAAAATTTCCTCCATTTCCTCCATCCATCTCTCGATTTGCTCGAAATCACCATTTTCATCGAATTATGGAGGTTGTAATTTTAAGAATCTTTTGATGATGTCCTTGTTGTGTATTGGAAGCATGTCATGATTACATGGTAATGAATATCCCATGTAAACAGTGTGCGAATTACGCGGTGATGTCCTCTATTGCTCCTCTTGTTGCCCATTAACTTGTTGGACATTCAATCTTAACTCCTGGTGTTGTTGGGTACTTGCTTGCTAATTGCGAGCTATAGACCCGGTACGAAGAACACAAGGAACACGACCATGGGAGATCATCCTCTTCGGGGGCATCTACATCCATAAAAAATCATGTAAGTCCCCCAATAATAATAATCTTATTCTAATCTCATATCATTTGGAGATAATCTCCTTATATGACTTGGGTTATTTTCTTTAGAATAACCTCCTTAGAGCTTTGGTTATCTTTTCGGAATAATCTCCTTAGGCATTGCCGTATATCTCTATGAATCTATTTTCCATACAATAGAATCTATATCACATATAACTTTGTCCATAACCTTAAAAGGTCATATATTACATATCTCATTTACTTAATATAAGGTAATCATGGTTCAAAAAACTTACTTGACCCTTTTTTCATTGCACGGTGTTTACTCATGACGTGTGCATACGAACTCTATTCTATTAGAAACAGCTAAAAAGTATTTCTCGGTAGGCTCTGATACATTTGTAACGTCCTAAGATTTTTTTTTCTTTGCCTATCCAAAAGGTTATCTTAACGATACTACTCAATTCTATGATTTAATATGACCGATCAACATATTGGCTTATATAAGTGGAAGACTCCTTTACAATAAACTTTACAATGTGCGGAAACTATTTATATAATATTCAATAACCTGTGAGTTCATGAGCCCTACATCTGTACAATAATGAATCCTATATTCATGTGCATGTCACTCATCAAAGGAGCTACCAACCGTCTTACCATCACCATCAATCTCATCCTGCATGGATCTAAGTACAAGGGCCAAGCCCAATGAGAAATCTTAGTACGTTGGGTCACCCATCATGATAATAACATGAACCATGTATCAATATCTATAATAACTATTAATTCTATGAACAATGCATAATCTATGATCAATGATATGATTAACGATAAATAATTCATACTATAACAATTATCAATTAACAATAAGCAATTGATCAATTATAATAATTATCTATACCATCAATTTAATGATGATCAATCAATATCAATCGCTTCTATTATCAATTACCGTTAATCAATAGTTCTACTGGCCAATGTCAATGAATGCCCTATTTAACAATTATCAATAATCTATCAGGCACAACGATTGGAATCTATGATCCATCAGTCATGAAGGCAAAATAAATAGCCTATCAACCACTAGGACGATAATATCCATCCGTTACTAAGGCACAATTCAATTATCAATCAGCCGCAAAGGCGCAATTCAATTATCCATCAACCGTATCGATTGCAATTACAATCGTCCATACCATAAAGATTACTATATCATTGTCAATTAAACAATTATCTTTTCTTCAACTGCAAAGAGTGCAATACAATCGCCAATACCGTAAAGATGATAATACGATTGTCGATTAATCAATTATCTATTCTTTATTCCTTAACCATGAAGGTCACAGTACAATTGTTGAATTATCAATTTAGTCTTTTCTATTAACAATTCATCAATCCAATTATCCATCAATCATATAGGTTGCAATACAACCGTCAATATCATAAAGGTTATAATATGATTGTCAATTAATCAATTGCCAATTGGAGTTACCATACGAACTATAAGATCATGTCGAGAGCTCTCATTTATTAAGGGAACATCATGTCGCATGGGGCCAATCACCCATAAAGGTCGCAATACGCAAAACATGATGACCCAAGATTTCCATCATTTATTTTATTTATTTATGATGTCTATCTTTATCAATTATCAATTAGGCGCCTTTTCAATCTGGGTACAATCATGGGATCATATCAATCATGTCAAATCAATTAGGTGCCAATCAATAAATCCATACACCTATTATCAATAATCGATTTTCATCAATTCCTATTCTCCATTATAGATTTACAAGTCCATTCTAGATTTTTAATAAACAATATGTGATGAAGTGTCATTATGTCCATAATTCAATCTTATCGATAAGTCAATTATTAATAGTCATTTAATATTCAATCTATATATCAATTTATGTTTATCACATCAATGACTCAATCAACAATTACTAATCAATGGTCAATTATGATACTATTATATTCTAGAATCATCAATATAATCATTATCTTAATTAATTATAATCAATAACTTATCAACATTATTTTCTTGAACTAAACCCGGGTCGAGTTCTATCTCGTTCGACATCCACACCTCGGCCAAGGAAGAACTTGGGACAAGGTCGACCAAGTTCACCTAATTCCATTCTCTATACTGAGACCCGGCCTGGGTCGAGTGGCGCCCGAGCTGGTTCGAACTCATTCAATTTCTATTCACATTTGGATCACAAGACTCGGGTTGAGTAATTTGGAACCTGGTCTGGATTCGACCATCACTTTTTGTGTCACGCCCGAGTATCACAACCAGGGCCATGCTACATGATAATCTGGATTCGATCTAGTTTCAATCCTATTCTCACCGGATTCATAGGAACTTGGGCCGAGCTATGCAGAACCCGGGTTGGATTCTGCCGTTGTCGAGAAGTCGTCTTTTTGGCGCAACTTTTGGCCCTCCTATACATGTTATATGATATCCAATCAATGCAAATAATATATCAATATAATCTCTGTACAACAAGGAAGAGTCCAGGAGTCCATGTCACGGAAAATCGATGCCATGGGGATCCATCCCCCTACAGATCTTAAGTTGGTTGAAAACCAACTAGAAATCCTCTAGTTTGTTAGCTGCACAAATGTCAATACTTTGGTTGATTATTTCTCCATGATGAGACCTTGAAGCTCGCGCCTACCACTTGGATCTTGTTCTCCTATGTCGGGGCTTCAAAATGGTACGCAGGTCGTGCTCTCTAGTAACTCGGTTTGTGAGAAAAACGGAGGAGAAAGAGATGGTCATGGTGTAGAATTCTCTAGAGGCTAATAATGCTTTATAACCACTCTTTAGGCTCTATTTGTAGTTCTTAATTAGGGTTTTTTTTACTCTTATTAGGCCTTAGGCCAATTCTCCATCAATCATGGTCATCCATCGTTAATTACCTTATATTAAATATTCAAATTTAATCAAATCCGAATTTCACTAATTATTCCATACCCGTACTTATAAAAAATCTATCTCTACTCAAATTCTTTTTTATCTCTTCCATAACTTCTTTCAATCAAACTCTACTTTCACCTTTTCCTTTTATTTCCTTGTTTTCTCTAATTTCAAAATTTTTTAATTCCATAATATTTTATCATCTAAATTTTGAATTAAATTAATAATATTATTATTTTAATGGCTGTATAGTTTTAAGCCATAAAACTCTCAATCCTCTTTTATATGGGAGTTCTATTGTCCATTAAATATTCTTTTGGGTCTCAAATAAAATCGAAATCCCTAATCTCACTCGAATTATAATTCCTACTTCAAGTAGGACTTAATCTTTTTTTTAACAATTAAACTTAGGCCAAATTACTTTATTACCCCTATTGAAATCTTGGGTTATGTATGTATGCACATACATATGTATATATGTATGTATAAATCAAATTCATGGCACGTACTGATTCTACCTTTGTAATAACTTAAAGAATAAAGATGGACTGAGTTTATTTACCTTGAAGAACAAATGGTAAGGATCAATAAAGTTTGAAAAGTTATTTGCCCCTGTTTGGATCCTTGCAACATTTTGTGCTTTGCCCATCCATCTACTTGCCATAATTCTTGTAACCTTCTAAGACACATACTTAGAACATGCATAGTTGAGAGGTCATATCAGATTTGCTATCCAATTTTATAATGATTTTTTACTATAATAATTAGCATACTTTTTTGCAATAAGTGAAAATTTTAAATAAAATAAAATAAAGATAATAATAATAGCTAGCGGATTTTTTTATTAAGTTCTTATCAATGTCTATATTCTTACACAATTCAATTGTGTGATGGTCCACCAGCATGGGATGCTCACGGATGATCGACTTTATTAATTTTGGTCAAGTTGGGTTACATTGAATAATAACCTTGGACTATATCCAACCCAACCTAGGTCGAGTTAGGTTGGATCAGGTCGGATGATCACGTCACCCAACTATCATTTTTTTCTTTACTTTTTCTTGCATTTTGTATCACTTATTATAAAAATATTTATTTTAAAACATAAAATAAATTTTTTATCACATAAGCGTTGAATTGTGCTTTGAGCTCTGATCAGTTCTGCAAGTTCCAGCAACGGAAGAAGGTGGGGACAGCAATGGTGATGAATATCTAGTTGGTAAGTGTTTGATCAATTCTTGGTTCTACGTGTTCTTGTTAATTGTAGCCGCAATGGAGGTTGGTGAAAAGAGAATGTAGCTCAATTTTCTCTCTTTCGGCAATATGAAGATGTAATTTCTTCACATTGATGGCTGCTAGTATTGGGACCATGTTTGACTCTTTTTTCATGTACTTTAATTTTGTTTTTTGAGGGGTTTGTGTCAGCGGACAATGCGTAACCCTAGAAGAAAGATTTTCATAAAAACACCTTTTGTAGACATTTGTATTATCTCTAGGTGCTCAGTTGCTGTACAATTCCTTCAAGAGTTAACTGATCAAAGCTCTATAGATGTTTTATACCATGACAATTGATTTGCTCGAAGAAAGATTGAGAACTTTTGGTGTGTAGATGAAACTTAGTCATTGCGATTTCTCGTTCTCTCATATCATTAGGAAGAAACTGGAATTAAACACCCTAAAGCTCTCACGTCTAATAATAGAACAACACATGTCAGTGGCAATGAGCTGAAAGAATTCAGCTCAAACTCACAATGTTACATAAATTTGTCGATGCATTGATATGTCACAACTCACAATGTCACAAAAATTCATTGATACATTGATGACAAACATGAAAAACAATCTCCAATGTACATTAAAAATATTACATATTCAAGCATAAGCATGAATATGTTGTTCCTTGTGATAAGTAATCTTTCATAGTTTCAGATCTTTACCTCTCTCATACTCCGGTCCATAAGCTGACTGAGGTAGTTCAAATTATGCCGTCCAAATGAATCAGTGCTTCTAAAAAAATGAAAAAAAAAAAACAAAAAACTTATTATTTTTTAAAAATTAAAAGAACATTTAATTCTATTTCCGTGGGTTATTGACTCACAAGGAATTAAGTAAAATGCAATACCAACATTTTATCTTCTATTCTTTAATGACATTTTGTTGGTAAATTAATTTAAAGTTTTTTAAGAAATTTATATTCGATTCAAAAAATTTTTATTTTAAATTTAATTTGTACATATTAGCATGATCTAATTAGAAAAAGAAAGAGAAGAGATTTTTTTAAATATCTACTCATTTTTTCTTTACTGTTGTCATTTTATTCAGCTTTCACGGGGCAATGCAAGCAGGAAAATAATATAGTATATGTAATTCTTAAACATCAACCTTTTAGAAGTCGAATGTTTGACAAAGTGCACTTAGCCGTTAGCATCCTTTTGAAGTATGAGAGTAAATAAAAAAACAGGCAACAATGTTATATAAATTTGTCGATGCATTGATATGTCACAACTCACAATGTTGCAAAAATTCATTGACACATTAATGACAAACATGAAAAACAATCTCCAATGTACATGACATATTCATGTAAGCATGACTAAGTTGTCCCTTGAGATAAGTAATCTTCAATCTATACTTTATTTTATCATTTTATTTGTTTTTATTCAATTTTTTAAAATTAAATAGTATAATATTACTTTTTCTCCTAATTTTTGAACTACGTTAATAAATATTTTTGTTTTATTTACTAAAATACTTTAAACTTAAAACTCTTAATTTGATTATAATTATAAGTTTTTTATAGATTAAATTTATCGAATTTTGATTTAAACTTAAATCGAAATTCAACTTTCACGGGGCAATGCAAGCAGGAAAATAATATAGTATTTGTAATTCTTAAACATCAACTTTTTAGAAAAGTCAAATGTTTGACAAAGTGCACTTAGCCGTTAGCATCCTTTTGAAGTATGAGAGTAAATAAAAAAAAACATGCAACAATGTTATATAAATTTGTCGATGCATTGATAGGTACATTGGAGATTGTTTTTCATGTTTGTCATTAATGTGTCAATGAATTTTTGCAACATTGTGAGTTGTGACATAACATATTCAGGTAAGCATGACTAAGTTGTCCCTTGAGATAATTAATTTTCAATCTATACTTTATTTTATCATTTTATCTATTTTTATTAATTTTTTTAAATTAAATAGTATAATATTACTTTTTCTCCTAATTTTTGTACTACTTTAATAAATATTTTTGTTTTATTTACTAAAATACTTTAAACTTAAAACTCTTAACTTGATTATAATTATAAGTTTTTTATAGATTAAATTTATTGAATTTTGATTTAAACTTAAATCCCTAATTTAATAACCTTTCCTACTCCAATTAATATTTGTTTTTCCTTTTTTTTCCCTATTTCTTATCAAACTATACTTTCATTCCCTTTCAAATTCTCATTTTATCTCTTTTAATCCTTTAATATTGAGTTAAATAATAGCAAAATAAACTTTTATTTTATAAGACTTTGAACATTCACAATTCTTATGTGTTAAGTGCAATTCTAATTTTGACAAAGCAAAAGACTCATGTTACATCAGGCAGGTATATAAAATATAAATGTGATAACACCGTTAATAATATCTTAAGTCTTATATTAATTGGAAACTCATTTGGTCTTATATTAATTGGAAACTCATTTGGCTTTCGACGCCTTCAGCGATAAAAGGTGTTCTCGCATACTCCGAAATTTTACGGTATTCTATTTGCGATTAAGAATTAATTAATTTATATATGACATGATAGATGTCCTAATTTTAAAAGAACAATACAAAGTAATAATTAGATTATAATTATGTAAAATGAGTGCCTATATATTTTTTTTAAAGATTAGATAAAAAAATTAATTCAATTATAATTTTTTATAATTACATAATGAAGTTATGTGTGGTCTCAAAACTTTCATGCATTCTTTAATGTTTATCTATAAAAAAAACAACACTGCCAAAATAAAAAAATATTGTTCTTTTATTTAAGTTTGTATTTTATGATAAACTTATATATATATATATATATATATTATATCTTAATTTTGAACTATCGTAAAGTCTTTTATTTTTTAATGAATTGAGATCCTATATAAACTCCATATGCCACGGACATACTTCATTACAATCCAATGTGCAATTCTTGTGTCCAAGTACACAATTCAAGGTGAATATTATAAACGATGTTCGTCTTCTTCTAGATTCTCTTTTTTTTTTCTCTTTCTTTTTTGTCGTTTGCTGTCTGCACTCTGCAACCTTCAACTCAAATATATTTCAAAATCATATGTTAAAGTTGGATTCGACCCTTCATATATAGCACAAAAGGAAAAATTAGGATCTGGTTCTTGCATCTCTTTCTAGTCGTTAATCAATTAATGTACTATGCATGTAGCGTGCATGGAGCTCCAGCCGCCGGCAGCGTTCAGGTTCGCGCCGGCCGACATGGAGGTCATAATCTTCCTCGCGAGAAAGGTCCTGTGCGACCTCCCGGCGCCCCACGACATCATCCCCGAGCTCCGCGTCTACGAGGTCCCGCCGTGGCACCTCGCCGCCAACCTCCGCTACACGGTCTCCGGCGAGTTCTACTGCTTCGCGCGCCTCCGCCGCTCGGCCCCGGGCCACGCCAGGCCTGTGCGGACCGTCGGAGTTCGGCCGGTGGGTGGCCAACGGCAAGCACGTGCACATCCGCGACGAGAGAGGGCGCACCGTCGGGCACAAGACGTTCTTCAGCTACAGGTTCGTGCGAGGCGCGCGGTCGAGCGTCTCCAGCAGGTGGGTCATGTACGAGTACCACCTCGAGGAGGCGACGTTCCAGTCTGCGGACCTGGAGGACGTCAGGAACGTCGTCCTGTGCCGGATAGAGAAGTCCGGTAGGGGCGAAGACGAAGGGGACCTTTTGCATCACAGTACGCAGCCGACGGACGAACGAGAGTGCAAGCTTACTATGTCATCGGCAGCGTCGTGTACGCCAATTGTTACCTTGCCACCACCGCAGGAAAAAACTCGGTCTGTGGGCTTGAAGCCACAGTCGCGATTGCAGAAAATCTCAGCCTGTTCCGAAAAGCCACGGAAAGAGTCAACGTTGGACGAACGGGAAACTATGTCATTGGCCATGCCACGTATGCCGATCACTGCACAATCGATATCCCCATTGCAGAAGATTTCGAGCTTTTCTGCAATTCCACACTCTCCATCCTTTTATAGGAGTGAGGATGCGAGGGATCTCGGGACAACTTGCATGATTTATGATAATCCGGAAACACTAATATATTATTCTCCACAGCCGATGGACGAACTTATCATATTATTGCCGCATAAGTTGATCACTGCATTGCCACCGCCGACGCCGGAGGAAAAACAATCACCTTCGAAGCCGCTGTTCATGTCGTCATTGCAGAAGACCTCAGACTCTTCCAAAAAGCGACGGCGTTGTTAACAAATAGATAATAGATTAAGCTGTTACTTGTTAAAGAATTTAATCCCTTGCAAAGTGCGAGATATATTTTGATCTGTTGGGTAGTTTCATATTCTTGTTCTAGTTTTGATGGTTGGAATAAAATCCATATTCACAGATTGAACCCTATATATTGAACCCTATCTTACATGAGAAAATCCATAAGGCGGAATACAAATTTTTTACTACTACAAACAAATCCTTGATCTCTCTTCCTATTGTTCTCTCGGTAATTCGCATCACAACTTTGTCTAGCCCCAACATTTGTATTAGAGCCTCGATTTGTTGAAGAGTCCACGAGATTATGATGGGCGAAGGAGGGTATATTAATCGCACAAGGGACGTCAGTGGAGCATCTACCTCGACTTTGTTGGAGTAAAATTTTAATGACATATAAAATTATATTTTGATGATACAAATCTTGAAAAATTAAAGTTAAATGTTAAAAAAGTTCACGTATAAATAAATAACTTTTGCACTAACTTTGATTAAATAATTAAGTATGATTTTATTAGATTCTAGATGAATGATCAATTATAGAGAATTATGTCAGCTATCCATAGAATTTAAGACTATCTAATTTGGATAACTGTGCAAAAAGTTATGCTCAAAATAGTGCAGGTCAGTTAACTCGTCGAGACAATACCGGTCGATTGATTGAATATGCCGGTCGACCGATCAAAACAAAGCTTGCCCTAGTTGACGCTGAGACAATACCGGTCAACTGACCATTTGATGATCCGATCGACCGCTCAAGTGCAGAAGCTGAAGAAATCACGCAATGATCACATAGACCGGTCACCGGGTCAAATGAATAGTAACGGTCAATTTTAAATGAGAAAATTATGAAACAAATTCTAGACGAATTTTTTACATCCTAAAGCCTATAAAAGAAGTGGCAAACCAAAAGCAAAGACATCCATCTAACATTGAAGAAAAACTTCAAGTTATCAGAAGACTTTTTCCTTGAAGTTATCATTTTAAGTTTTCTTTTCTTTCTCTCTTCTTTTCTTGTGAGTATTCTATTGTAAAAAAGAGAAATCACTTTCAGAACGGAGCGAAGTTTCAAATCTTACCTCTTGAGCGAGAGAAAAGATTAGCATTCTAGGAGGAGAGGTTGTCTTGCCTCTCGAAATAGAGAAAATGAGTTTGATGTAATGGGCTTTTCTTCCTTGCCCCATGTGGAACAAAAGAAGATATTCTAGTGGAATCTCCGACGGTCTTGTGGTCGAGAAGTCGAAGTGGGGACGTAGGTCAAGGTGTGGTCAAACTTCATCAACAACCATCCGTATTTTTATGATTCTCTTTCTCTCCCTCTCATATTATGTTTACGATATGAATTGCATTGATTTAAAGAGTTTAAAGAATCGATTTTTAGCTTCTGCAAAGTGTTTTTGTGAAATCGATATTTTATTTTTAAACACCAATTCACCTCCCTCTTGGTGTCCTTTGGGATCCAATAATTGATTTCATAGCGGGTTACTCTTATTTTGATTTTTAATCCAACAATTGTTTTTTAATTTTGATTTTCAAAATTTAATTGTCTAATTTTAAGATTTAACCATATTTAGAGCTATGACATCAAGTAGATTTAATTTTTTCGAAAGACAATCAATTAGTCGTCCTCCCCTTTTAAATGCATCAAATTTTGCATATTGAAAAATTAGGATTCAAACATACATATGTTCCATTGACATTGACATGTGAGACATTATTGAAAAAGATTATTACTTACATGAAAAATTACCTACGGATTCTAACGAAAGAGAAAAAAGTTTTGCAAAACTTGATTGGGAAGTCATAACCATTTTTTATTATGCTCTGGATTCAAAGGAGTTTAATCGGATTTCAACTTGTGAAAGTGCAATTGAGATTTGGGAGAAGCTCATTGTTACTTATGAAGGAACGGATAAAGTTAAGGAATTTAGACTAAATATTTTAAATCACCAATATGATTCTTTTAAAATGCATGATAATGAATCCATAAATGATATGATTACACGATTTAACGATATTTTAAATGACTTAGCTTCCTTGGGGGAGCCAATAACTAACCCACAAAAAGTAAAAGGTTTCTCAGATCTCTCTCCTCCAAATGGCATACGAAGAGGACTGAGATTGAAGAAAAAGATTTGAACAAATTTGATTTTGATGATCTTATTGGTTCACTTCTAAGCTATGAGATCTTAATCCAAGGAGATCAAGAAGAAAAAAATTCCTAAGAAGAAAATATTTGCATTGAAAGCAAATGCAAAAGAAGAAGACTCAAGTGAAGAGAAAGTGGACAATAAGAATTTCGCACGTTACACAAGAAAACTAGATAAGTATCTCAAGTTAGTAAAAAAGAAAGAGAAGAATAAGGAGTCAACAAGAATATCATACAAACAATACAAAGAAGAGATATCTCAAAAAGGAAAAAAATATGAAGAGTCAAGTGAAATAAGTGATTCATCAAGCTCTTCTAATGAAAGCATAGTTATGCTTAATGACACACGACGATGAGGTAATTTTCAACCCTTTAATTTCAAATTATGACTCATCGAACTCCTCCGAAGAAAATATTTCTTTAGATGTAAATAAAGAACTTTCCTTCCTTATAAAAAGATATTTTTTCACTTAAAGAGGAAAATAAAAATTTACTACATGAGATTGAGAAAATAAAATAAGAAAATGATACATATTTCATGGAGAATGAAAAATTGAAGAACGAAATAGATTCTTTGGAAATTACTCATGCATGTGAAATAGTAAAACTAGCGTGTTCCTTTGAAAACGTAAAACAAGAAAGCATTTTTTTTTGAAAAATGCACAAAATAATAAAAAGACTATTTCTCATATAACGAAAAATAATCTTAGCAATCATTTTGGACATAAAAATTCTTATTAGAAATCTAATCATTTCTATAATAAAAAATCACATATTAAATATTTTACATGTGAATTTTATGGTCATTATGCTTATCAATGCAAAATAAGAAAATCATCACCATATGACATGATTTGGATTTCAAAAGGAACATGGTTTAACAAAATAGGACCCAAAGAAATTTGGGTACCAAATGTTACATAATTGTTTTTCAAGTGTGCCTCACATGCAAAGCAAATGACAAGTGGTGAAGAAACAAAGGTTGTGATAAAAGTATCATTAACTTTTTTATTTCACCCAAATTTTTAAAACTACTATTTCTTTGAAATAAAGAGGAATATATATATATATATATATATATATAATAGAAAAAAGATTAGACAATAGGGGGAGCATGTTAAAATCTTCCAATATTATTCTTTGACATATATTGATATTATTATTGTATAAATGTTTTATGAAAACTTTTTCATACAATTATTTTGACTTGTGACTTTCATAACCTCTAGATCAATTTGATTTTTACCATTCTAAAATAGCCATAAATTCAAGGGGAGCTATTTTTTTGTACAGTTTTTAACTCTTTATGATGCAACATTTTACATGTTAATGAAAGGGGAGAATAATTTTTTTAAGGGGGAGTTAAATATGATCTCTTATATACTTCATATACAAATTATCTTTTTTATGAAACAAAAGGGGGAAAATATAGGAGAAATATGATATGAATATAACTTTATATGAAGAGCACTTTACAGTTAGTACTTAGGTGTATATCTATCATCGTAAGAAAAACTAAGTTTTAGGGAGAGTAAAATTAATTTTACAAGATTTTACAACTTTTTCGCAACATATATATTTTTTATATTTCTCGGTTTGTCTTCATAAAAAAAAGGGGGCGATTGTTGGAGCAAAGTTTTAAAGTTAAATGCTAAAAAAGTTTAAGTAAAAATGGATAACTTTGTGCACTAACTTTGATTAAATAATTAATTATGGTTTTATTAGATTTTGGATGAATGATAAATATCAAAATTATAGAGAATCATGTCAGCTATCCATAGAATTCAAGATTATCAAATTTGAATAACTGTGCAAAATTGTTATGCTCAAAATAGTGCAGGTAGGTCAACTTGCCTGTCGAAGCAAAGAAGCTGGTCGAGACAATACCGGTCGACCAATAAAAATTGAGCCTGCCTCGGTTGACGCCGAGACAATACCGGTCGACTGACCGGTTGATGGTCTGGTCGACTGATCAAGTGCATAAGCTAAAGAAATCATGCAACGGTCATATAAACCGGTCCAGGGGTGCGGTCGATCGACCCCCGAGTCAAATGAATAGTAACGATCAAATGAAGCAAAGACATCCATCCAAGTATTTGAAGAAAAACTTCAAGTTATTAAAAGAAGACATTTTCCTCGAAGTTATCATTTTAAGTTTTCTTCTCTTTTCCTCTTTTCTTCTTGTGAGCATTCTATTGTAAGAGAAATCATTTTAAAAAAGATTGTGAGCGCTCTTGTGTGAAAAAGGTTCCAAATCTTACCTCCTGAGCGAGAGAAAAAGATTAGCTTCTTAGGAGGAGAGGTTATCTTGCCTCTCGAAGCAGAGAAAAGGTGGCTGATGTAAAAGATTTTTCTTCCTTGCCCCATTTGGAACAAAGAAAGAGATTCTAGTGGAATCTTCGACGGTCTCGTGTTCGAGAAGTCCGAGCAAGGACGTAGGTCAAGGTGTAGCCGAACTTCGTCAACAACCACCCGTGTTTTTGTGATTGCTCTCTCTCTCCCTCTCATATTATGTTTATGATCTGAATTGCATTGATTTAAAGAGTTTAAAGAATCGATTTTTAACTTTCGCAAAGTGTTTTTGTGAAATCGATATTTTATTTTTAAACACCATTTCACCCCTCTTTTGGTGCCCTTTGCGATTCAATAGGGTTGACACGGTCTAATTATCATGAGCATCGGCTAGCATTGGCTGCCCTTCTTCGCATTGTGCCGGTTGAGATGCTGTCGACTCTCACTGTGAAGACAACAAAGGATGCGTGGGGAGTGATATGAGTGATGTGCATGGGTGTTGCTCTGTGCAGGAGGCCAACGCCTAGAAGTTGCTCAAGGAGTATGAGAAAATCTGCTTCAAGGATGGCGAATTTGTCGATGATTTTGCTATGCTCATTGCCGGGCTTGCAAGCAATTTACATACACTAGGCGAGACTATGGAGGAAGTGTGTGTCATCAAGAAAATCTTGCACGTTGTGCTGCCATAATAATCACATATCACTTGAGGAATTGGTAGGTGATTGCATGCAGTGGAGGATCATTTCAACATTAGCACAATCACCGACAAGGTAAGTCGTCTCTTTCTTGTCGAGGAGGATTGGTTGGCCAAGTACAAACAAAACTCTGAGCTAAGTCATCGTCGAGCGATGACAAAGCGGTCCAAGGGAAGGTGAATAGAGGAGCACGATCTGATGGTCGTGGTACTGTGATGAAGTTGACTTCTGAGCGAAAGCCACGACATCGAGGTAGAGGTCGGAATTGTGGCATATATGGACACTGGGTGAAGGAGTGTAAGAAACCACGTCGTGAGCACAAGGAAGAGGCTCTTGTCACAAAAATGGAAGGTCAAGTACAACAATCGGCACGGTTGATGGCTACGACAATCACCGAGGAGCGCTCAATTATGTATGTCGTAGATCTCAACGAGAACAAGGTGCATCCAATGGACCAAGGCAACGACAAGTGGGTACTTGACACTGGTGCGAGTAATCATATGATAGGGTGTAGGTCCGCACTCTCATCACTAGACAAGAATGTGTGCGGGTCAGTACACTTTGGAATGGCTCCGTCATCGAGATCTACAACCTCATATAGATGGTGATGCAGAAAAGGGATCTCTGCCTCAAGGTACTCATAGGGGTGTATTACATACCAAAATTAAAGAGCAATATTGTGAGTCTTGGGCAGCTAGAAGAAGAGAGGTGTGTGTGTGTGTGTGTGTGTGGGGGGGGGGGGGGGGGGGTGGGTGCAAAATCGAGTTGGAGGATGGAATTTGTAGTGAATTCAATTCCATGGAATTCCAAGCACGACATCAAGCATTTCACCACCACACCATACCACTACAAGAAATATGTCGAATAGCGACATAGATTAGCGACTCAAATGTAGTGACGCTATTTTGACGGCAATAGTGTCAAAATAGCAATGCCTTTGGTTCGAAAAAATGAGACGCTAAGTGCATATCCATAGCGTCTAATTAGCATAGCATTAGCATTAGAAGTCGGTGCTAAAATCGATGCCATTGCGACCCTAGTTCATCATTATTATCATGCGCCAAAGCTAGAAAAATATGCAGTAGATTATAGCGCTTTATTGGCGTCGATAGTATGAGATGCTAAATTAGCGTCACTTATTTGCGACGCTAAGTCAACACGAGTGCAAGATATGATGTTGGCGTTGGCAATGTGCGTTGTATTGGCGTCAACAACTTTCCACTAAATTAGCATCACCTTATTTGCGACGCTAAGTCTACGTGAATTCAAGAGACGATGTTGGTGTCGTCAACGTGTGCTGTATTGACGTCGACAACTTACGATAACCTTGCGATTAGTGTCACAGTCATGTCGGCGCTACTACATCGCCAATGTGACACTATTGTATTGCCTCACCGTTGTGACACCAACTTTTACATATATGATTAAACATAAATTCATATACATACCTATATTGATTTGTTAAGTAAGTAGTGTTAATTTGTATAACTATATATCTTACGTGTATGATATTTAATTAATAAATAGATTAAATTTGCACTATATATCTTACTTATATAATATATCTTTACCTACATATGTATTATATGTTACCTATACTATATATGTTAACTACATATGCATTCACACACACACACATGTTACCTACATATGTATTCCTAAATATGCATAAATGTGAATACACATGTTTGTACATAGATACAAATATACATATACAATAATTATAGATGTATTCATGTATATAAACACAAATACAAATAATATATATATATATATATATATCATATACCTACTATATATGTTAATTAATTTAAATAATAATATATTATACATACAATATATATATCATATATTAATTATAGATAAATTATTTTTATATTCTTAATCATGGAATTATGAGGATTGAATTATTTGACATGATTTTCTTTCAAAAATTAAAATATAGTTATATAGTAAAAATTAATACAATTTAGCGCCACTCTAGGGATGCAATGGAGTCGCAATGGCGGCAAATTAGCGTCTACAAGATACTCGATGCTACATCGGCGCAAATTGACATCTCTTTAGCACCACAATATTCATCAACACTACATTAGAGCCACAACAATGTTGCTTTAGCACCACAAACAACTGACTAAATCGGTGTCTCAACAAAGTAGCACCTCGTCGACGCTAATTAGTCGCTATATAATTTAGCCACGATGTAGCGCCTCTTTAGCGTCGAATGTTGGGCCCATATTTGTAGAACTTTAATGGATCACTTTAGATTTTGAATAATATCCCTAATGGTTGTTAATTTACTTGCTTATCTATTTTTTGAATTGAGGAAGGTGATTTATCATTCATTGATCCCCCGTATCATTCAACTTAGAACTTTAATGGATCACAACGCTTACGCAACACACAATAAGCCATATTTCACTATATATATATGTTGATATCATTAGTTAATATAAATTTATAAACTTTTGTTGATATAAACTTATGTTGAATTAGGGGATATAATTTTCTTGATATTTTAGTTAGAAAAAAATTAACGAAATGGCGCCATCGTAGCCTTGACTTAGCGTCACATTTTCATTAATCCATGAATAGGATCTGTTGGATTAAAATTTTAATTTCATATAAAATTATATTTTGATGATATAAACCTCGAAAGATTAAAGTTAAAATGCTGAAAAAGTTTAAGTAAAAGGGAAAACTTTATGCACTAAATTTTGATTAAATAATTGACTATGGTCTGATTAGATTCTGGATGAATGATGAATATCAAAGTTGTAGACAATGCTGTTAGCTATCCATAGAATTTAAGATTATCTAATTTGAATAACTGTGCAAAATGTTATGCTCAGAATAGTGCAGGTCGATCAATCTACCGGTCGACAGAAGGAAAGCCGATCGAGACTATACCGGTCGATCGATCGGAGATGCCGATTGGCCGATCATTGCATGAGCTGCACAAATCCACGTCGAGACTACACCAGTCGACAGACCGGTCGATGCACTGACCGACCGATCAACCCAACGGGCAAAATAAAAAATGTCGAGACTATACCGGTGGAGTGACCGGTCGACCGACCAGCTGCGGCCAGTGAGAAAAAGAATGCAACAACAATATAGACCGGTCGATCGGTCCTTAGCTGAAATGAATAGTAATGACTATTTTTAAATGAGAAATTATGGAACAAATTCTAGACGAATTTTCCACATGCTAAAGCCTATAAAAGGAGTGCCAAAGCAAAAAACAAAGGCATCCATCCAAGCATTGAAGAAATTTTCAAGTTATCAAAAGAAGATCATTTCCTTGAAGTTATCATTTTTAGTTTTACTTTCTTTATCTCTTCTCTTCTTGTGACTTTGCCATTGTAAAAGAGAGAAATATTGTTCAGAAAAATTGAGAGAGCTCCTGTGTAAAAGAGGTTCCATATATTACCTCTTGAGCGAGAGAAAAGATAAGCTTCGTATGAGTAGAGGTTGCCTTGCGTTTTGAAGCAGAGAAAAAGATGATTGATGTAAAAGGCATTCTTCCTTGCCCCATTTTGGAATTAAGGAAGAGTTACGTAGAATTTCCGGCGGTCTAAAGGTCGAGAAGTCAGAGCAGAGATGTAGGCCAAAGTGTGGTCGAACCTCGTCAACAACCACCTATACATTTTGTGTTCACATTCTCTCTCTCTCCCTCTCATATTTATATTGTGGTATGATATGATTTAATTTGTTTTATTTTAAATATTATTGAATCAATTTTAAACTTCAATGATGATTTTCATAAAATCGATATTTTTTATTTAACACCAATTCACCCCCTCTTGGTGCCCTTTAGGATCCTACAATTGGTATCAGAGCAAGGTTGGTATTGTTTCTTTTTAAAGATTTAATCATCTTTTAGAGCATGACACCTATTTTTCAAGAAGGTCGGTCAATTTTTCTTCCGTTGAGATTTTGGTGACTTAATTTTTTCACAATGGAAAATTTGCATGCAAGCGTATTTATGTTCTTTTGATTATGATTTATGGGAAATTGTTAAAAATGGTTTTGAAAGGCTAAGAAAGTCAGAAATGGTATTTTCATTGATCTTTTGTTTTTTGAATACAATGTTTTTCAAGTTTCACTTGTCAAACTTGATTCTAAAGCTCGAGATGCATTTTATTGTGCATTAGATGTAGAAAATTTAAATATCATTTTTAGTTGTTCTACATCTCATGAAATTTGACAAGTTTTGTTAGATAGGTATTAAGGGAGCAATTTTAATAAAAAAGGACACATCGAATGTGGACAATGAAGACTGCCAATTCTATAGCCATGACATCCGACCAAAACTTTGAATTATATTTCATGGCAAAAAGCGAGGATGATGAGGTATCCTCCAACTCCTCTTATTGCTCTAGTGCTAATAGTGATAATGATGATGAGGATGATAATATCAATTTTGATGTGCTTAAGGAATCTTGTTCCTTAATCGAAAAATATCTTACTCTTAAAAAGAAGAATGAAATATTGATGGATGATTTTCATATTATGAAAAATGACCTTAATATTTTGAAAAAGGAAAGAGATGCTTGTCTAGTTCAAAATGAAACCTTAATGAATGATTTTGATAATATGAAAAATGATTTTGAAAATTTAAGCAATGAAAAGAATGCATGTTTAGTTGAAAATGAAAAATAATACACGTGCAAATGAAAATAAAATTTTGAGAAACAAAATTATTTCCTTACAAAAATCTTTGAAGGATAAACATGATACGCTTTTGAAAAGCATTATCAATCATGGTTTTCAAAAGTCTACAATTAATAATTGCAAAGTAGCTAAAAAGTCTATTCTCCATACATCTGGTAAGAAAATTAATTTGAAAAAAATTACAAAAACTCACATGGATACTACTTAAAGTATTATTATTCTTCAAAATCAAAGTATGCTAATAATTATTATTTGAGGAATAAACATTCTTATGATCGCTCTTTTAATATTAAACATTCTAATGCTTCTCATCATGATTATTCGAAATTGAGATATGTTCATGATCATTTTATTAGACCATCTACTACTTGTCATTATTGTGGTATTCATGATCACTATGCCTTTGAATGCAAAATTAAAAATTTTATGAATATTGGCATGAAGATGATGTGGGTCCCAAAAGGAACCATAACTAATAAAATTGGACCCAAAGAAATTTGGGTACCGAAGTTTAAATGATTTTAGGTGTGCCTCACATGTAAAGCAAAGGACGGATCAAAATAAAAATGTAAAGCCACAAAGGTTATGGTAAAAGTATCATTTACTCAATTTGGTTCTACTTTTGAAATTTATTACTGTCATAGTTCTTAAGTGTTAAGCCTACTTTTTGATCTCTCTGAAAATTTAAAAAATTATTATTTCTTTGAAAAGAGGAACATATAAATGAAAATTGATAATAGTGATAGGAAGAGCATGTTAAACTTTATTTTGACATATCATGAATATCATTGTTGTATCAAAGTTTTATGCAATATTTTGATCCTTAATATATTTTTGTGTGGCTTTCATCAAATTGTTTTCATTATAAAATAACCATAAATTTAGGGGGAGTTATTTTTTAACTCTTTATGATGCAACACTTTACATGTTTATTATATGACAAAAAGGAAAAATATATTTTTTTGACACCATGATTAAGGGAGAGTTAGATATGGTTTCTTATATGCTTCATATACAAATTATTATTTTTGATGAAATAAAATGAGGAGAAATATAATCTGAATATAACTTCATATGAAGAGTACCTTACAATAAGTATTATATGAATATCTAAGTGTTAGGAGGAGTAAAATTGATTTTTCAACTTTTTATAACTTTGTCGCAACTTATATATTTTTCATATTTCTCAACATAAAAAAGAGAGAGATCGTTGGATCAAAGTTTTAATTCCATATAAAATTATATTTTGATGATACAAACCTCGAAAGATTAAAGTTAAAATGCTAAAAAAGTTTAAATAAAAAGGGATAACTTTATGCACTAAACTTTGATTAAATAATTTACTATGATCTGATTAGATTCTGGATGAATGATGAATATCAAATTTGTAGAAAATCATGTTAGCTAGCCATAGAATCCAAGATTATCTAATTTGGATAACTGTGCAAAAAAGTTATGTTCAAAATAGTGCAGGTCGATCAACCTGCCGATCGACACAAGGAAAGTTAGTCGAGACTATACCGGTCGACCGATCGGAGATGCTGATTGGCCGATCATTGCATGAGCTGCACAAATCCACGTCGAGACTACACCGGTTGAAAGACCGGTCGATGCACCGACCGACCGATCAACCCAACGGGCAAAATAAAAAATGTCAAGACTATATTGATCGAGTGACCGGTCGACCGACCAACTGCGATCAATGAGAAAAAGAACACAACAATCATATAGACCGCTCGACCGATCCATTAATGCGGTCGACTAGTCCTTAGATGAAATGAACAGTAATGGCTATTTTTAAAGGCGAAAATTGTGGAATAAATTCTCGACGAATTTACCACACGATGAAGCCTATAAAAGGAGTGCTAAAGCCAGAAGTAAAGGCATCCATCCAAGCATTGAAGAAAAACTTCAAGTTATCAAAAGAAGACCATTTTCTTGAAATCATTTCTAGTTTTACTTTCTTTCTCTCTTCTCTTCTTGTGAGCTTGCCATTGTAAAAGAGAGAAATATTGTTTAGAAAAATTGAGAGAGCTCCTGTGTAAAAGAGGTTCCATATCTTACCTCTTGAGCGAGAGAAAAGATAAGCTTTCTAGGAGGAGAGATTGTCTTGCCTCTCGAAGCGGAGAAAAAAATGGTTGATGTAAAGGGCGTTCTTACCTTGTCCCATTTGAAATTAAGGAAGAGTTTAGTGGAATTTTTTACGATCTCGAGGTCGAGAATTCGGAGTGGGGATGTAGGTCAAGGTGTGGCTGAATCTCGTCAACAACCACCCATGTATTTTGTGTTCTCATTCTCTCTCTCTCTCCCTCACATATTTATATTACGATATGATCTGATTTTATTTGTTCTGATTTAAAGATTGTTGAATCGATTTTAAGCTTTCGAGATGATTTTCATAAAATCGATATTTTCAGTTTAACATCCCTTCAGACTTTGAATAATATCCCTAATGGTTGTTAATTTACTTGCTTATCTCTTTTTTGAATTGAGGTAGGTGATTTATCATTTCATTGACGCTCCATAGCATTCAACTTAGAACTTTAATAGACCACAAAGCTTACGCAACACACAATAAGCTATATTTCACTATATATATATTCATATGTTGATATAATTAGGTAATATACACTATTAAACTTCTGTTGATATAAACTTATAATTAGGGGATATAATTTTCTTGATATTTTAATTAGAAAAAAATTAACAAATGATTGTGCTTAATATTTGTGATCTCTAATCAACATGATGAAATCAAAACATTTCTTTAGCTAATGGTAATGAACATGATGAAAACAAAATGCGACTAAAGAAACAATACAAAAGCCAAATAAAGTGGAACCACTGATATAAATAATGCAATCATGATGATCTTGTATGAGCTGTAATACTATCCTAATGGTAGGGATTCATGATAACAAAGATGTCAAATCAAATATATGTGAAGCATATTTTATTGAGGAAGTGTCCATCTTCACTTCAATGTACTTTGAGCCACACATATAATCGCGAAATACGTAAGTTCCGAGAAACGATGATGGTGGTGGCGGGGAAGTCAAAAAAATATTTTATCAATATTTAAGTATATATGTCATCTTCTTGGTAAAGGACAAAGTTATTTGAGCAACAAAGATCTCACATCAGTTGAGAATTATATCCTTGCAAATTGTAGCGAGATGACATCGTATCTCGAGTAATAATATTTATTTAATACATTATAAAGTGAGCGCACATTGTTGGTCCATGCACCATGCACCATGCACCCACAATTGACTGTTTTTGTTGAAAATTCATGTTGCAGCACCATTGTGTCTGATGGCAAAGATCAATGATTGGTCATGAACATTACGGTCATTTGAATTTTTTAACTCCCTGAGAGCGCGGATTGAAGCACATGGTGGAAGGACCATCTCTGTTGAGAGGTTGGAAGAATTTCATGACGGATGTGCATTGGGCAAGGAGCAGCGCGTCTCATTCCCATAGGCTAGAGTGCATCGTGGTGAACTAAGGCTGGACCTACTCCACGTTGACCTCTACGGATAGATTAAGCCAAGCACTCCAGGTGGTAAAAACAACTTCATGCTTATTGTTAATGATCCTTCTCGTTTCATGTAGGCGGAGCTGCTCACAACAAAGAACGAAGCTTTCAAGGCATTCAAGTGGTCAGCTTAAGGCTTTCAAGTATGATAGGTGGGGGGGGGGGGGGGGGGGGGGGGGATGTGAGAGGGCGAATTCAATTCCCTGAAATTCCAAGCACAACATCAAGCATTTCACCACCATGCCATACCACTACAAGAAATTTGTCGATAGCAACGCGGATTAGAGGCTCAAATGTCGTGATGCTAATTCAACGCCAATAGTGCTTAAATAGCTATACCTTTGGGTCGAAAAAATGAGATGCTAAGTGCCTCCCATCTAATTAGCGTTACACTAAATCAGTGCCATCGCGACGCTAATTCGCCATTATTATAACCCACCAAAGCTAGAAAATGCACGTTATATTATAACATTTTATTGGTGTTGACAGTACGAGACGCTAAATTAATGTCGCCTTTTTTGTGATGCCAAGTCGACGCGAGTTCAAGAGATGATGTTGGTGTCGGTGACGTGCACTGTATTGATGTTGACAGCTTGCGACGTTAAATTAGTGTCACCTTTTTTGTGACGCTAAGTAGAATTGAGTTCAAGAGACAATGTTGGCATCGACGACGTGCACTGTATTGGTGTCGACAACTTGTGATGCTATATTAGCGTCATCTTATTTGCGACATTAAATCGACATGAGTTCAAGAGACGATGTTGGCGTCGGTGACATGCGTTGTATTGCCGTCAACAGCTTGCGACGCAAAATTAGTGTCACGGTCATGGCTGCACTACTGCGTCGTTGATGTCACACTATTGTATTGCGTCGCTACTGCATCCTTGATGTGACGCCAACTTTTACATATATGTTTAAACATACATTCATATATATACCTATATTGATTTGTGAAGTAAGTAAAGTTAATTTGTATAACTATATATCTTATTTATACAATATCTTAATTAATAAATAGATTAAATGTTTTACTATATATCTTACTTATACAATATAGCTTTACCTACATATGTATTATATTACCTATACTATATATGTTAACTACATATGCATTCAGAAATATATATGTTACTTAATTATGTATTCCTAAATATGCATAAATACATATACACATGCATGTACATAGATACAAATATACATATATAGTAATTAAAGATGTATTGATGTATATAAACACAAATACATACATACATACATACATACATACATACATACATACATATATATATATTATACATACACGTCGGTAATATACCTACTATATATGTTAATTAATTTATGTACCTACATGTCAATATATTATACATAATATATATATATCATATCTTAATTATAGATAATTTATCTTTATATTCTTAATCATGGAATTATGAGGGTTGAATTATTTGACATGATTTTCTTGCAAAAATTAAAATATAGTTATATAGTAAAAATTAATATAATTTAGCGCCACTATAGGACGCAACGAAGTCATAATGGTGGCAAATTAGCGTCGACACTCGACGTTACATCGGCACAAATTTGCGTCTCTTTAGCGCCATAACCTTCGTCAACGCTACGTTAGAGCCACAACAATGTCACTTCAGCGCCGCAGACAAATGACTAAATTGGCGTCTCAACAAAGTGGTGCCGTGTCGATGCTAATTACTCGCTATATAATTTAGCCACGATGTAGCGCCTCTTTAGCATCACAATATTGAGTCCCAATTTGTAGAACTTTAATGGATCACTTCGGATTTTGAATAATATCCCTAATGGTTGTTAATTTACTTGCTTATCTCTTTTTTGAATTGAGGTAGGTGATTTATCATTTCATTGACGCTCCATAGCATTCAACTTAGAACTTTAATAGACCACAAAGCTTACGCAACACACAATAAGCTATATTTCACTATATATATATATATTCATATGTTGATATAATTAGGTAATGTACACTATTAAACTTCTGTTGATATAAACTTATAATATAAACCCATGTTGAATTAGGGGATATAATTTTCTTGATATTTTAATTAGAAAAAATGAACAAAATGATATCACTGTAGTTTTCATATGCATTACTCTTTATTATTATTGTGATGAACGTGAAGAATGCATTATATATAATCATTGTACAATTATATGGCGTGGGAAGAAAAGAATATGGCAGGAATGGGGCAAAATAATAAGTAATTAGCACCTCGTTAGCATCACATTAGCGATGCCAAATGGTTGGGCGCTATTTAAAATATATCATAATTGGCATCACGTTAGCGCCGCATTAGCATCGCCATCTTTAGCGTCGCATGGAGACGCCTGGTGACATCAATTTGGTGTCGCATAGCATCACAACATAGAGACACATTAGTGTAAATGTAGTGTCACATTAAGGATAAATGTAGTGTCATATTAGCATAGGAATAGCGTCACATATTTCAGCATCACGTTAGCAATGAGTTAGCGACGCATTTTAACTCCTCACAATGACACTTTTCGTGTCATCATAATGCCATAATAGAATCAACATGTGGCGCTAGTAGTATTGTCTTTATCCTTGGCGTCATTGCAACACTAGCAATTATCGAACGTCGGCGTCTCGTAGCTGCAACACCATGATGAAGCTAATGTGTGGTGTTGCTTTTAGCCACACTTTAGCGACACATTTTTTAGTGGCTATTTGGCAGATTTCTTATAGTTTACTCACCATAGCAAAATGACATCGTTGAGCACCGAAATCGCAAAGATCATCAATACTCGACCTGATCTAACCTATTCAATAGGGATCATGAGGATGTACATGGAGGCTCCTACGACCAAGCATTGGGCAACTGTGAAATAAATCTTTTGATACTTGGCAAGAACAATTAACTATGACTGCGGTACAGGAAGTCACAATCTATAGAGCCTAAGTTGGTGGGGTTCGATGATAGTGATCATGCTAGAAACTTCGATGACAAAAAAGCACCAACGGGTTTGTTTTCTTTTTGGGCTCGACCTTGCTCAGTTGGACAGAAAGTTGTAACACTTTCAGCATGCGAAGTAGAGTATATAGCAAGTGCAAAGATAGCTTGTCAAGGAATATGTCTCAATCGTGTTCTTAGTGAAGTGACAGGGAAGGAAGCACCATAGGTGAAGCTACTGGTCGGCAACAAATCAGCTATTGCACTCAATAAGAATCCGCTACATCATGATAGAAGCAAAATATTGACCCTCATTTTCACTTTAGATGTAAAATGTGTTGAAAAGAAGGTGGGTATTAATCATGTTGGTACTAAGGATAAGTTGGCCGATATACTGACCAAGGGATTGGAATGAATAAAATTTGTTGAGTTTCGATAGAAGCCATGACACTACAAGAAAAATTCCTATTTTCGACGGCCTGAGCCATCGCAAATTGTACAAAATCTGTCACAAAGATAAATTTACGACGGATATTTTGATGGTAGAGAACCGTCGAAAAATTTCTCATCGCAAATATTTTTTGACCACACTATCACAATCGTGAAAAATTCCCATGACCCGAGCCATGGGAAAAAGATGCCACCACTGTGACCGTAGGAATGTTCCCACGGCATGGGCCATGGAAAATGCTTCCCACGGCTCAGGCCCTGGGAAGTACCCACGGTTCAGCCATGGGAAACATTTCCTACGGCTCTGGCAGTGGGAAATTCCCACAGGTAGTGCCGTGTGTCACCCCTCACCATAGGTGGGACGCCGGGGCACATGACGGGACGGGCACTCCATGCCCGTGCCTGGCCATGACGTGCCCGAATGCGCACTGAGTGCGTGGAGGCTCTTGGGCCGAAGGTTGAAGAACTGGGATGACATCCCTGTCCAACATGGCATAATGCCCGATTTGACATTATGCCCACTTTGCAACAGACAGGGGGCGACACGATGGACGTGGCATGGCCCGTGGCGTGGCTCGGTAGTGCGGGGCGCGGGCACGGCATGGCGGTGGAATTCCGGGGTTGTTCGACCCTTCCCAGAAGTTTAACAAAGGTGGAAAGTTTCAAGAAGAAAAGCTAGTCTCCCAATAGTCATACGATTTATCCATAATAAGAAAGGTGGCGGTTGGAAAGATAGTTGGCTGGAAAGAGATAAGTTGGATTGGCCGGCCACTAGGGGAATCAAGGAAGATTGTCTTTGGCTTAAATCTTGCTGAGAAGATAAAGACAGGGGTTTTTTAAATTAGGAGATCGAGGAGGATCCCTTAATTAGTGGAAATATAAATATGGACAATTAAAGGAGAAACCAATCGAGACTTGCATAAATAGAGGCCTATGGTTGACTTTTGTATACATTGAGAAATCAATAAAAGTTCCAAGCTTTCCCCCATATCCGAGTGTTCTCTAGAGGCATTGTGCATTGGGAGTTTTCATTGTGTGTGTAGGGCGACCGACATGAAGGGCGTACGATCGTGAGGCTGCTTGACGTTCATGGAGACGTTCAAGGCCCCGACACTTCCTAGCGTTGGACATTTAGGGCATGACAATGTGGTATCAGAGCGAGATTATGCAACAATGTTTGAAGAAGTAGAGGGACCTTCTACTAGAAGCCGCACCGCTAAAGCAGAGGCAGCCGCAGGTTGCGGCAGCCAGGGCGCACGGGATTTGGCCACATGTGGTGGTGGTCCGAAAGTTAGCGGCGCGGATGGTGGAGAGCGATGGAGGATGACTCACGGGAAGTTCAAGGAGTCAGTGGACACCTTGAGAGGCAAGTCGACCAACTAGGGCAAAGGCTCCAGGACACAGACACAACGGTCCTTATCTTGGAGGCCGTGGCGGGCAATATGACCATGCTCTCAAGGAGGGCACGACCATGATTGAGGACATGAAGGCATGACTTTAGGCCATGGAGGTGACCATGGACACGAAGGTCAAGGCGATGAAGGCCGACATCCTTTTATTGAAGTGGCAAATCCTCGACGCAGGAGTGTTGATGGTGTGCAAAGAGAATCCGGGACTCCAGAGCTATGGAGCTCATGCGACTTGTCGAGCAGGGCAAGTCCAGGAGATTTTGGAAGAAGGAAGGCCTCTTAACCATGGGACATCAGATTTATATCCCATGATGGGAGGGTCTTTGATGAGCGATCATGAAGGACTGCCACGACTTGAAGTGGGTTGGCTATTCTGGCGCAGCCCGAATGTTGGCATTGGTGGAGGACTCCTACTAGCCCCAGTTGATGGGGGACGTAGAGGCGTACATGCAGACGTGCCACATATGCCAACGGGATGAAGTCGAGCAGCAAAAGTCGACAGGGCTGTTGGAGTCTCTGCTCATCCCAAATCGTCCATGGCAGGTGGTGACCATGGACTTCATCTCGGTGTTGCCCAAGTCAAGTGGAGCAGGATCGATCATGGTGGTGGTTGACAAATTCTCGAAGTGCGGCACGTTCATCCCAGCACCCAAGTATTGTTCGACGGAGGAAGTCATCCAACTATTCGTGAGGAACATCATCAATCCATGGGGCATACCAAAGGTCATCGTTAGTGTCGCGACCCTTGGTTCACGAGTCATTTCTAGAGGGAGCTCTTCAAGCTCCTAGGAATCGAGCTGCACTTCTCCACCACATTCCACAGACAGAGTGGGCCAACCATTTGCTCGAGATCTATTAGGAGGATTGGTCCAAACTGTTGGACATGGCTCAGTTCTCCTACAATATGCAGAAGAGTGATGCCACACAACAGAGTGCTTTCGAGATCATCACAGGGTGGCAGCCTGTAACCCTAGCCGCACTCATGGCCAGGTATGCTAGGAGGTGCACTTGGAGGAGTCTAGACTAAGTGGCAAGACTAAGTGGCAAGACTAAGTGGAGGAGTCTAGAGCTCTTCTAGACAAGTCCGCGAGGAAGATGAAGAAGTTCGCAGACCAACGGCGAAGGCACTTGGAGTTTCAAGTAGGGGACAAGGTCCTTGTGAAGCTACGAACACGGCCGTTCAAGACTCTCATGCACTTGCACAAAGGGCTGATGAAGTGATACGAAGGCCCCTTCACCATCATCAAGAGGGTAGACAAGATAGCCTACCGAGTGGAGCTTCTCCCAAGACTGCATCAACTTCATTCAATTTTCCACGTGAGCATGCTCGAAAGGTACTACGAAGGCACAGAGGAGCCTTCAGGTGTGGAAAGGAGCCCGATGGATGAGTTTGGATAGACGATGTTGACACAAGAAGCCCCAACATTGCCGGAGACGGTAACACCTTTGATGGGGGAGGATTGTCAACCCTTGCCTTAGGCGGGACACATGGGCCATGGCGGGATGGGTACTCCACGCCCGTGCTTGTCCATGGCACACTTGGACGTGCACCGAGGGTGTGGAGGCTCTTGGGGCGGAGGTTGAAGACTTGGGATGGCAAGCGGGCGTGGCATGGAGCACACAGCATGGCCGGGGTGGGGGGGGGGGGGGGGTGGGGGGTGGGGGCGCTGGCGCAGCATGGCGGCAGAAGTCCAAGGTTGTTCAGCCCTTCCCAGAAGTTCAATAAAGGCGGCAAGTTTAGAGAAGGAAAGCTAGTCTCCCAACAGTCATGTGGTTTATCCATAATAGGAAAGATGACTGTTGGAAAGATAGTTAGGAAAAGATAAGTTGGAAACTTATCTCTTGATCAATTGTTAGGGGAATCAAGGAGGATTGTCCTTGGCTTAAATCTTGCTGAGAAGATAAAGCCTAAAGGGGGTTTTGCATATTAGGAGATCGAGGAGAATACCTTAATTAATGGAAAGATAAATATGGACAATTAGAGGACAAACCGGCTGAGACTTGTATAAATAGAGGCCTATGACAGACTTTTGTATACATTGAGAAACCAATAAAAGTTCCAAGATTTTCCTCATATCCGAGTGTGCTCTAGAGGCATTGTGCATTGGGACTTTTCATTGTGTGTGCAGGGTGATCGACGTGAAGGGCGGACGACCGTGAGGCTGTTTCATGTTCGTGAAGGAGATGTTCAAGGCCGGCACTTCCTAAGCATTTTGGACATGGACGTTTAGGACATGACATGTGGGAAACATTTCCCACTGTTCAAGCCATGAGAAACATTTTCCACGGCCCAAGCCGTGGGAACTTTCCTACGGTCGAAACCATGGCAAATCTTACCCATGGCTCGAGCCGTGGGTAATTCCCATGGGCTAAGTTGTGGCAAATGTTTCCCACGACTCTAGTCGGTCGAGTCGTGGTAAATGCTTTTTCGACGGCTCAGACTGTCGAAAAGGTTTTTCCAAATATTAAAAAATGCCCACTCGTAGCCATAATGGCCGCCCGCCCGCAGCTTCATCCGATCGTCCGCCGCTTGATCTGCACGCGGCCAACCACCTGTTAGTTGAAAAAGGCCGCCCACAGCCTGAGTGGCTTCCTGGCGGTCGGAGTAGGCCGCCTGCAGCTTGAGTGGCCGCTTAGCAGCCGTACTAGGTGTCCACCTGGCAGCCTGAGTGGCTGCCTGGCGATAGGAGAAGGACATCCGTGGCTTCATCCGCTGCCTAGTGGACGGAGTAGTACGCCCGCGCCTCATCCGCCGCTTGGTGGCCGGAGAAGGACGCCCGCAGCCTGATCCGCCGCCTGGCGACCGAACAGGACGCCCGCGACCTCATCCGCCGCCTCATGACCTGAACCGGCCACTCGAGGATTCGCCACCTGGCAGCCAGATCGGGCAGCAGCCGACCATATCACGGGGGCTAGAGTTGAAGAGGGAGATCAAGGGAGAGGGGCGGCTAGATCTGACCAGATCGCGAGAGAGGGAACTAGCCTTGGGAAACTTTTCCTACGGCTCTAGCCGTCAGAACTTCCCACAGCTAGAGTCGTGGGAAGGTGTTGCCACGGGTCCAGCTATGGCAAATTGCCATGGCCGTAGTTGCGGCCAACCTCGCTTTGGCAATTTCGACGGCTGCGATCGTAGGAACGACATTATTATTTTATAAATATTAGAATATGTATACATAAAAAATATTTTAAAATATTATTTCACATTTCCCATGGGCAACTGTCGGAAGTTCCCATTGCTTCCAACGTGGGATTGGCATATAGGGCGTTCCCATAGCTTGAGCCGTGGGAAATTATTCCTACAACTCTAACCATCGAAACTTCCCACGGCTCTGTTGCCACGGGTCCAGCTGTGGAAAATTGCATGAATACATTAAATTGTATGAATACATTAATTGTCATACAAATAAAATTTAAAATATGATTAACTTTTGGGTTCATCCTCTTCGTCCTTTTCGATGTTGTCGTCTTGCTGGCCAAAAATTATTTGACGAATCATATTCTTCATTCTTTTCGTTGACGTGCTTCAAAAGCTTGTTGTTGCTGCACAAATTCTTGGCGAACCTCTTCTCGGACTTTTTATTGGACTTCCCTTAGTCATTGTTCCCACATGTTATCAAATATTTGTCACATGTCTTGACAAGGATAACCAGATATTGAGTTTCGCCCATATCCAATATCCTCCTAACTAACGGATGATCCGAGACCGTATATGTGCCCCTTCTTCATTCCAACATGATCCATCCATAATTGTCGAGGGGTCAATGGTGTCGCCCCTCTTGCGTGACATGTGAATGATGCTCGGCTTCTTTTTATTTGTAAGTCTCATGTAAATTTACAAGATGATATTTCTACATTCGTGCATAATAAAAGCGACATTATGAGATAACAAACTTACATAAGTCTCCCGAGCAATCGATGAAATCCATTCGAGATTTTTCTTCTGATGAGTTCTTAGAAAAATATCATCTTTTATGGGTTTTTTACCCATTTCCTTTTCCTACAATTGAAACCAAAGTTAGAACATTGAGGAAGTAAATGGACATTTGAGATTTCAAAAAAGGCATAAATAATTACCAGTCGACGTGCAATTGTCAACGTCAAAACACAACCACCCATATGCAGGCATGCTCCTTGGTCTGATTCTTGATTCATCTTGGGTTTTTCGCACTTAGATTTATATGCCTCAGTGGACCATTGGCTAATAGCTTGGTCCAAACTGACTCTGGAATCCAATTGGCTCATTCTCCTGCAGCCCATGCATCCGACAACATCGAGGACAAACATCTCAAGCATCTAGAATTGAAAGCCTTCCATGTTTGTTCTGTGTTCTCGGGATCCCACCATTAAAGGAAGCCAAGTAATTAATAATAAGGTAAGAGCCAACAATTCCATAACTCTTGGAAGATAATAACTTGAAATTCCAGAAATAACATATGTCTAGTACGATAAGAAATATCTCTCTGGGTCAGCCATGCCTTCCTATATGTTTGTCGAATAACTTTAGTGCATGCAGCTTTAGCCGGTTTTGACAGGTAAAACCTTTCCATATATAATAAAAATTATATAACTTATCCGCAATTACCATTTGGCAATAAATATTTTTTGTATTGTTTTCTCAATGAAGAGGCATCGGTGGAGTCCTCTGGCATCTCTGTCTCCATGTCAACAATGTCGGGCAAATGTATCTCTATGTCCTCTACTCTCTGTCATCGTCCGAAGGAGGGTCCGGTACAAGTGCAGCCTGTCGCTCTACTATGCGAATGTCTATTGGTCTTGGCATCATCAGTCCACCTCCTTCTTTATCTCTAGAGTGGCCTTCTCTTTTCCCTTCTCCTTCTCCTTCTCTTCCCCCTTACCTTTTCCTTTGCCAAAGCAAAACATCAACAAAAAATAATTTGTGCATAATAAATCTAAATTATCATTGTACAATAAAAGTTTGGTCGCATCTCATTAACCTGAAATTCGACCACATCCCATGTTGCATCTTCAAACATTGAATCGTATGTATAACTCGAGAACCAATTTTTAATATCCGGTGGCGCTTTTGAAAAAAAATTCAGATAGATTCTTGTGAAATGCTAAATTTGTTGAATAAAATAGAGACACTCATGAGAAGGTAAAGAATATGATTGTGATTCACTCTCATCAGGAAACTGTCGGTCCGATGATTTTTGTGGAGACAACGTACTCTATATTTGCAACAAATTAAAAAGCATAAATCATAACTAAACAAATAATTAGTTATATAAGTTACATGAATTCATATAAGTGAAAGTACAAGAAATTTAAATCTAATTAATGATTTAGTCGTCATTAACAGAATAATCACATGTTTCAAATTCATCTTCATCTTTTGAAGATTACGCACTTTCATAATCCTCTTCATAGGGTTCATCATCACTTTCTACTTCATCGTTGCATTCAACATTGTCGAATTCATCGAACAAGTGTTCTTCATCCCGTAGATCTTCAATCAATTGTGTGTCTACAATTGGTCCAACCTGTGCCACTGAATCATCTTGGTATGCAACTTGTAACGCACCTTCAACCTCAATCCGATTTCTTGTTTTCATTCGAATTACAACCCACCATTGGGCTTTTTCTCTTATCCTTTCTAGATAACTCACATAATGCACTTGCCTTGTAGAAGACGGAATGATGAAGAGATCAAATTGTTCATACCGTCTTGAATGTCGTACTTCAACGATTTTGATGTCTTTATGAATTTGTGTCCTCCTTTTTTCGTTGGATCAAACCACGTACATTCAAATAAGGTGACCATAGTACCTATGGTATACTCTAACTCGATGATATCTTTAAAGATGCCATAATAGTTACTTTCATCTTCTCCATCAGTGGATCCTTTGACACACACTACTGTTAACTGTTTTCTTACCCCACGACCAACTTTCTATATGAAATTTGTAACCATTGATGAAATACACATGCCAACTTGTCACATGTCGACTAGGCCCCATGCCAAATCAATGAAGTTCGACATACTAGAAGTATGACCACTAAAAACCTATACACGTATTACCAAAAATTTAATTAAAGTCATCAACAATCTATTTTGGTGATGTTGAAATAAGAAAATTTGAAGGAGACTTTACGTGATCCTTAAACCATTGTGCAAAGTCATTCTCGATTCTTAGTTGTGTTTCATCTTCGGGGATATTGTAGCATTGCAAGAAAGCACTAAAAAAGCAAGCACGATAAATTAAAAAAGTGACAATTGAAGAGTTCACTAAAACATTAGACACATGAAATAAATAACTTACGTAATATAGCTTTGCACCTCATGTGTATTTAAGAGGACATGATTCAATACGGACTTGAATTCTGCATCATTCAACCATCTACTTTTTGACTTGCCATAATGTCCACCTAGCTATTTAAAACTTGACAACTTTTGGGTGTATCGACGAACTCTAGTTCTGGTGCACTTGATGTGAGATTCAAAGTAATATGAACAAAAATACGAGATCTCTTGTATTATGTATGCCTCACAAATGGAGCCTTCTACACGTGCTTTATTTTTTAATAGTTCTTTTAATTATGTTTAGATATCTCTCAAATGGGTACATCCACCTATATTGAACTGGCCCACCTACCTTTGCTTCATACGGTAGATGGATCGGTAGATGTTCCATGGAATCAAAGAAATTGGGTGGAAATATTCTTTCTAGCTTGCATAAAATGATTGTAACTTCCAATTGTAACATATTTTCCATGGTGAGGTTTGTCGAACATAAATTCATAAAAAATTGACTCAGCTCAGTAAGAGGCTTCCATATCTTTTTCGGCAATTGTGAAAATGCAATAGGAAGCAATGACTCCATGAAGACATGGCACTTGTGACTTCATGCCGAACAAACACAAATTGTTCATATCCACGCATCTTGTCAAATTTGAAGCATAACCATCTGGCATTCTAAGCTCATGAACCCATCGGCACACCTGCATCTTCTTATCCTTTGTGAGCATGTAGCAAGCTTTGGGTTTGGACAATTTACCGTTGGCCAAGTTAATAAGGTCTAACTCCGGACGTCGACAATATTGTCTTCAGATTTATCAAATACATTTTTATCAATGTGCATGACATCCAAATTATGATGAATCAAATGATCTTTCCAGTAAGGTAGATCCCAAAAGATAATACATTTCGTCCAGTTGTGCGAGACACCATATCACTATATGGAACATTTGGATTGTCCATAATTCTATTTATGATGTCAAATAATTAATCTCCGGATAACCTGACGGGAGGCATGTTATCCTCTATTTTTTTCCCTTCGAAAGACATTTTTATTACTTCGAAATGGATGATTTTCCGCAAGAAATTGTCTATGATAATCAAACCAACAATTTTTACCTCCATTCTTTATAGTGAAAGCATTTGACTTATCCGTACACTATGGACATCCTAACTTACTTGCAGTCATCCAACCACTTAACATTCCATATGTCGGAAAGTCGTCCATAGTATGACAACTTTTAGGGTAAAATTCTGTTTGGTTGAGACATCATAAGTTATGATACCATTCCATAACTCCTTAAACTCGTCGATCAGAGGCTATAAATACACATCTAACTTCTGCTTAGGACTATGCGGATCAGGAACAATGCACATCAAAAACATGTATGGAGCAGACATACATACTCCAGGAGGCAAATTGTATGGTGTAATTATGACCGGCCAATAGGAATAAGGAATTGACGTTTGACCCTATGGTGTAAAACCATTTGCACATAACCCAAGTCTTATATTTCTTTCGTCATTTAGAAATTCTGGATGCAAATTATCAAAATGTTTCCATGCTTCACCATCAGATGGGTGGAGCATGATACCTTTAGTTGTCATATGTCTTGGCAGATCCTACGGACGAGTGTAATCTTTTAAGTCTTGGAATAAGAGGCAAGTAGTGCATTGTCTTTACTGGAGCCTCATTTTTTGTAGTTGATTTATATCATTTAGCACCACAAAATTTACTCTTCCTTAAACTTATGTCATCACCATAAAACAACATACATCCATTTCGACAACAATCTATTTGGTCGAGCCAAGGCCAAGTTTTGAAGCTAATATCTTGGTACTATAATAATTCTCAAGAATTTGAGCCACGGATGGTGTGACCTCTTTTAATATCTCCATGAATGCATCAAAGCAAGCATGTGAAATATTATGATCGACTTTTGATGCATGCATTTTACAACATATAGTTAGACTTGCATTTAGGCTTATTTTGTGTAATTTATTCATAGCATGCATCTATTTATATTTATTTCTTTGAATTGTTTGAAGTAGTCATCTACCTCTAGTTGGTGTGATTTTGCAGGAATTAAGAATAAAAAATGGTGGGGGAACGGAAGAAAAGAAGAATAACGCGAAACAAAGTCCAATTAGCTGCTGAAATTATAAAGAAACACTCATAACGGGCCGTTAAAGAAGTGTCATGGCCTAGAAAAGTGACGCTCATGCCCCACAATCTGACGTTCACGACCCTTACAGAACCAACCGCACAAAAAAATATATTTCACGGGCCGTGAGATATTAGTTAACACCTCAACTCATCATTCTCACGGCTCTATCAGTAGCAGACTGAGGAAAGAAATTATGAACTTACGGGCCGTTAAATATTTCCAACGGCCGTGAAGACCAAAAATCACGTCGGCCAATATGTTTCACGGACGACCCGACTCCAGCTCACACAAAGACAACTTACGGGCCGTGTCAGATTGTTCACGACCGTTATATCAAGATTTTCATGGATCACACAAATCTCACGGATTTTACAACGAATCAAATTTGGATGAATTAAGGGGCCATGAGCAAAGCGTAATGGGTCGTTACGCATTCTAGCACTCTTATCATCGACCGAAAATATTTTCACAAACATCACAGAAGGTATGGAATCAATAATCATCTATAACGGGCCATGATCGACGCTTAATGGGTCGTTAAACATCGAAGAAACTTCAAAGAAAATCTTTAACGTGATGTTATAGCTCCTTCACGGATGTCACAGATGATCGACGTTTCAGATTCAAGGTTCACGAGCCATTAACAATTGGTTACGAGCCTTGAAATCATCTAAGTTGCATGATCGAAGATAAAATCGCCCGAATCATGGTCGTGAGATCCTTCTCACGCCCCTTTGAGATAGCATAGAAGATGTAATTCGACTCTGATTCGATCGTTAGAACAATTTCAGAGGGCGTGACGGACATCAAATTCGATCTATTTTCGGAATAATTCTCAATGCACAAGGACTCCAACTCCTACCATATGTCCTAAGGATCAATTGGAAACTAATTAGACCAGAAATTTCAGACTTTTACAAGGCAAAACTCTTAGAACCAATGGGAATCCGAATTTACCTTATTTCACATGAAAAATATTTCTGTTTGTTCCCAAACCACTTGGAAACCAGAGACCCTATAAAAAGGGACATTTGGCAACAAGAGTTGATCATACTAGGGCCTGCAAGCCAAGAACGTGAGAAGACTATGAAAGATTGTTGGGGAGACTTCTGCTGGATCGACTCTAGACGAGATTCAGCGGCAGTTCATCGGTATTATATGTTCTACTTAATGTTGGGATGATATTAGATATTTATTTTCCTATCTTTAGTTCCTCTGTAGTCTTTTCTTTAGTTTAGGATCTTAGTTCTTGCTTCTATAATTTAGAGTTCTTCGTTATCTTTATGGTTTGTATTATATTGTTAAAGGCAAACTCATAGACCTTCTCTGTTTCATTTAATGAAGTTCAGTTTCTTTTAATTATATATGTTATTCCTAAAGCTTCCCTGATATTGATTGTTATCCTTAGTTGGTTGTTATCCTTGTGGGAATTACCATTTTGGTCTGCATGTTGGCTCTATAATTGATTCAAGATTAGTATGTCAGAGCATTATATAACACAACTCGTAGGATCCTAGACGGGATTGCAAATTGTGCAGTCTATTAAATATTACCATTATATGGGCATTAATAGTCTAGAATCTACAGTTTAATGCATCTCAATGTCTGTTTAATTTGATTACAATCTTAGATGGAGTAATTGTTTTAAATTCAGGATTGAGATAGTCTGTTTAATTTTAGTTTTTTATCTTTGTGCAAATTTTACTTTTTGCACCTATTTTACCCGAAATTTATGTCGTCTCCTATTAGCCTCTGAGATTTCATAGATAAGTAAATTAGTTCCTCGTGAGATCGATAACCTATACTTTTCACTATATTACTTGAGCGACTTGTGTACTTGCTAGCATTTAATTGTTATCAATTCTTGCATCAAGTTTTTGACACCATTGCCAAGGAACAATTCTTTACTTTCTACTCTTATTTTATGCTACTTTGAGACTCTTTACTTTTTGTTTCCTTTTCGTTTGGTGGCTGTGCAGATTTCAAGGCACAATTCGTCACAAGCCATCTAATCTGAAGCCTTTGGATCGTGGCACTCGACATAATACTCTAAAGCTCCTCTGGAATTTGATCTTGAGATCAAACGAACAGCGCGGCTACTGCGAAAGAACACGATGGCTGAACAACAAAAATGCCGCCACATTGAAGAACTCAGCATGATGGATTACGTCTCGGCTAAATATTCGAACACTAACTCCAGCATCGTGATTCCAGCAATCACAACAAATAACTTCGAATTGAACCCCGACATTACTTCCATGGTTGAAGCACATCAATTCGGCAGAGCTTTCCATGAGAACCCTCATGATCACCTTGATAAATTTCTTCGCATCTGCAACACCTTTAAGAGTCTTAACATTTCTGTGGATGCATCCCGCCTAACCTTGTTTCCCTTTTCCCTGAGAGACAAAGCATTTACTTGGCTGAAGGCTCTTCCTGCAGGATCAATCAAGAGTTGGGCGAAACTTGTAGACAAATTCATCAACAAATATTGCCCACCTCAGAAAGCAGCAAAGCTGAGAAACGAACTCCGATCTTTTCGACAAGATGATGAGGAAACACTCTATGAGGCATGGGACAAATTCAAGGAACTCTTGGCCGGAGTTCCCGACAGTTGAATTCAACTATGGGAAAAGCATGAAGGTTCCTACAATGGTTTGCGCCAAACTGATAAAGACCAGCTCGACTCCTTAGCTAGAGGAACGGTCATGGGCAAGATGAAACCACAAGAAATATATGATATGCTTGATGATGTGGCCCTAAATTCATGGCAATCTAAATGCAACTAGTAGGGAAGAGGAGTAGGCTCAGTTGGAATCACTGAATAAAAAGTTTGAGATGCTTTTGAGCCATAACAATCCCTGGGATCTCTGTGGAGGAGGACACTCGATTTCTAAATGTCCATGTGGTAATTCTTCTAATCAAATTAAAAATACTAACTATGTCTCCAATCCCTCTTTCACGTCTCCACTATTGGAAAATTTTTACAATCAAAATTGGCATAATCATCATTTATTTTCTTGGAGACAAAACTGAGGACAACAACCACCTCCACAAAACAACTTTTAACGACAATAATTTCAGCAACCACTCCATCCACAATCACAAACTGAAACGAAGCCGAACCTGGAAGAGTTGATGACAAAATTTATAACAACCATGAAAACCAAGTTTTCCAATCAAGATGCTTCCATCCACAATCTAAAAATTCAACTAGGACAAATAGCAAATGTTCTTGCTGGATGTACACCAGACGCTCTTCCAAGCAACACCGAGAAAAACCCACGAGAAGAAGCCAAAGCTATCTCTTTATGAAGTGGAAAAACTCTAGCTGGACCAGTCCGACAATCCTCACATGAAACCACTATTGAAGCATCACATGATCCCATTATGAATGAAGAAGGACCCGCACCTCCAACTCCCAAATTTAAAGGGAAAGAACCAACAACCATCGAGATACCAAGCAAGATGGAAAATTTGTTGCTCCCACAAAAACTGCGCAACGAACAATTGGATAAGCAATTCTTGCACTTCATTGAAATATTTAAACAATTGCACATTAACATTCCTTTTTATGAAGCATTACAGCAGATGCCCAGCTACACAGTTTCTGAAAAATGTCCTATCTCGCAAACGGAAGATCAATATTGAAGACATCGTGAAGATGATGCCTCAATATTGTGCAGTTTAGAAGGAATATCTTCCAACTAAGATGGGCGATCCGGACAGTTTTATCATTTCTTGCACAATTGGAGATTATCATTGTGCACAATGCTCTTTGTGACCTTGGAGCAAGCATAAATTTGATCAATCGGTAAAGAAACTGAAGGGACTACTGGAAGATGTATTGGTAAAAGTAGACAAATTCATCTTCCCAACAGATTTTGTAGTAATGGATATGAAGGCTGGACTAGAGGCTCATATTATCTTGTGACACCCATTCTTGGCTATGGGCAACACTCTCATCGACGTCCAATAAGGAAAACTTACACTTCGAGTTGATAATCAGGATCTCAGTTTTGACATGAAGACCTCACTTCAAAACTCTATGGATTATGCCTCATGTTCCTCATGTTTCGCTATCGAGAGTCTAGAAGATGAAATTCATGATGAAATTGATGAATGGTCTCTAACATTGTTAATGATCCATATATGGGTGTCGATGATGTAGATGATGAAGAGACAACAACTGAGATACAAAATTTGGATAAAGAAGAGATCGCAATCCAGTAAGAAGAAATTTCTCACCACTGAAACTTGAACTTAAAGGCCTTCCTTCACATCTGAAATATGCCTTTCTGGAAAAAGATGCATTTTTCAGTTATTATCGCTTCCTCTCTTAGAGATGATACTGAACGCTGACTTTTGGAGGTGCTGAGAACTCACAAGAAGGTCATAGCATGGTCTATCTCGAATATTAAAGGTATCTCACCTACCATTTGCCGGCACAAAATCTTGACAGAAGAGGATCGACACCCTTCGGCTCAGTTTCAATGAAGACTTAATCTCATGCCGAAGGAGGTCGTTAGAAAAGAAATTATCAAGCTACTTGATGCCAGGATCATCTACGCCATTTCAAATAGCCATTGGGTCAGTCCGGTTCAGGTAGTACCGAAGAAAGGAGGTATGATAGTAGTTAAAAATAAAAATAATGACCTTATTCCGCAGAGAACTGTGACCGGTTGTCGTGTATGCATTGATTATCGTAAGTTAAATGACGCCACACACAAGAATCACTTTCCTTTACCCTTTATTGATCAAATGCTCGAGCGTATTTTAGTTCACATCTTCTATTGTTTTTTAGATGGATATTCAAGGTATAATCAAATTGCAGTTGCACCCGAATACTAGGAGAAAATGACATTCACATGCCCATATGGAATCTTTTCCTACCAAAGGATGCTGTTCGGACTTTGCAATGCTCCAACAACCTTTCAACATTGCATGATGTCAATTTTTGGATATGAACAAACAAATCCTTGAAATCTTCATGGATGATTTCACTTTCTTCGGGAACTCCTTCGATAATTGTTTACGTTACCCGTCTTTAGTCTTGAAGAGATGCGAGGAAACAATTCTTGTCCTGAATTGGGAAAAATGTCATTTCAAGTTGAAGGAAGGTATAGTTCTTGGTCACAAAATTTTTGAGAAAGGCATCGAAGTCGACAAGGCCAAAATTGATGTCATCGCCAACCTTCCTCCTCATACAAATGTCAAAGCCGCCAGAAGTTTTCTCGAACATGCTGGCTTCTATAGTCATTTCTTAAAATATTTCTCGAAGATCTCAAAACCACTCACTGCACTACTTACTAAAGATGCAAAATTTGATTTCAACTCGGATTGTTTAGAGGCATATAATACGTTAAAAGAGAAATTGATTTCTGCTCCTGTTGTTGTCGCCCCTTATTGGAGTCTCCCATTTGAACTTATGTGCGATGCAAGTGATGCAGTGATTGGAGCAGTTTTGGGACAGCAATGCGATAAAATTTTTCATGTCATCTATTACACCAGCCGCACACTCATCTCCACTCAAATCAATTATGCGACCATGGAGAAAGAATTTTTGGCTGTGTTTTATGCATTTGACAAATTTTGACCTTATTTAATATGTTCCAGAGTTGTTGTCTACACTAATCATGCAGCCATCCGACATCTTATGATGAAGATTGATGCCAAGCCCAGATTAATTCGATGAATTTTATTATTACAGGAATTTGATGTCGAAATCAAGGATAAAAAGGGGACAAAGAACTTAGTGGCCGACCACCTCTCTCACCTAGAACTAGCCCTTGAGGAAGCAGTCAATATTTGGGAAGAGTTTCCCAACGAAAAAATCCTAGCGGTGTTTGCGATTAATCATAAGTATGAACTAACACCTTGATTTGCAGATTTCGCTAACTACCTTGCTAGCAAATGGATCCCCAAAGGATGGACTACACATCAAAAGAATAAGTTTTTTCTCTGACATTAAACATTATCATTGGGAGGATCCATATTTGTTTAAAGTATGTGCAGATCAGGTGATCCAGCAATGCGTAAGGCAAGATGAGATGCCCAACATTCTGGAACATTGCCATGACGGCGTGGCCGGGGGACACTTTGGCCTAGAAGTACTCGAATGCGGGTTCTATTGGCCCACACTTTATAAAGATGTCAGGGAATATTGTAAATCTTGCGACCTTTGTCAGAGGATAGGTAACATCTCTCACCACAATGAAATGCTTTTAAACAATATTCTCTATTGTGATATCTTTGATGTTTGGGGTATCGATTTTATGGGTACCTTTCCCAAGTCCTATGGTCATGAATACATCCTGGTTGCTTGCTGTCAAATACGTGTCTAAGTGGGTTGAAATTGTTGCTTCACCTACTAATGATGCTAAGGTGGTGGTGAAATTTCAAAGGAAGAATATATTCACTAGGTATGGCATGCCTAGAGTTATCATTAGTGACAACGGCACACACTTTTGCAATAAAATAGTAACAGTCTCATGCAACAATTAAAGATTAATCACGAGCTTAGTATACCTTATCATGCACAAACTTGTGGTTAGGTTGAGGTATCCAAGAGAGAATTAAAACACATACTTGAGAAAACTATAAATGCATCTAGAAAAGATTGGTCTCTAAAACTTCATGACGCACTCTGGGCCTACAAAACTACATTTAAGACTCCAATTCGCACATCCCCATATAGACTAGTTTTTGGTAAAGCATGTCACCTTCCTGTTGAATTAGAGTATAAATCATATTGAGCCACCAAATTTCTAAACTATAATTTAGATACCGATGGGAACGAAAGACCATTAACGCTGAATGACCTTGATAAATTTTGACACAATGCCTACGAGAACAGCAAGTTGTATAAGGAACGAACAAAAATGCTACATGATAAACACATCAAACAGAAAGAATTCCTACCAGATCAAAAAGTTCTTCTTCATAATAGCCGTCTTCGCTTATTTCTTGGAAAACTTGTTTGCCGATGGTCTAGACCTTACACTATCATCAACATGTCACCTCAAGGCATAGTCGAGTTACTATCTTGTGACGGTAAGTCCACATTTAGAGTGCATGGACATAGAGTCAAATCATATGTCGACGGCACCATGCCCACCGTCATACAACTCCTCTCATCATTCGAACCCTAGCATATGCTAAGGGGACAGTCAAGCTAGCGACTATATCTCTAGAACTATATTGCCTCAACTATATTAGTAGTTTTTTAATGTGTAGTTAATAGTCTAACTTCCACTTTTATTCTTAGCATTAGTCTCTCTTTATTTTGATACTTAGTTATTATTCCTCTTATAGAATTTTTGCTCAATTAAAGTTTCATTCCATACTGGTCGCCCCGCTAATCAATTGCAGGCACACCATAGTTAAAGTTGGAAAAATTTTGGATTTTCACAGGCCGTAATATCTGTGTCATGGGCCTCTCACAGGCATTACTTTTTCTTCATGACCCATGAAATAACAATCAAACACCATTTACAATAGTCACGGGCCATCTTACATGTCTCACGAGTCTCACAACACATTTTCATTGTTTCTCACGGGGCGTGATATACATCTCACGGGGCTCACAGGATGTTGCAATGTCTCAGCTTCTCACGCCCCATCAGAATTTCTTCACGAGTTGTACGGAATCATCCCAATCACTCACTCCACTGATCATAGGTCATCCGATTGATTTCACGGCTCTAACAGTGAGTCAGAGTCTCTACAACACATGGTCTCACGGGTCGTGAGAAAGTTCTCACGGGCCGTAAATAACGCTATAGCAACTTGAGTTTTCCCCGACTCATGACCCTGCACGTTGTTCATGAGCCGTCACCGATTCTCACGAGGTGACACCTCCCGTTCATGGGACATGAATCTCACTGGCTACACACCATTGGGAGAACATGTGGCATTACCTCATAGGCCCAGACCTTTTTCCACAGATCGATCCACATGGTTTCTACTTCGAATAGCGAGTCATGCCTCGTAAGTCGATCGCATAACCTCGTAAATCACCCCAACGCTCAACCATCGGCATTTATTATTCAAGGGCCATTAAACACTCTTCGCAGCCTTCCTATTTCTGATATTTACACACAGGTCCATGAAATTAAGCTAGGTTTCATGCTCTCTATCTTCGTTCCAACGTCAGCTTTCTCTCTCCAATGTTTGCTGGACCGCGCCATCATCTGCCGGCGAGTAGACCTCCACGCCAAGCATCGACCTCCGGTGATCTCTGAATGATCGGCGATTCCACACCAATGGTCATCTTTCAATGACAATTCGCCCTTTTTCTTCACCGCCAGCGACCCCGCGACATCGATTCGGACTCCAGCCCATCGTGCCACCACCGATCAGACTGGACTCCGGCGACTTCAGCAACATCGGTGATTCCACTCCGTCGACGACCTGCTCCACCGCCCTCTTCATCGGCATTCAGTGCCCTCACCGCCGATTTTTCCCCTCCGTCGATGACCTGTGCCGTCGCCACTTCTTCGACGAAAGATCATAGGATCCCAAAGGGCACCAAGAGGGGGGCGTTGAATCGATGTTCAATCTGAAAATATCGATTTCACAAAAATCGTCGAGAAGCTTAAAATCTATTCTTAAAACCTTTGCATTTCATATTAGAAACACAATATGAGAGGGAGAGAGAGTGAGAGAAATCAAACACAATGAACACGGGTGGTTGTTGATGAGGTTCGGCCACACCTTGGCCTACGTCCTCGCTCCGACTTCTCAACCTCGAGACCGTTGGAGATTCCACTAGCACTTCCTTTGTTTCAAATGGGGCAAGGAAGAAAGCCCTTTACACAACCACATTTTCTCCGCTTCGAGAGGCAAGACAAACCTCTCCTCATAGGAAACTAATATTTTCTCTCGCTCAAGAGGTAATATTTGGAACCTCTTTTACAAATGAGCTCTCACAATCTTTCTGAAATATAGTTTCTCTCTTATACAATAGAACACTCACAAGAAGAGAAGAGAGAGAGAAAGAAAGCTCTAAATGATAACTTCAAGAGAAATGATCATCTTATGATTTCTTAAAGTTTTACTTCAATGCTTGGATGGATGCTTTTGCTTCTAGCTTTGGCACTCCTTTTATAGGCTCTAGTATGTGGGAAATTCGTCCAAAATTTCTTCGACATTTTTCTCCTTGAAATATAGCCGTTGCTATTCATTTGACCAATGAAACGGTTGACCGATCTATATGACCATTGCGTTGATTTCTCCAGTTACCACAGCTGGTCGATCGACTGGTTCGTCGATCGGTATGTCGACCGACATCATCTCGACGTCGATTGAGAAAATTCATGTATTTGTCGGTCGACCAGCTTCTTCAATCGGTGGACCAGTATATCATCGATCGGCCTTCTTTGCTTCGACCGACAGGTTGACCAACCTGCACTATTTTGAGCATAACTTTTTGCATAATTATCCAAATTAGATAATCTTAAATTTTATGGATAGATAACATAATTCTCTACAATGATATATATGATTCATCCAGAATCTAATAAAATCATAGTCAATTATTTAATCAAAATGTAGTGCATTAAGTTATCACTTTTCTTTAAACTTTTTCAACATTTTAACTTTAATATTTCGATGTTTGTATCATCAAAATATAATTTTGTATGTCATTAAATCTTAGATCCAACAATCTCCCCCTTTTTTATGAAGATAAATCGAGAAATATGAAAAATGAATAAGTTACGAAAAAAATTGTAAAGTCTTGTAAAATCAATTTTGCTCCCCCTAACTCTTAACTTTCCTTACAATGATAGATATTCACATTAATATAATTAACTTGTATGGAACTCTTATAAGAAATTCTTCATATAAAGTGATATTCAAGTCATATTTCTCCTCCTTTTGTTTCATCAAAAAGAATAATTTGTATATGAAGAATATAAGAAACCATATGCATCTCCCTCTTAATCAAAAGTTTATTCTTTCCCTTTTTGTCATATAATAAACATGTAAAATATTGCATCATAAAGACTTAGTATGTAAAAAATAACTAATCCTAAATTTATGACTATTTTATAATGGTAAAATGTAAACAATTTGATGAAAGTCAAGGAAATATATTACGAATCAAAATATGGCATAAAACTTTGATAGTGATATCCATAATATGTCAAAATAAGGTTTTAATATGTTCCCCCTATCACTATTATCAATTTTCATTTATATGTTCTCTCTTTTCAAAGAAATAGTAATTTTGAATTTTTGAGTGAAATAAAAAAATAGATGATACTTTTACCATAACCTATGTGCCTTCACATTTCCAATTTCTCCTTCGCTTTACATGTGAGGCACACCAGAAAAACAATCAAGTAACTTTTGTTATCCAAACTTTTTCGGGACCTATTTTGTTAGATAATGTTCTTTTTGGAACTCAAATCATGTCATGTTATGATAATTTTCTTATTTTACATTGATATGCGTAATGACCATAAAATCCATATGTAAAACATCTTAAATGTGATTTTCTACCATACGAATGATTGGATTTCCAATAAGAATTTTCATGTACAAAATTATTCCTAAGATTATTTTTCATTATATGAGAAATAGTCTTATCGCTATTTTGTGTATTTTTCGAAGAGGCATTTTCTTGTTTTACTTTTTCTAATGAACGTGCTAGCTTGACAATTTCACATGCATGTGTAATTTCCAAAGTTTCAATTTCATTTTTGAGCTTTTCATTTTCCATAAAACATGTATCATTTTCTTCTTTTAATTTTTCAATCTCATGTATTAATTTCTCATTTTTTTCTTTAAGTGAGAAATATCTTTTTATAAGAGATGAGAGTTCTTTATTCACATCTAAAGAAAGATTTTCTTCACTGGAGCTTGATGAGTCATTATTTAAAATTGAAGGGTTGGAAGTTACCTCATCGTTGTATGCCATTAAGCGTAAGTATGCTTCATCATTGGAAGAGCTTGATGAGTCACTTATTTCACTTGAGTCTTCATACTTTTTCTTTTCACCTTTTCGAGATGTCTCATCTTTGTGATTTTTGTATGATCTTCGGGTAAGCTTATCATTCTTCTCTTTCTTCTTCACCATCTTAAGATACTTATTTAGTTTTCTTGTGTAGCAGGTGAGTCTCTTTTTGTCCACTTCTTCACTTGAGTCTTCTTCATTTTCGTTTGCTTTCAAAGCCAATATCTTCTTTTTGGGAGCATTAGATTATTCTTCTTCTTGAATTCCGATCTCATAGGTTAGAAGTGAACCAATAAGATCATCAAAATCTAATTTGATCACGGTCCTCTTAGTATGTCATTGGGAGGAGAGAGACCTGAGAATTTTTTCACTTTTTGGGGGTTAGTTCTCGGCTCGCCCAAAGAGGTTAAGCCATTCACAATATCATTAAACCAAGCAATCATATCATTTATGGATTCATTTTCATGCATCTTGAAGCAATCATATTGATGATTCAAAATATTTAATCCAGATTATTTGACTTTATATGTTCCTTCATAAGTAGTAATAAGTTTCTTCCAAATTTCAATTGCACTTTCACAATTAGAAATCCGACTAAATTTTGTTGAATCCAAAGCACAATAAAAAATATTCTTTTCTTTACAATCTAATTTTGAGAAACCTTTTTATATTTCATCATGTTCTGAAGGTAATTTTTCATGTAAATAATATCCTTTTTCAACAATGTCACACATATTTATATCAATAGAATATATGTAAGCTTGAATTCTAATTTTTCAATATGCAAAATTTAATGCATTAAAAAGGGGAGGACGACTAACTGATTGTCCTTCGGCAAAACCAAATCTGCTTGATGCCATGGCTCTAAAGATTGATAAATCTTAAGACAAGGCGATCAAATCTTAAAACAATTAAATCTTAAAATGATTAAATCTTAAAATGATTTGATCTTAAAATAAGAGCAACCCGATCTGATACCAATTGTAGGATCCCAAAGGACACCAAGAGGGGTGTGAATTGGTGTTCAATCCAAAAATATCGATTTCACAAAAATCATCGCGGAAGATTAAAATCGATTCTTAAAACCTGTGCAATTCATGTTATAAACACAATATGAGAGGGAGAGAGAGTGAGAGAAATCAAACACAATGAACACGGATGATTGTTGACAAGGTTTGGCTACATCTTGGCCTGCATCCTCACCCTGACTTCTCGACCTCGAGATCGTCAGAGATTTTACTAACACTTCCTTTGTTCCAAATGGAGCAAGGCAAATCTCTCCTCCTAGGAAGCTAATATTTTCTCTCGCTCAAGAGGTAAAATTTGGAACATCTTTCACAAAGGAGCTCTCACAATCTTTCTGAAAAATAATTTCTCTCTTATACAATAGAACACTCACAAGAAGAGAAGAGAGAGAGAGAAAGAAAGCTCTAAATGATAACTTCAAGAGAAATGATCATCTTATGATTTCTTGAAGTTTTGCTTCAATACTTAGATGGATGTCTTTGCTTCTGGCTTTGACACTCCTTTTATAGGCTCTAGTATGTGAAAACTTTGTACAGAATGTATTCCACATTTTTCTTCTTGAAATATAGTCATTACTGTTCATTTGACCAGTGAACCGATCGAACGCATTTATGGACCGGTCGACCGGTCTATATGACTGTTGCGCTGATTTCTCCAATTACTGCACCTGGTCGATCGACCGGTTCGTCGATCGGTATGTCGACCGACATCGTATGGACGTTGACCGAGAAAGCTCATGTATTTCTCAGTTGACTGGCATCTTCAATCGGTGGACCGGTATATCTTCGACCAGCCTTCTTTGCTTCGACCAGTAGGTTGACTGACCTACACTATTTTGAGCATAACATTTTGCACAGTTATCCAAAATAGATAATCTTGGATTCTATGGATAGATAACAGAATCTCTACAACTTTGATATTTATGATTCTTCCAGAATCTAATAAAATCATAGTCAATTGTTTAATCAACGTGTAGCACATAAAGTTGTCTCTTTTTTCTTAAACTTTTTCAGTTTTTTAACTTTAACCTTATGAGGTTTGTATCATCAAAATATAATTTTGTATGTCATTAAAATTTAGATACAACAAGATCTTCAACGGCACTGCCTTTTCTACCATTGACACGAAGATCCGACCAGCACCCTTCCGTCGGCCGTCATTTTACTTTTGCTTTCTTGTAAAGGTCGTGAACATCTATAAACGGCCCATTTGATTTACTCTTGCCCTTCTATGAGGGTCATTACTGTTGTATCACGACCCGTGAAACCAGTTTTCCTGGCCGTAATTTTATTCTTATATGTCAAGACAACCATATTAACAGATGGATCCTCGCGTGAAGGCTCCCGTCCGCCGCTGCCATCGCCAGATGACTATGCCATCACTGCAGAGGGCTCAACTTCATGACTTCTTTGCCCCCACAGACGTTGGACTTCCTTCGCATCTATCCCACTCGATTTGCAGACCAAGCTGCGATGAACATATGGAACATCCAACCGTTCATTTTGAATTTATTTTCTAACATCGGCATGGGTTACTTCGTGCAGCAGTGGAGGCTGACATATGAGGACATCATGATGGAATTTCTATGCTTCTTCAAGGTGGAGCACCTTGAGGTCACCAGACGTTGGCAGGATGTCATCTCCTTCCATCTCTATAACCGCGAGTTCGAGCTTTCTCTGGTCAAGTTCAACGCCATCTTCTAGTTCCCAAACAGTGGCCACATCCGCATACCCAAAAGATTCAGCGCCTTGGATTTCTAGTCACGTATCACAGGAGGACACTTGGTCTATCAGCATGCCAAGACCACATACATCCAGAATCCCATCATTCGATTTGCGCACAGAATCCTCTCCAATACATTGTTCAGTCGCAGGGATAGTAGCGGAGGCTTCAATGCCCAGTAGCTCTTCATGTTATACTACATGTTGTCTTCCACTCCAATGAATGTAGGCACATTTCTGGTCTGCAATCTTCTCAAAGTCGCCAACAAAGATAAGGGCCACATTGTCGTCGTCGGGATGATTACACCCATCGCCATCCACCTCAATCTTGACCTGGATGAGCTGTCACAGATTGAAGGGTCCTCGTCACTGGACGACTATGTTATCTGCACTATGGAGTTAGGGGCCGGAAATGGGGAGGACCGCTACTTTCGGTCAGGAAAATCTGATATGCACATTCCATGTAGGGAGCCCGAGCACTTTGATCCCTCCAATGATGCCAATTGACTATTTGTCCCAGTAGAGCCCCCCCCCCCCCCCCCCCCCCCGGTTCCACGACGACGCCGACTACAAGACCCAGGGCCATATCAAGGATAGCCAGATGGGATACGTATTGATCCCACCGCTTCACGCCTCACTGATTTCTCTGCCATGCATTAGTTGCTGACTTCGATGCATGCCGAGCAGCTACGCCAGGCCGACGAGCTTCGCCATATTCATGCCGACGTCCTTTCTTTGATTGAGAGCCAGGCACAGACGGATGCTATGGTGAGCCGCATGCATGACTACTATGTCAACTAGGGACACTATGGGCATCTCCTCTACCCTTCAATACCGCCGCCTCCTACGGAATAGACGATCATTTCTTTCCATTTCTTTATGTTGTGGCATTTTATTTTCTAGCATGCTTGTATCCCTTTACGAGTCCGACTTAAACACCGGGACAGTGTTGAGTTTAGGTTTAGGGGAGTTGCATTTTCATGCATCATATCTATTTTCATTACAATGCATCTCCATATCTTTTCTACAATATGTTATCCTTTTCGTAGTTGTCGCTTAATCTGCATAAAAAAATATATTTCAGATTTCCTCTTGTCTTAATAATTACTCATTTTCAAGCTATATTCAAGGACATCATATGCATTAGCTAAATTTGAAGTATCCCATGTCTATCATTTATCGCCTTAGCATAGGGCTTAATGGTACGAAGAATGATGCTATGTGAAACTATGAATATTTTGACGACTATCTCCTATTCAATTATTTTAAAAACATATATATGTATGCCACTTTCATAACAATGATATCCCTGTTGAATGTTCAAGTGTTGGATGAGCTTAATAAAAAGAAATCAAATGAAAAGAAGGGTCAATGGAACCACAAAGAAAAAGGTATAAAAGTTATAAAAGTTGATATCTGAAACCTGGGTGTGTTCAGGTGATTAGACCCATAGGGAATTCTTGCCTAACGACCTAATGACATCTGCTCTGGGATCCGACGGTCGAAAGCCTGTTACATGGACCACCTTGTGCAATATGGAGAACCACCGAAGTATCAAATCAAGTGAAATAAAAGAAGTATAAATGTGTTATCTGGAACCTTAGTGAGTTCGAGTGATTAGATCCGTAGGGGATTCTTGCCTGGTGACCTAAGGGCATCTGCTCTGGGACCCGTCAGTCGAAAGCTCGTTACATGGACTACAGGAATTTATACTTGAATTTGAACTTGGAGGAGTTCTATTCAGAAATTTAACAAAGCTGAGATATTTTGGAATGCGGAGAGACACTTTGGCAATGGAAGAATAAACAAGCCACTCATAAAATAGCTAAGATACATGGTGGAAACGATGATTGGATAATCACTGCTTGAGTTTTGTCTTGAGCATTGCTTGAGGACAAACAAAGATCTAAGCATGGGGGAGTTTGATGCATGCATTTTACAACATATAGTTAGACTTGCATTTAGACTTATTTCATATAATTTGTTCATAGCATGCATCTATTTTTACATTTATTTCTTTGAATTATTTAAAGTAGTTATCTACCTTTAATTTGGTGTGATTTTTTAGGAATTATGAATAAAAATGGCAGAGGGACAGATGAAAAGAAGAATAACGCGAAACAGAGTTCAATTAGTTGCTGAAATTATAAAGGAACACTCATCACGGGGCAGTTAAAGAAGTGTCACGGCACAAAAAAGTGATGCTCATGCCCCGCAATCTGACGTTCACGAAGCTTACAGAACCAACCGCACAAAAAAATATATTTCATGGGCCGTGAATATTGCTTCACAGGTAGTGAGATATTAGTTAACGCCTCAACTACCCATTCTCACGGCCCTACAGTAGCATGCTAAGGAAAGAAATTATGATCTTATGGGCCGTTAAATATTTCTAATGGCCGTGAAGACCAAAAATCACGCTGGCCAATATGTTTCACAGACGATGTGGCTCCAGCTCACATGAAGACAACTTACGGACCGTGACGGATTGTTCACAACCGTTATATCAAGATTTTCACGGATCACACAAATCTCATGGCTCCTACAGCGAATCGGATTTGGACGAATTAACAGGCCATGAGCAAAGCGTAACGGGTCGTTACGCATTCCATCACTCTTATCATCAGCTGTTATGTTGTTTTCACGAACATCAGAGAAGGTATGGAATCAACAATCATCTACTAACGGGCCATGATCAATGCTTAACGGACTGTTAAACATCGAAGAAACTTCAAAGAAAATCTTTAACGGGACATTACAATTCCTTCACGGATATCACAGAATGATTAGCGTTTTAGGTTCAAGGTTCACGGGCCGTGAAAGCATATAAGTTTCACGATCGAAGATAAAATTGCCCGAATCACGGCCGTGAGATCCTTCTCACGCTTCGAGGTAGCACAGGAGACATAATTTGACTTTGATTCGACCGTTAGAACAATTTTAGGGGGGTGATGGACGTCAAATTTGACACAGAAACATATTTTTGAAAAAATTCTCAATGCACAAGAACTCCAACTCCTACCATATGTCCTAAGGCTCAATTAGAAACTAATTAGGCCTGAAATTTTAGAATTTTAAAGGCAAAACTCTCAGAACCAATGGGACTCCGAATTTACCTTATTTCACATGGAAAATATTTCTGTTTGTTCTCAAACCACTTGGAAAACAGAGACCCTATGAAAAGAGACGTCTGGCAACCAAAGATTTGAAGCCAGAAACATGAGAAGACTCTAAAGGATTTTTTAGGAGACTTCTGCTGGATCGACTCTAGACGAGAGTTCAGCGGCAGTTCATCGGTGATTCCCGAAGAGTATTATCTATTCTACTTAATGTTGAGATGATATTAGATATTTATTTTCCTATCTTTAGTTCTTTTGTAGTATTTTCTTTAGTTCAAAATCTTAGTTCTTGCTTCTATAATTTAGAATTCTTTGATATCTTTATGGTTTGTAATAATTCTATTATTAAAGACAAACTCATAGGCCTTCTCTGTTTCATTTAATAAAGTTTAGTTTCTTTTGATTATATATATTGTTCCTAATGCTTCCCAAAGATTGATTGTCATCCTTAGTTGGCTATTATCCTTGTGGGAATTGTCATTTTCATGTTGGCTCTGGAAGTTATTCAAGATTAGTATGTCAGAGCATTATATAACATAACTCGTAGGATCCAGGGATTGCTGATTGTGTGGTGTATTAACTATTACCATTATATGGGTATTAATAGTCTAGAATTTATAGTTTAATCCATCTTAATGTCTATTTAATTTGGTTACGATCTTAGATATAGTAATTATGTTAGATTCGGGATTGAGATAGTTTGATTCATTCTGGTAGAAGATCAATAACTAGAGTAGATTCTAATCTGTCAATTGAAACGGACTTAATATTTCATGGTGCTATCGGTTGTCTATCTTGAAATAAATCATCCTAAGGACCTATGCATCGTTAGTTTAATTAAGTTTTAGTTTTCTTTATCTTTCTGCAAATTTTACTTTCTGCACCTCTGTTACCCAGAATTTTATGTCGTCTCCTATTAGCCTCTGAAATTTGATAGATAAGTAAATTAGTTCCTCGTGGGATCGACAGCCTATACTTTTCACTTTATTACTTGAGTGACTAGTGCACTTGCTAGCATTTAATTGTTATCAATTCTCGCATTAGCTTTTAAATTCATTGTAACTGCTAGTGATAATTTAGAATGATGTTCACAACCGGACAATAAGGGTTCACAAGAGACGTTTAGTAAGTTGAAAAATTCAGCGGCTTCGGAATGTGGTGACTCATCCTCACGCTCTTGTACAAATCTGATATTGCCATATTCGATTGTAGGAGGATCATAAATCAAATTTTGATATTTAGAAATAAAATCATCCTCAATATTAGTAGGATGAAATTCTATAGGATCTGGGTGCAAAGACGATTCTATCTCACCAAGATCATTCTAGTACCAATAATTAAGTTTGAAACCCTTTCTATACAAATGAACTTTGACGGTCTCCAAAGTTTGCAATTTTGTACTTTGACTTTTTAAACAAGGATACATAATGGTTCCTTCTTGTTGAAATTGCGTAGTTTGACATGTCATTGTTGTGTAGTATTGAACCCCATCTATGTATTCTTGTGTCAACCCTACACAATTGGGATTTGTTCTATTGTACATCCATCAACGATGCTTCGAAGAAAACATAATTTCTCCGTATTACTAAGTGAAATACAAAAGCGGTCAATGTTAACATGAAATTATTAAATTAATAAGAGCCGTATTGCTCTAATGATGAGCTTACATTAAATTAATAATAACAAGTAATTTACCAAGTAATGACAAATTATATTAACATCAAGTACCAATACAAGTGAGAAAATATGTACTAGTATAAATTTACTAAAAGTAGAACCATGAAACATAATATGAATGAGTAATCACAAAGGTAACATATAAGCTACAATTGTTACTAATTTGATGCTCTTCCGGATCTGGCGACATCTAAGAGAATCCCGCTGTCAATAACCGGATCCCGCGGTGAACGGCCGGATACGGTCGTGCACTGCCGGATCCGGGCATGAACCACCTGATCCGGTTGTTCACGCCCGGATCTGGCCGTTAACTACCAGATTCAGCCATCATCTGCCGGATCTAAACGTGAATGGCCAGATCCACCAGTTCACACCAGGATCCGGCCGTGAAATAATGGATCCGGGTGTCAACGGTCATGAACCAGTATTCATGGTCGTCATGGCCCAAACACCCGTTCACGACCGTGAAGGCCATGAACGGCCTGATCTGGCCATTTTGGATCGTCACGATCATCAATGGCCGAAGCGGGTCGTTCATGGCCGTCAGTGCCCAAATTGGGCGCTTCAGAGCGGTGAGCGCCCATCAGAATTCGTTGCGGCCACTTCAAGGCTGATCGGACTTTCTGCGGCCGCGACGATCGCAGCAAGTCGGACCGAACACCTAGCGGTCAATGACGCCTGCAAAAAGCCTGATCAGGCTCGCATCGGCCAGCCACACCTGCAAGAAGCCCAATCAGGGTAGCAGCGCCTAGCAACGTTCGATCGGACTTCCTACAACGGCGACAGCCTGAGCAAGCTGGATTCGGCATGGAAAGAAAGTGGGATTGAACATCCTGCGGCCCGATGTCACCAAAACTCCATCGATGGGGTCGAGAGGGGGAGCCCGAAAGCATAATGTGAAAAGTCGTGGGCGTACCATAGATGGATTCGTCGAAGTGTCTTCTAAGGAGTAAGACGGAGAGGCAGCAGATCATCGAAGGTGTGACGGCGTCAATTGAAGGGGGTCATCGGACTGGGAGCAAGTTCCACTGAGCGTGAGTGTGAGGGGTATCGCCAGAGTGCACCGGAGTAGACAGTGGTCGTCAGTGATGGAGTCGCGCGTTGAAAGAAATGATGGTGGGAAGAGGGGACCGGGTTAATTATTGGAATAGTTGCGATGGATTTTCCAATGGTTGCACCCATCGGAAACTACCAAATATATTACCATTACTTTCTTTATATCATTCTATTATTTTTTTCAATTCCCACGGCTTGAACCGTGGGAACTTCCGACGGGTGGAGAGCCGTGGGAACTTTTGATGGATACCTATCCATGGGAACTTCCGACTGTCCTACCTACCCATGGCAACTTCTAATGGTTTTTGGGCCATCGAAAATTGTGATGGTTCAACCCGTGGCATCTTCGGACGGTTCAAACCGTGGGAAAATTTACCGTCTCTATTTCCGAAGGATGTCATTGACCATCGAAAATCTTTCAAAAATTATGAGGGATATGCGACCGTCAAAAAATTGCATTTTTCTTAGTGGGAGTTATGGAATTGCAACATGATTAAGGGGTAATTTGTTAACAAATAGATAATAGATTAAGTTGTTACTTGTTAACCAATATAATCCCATGCAAAGTGTTGGACATGTTTTGAGTTTTGCAGTTTGAAATTCTTGTTTTATCTTCTTTTAGTTTTGATGGTTGGAATAGAATCCATTACCTCTTCCCCATATATATATATATATATATATATATACACACACACACACACACATATATATATGTATGAGAAAATCCATAAGGCAAAATATATATTGTTTATTGTCATCTCTCTTCCAATTGTTCTAGCCCCAAATAGGTGTCGCTGATTCTGACTCCCTCCAGGGGCAACAAATTTATGGACTATGGCCAGCAATGTTCTCACGGTCATCATCGCAAATCCGACGGCAGCCATTATCTCCTCCGCTACAGTTGGAAATAGGAGCTCATTTGGAGTTCTCGAATGATATATGACAACCAAGAAAGATGCAAGACAAAGTGAGACGTGATAAGTATCACCTAGAATGTCTATTTGTGATTATGCATTTTATTTCCAGATGTCATGTTGCTAAATCCGATCGGTCGCACTTGTAGGAACCGAATTGAATGGATATTGGTCAACAGTAATTGATGATATGGTGTAATTACTATGATTGATCAAATTGTTTATAATTTACTGATTATTGTTAAATGTTATCTATGTTGATCAATCATATATTGTTATGCATAATTGTTTATTGATAGTATTGATATTGATATTGACCATGGTTCATATAGATAATTGTTATGGGTGACCCTACGTACTGAGTTATCTCATTGGGCTTTGCCCCTGTATTTGGATCCATACAGGTGATGGTGAGACGGTTGGTGGCACCTCTGACGAGTGACATGCCCATGGATATAGGGTCCATTATTATATAGACGTGGGCCCTAACTCACAGGTTATTGGACATTGTATAAATAGCTTCCGCATATTGAAATAGAATATTGTAAATTAGTCTTCCGCTTATGTAAACCAATTCGTTGACTGGTCAAGTTAGGGTATAGAAGTGAGTGATGTCGCCGAGATAGCCTTCTGGGCAAGCAAAAAAAAATCTCGGGGAGTTACAAAGGTATCAGGGCCTAACAAGAGACACTATCAATAAACAATTATGCATAACAATATATGATTAATCAGCATAGATAACATTTAACAATAATCATAAAATTATAAATAGTTTGATCAATCTGGCTCAAGTGAGCACGTCAGGTCAGCTCTGATACCATTTTGTAACACCTTCAGCCCACGTACGAATTTAAAATGGGTCTTGATAGGTAAAGGGAGTAGCTACATATAAGTCCATGACCACCTCTGTGTTTTGCCCATGTGGGACTATTCATCAAACCATCTTAGTCCTTAGACCTCAGGTCGTTACACCAACATTAACATGTACCTTGTTCAGGCAAAGCTACATGAACCACAAACTTTGAGCGCATTTTTTGAGGTAACGAAGAGTCTTTCGGCGAAGTGTTTGAAATTTTTTGAAAGAGTGTAGAATCAAGAGTAGATGGCTTAAGGAAAACTGTTCGCTTAAGGGGTCTATTTATAGGGAAAGACTTTGACTATGGGTGAGTTAAATTATAATTCGGGATTGGCTAAATATTTAGCCATCTCTAAATATAATTTTGAATCTTATCTTTTATTTTATTTAACCATTATGCCTTTGTCGACAATAATAGCATTGAGATTGCGTGAGTGGTTTATTGGGTCATTTTTGTAATATTCTTTGCCAATGTGTGATATTGTCTGCTTTGGACCTTAGCCCGCATGATTTTTTTCAAAATACGTCATACCTAAACAAGATTATGTTCCTATATATACTCAGCATATCTTCCATGACTTATACATGTGGGACTAACCCAAGGCATGCCTCATGCACCCTTCCCCCCTTAGGGACTTATCTTTATTCTCGATGAATATGATTGAAGCTCATAATGTGATCAAATAGAATCCTCATACAAAGGCTCACATAGTTCTTTTGTGTGAACGATGAAGAGTATTAAAAGTATTAATATTTCTATGAAGAGTTCCTCTATCAAGGGTAGGTCAAGCCACTTCTATAAAATGGATCTTAGAGCTCCGTAAACATAGGAACAATTTGAAAATAAATTATTTCTTTTCTACCCAAAAATAAACCAAGAACCTATGACATCCCTTCAAAAACAACTTATTGGCATAACTATAATAGATTGGGGAACATGAGGTTACTTGCCTATCTTCCATAAAATAAAAATGACGGCTGATTTGAAAATGAAAAGATAGCTATCTTTCTATGTCAATTTAAACATGCATGCCATACAATTAATTCATACCCAAAATCTCATCAAATTCATACATATACAAAACAATCATTTCAACAATCAAGTATTTGTCACCAACTCTAATTATGTATGATTTGTATACCATATATATGAACACAAAGCATTGCTTTTTCGATGATAAAGATAACACGATGGTAGCTCAATCTTTCATATTTAGTCTTAAGGTGTCATTCAAAATTTTCAGATACAAGTTATGTATAAATTATATAACTTGATCTAAGGCACAATATCATAACCACATATTGATTCTAGAATATACATGTAACTGTGTACCTATGTAAACTTACATTATAATCCTGAACATACGTATGACATCCTAAACACTCATAACTCAGCCTACGCATAACAATGTCATCCTAGACAAAGTTATGCAAACTTTGACAAAGGAAGGACCTATTGCTCTCATACCATAACTGTGATGACTCCGATTTAAACCATGGTTTAATTAGAAGTTCGCGACGATCAAATAAAGTAGCGGAAGTGGGCCATAATTTTTATCTTTTATATAACATAATAAATAATATGTCATTGAAACAAATCATAAATTGCAGAAGTGGACTATAAATTTCTTTTTCATACAACATAAGAAATAAAAATATTATTGAACAACTATACCATGGTGACCGTTCAGAGCAAACCAACCTCCTTAAGTGTTACATTCCAATAAACAACTTTGCCTTCTTATGATTCAAAATAATACATTTGTATTACACAAAACCAAAATTCTTGACATCCTAATAAAAGGACACGAGAGACACAAATTTTCTCATCTTACCATGAAGGATGTTATAGAACCCTTCAAACGGTATCACCTTGCACGATCCCAAAAGAGCTACATCAATTTGAAAAAATATTAAAAATAACAAAGTGAGCTAAAATAGCTCAGTAACTTATAACTCATAAATTATGTGTTACCATCTAATTAATTCGGAGAGACATAAAAATACATGCAATAATCATAATATCAAAATCAGTATTTTCATATATTTGATAATTACATATACAACACTCTAATCAAAAGCATCATACTCAATTTGCAATTAATATCATTTCAATCATGACAAACATATATATGCAAATGCAACACTCTCATATGAATGCACGGATCACCAACTGACCAGTCGATAGATGACTTCCAAAAGTGTCCCATATGGATTCTAAAGGTGGCTCCCACTATGATTTCTCATGATGTAGCACTTATCTCCGTACGGTACTTAGCTCCATCTTATCTCATCTCATTTTTTAGAAATAAAATGATGCATTGAATTCTAGAGGTGACTTCAACTATGATTTCTCACGATGTAACACTTAGCTTTGCATGACACTTAGCTCCAACCACCATATGCATGATACAGACCAATGCAGATGCATTATTCATCATATAATAATTCTATCTCGAATATCAGAAGATGAATCATCTCATATACTATTTCAAATGGAAGATGAATGCACATCTCGAAATTCATTCATATCACATCAAATAGGCTTTTCAAATGTACAATAAATTGATCAATCATTTCAAATATATTTTTCAGATAAAATTCTCCAAAGACGTATTCAATACATATCACAATCAGTGTCACACTGAATTCAAAAGAGGTGAACACATTATTCAACTTAAGTTTCATGTTGTTTATGTGTTCTTACAAATTGAATAATCTTACTTTTATTATTTATATCAATTAGTGCACAACTCCTATTCTAGTGTTTTCAATTTTCTCTAATATTATACTTCGTGAGGTTTCACTCATAAAATTCTCAAAATTTATAAATTTCTAAATAGAGCACGATAAATTTCACAAGTACTATTATGATCTGTCCTAAATTTTCTTCTGACAAACTAGGGAGGTTTCGATAAATCATTTATAACTTTTCCTATTCATATGATATTTGAGTGATTCAAATTTTAAATTAATGAATCGGGAAGGCTTTCTTAGGGTATATCCTTGTCCCAAATGCTATTGTGTGGTACATGTGAAGAAATGATTGAAAGGGCACAATTTTCTAGAGAACGTTCTTGGGGGAAAAAAATGTGAGTGAAAACTTCGCTATCGATCGCCCAGGAGTATTTAGCCTCGAAAGGTGGTCTTTGTCGATTCACACAGGATTCCACGTACCCCATGCTACTCAGGTCAGAGCGTAAGCTAGAGATGCTTTCGGCTACTGGACTTTCGCCGTCTAGGGTGCCGCCACAGGTTAAACCACTGCCTCTCAGCCTCTCCGACTCATTCTACCATAGAGGCCAATCAGTATACTTCTAATGTCGAATCAGGATTTATATCACCTGATGTGCATACAATATTCACCCGATTTTGCAAAAGGTCTATCTATTTTCTTTAGTTATTCAATTAAGCCAATGATTCGTTATTGGAGCAGAATTAAACCACATACTCCACCGCTTGTGTGGGCCCCCGGGAACAAGAGAGATGTCTCATATGTTACACGTAATATGTGGAAGTATCGACGTAATTTCGAAATCATTCGGTCTGAATGCTACATGAAAACTAACCCCAAATTATAAAATAATTCTATAACCTATTTGATTTCATATATAATTTACAAAATTGAGTAACAAATTCATAAGATAGATTGATAGCACCCCACATATGATTACATATATCTAATTGACCTGATTTCAAATCTCAGTGAAAGTAAACATGGAACTTAGTAGACATACCTAATTTCATAATTTATACTAGTTTATGTAAGTGTTGAAAAATCCCATGGTGAAACATATTTAGATTCTACTTCAGAATCTAATAAGCATATATGTAACAATTGTAACATTTATATCTATTACCATTCAACTTACTTTGAAGTGATTCCAATTGGATTAAAACCTTAGTTAAGTTAGGTATAAATCTCATAAATTTCATATTTTAATGGTAAGAACATAATCAATACCATAATTCCTAATCCACCATACTAATTCTGTTAGGACAGCCAAACCTATGCTCATCAATTTGCACACAACTTTTGAAATGCATAAGAATTTACACCAATTTCTTGTATGAAAACTACACTTCTAAGGGATCATGTGTTTGAATTTTCAAAATTTTTCAATCACAATAAGATATTTTATTATCTAACTAAACATTCAGCTTTTAGAGTTAAAAGACTGAAAGATAAACTTCTTTTGTTTGTTTCATGCTTCTAATCGATTGTTCCAATTTCCCTTATCAATTCAATCAATACGATGATGATAACCTTCTATCAAAACTTGCAAGGTAAGATTGATAAAGGAAATTAAACCTCACATATATGATTCATCGCTTAATGTTTCCTCCAATTTAAATCATTCTCTTTTGTTATTTTTCTACCTTTTTTCAAGTTAAGACGTCTACTTGATCACGATGAACAGCAGGAAAGTCGGTCAATCTCAGTTTAGGATAAACTTTCTTGTCATCTGTGGAGAATAGTCGACCATCAAGTAAAAAGATAAGAACAAAGGGTTAGTTGGTTTTGGGCTGGGGTATATATGATCTAGGTGATTGGTTTAAAAACATGTCACCAGTAACTTGGTCAAACTAAATGAGGGCTAATTATTTGAGATAAGGATAAAAGTCTTGGTTATATATTTAAGTAACTCATGTTACAATCAATTCATTAACTTTAGAAATTTCCTTCACAATATAATTAAATTAAACACAATAATTAATTTATAGAGAACTCAATCAATTTAATTTACTAGGACATGCTATAATATTTTAATTAAATTAAATTAAGACCATGTTAACTAGCTTTCACTCGATTAATTTAATTAAGAATACTTAGGATATCATCATTATTGATGAATTTGAATTCAATTATTATGTCCGAGTAAATTTAGATGAAACAAAATAAATAACTTTATTAATCATAAATTAAAACAATTTGCACATAGGTAAATTTTTGGACATTACAGTTTTTGACGTCAATTCTTGTTCGGCAAAATCTTGTTGTTGTTATGGAGCCCCTTGCTTGATTGCCTTGCACGGGCCTATTGTTGACAATACCCAATTGAGTAATTATGCCCATGTTATATTGGGGCACCTTTTGTTGTTGGTTGTTGGGATTACCCATTGAGTTAAGTCCATTTGGCTAGTCTATTCTCCGTATACAAGAACTATCTATAATGAAACAATTCTTTTTTAGTAAGATAAAATTAGTCATTCTAAAATTTTCACTTTATTTACTTGGATGACATGGCAGTTGTTCGTGATGGTTCCACATGATTCGGTTTAATGTCCCAAAATTTCACCCTCCTGTCACATGACAATTGGGCTTATTTTGGGTTGTGTTACCTACAATTCCTTCTTCTTTGGCTTTATTTATATGGAATGCGGAAGCTAAGTAACATGTAACTATTCTTAATAGTGTGAAAGTGAACTACTTTCGATCTTTTCTTTTTCTTATTAGTCCTCCAAAGGCTAACAAATTTACGTCGCTTAGCAATAAAACTGCTAATGACTCAGTATTCATGTGCATTATTGCATCAACATGAAAATTATTTTGCCCACGCCTCCATCCTTATCAATTCAATTACCTATGGGATTCAGACACAGAAAAATAAAATTTGCATAAATGATAACTACTCAGTACGTGAAATAATACAAAAGGATATAAATTCATAATAGCAATTAACCAATCTTAATCATAACATAATCATATTCAATAAGCATTCTCTTTCATGACTTTTCCTATTTTTGTTTATATCATGTTCATGTTCGGATTCATGTAGGGGTGTTCATTGGGTCGGGTTGACCCGTGAACCCGATGATCCGACCCGACCTGAAACGGTTTGGGTCGGGTCGGACCTGACACGATCCGAACTCGACCCGGCCATGGGTTGGGTCAGGTATGGGTTGAATTTTTCCAACCTGAGTCGACCCGACCCGATCAAACCGACCTTTTTATTTTTTTTCCTTTTTTATTCGAATTTAATCTTATATTTGATTTAAATTTTATTAAAAAATTAAAATAACATATTTAAAGTGTAAAAATAATATTAAATAGTTAGAAAACTTATTTTATGCTTTAAAATAATATTAAATAATATTTTTATATTAAATAAAAATATAAAAATAGTAAGGAAAAAATTTTAAAAAAAGAAAATTGGGTGGGTAACCCGACCCAACCAGACCCGAACCAAAATGGGTCGGGTCGGGTCGGATTCAGTCCCCCAGCCCCTTGACCCAACCCGACCCGACCCGAATCGGGTTGGATTTGTTCACGAGTCGGGTCCAACCCCACGAGTGAACACCCCTAGATTCATGCTTCTTATTCATGTTCATATTCATATTCTTATCCATAACCATGTCCACATTTTATTTTCATATTCATGTTTTTTGCACTTGTCATGTTCATATACTTATTCATATTCATTCTTCTTTACTTTTCCTTTAAAAGTAGTCATGATACTTTCTTGCATTTCTTTGACTAGTATTGGATTCTAGAGGTGGTTCCTACGAATTCTGAAGGTGGCTCTCACTGTTTCATCATATGGTGCTTTAGTTTCAATCCCCTATGGTTAAGAGTGTTTTACTTAATCCTCTGGCTAGAATTTTATACTAGAATTTAAAAGCGTCTCTATGCAATCAGTAAACATGATTTCCCACCTTTTTTAAATCTGATCTTCTTTACTTAATTAAGTATCTTTTTTAATGCAGTTCATCATGCATCAATGTAGTGGCAAAACTATCATTTAACAATATATCAAATCAATAGAAAAACAATCTTGAAAAATCTAGGTTGGGCTAGACTAAACTTGAGCCAAGTTTTCCGCCAAGTCATGTCGGTTATCAATCATTATGGGTTAGGTTCTGTAAATCGAACTTCAACCTAACTTCTTTGGAAATCTGGATTGAGTGTGATTGAAACTCGACCGGCTTGTTCGACTGAAACTCAACACACAACTTTAATGGGAAGGGGCCAGGGTCAGGCATCTACATGAGATGGGTTCGTACCATCATTGCATCGTGTTTTCTAACTATTAAAGAACCCAGGCCAAATTCTTCTAGATCGGATCAGGTTCCTAGACAAAGAAATTTCGATGTTGAATTATCAAGACTTTATCTTATTTTTTTCTATTAATCCATGTATGCTTTCAACATGAAATCAAAAGAAAATTATTCTTAGATCGTAAAAAAACATATGAGTATCGATTCATATTCTTAACTTTTTGTGCATTTTTCGATGTGACGTTAAAGTCTTTCGGCGAAGTGTCCAGTATCCTTTGAAAGAAAGTAAAACCAAGAGAATATGGTTGCCAGAATAGTCATACACGCACACGGAAGTGGGAGAAACAATGAGTCAAAGTGAACATAAATTTAGTTTTCTGGGTGAATGGAAAATTGTTGGTTGAAGTGGTCTATTTACATATAAAAGAGTTTGGCTATGGGTGGAATAAATTATAATCCAAGATTAGTTAAATGTTTAACCATTTCTGAATCTAATTCTGAATATTATATTTTATTTTAGTTCATCATTCTATTTAAATACTTTAGCTTCTTTCCTTTTTTCTTTTCATTTCTTCTATTCAAACTCCTATCTATACTTAGCTTCTTCTCTTCTTCCTTAACTCTAGTTATCTTTATTTTCTAGTATAATTTCATATTTAATTAAATAATAAATTTTTATTTAATTCATATTTTTTATTAAATTAAAAAAAAGACTTTGGGTGTTATAATTAGGATTTGAGATGAGGGTGGATCGCAATCAGAATGATTGAATTTTTGTGGGTCACTGTAGCAACTTGATATGACTAGCATATCAAAACTAGCATGCACATAAAATAAATGTGACACAAGAATGTCAATGGAATACACTATCAGATGATTTTTTGAATTTGAATAGCAACTTGGAAAACACTGCGGAAGAAAAGCCAACCAAATTTTGAAAGTTTGAATAATAATACAATAGACAACTCAGTCGTCCCCTTTTCTAAGATTCAGCAATAAAAATCTTATCATAATTATGAGTCTCGATAGAAATTAACACTAATAACAATTAAATACCTAAAATAACTAAGACTCAATTTCTAAAATAACTAAAACTTGATCTCCAAGTAATCTCATGTCTTGTAGTCTATAATGTCATCTCATGCGACAGTTCTAATTTAACAATAACTCTTCCTCCCTATGTCATCTCCGAGATTCGTCTGCACAGAAGGTTGTCTCAGCAACGCTAGTCAATTCTATGACAACATTTTTTTTAATTTGACTAATTAGCATACTAGCTTACATTAGCAGAAGACTACAACACAATAAAAATCATATTAGAGAAAGCAATCTATACAATATTCTAAAGACATGTGGGTTATGGGCCTATATTTATACAAGATGAGCTTCTATCAATGTCCATATCTAATATGCATATCAACCGTGTCACCATCATCATCTCATTTTATACAAATCCAAGTACAAGAGAAAAACTCCATAAGATAACTCAGTATATAGAGTCACCCGCAACAATAACGATATGAATTATGTATCAATATCAATACTATAAAGAATCTATTGAACAATTATTTATAAATCTTTTATGATTGTTCTAAACAATTACTAATTAACAATAAATAATAAGCAACTCATCAATTATAACAACTATCCATATCATCAATTGTTGATAACTTATCAATTTCAATTATTTATAATCAATTTATCTGTATCTAGGCTCAATTTGATATGATCATCAGAGCTCGGTCCAATTTTACCTATTTGATATGAACAACCCTACCAGAACCTAGGCCACGCTCCACAAAACCCAAGCTGAGTTAATCAAACTTGGCCTCATTCACACCCTTATTCAAAGGAACTCGAGCCAAGCAGTGTAGAACCTAAGCCGAGCTTTGTTGTCGTCTAAAATTCATGTTTCTAGTGCAACTCTTGTCCCTCTTTTCTATGTGATCTAACAATGCAATTCTATTAACAATTATTCCATATTATACTTCAAATATAGAATCGATGTAGGCATGGTTGTCAAGATCCCGATCCGGGTAGTATGATCTTGTGCTCTTACAATCCTTCAGAGAGAAAACGTTCCTAATCCTACCCAGAGAATCTTAAATGTATGACCTATACTAGATCTTAAAATTGGTAGGATCTTATGATTTTAAAATATTGGTAGAAATTTATTTATTTGAAAAAAAAATTTAAAAGTATACATAAAGGATTTTGAGAAACTTTGATTTAACTATTTTATCATTATATATTGTATTTATTCTTATAATAAAAAAAATTAAAAGTAAACATAAAGTACCTTGACAAAATTGGATTTAACTATTTACATATTATTCTCACTTTAATGAATTTTTAATATATTTTGATAATTTAATGTATGATATGAATATAATCATATATTGTCTTTCATCAAAATTAAATAGATATACTAAGGATTATATCATAGGATTCATCAAGATCAATTCTTATACTACTGTTTTTAAGAATATATCATATTGTATTTCAGATTATATAAAATATGTATTAGATTTGAAAATATGACTAAAATATTAATAGTCAATGTTTAATTAGCTTCTACATAAACATAATATTGTGAATAAACATATTATTTTATATTAAAAAGTTTATTTTATGTCATTATTGTGTAGTATTGAACCCCATCTATGAATTCTTGTGTCAACCCTACACAATCAGGATTTGTTCTATTGTACATCCATCGATGATGCTTCGAAGGAAACATAATTTCTCCGTATTACTAAGTGAAATACAAAAGCGGTCAACCTTAACATGAAATTATTAAATTAATAAGAGCCGTATTGCTCTAACGATGAGCTTACATTAAATTAATAATAACAAGTAATTTACCAAGTAATGACAAATTATATTAACATCAAGTACCAATACAAGTGAGAAAATATGTACTAGTATAAATTTACTAAAAGTGGAACCAAGAAACATAATATGAATAAGTAATCACCGAGGTAACATATAGGCTATAATTGTTACTAATTTGACGCTCTTCCAGATCCGGCGACATCTAACAGGATCCCGCTGTCAATAATCGGATCCCATGGTGAACGGCCAGATATGATCGTGCACTGCTGGATCCGGGCATTAACCACTTGATCCGGTTGTTCACGCCCGGATCTGGCTGTTAACTACTGGATTCAGCCATGATCTGTCGGGGATCTGGCCGTGAAATAATGGATCCGGGCGTCAACGGTCGTGAACCAGCAATTCATGGTCATCATGGACATGAACATCCAAACGCCCGTTCACAATCGTGAAGGCCATGAACCGCCTGATTTGGCCATTTTGGATCGTCAACGGCCCAAGCAGGCCGTTCACGACCGTCAGTGCCCAGAATGGGCGCTTCAGAGCGGTGAGCGCCTGTCGGACTTCACTGCGCCCGCATCAAGGCTGATCGGACTTGCTGCGGCCGCGACGATCGCAGCAAGTCGACCGAGCTCCTAGCGGGCGATGACGCTTGCAAAAAGCTCGATCAGGCTCGCATCGACCAGCCACGCCTGCAAGAAGCCCGATCGGGGTAGCAGCACCTAGCAACGGCCGTAGAAAGCTGGATCGGACTTCTTACGACGGCAACAGCCCAAGCAAGCCGGATTCGGCGTGGAAAGGAAGCGGGATCGAACATCCTGTGGCCCGATGTCGCCAAAACGCCATCGACGAGGTTGAGAGGGGGGAGCCCGAAAGCAGAATGTGAAAAGTCATGGTTGTACCTTAGATGGATTCGTCGAAGCGCCTTCTAAGGAGTAAGCCGGAGAGGGAGCACATCATCAAAGGTGTGAGGGTGTCTGTTGAAGGGGGTCATCGGACCGGGAGCAAGTTCCACTAAGCGTGAGCGTGAGGGGGATCGCCGGAGTGCGCCGGAGTAGACTGTGGTCGTGAATGAGGGAGTCGCGCATTGAAAGAAATGATGGTGGGATCCCCTATCCAGATTTTTATGAAAAGAATCTTTCCGCTTCCAATAGAATAAGAGGGGACTGGGCTATTTATTGGAATAGTTGCGACAGATTTTCCAACAGTTGTACACATCGAAAACTACCAAATATATTATCATTACTTTCTTTGTATCATTCTATTATTTTTTCAATTCTCACGGCTTGAACTGTGGGAACTTTCGACGGGTGGAGAGCCGTGTGTCACACCTTAATTTCTCTTCTAGAAATTTGATGTAACTGGCCTTGGATGACTCCTATTCGAATCACTCAAGCAGCCTCACAGTGCACTCTTTTTTTTTCTCTCAAAGAATGACACTCGCACGCACCCACACTTAGTTTATTTTTAACTTAAGTTAGGAACACACAATGCACATAGAAGAACTCGGCTATTTGAGGGAAGAAGACTTGCATTAACACTTGTCCCAGAATGTGGGAGAGTACATATATTTATAGTACAAGGGTCAACCAACTGCTGTCCCAGAATTTGAATTCAAACAACACAATTCAAATTCAAATACAAACTATAACTACCTAATATCATAACTTCTAATCCAAAGGCCAGGATCTTCCCATCATCCTGATTGAGGTTCCTGCCTTCTGGATTACTTCCCTCCACCTTAGGACACAGCCTGGTGAACTCCGGCCACCAGGAATCCGGCGCGGCCACCCTGTGCCCGTCGGCCATGGCCGCCATGGCAGTTATAACTGCCATCTCTCCATTGTCTTCGTCCCAGAGATGCATACACGCATGTCCCTATAATTCTGACGATGGCCTGCGACTTCCCTGTGTCTGAAGGTGATATGGGAAGAGCTAGAATGCTCCTGGGGCGATATGACCCTAGGGTGGCATGGGCGTGTCACGGGGTCATTCTCGGATACTAGACCACGTGCGGCGACTAGGCGGATAGGCACCTAGCCAAGCCTATTTTGAGTTTGCAACGGAAGTTTTATGGTCGAGACGACTATGTCGAGAGTCGCTCTTATAGGCATTCAATCACGGACATGACTAGAGTGTTGGACTACTCGTCACGAGACCGTGGCATTAGCGCGTTGCGGCACTAATGTAGGCGCTTGGGCGCTTAAAGTCCGAAGGGGCGACGAAGGGACCACGGGACGCCACGAAGGGACACCAATGTGGGTTGCCACCCCACGCTCAAGGCCATGATACTAGAATTAAAGGAAAGCTTACTTGTATTAAATATAATGAAACATAACATACAATTGGGCCTCGGAAGGCACTAGTGAACTCCTCCCAGTCAACCGTAGGTATAGGAGTCTTATTACATATTGAAGATGCAAAAGACGTACCCTACGGGAACGTCACCTACTTAGCCATTCATAAGGACGACCTTACGAGATAAATGCCCTAAGGGCGGATAACTTGGTACTCCGCAATATTACGCAGTGCGGGGCGGCTGCATGTGTTCCATGTTTTCGGCGCTAAGCGGCTGAGGGCTATAAGTTGAGCGGCACTGATGCCGCGAGGCTTCACGCTTCGTGTCACGGGAAACGCCCCGTGACATTCTCCCCCACCAAAGTCGGCGACGCCCCCGACGCCACTGTCCGGGCTTCCTCAGGGCCTTCGTCTTGAGTCTGGACTTCGTTTGTCTCGTTCAATTCTGCCTTCTTTGCCTTGACTTCGACTTCACCAGCATCACGCAGCGCCAGGAATGCCCGCTCCTTGGGGTCTCGCTGAGGACTCCTCCCTCAGGCCTGCTTCGCTCGCTGATCCTTCGTCCAATCCGGGGTCATCACTTGTGCAGCGCTAGTGGAGTCCGCCATGTGCGGTCTGACTTCATCAAGCAACTATCCGTCCATCAAATCTCTGTTGGCTTCACTTCTCTTCAACTTGCGCAGCGTCAACTTGTGTGGTTTGGCTTTTTTGGGGGTGAAACAACTCTTGTATGCCTTCAGGAATAGCACGGAGAAGAGTTGTCTCAGGGTCGTGTAGAACACGATGAAGAGTCTCGCCATTCGACCTGCATGACTTGATTCGATGCCTTCATGTTGCGGATGGTCGCAGCATAAGGTCTCCCTTCCGTCGAATGCGAAGTACGGGACCATCTCACCCTCGATGATCATTCTTGAATTTCGACGGCTTGAAACAGCACAAGCTCTCCGATTTCGAATTTAACTCGATTGAATTATTTGATTTAAATAAATTTTTATTTCCAAAAATAACAACTTATCTTTTAAATAGGAATTATTATTTACGTATACATACTTTTATAGAAAGGGAATATTATTTATATTAATTATACCCAAATTGATAAAAAAAAAGGAAAGATTAATCTTAAATTTGGCTCAAATGTATATCTTCATTTTAAATTATTTTTAATTCCAAAAATAACAAATTACCTTTTTAAAAGGTAATATTACTTACCTACACACTATCTTTTAGAAAAAAAAAATATTATTTACTTTAATTATTTATTTAAAATAATTTATTAGTAGAAGTTCAATCTTTCTTTTTTTATCAATTTAAGTATGATTAAAATAAATAATATGTTATATATATTAATTTACCTTATTTATTAGTAGAACTTCTACTAATATTAGGATATAATTAAATATTTCAATAGTAGAATACATTACACCCTAATATTAGGATATATATTTTGATACCTCATTTAATAAATTTTGTAGGTTTAATTTAAACTTTTCAGCCCCATATATTTGTCTTATTTAACAAACCTTGTTAGATTAGTTTTAATTTTTAGATTTAAACTTTTTTAAATTACTTAAATTTTATAACTTGACATGTGTCTTATTCCGTCCCGCCACTTGTCGCAACCTCAAACTTGTGCTTAAAAATGAATACATTGTTGGAGCAAAGTTTTATGTCCTATATAATTATGTTTTGATGATACAAATATCCAAAGAATATATTTATATTTAAAATCTGAAAATGTTTAAATAGAAATGAGTTGCTTCGTTCATTAAACTTTTTATTAATATTTTGTTTATGTTCCCATGATATTTACATTAATGGGTAATAAAAGTTAAGGATAATTATCTTATCTTTGTAGAAAATCAAGAATCACCTTATTTGAACAACCACACAAAAAGTTATGTTTAAGTAAAGCTCAAAAATTTCAATTTGAAATTTATTTTGTGTGCTAAACTCGCACTTAATATTTGAGTATTCTATCATGAGATTTGGATAAAGAGGTTAATATAAAAGTTATATATAATCCTCTTATCTTTTCATAGAATTAAGAATAACCTCATTTGGACGTATAAAACGTTATGCCAAAAATAGTGAAGGTTGACAAGTTCTATTTGAAGTTGATACTTTTATGTGCTGAATTTGCATTTAATATTTGATTACTTTATCAACTGATTTGGGTTAAGAGGTGAGCATGAAATTTGTAAATAAAGTTATTAAATTTTCATAAAATCAAATATCATCTCATTTGGATACTGTAGAAAAAGTTATATATAAAAGAGTAAATGTCTAAAATGTTTCATTTGAAATGGACAACTTTGTGTACGAAATTTTGAATTAAGTTTGGACTATGATATCATTATATTTTAGATGAATGATGAATATCAAAATTATAGACAATTCTGTTGTCTTTCCATAGAATAAAAAAGCATCTCATTTGGATGTTCGTATGAAAAGTTATACATAAGCAAGCAAGGTCTAAAAAGTTTAAATTGATAACTTTATGCACATAACTTTGATTAAATATATGACTATGATCTCATTAGAGTTTGGATGAATGATGAATATCAAAATTGTAGAGAATTTTGTTATCTTTCCATAGAATCATAAATGGTCTCATTTGGATAACCGTGCAAAAAGTTATATATAAAATAGTGCAGGTCTATCAGGCTGTCAATGATAAAATGGATGACTGAAACGATATTGGTTGACCGTTATGGGTGAAAAAGGATGAACGGCTTAAAACGGATGATCAAAGCTGCTGTCGGAACAACCGCTAATTACAGAGAACAAAGACATTTGTAAGTCGGATGACACTATAATGGTCGACCATTCTGGGCAGCAAAGAATAAAAATATGGAAATCGAATGGTCGAAGTCACTGCATGGACGATCGCAAATTACAGAGAGTACATGAATTCTAAATCGGTCAACCAATTCTCTTTCGATCATTATGGAAGCAAAAATTAATTAAACGGCTATAATTCTTCTACGGACTACGATCAATAGAAAACTGCACAGAAAAGACAAATGCAACGACTAGTTTCATTCATAAAACGGATGACCGAAATAGTAATGGTCGATCGTTACTGTTCAAAATGAATGACCAAAACTAAAACGGTCGACCATTATAGAGGTGACAGCAAAACACTTTTCAAATGAATTTACAATGGCCATATTTTTTAAGAGAAGCTTATAAAAAGAATTCAAAAGGAAGGAAGATGATCCAAGCAAGGCAAATTACTCTAGAGCTTCCTTCAAGACCAAAGCATTTTTCTTGAGTTAAAGTTTGCAAATCATCCCTTCCCTCATCTAGTTTTTTAGTGAGAGCATTCTTTGTAAGAAGAGAGAATTGGAGGGAATATTTGTGTTCTTGTTTAGATAGTTTTAAGAGCTCCTTGTAAGAAGAGATGTGCCTTACCTCTTGAGCGAAGAAAAAGACATTGTAGTGTAGAAAGAATTATTCTCTCCCTATAAGAAAAGAGAAGGCTAGTGGATGTCCGACGTACACCAATTCAACCCCCCCCCCCCCCCTTTCTTGGTGCTTTCGATCCTACAATTGGTATCAAAGCAAGGTTACTCTTATTTTAAAGATTTAACCATCTTTTAAAGCATGGCACTATTTTTAGAAGAAGGTTATTCCATTTTCGACCCACCGAGTTTTAAAGACCATTTTTTTCTTCTTGGAAAATTAGAATGAAAGTTTATATTTGTTCTATTGATTTTGATTTGTAGGAAGTTTTGGAAAATAGTTTTAAAAAGCCAAAGAAAATTATAAATGGTATTTCTATTGATCTTTCATTTTTTGAATATGACAATTTTCAAATGTCCATTGAAAAACTTGACTACAATGTCAAAAATGTCTTTTATTCCTCTTTAGATTCTTATGGCATGAATCTTATTTCTAAATGCTCCACTTTTCATGAGATTTGAAAAGTTTTGTTAAATAGTTATGAAGGGAGTGACTTTGACAAAAAGGACACTCGTATGTGGACAATGAAGAAAATGATAGTTTTACATCTACGACATTCAAAGATGAAGTGTCATGTTTAATGGCAAAAAGTGAGGATGATGAGGTAATGTCAACTTCATCTTTTTCTTCTAGTGATAGTGATGATGATGTTGATATTGATCTTGATGTTCATAAAGAATTTTCATCTCTTATTCAAAAGTATATTTCTCTCTTAGAAAGAAAAATTAAACATTAATGAATGAGTATATTGCTTTGAAAAATGGGTTTGAAATTTTGAAAGAAGAAAGAAATTCTTATCTAGTTCAAAACGAAACTTTGATGAATGGTTTTCATATTATGAAAAATGATTTTGAAAATTTAAAAAATGAAAAGAATGCATGCTTAATTGAAAATGAAACTTTGATAAAGGAAATTGATTCACTCTCCTTGAAAATTAAAAATTATAAAGTTTTGAAGGTAGAAAACTCAAAGTTGTTACAAAATGAATTACAAAAGAAAATAACTTCTTTACAAAATGCTTTACATGATAAAAGTGCTATGCTTTGAAATAGACTAGGAATGTTCAAAAGCCTATAAAAATGTTTGCAAACTCTAATGATTATAAAAATGAAATGAACTTGAAGAAAAATGTCAAAGATACAAAATGATATTATTTGAAATATTCTTATTCTTCAAAATCAAAGCATGCTAATTATTATTATTTGAAGAATAAACATTATTATGATCGCTCTTTTAATATTAAACATTTTCATGCTTCTCATTATACTATTCAAAATTGAAATATGATCATAATCATTTTGTTATATCATCTCCTATTTGTCATTATTGAAATGCTCATGGTCATTATTCATTTGAATGTCAAATTAAAAAATCTATTAATATGGGCATGAAATTGATGTAGATTCCTAAAGTAACCAAAATTAATCATGTTGGACCCAAACAAGTTTGGATACCAAAATGCAAATAATTTTTATTTGTAGATGTGCTTCACAAGGAATGAGAAGAATGATTCAAGTAAAGTGAAGACACACTTTTTGATAAAAATATCATTGAAGCAAATTTTTTGTGCACATATTATGACATATTATATTTAAAATGAGCATTTAATGTGTTCATTTTTTTATCATGATTATACACAATCTCAAATGCATAAAAGTATTAACATGTTGACAAAAATGATAATACTTTATGCATGTGCATGTTTGATTTAGTATACTAAACTCTTGATGATTTTGTGACTTAAAGTAAGTTTCAATATACTAAATATCTTTATCATACAAGTTACATTTTCATATCTATGATTAGACTTGCATATGAAATTGAGATATTATAATGATTCTACTTTGACACATAAAAATGTTTGAGTTTATTTTGACATTTTCAAACATTTGTGAGGAATACCTAATGATGATATTTTATCACAATTTCTCGAACTTTGAATGTATTCACTGGTTATCATAATTTCTACACAAAAAATCATGATTTTTGGAAGGATAATTTTTTGTGCATAATAGGATCATTTTACTTTGAAAATAATTATGCATGCAATGTTTAACTATTGGAAATGAGAGTATGTATGTATGATTATGCTCTTATTAGTTCTTATTTAAACATTCCGTGCATCATAGTTTTGAAATTGAAAGAACTTATAATTTTGGAGTATAGATATAAGAATTGACAATTTCTTTTAAAAACAAAGTTGGTAAAAGTTTTAAATTTTGATACCATAACTTCTTTTAATTGTTATAATGTATTTGTAAAATATCTTTTCTCACATGTTAAATGAAGTAAACTACATGCATATCTTAATTCCTTGTCCTATCTATTGTAGTTGTCATCTTGATTTAGAAAAAGAAAATTGATATATGTGATAATCTTTGATGAATATTTTATCTATTGATATTTGACAATCATTTATGCCAAGTTAAGTTGAATATAAGAAATAATTTGGACATAATTATGCTTACTTTTATAAATCTAGACATGTCTATAATAATGCTTGAAATATTATTCTATTTGTTATGCATATAAATTTCGTGATCACTGTTTTCTTTTATGCAAAGTTGAGAAAATTAATCATAGTGAAATGAAATGAGTTTGAAAAAGAAATGTGACTAACAACCTTGGACCCAAGGTAATTTAGGTACCAAAATTCAAATAGACATTTACTTGTAGGTTTGTGTCATATGAAAAGAAAAAATAAAATGAAGTTGAAATAAGGTAGGGACATAAAGTTTGCAAAAAAAGTATTTGGTATATGAAAATAAAAATTTGAACTTACTTTAATATGATGCATACTTATATCTTGAATTTGTCAATTTATTATCATAATATATGCATAGAGATAATATTTGATAAAAGATTATGATTCTTGTGCATACTAGAATTATGTTTCTCCTCTAATTTTGAATGTGTCTATATTATTCATTTTGCTTAAATATGTTTGATGAGAATATGTCACATGCATAATAATTGCTAAATTGACATTTTTTTATTATCTTACTAATTCAATATAAAAATCATATTTATGAAAAATAAGAACACTCATATTAATACTAAAGTTTGCATACATAATTTTCACACTCAAAATATGGCCTTGTGTACTATTTTACGTCGTGATATTTTTTATTCAATATAATTATATGTTGTCTATGATTTTGGAGTATAAAAGAATTATATTTTTATGAGTTAAAAATAATAAAGTTTTTGTTCGATCAAAATTTGATTATCACATATTTTTTTTATTGATAATACTTGATGTTTTAAAATTGAAAGAAGCCACAAGAATTGAATATCTTTTAAATATTTAGAAATGCAAACTTATGAAGAATTTTGAAATTAATACAAAATCTTCTTTTGACTTGTGATATTACTCTTGTAAAATATATTTTGTTCACATGTCAAAAGAAAGATAATTATATGTCTAATTTTACCACTGTTATGTTTATTATCTCGACTATTTTTAAGTTTGGCAAAAGAAAATTACACATAAAAATATGAATGCTAAGTCTTCTAAACTTAAATATTTTTGTTTGTCTATAAAAAGGCTTCATATTTATAATAAGTATGTTTGGCATAATTTTTATATGTCTCTCGTGTTATGAGCCTTGAGTGCATGAACTTATTATGAATTTTTACTTATTACACTATATCATTTATACATGCACATTATGATTTGGATTAAAATAATCGATCATATTGGCGTGCTACTTGAAAATTATTACATAAGACATCTAATTGCTAAACTCTATGCTTATGTACATGTTTGAAATAAAGAATATTATTAAGGAGATCATTTTCAACTTGCTATATACATCTCCTATCAAAATTGATTTATATGTTCATCTTTGTGAAATATTTTGACATAAATCTTATTATCTCATATTTCAAATTATCATATCATGAATGTTATTACTCTTATTCATAATTTGAAATAGCTACTATCATTTAAAAAAAAAGAAAGAGCATGTAAAAGACTAAACTTTAATTTTTTTTTCTTGGCTCCTTTGTTGTCACTAATTTTGATTATTATTTTGTGACAAAGAAAGAAAAGAGAAAATCGATTTGAAGGAGTGAAGGTACAAATTTTATGGTAAAAGTATTGTTTTAAACTTGGATATACTTTTGTGTCACAATTATGTTCCCATGAGATTTACATTAATGGGTAATAAAAGTTATAGATAATTATCTTATCTTTGTAGAAAATCAAGAATCACCTTATTTGGACAACCATATAAAAAGTTATGTTTAAGTAAAGCTCGAAAATTTCAATTTGAAGTTTATTTTGTGTGCTAAATTCGCACTTAATATTTGAGTATTCTATCATGAGATTTGGATAAAGAGGTTAATATAAAAGTTATATATGATCCTCTTATCTTTTCATAGAATTAAGAATCACCTAATTTGGACAACCGTATAAAACGTTATGCCAAAAATAGTGAAGGTTGACAAGTTATATTTGAAGTTGATACTTTTATGTGCTGAATTTGCGTTGAATATTTGATATTATCAACCAATTTGGGATAAGAGGTGCATAAAATTTGTAAATAAAGTTGTTAGATTTTCATATAATCAAATATCATCTCATTTGGATACTGGTATAAAAAGTTATGTATAAAAGAGTAAATGTCTAAAATGTTTCATTTGAAATTGACAACTTTGTGTACTGAACTTTGAATTAATTTTGGACTATGATCTCATTATATTTTGGATGAATGATGAATATCAAAATTGTAGACAATTCTGTTATCTTTCCATAGAATAAAAAATCATCTCATTTGGATGTTCGTATGAAAAGTTATGCATAAACAACTAAGGTTTAAAAAGTTGAAATTAATAACTTTATGCGCTAAACTTTGACTAAATATTTGACTATGATCTCATTAAAGTTTGGATGAGTGATAATATCAAAGTTGTAGAGAATTTTTTATCTTTCCATAGAATCATAAATTGTTTCATTTGGATAATTGTACAAAAAGTTATATATAAAATAATGCAAGTCTATCATGCTATCAATGACAAAACGGACGACCGAAACGATATCGATAGACCGTTATGGGTGAAAAAGGATGAACGGCTTAAAACGGACGATCGAAGTTGCTATCGGAACAACCACTAATTATATAGAACAAAGACATTTGTAAATTGGATGACAGATACTATAACGGTCGACCGTTCTGGACAGCAAAGAACAAAAATATGAAAATCGGACGACCGAAGTCACTGCATGGACAATCGCAGATTACAGAGAGCATGAGAATTCTAAATCGGTCGACCAATTCTCTTTCGGGCGACCGTAATGAAAGCAAAAATTAATTAAATGGCTATAATTCTTCTACGGACTACGATCAATAGAAAACTGCACATAAAAGATAAATGCAACGGATAGTTTCATTCATAAAACGGATGACCGAAATAGTAACGGTTGACCGTTACTGTTCAAAACGGATGACCAAAACTAAAATGGTCAACCGTTATAGAGGTGACAGCACAACACTTTTCAAATGAATTTACAACGGCCATATTTTCAAGAGAACTTTATAAAAGGGATTCAAATGATTGGAGGAAGATGATCCAAGCAAGGCAAATCACTCTATAACTTTCTTCAAATTCAAAGCATTTTTCTTAAGCTAAAGTTTGCAAATCATCCCTTCACTCTTTTAATTTTTTTAGTGAGAGTATTCTTTGTAAGAAGATAGAATTGGAGGGAAGCCTTGTGTTCTTGTTTAGATAGTTTGAGAGCTCCTTGTAAGAAGAGGTGTGCCTTACCTCTTGAGCGAAAAAGAAGTCATTATCGTGTAGAAAAGGTTATTCTCTCCCTACAAGAAAAGAGAAGACTAGTGAATCTCCGACGATCTCGAGGTCAAGAAGTTAGAGTGGGGACGTAGGCCAAGAAGTTGGGCCGAACCTCGTCAACATATTATGTCTTCCTTCTCTCTTGCTCTTCTTACTTATACTTTACTTGCTTGTGATCGCATTTTCTAAAAATCGACTTTTACGACTTTTCCGGTGTTAATTTTAATACACCAATTCACCCCCCCCCCCTCCCCCCACCTCTTGGTGCTTTCGATCCTACATACATTAGGCTGTAATGTTAGGAATTATTTTTACTTGCAATAATACTCAAATTGATAAAAATGAAAGATTAATCTTAATTTCACTCAAATTGTACTATTTTTAAATTCCTAAAGTAACGAATTATTTATTTTATTTTTGTTACCTTATATAACAAACTATTATAGGATAATATTTATTTCCTTTTAATCATACTCAAATTGGTAAAAGAAGAAAGACTCTTAAATTTACTCAAATAAAATTATTTATTTTAAATTATTTTTTAATTCCATAAAATGACAAATTATTTTTAAATAGGAACTATTTTTACTTGTAATAATAATCAAATTGATAGAAATGAAATGTTAAACTTAATTTGACTCAAATTAATTTATGAATTTTTAGTTCCGAAAGTAACAAATTATTTCTTTTGCTTTTGTTACCATATATGAGATTATTTATATTTTCTTTTAACCATACTCAATTTGATAAAAGAAGAAAGATTAATCTTAATTTGGCTCAAATTGAATTATTTATTCTAAATTATTTTTAAATTTCGAAAATAAAATACTTTCAAAATATCATTTAGAAAGAAAATAATACATTTTAATATACTTAAATGGATAAAAAGAAAATATTATTCTTAATTTGACTAAAATTAAATTTTTATTTATATTATTTTTTAATTTCTAAAATAACAAATTATTTTGAAAGAAAATAATATTTATTTTAATCAAACCCAGACTCATAAAAAGAAAAGTTTAATCTTAATATGACTCAAATTGAATTATATATTTTAAATTATTTTTAAAATTTCTGGAATAACAAATATATATATATGTGTAGAGGTAGAAGCACAAGAGTCGGTAGCGCGACAAGCGGCAAAATATTACAATGACACGTGTCAAATAATAATAATAAACATAATTAAAAAATATAAATCTAAAATATAAAATTAATCATATTTTCGAAATTAAAAAATAAGATAAAATAATAATTCAGTTTAAATTTAAAAGATAAAACTAATCTTAGAAAGTTTGATAAGGTAACAATATATAAAACTCAATATTAATAATACACAATACATGATAAAGTCAAATAAATAATATGTCATTTTAAAATTTAATCTTCAATTATTTGTATATGATTAAAATAAATATTATCTTTCTAAAAGATATTATGGAAGTAAAAAATAATATGTTATTTTCGGAATTTAAAAATAATATAAAATAAAAATTTATTTTGATTCAAATTAAGATTAACCTTTTCTTTTTATCCATTTGAGTATATTAAAATAAATTATTTTCTTTTTGAAAGATATTCTGTGGGTATTTTTTATTTTCAAATTTAAAAAAATAAAATAAATAATTCAATTTGAGTCAAATTAAGATTAATCTTTCTTCTTTTATCAATTTGAGTATGATTAAAAGTAAATATAAATAATCTTATAATAGTATGTTATATAAGGTAACAAAATTAAAAGAAATAATTTGTTATTTTTGGAAGAAAAGATTTATAAATAAATAATTTAATTTGATTCAAATTAAGTTTAATATTTCATTTATATCAATTTGAGTATGATTACAAGTAAAAGTAATTCCTATTTAAAAACTAATTTGTCATTTTTTGGAATTAAAAAAATAGTTTAAAATAAATAATTTAATTTGAGTAAAATTAAGATTAGTCTTTCTGTGGTAAAATATTATAACAACACGTGTTAAATAATAATAATTAACATAATTAATAAATCTAAATTTAAAAAAATAAAATTAATCTTATTTTAGGAATTAAAAAATAAGATGAAGTAGTAATTCAGTTAAAATCTAAAAGATAAAATTAATCTTAGAAAGTCTGTTACATAAGATAACAATATATAAAACTCAATATTAATAATATACAACACATGAAAAAGTCAGATATATAATATTATTTTAAAAGTTAATCTTCAATTGTTTGAGTATGATTAAAATAATAAATATTATTTTCTTTCTAAAAGATATTATTATATAAGGAGAGATAAAAACAAAGTGGCATCAATAATGATGTGTCAAATTTTTATATAAGATAATATATACAAATCTAATTTATTTTCGCAAAATAAAAACTTATCTTGTAATAGTTATATAAGGTAATAAAAATAAAATTTGTCTTATAACGTTGTTATATAAGGTAATAAAAATGAAATAGGATTAATTTATAAGCATATTTATACAAGCAGATTTTTTTAGTATGATTAAAATAAATAATGTTTTTCTTTCTAATTGATAGTGTATAAGTAAAAATAATTTATTTTAAATATAATTTTTCGTAATAAAAAATAATTTAAAATGAATAATATTTTAAAAATAATATGTTATTTCTAAAAAGCAATGTACAAGTATAATAAAAAAGTATTTCATTTTTTTACAAATAATGTATTATCTATTAACTTAGAAAAATTAAAGCAATGAATTTAATTCTGTCCAAAATAATTTAAACTAAAAAAATCAATTTGATTTGAAAATAATTAATTATTAAAGAAAACATAATTTAACTAGAAGTTGGGGTCTTGGTAATTTCAAATTGAATTTTAAAATTTTCAAAATAGAATAACCTATTTATGACATTTAAATACTAATAAATTAGTTTTGATAATTATTATAAATTAATAATATTTAAATTATATACTACATATTTTTATAGTATCTGACATCCATGCATCGCACGAGATTTAAGACTAACACTAATAGAAATTATCTAATTTCATAATTATTATCATTGTGTATAATAATCTTTTATTAAATGATATTAATCAGATATTAAATATCAAATATCATCTTTATATATTACGATAGGAATTCGGATTAAATATCAAATATCTTTTCTATCGTATTTCTATTCCTTTTTCAAATTCTCTTTTAATTCCTTTTAATCCATTAAAATTTGAGTAAATTACTTTATTTATTTTCCTTCGTAAAATTATGGGGCGCCAGTGAATTTGTCACAACAATTTTCCAAAATCAAGCATCACGTTCAATAATTAAAAGTGAAAACAGTTTCTTCCTAAAGAGAGATGCTCAATTATGAATGTAAATAAATAAAATAAAATAAAAACTGAAAGCGATATATGTTATACGACATATATCACTATATAATTCAGCATAAGAGCTATGGCAAAAACGTAATTTGTAGTCTTCCTATTAATTTGGTAAAACGTAATTTGTAGTCTTTCCTATTAAAAATGAATTATCTTTAATCTCCAAGCAAATGGGCGCATTATCCAAGGCATTTATATCTTGGTAATCCTGTAATGACACAATAAAAAAAAGAAAAAAAATGATTGGGTCAGACATTAATGATTAAAGTTAAGATTATTTTAGCTGAAAGAATAAGCGAGTTTAAAAGTAGAAAAAATAATATCATAAGAGAATCCAGTCGAAAACTACATATGAAAATTATTTAACAATGTACACATATCAAAATTAATCCATTAAAATAAAATTCAATATTACCGATTACAATCTTACTTTAAATGTTCATAATAAAATTACTATTACTTTATATTAATATTTTTTTAGCCTCAAGACCATATTGTTGTCTTTGAGAAAAGTTTGCCTCAAGACCAAATTGTTGTCTTTGAGAAAAGTTTTCTCATGTGTTTAAATATAAAATAAAACAACAAACCATTAATACGGACACCTGCAATTGTGGTTATAGTGCACACATATTGTCTAAAGAAATTGCTTAGTGTATAATTTTATAACTATGAATGATTTATGTACTAAAAATATTATTATAAATAGTTGACAGGTCGAGAGTGGGATCAAATTGAATGGTCAGATTGCTCGACTATATTTTTACATTATTTTATTTTATTTTTATTCTAAAGTATGAAATATTTTTTTAATATTTAAATATTATTTTCGCTAGGGGGTGTAAGTAGTTCGATGGGATTGAGTTTTTTCGGTAAAAAAAATCATTCACTTTTTTTTTATCAATTTTTCAAATTAAAAAAAATCATCCTATAATTATTTTAAAAAATAAAAAACACTATTTAGGGGTTTTTTCTAATACTTTTTTCAGGGCCCTAATTTAATATAATTATATTCTAAAAATATATAAATAAACTAAAATTAACATAAAAATATTTCATTTTATATTAAATATGAAATATATTACTGAAATTTTAAATTTACCAAATTAAAGTTGGATCATTAATAGAAAATATGAAATGATATAAAAATTATTATATCTATAATAGAAAAAATTGATAACTAGTGAATTAATTATATAAAGATAATAATTATATACAAAAATGAACTACATGAATTTAGGGGTGAAAGTGATTCGGATCGGGTGATTTTTACGTCGAAAAAAATCAATCTTTAAATTTTGGGTGGCTTTTTAGAGCGTAAAAGACCACCCTAAAATTTTTTCCAAAAAAAAAATCGACCTAGGCGGTCTCGATTTTTTCGGATCGGGGACCTACTTAAAATAATATTTTTAAAAAAAGTTAATAGACATTAAATACATCGCAAACTATGTTTTAAAAAATTAATATTTAACTCTAAATTCATAAACAAACTAAACTAACATAATATCACATTATAATTTAACATATTATAGTAAATTTTATACAATTTTTATTAAAATAGATTAATAACTTGATGATATTCAAGTTTAACTATAAGATAAAAAGTCAACAATGTACTTAATCTAATAAATATGGGCAAAAAATGGAAAACTTTGAAATATTATTTGAAAGTTGAGATAATATTTTAATTATAATATTTTATAAAATATATATTTGATTCGGATCGGGCTCCTCCGAAGTTTTTGGTTAGGAGCCTAATTTAAATGGGTGGTTTTAATTGTTCTAAAAGACTAACCTAATTTTTAATCAGAATCCGAGTTTATGATTTTTTTGGATTAATTTTTTTCGATTTGATTAGGTTTTTTAGATTGGTAGATTTTTTTCTTACACTACTATGGATCTCTGCATTTTTTTCAGTTGGACGTCTAATTTTAGTAGGTGGATATAAATTTATTAAAAATTATCGTAAATTATATTCAAACTCCTAATTTTTAATTTTTTTGGGTTTCTAAGTTTTTGGGATTGGTCGAATTTTTTTTACACTCCTAAATTTTGCTTTTATGTAAATATTTTAAATAAATAGAATATAAGTTTGAAATTAAATAAAATTAAACAAATAATTAAAAGATATTTGCAAAATTTAAAATAACTGCGAAAAATGTGTGTAAAGGAGACAAGAGACATTACCTTTGTTTTCAGAGGCGGAATTGATGTGGACTCAGATCCCCCGATTGGAGGATGCGTTGGATCTCGCCGTCGTCCTTCTCGTCCAATGGCTGTTCCTGCTGTTGTTGCATTGGCCCCCCCTCCATCGCCGACGACTGATCCACCATGCTTTCGGGTTCCTGCTGCTGCTGTTGTATGATCGACGTGGGATCTGCCGCCAGCCACGTAGCTTGCGGGTGTAACATGTCTGGCGGCAAGCCCCGGCTCACCGCAAGCGGTACTGGCTCTGGGGAGAGCCGTGACGACGAGGCCGGCGGACATGGAGTGGCTGAAGGCGATGGCCCCGAGAGAAAGGCCGACCACGGCGCGGCGTTCGAAGACTGACGGAGATATTGCACCGCTGGCGACTGCACCGCCACCCGGTACACGAACGTTGAAGCGCCCTTGCCTTTGTACGACCGCGCCGCTGCCGCTGAAGAACTTGGCGCGGAAGCTAATGGTGGTGGCTGCTGCTGTTGGACGTCCAAGTCCCGACCATATTCGTGTCCCTCCGCCGCCGCCAAAAGCTGATCCATCATACTTTCCCGTTCCATCATACTTTCCCCCTCCGTCGCCAACGACTGATCCACCATGCTTTCGGGTTCCTGCTGCTGCTGTTGTATGATCGACGTGGGATCTGCCGCCAGCCACGTAGCTTGCGGGTGTAACATGTCTGGCGGCAAGCCCCGGCTCACCGCAAGCGGTACTGGCTCTGGGGAGAGCCGTGACGACGAGACCGGCGGACATGGAGTGGCCGAAGACGATGGCCCCGAGAGAATCGCCGACCACGGCGCGGCGTTCGAAGACTGACGGAGATATTGCACCGCTGGCGACTGCACCGCCACCCGGTACACGAACGTTGAAGCGCCCTTGCCTTTGTACGTCCGCGCCGCTGCCGCTGAAGAACTTGGCGCGGAAGCTAATGGTGGTGGCTGCTGCTGTTGCACGTCCAAGTCCCGACCATATTCGTGTCCCTCCGCCGCCGCCAAAAGCTGATCCATCATACTTTCCCGTTCCATCATACTTTCCCCCTCCGTCGCCGACGACTGATCCACCATGCTTTCGGGTTCCTGCTGCTGCTGTTGTATGATCGACGTGGGATCTGCCGCCAGCCACGTAGCTTGCGGGTGTAACATGTCTGGCGGCAAGCCCCGGCTCACCGCAAGCGGTACTGGCTCTGGGGAGAGCCGTGACGACGAGGCCGGCGGACATGGAGTGGCCGAAGGCGATGGCCCCGAGAGAAAGGCCGACCACGGCGCGGCGTTCGAAGACTGACGGAGATATTGCACCGCTGGCGACTGCACCGCCACCCCGTACACGAACGTTGAAGCGCCCTTGCCTTTGTACGACCGCGCCGCTGCCGCTGAAGAACTTGGCGCGGAAGCTAATGGTGGTGGCTGCTGCTGTTGCACGTCCAAGTCCAGACCATATTCGTGTCCCTCCGCCGCCGCCAAAAGCTGATCCATCATACTTTCCCGTTCCATCATACTTTCCCCCTCCGTCGCCGACGACTGATCCACCATGCTTTCGGGTTCCTGCTGCTGCTGTTGTATGATCGACGTGGGATCTGCCGCCAGCCACGTAGCTTGCGGGTGTAACATGTCTGGCGGCAAGCCCCGGCTCACCGCAAGCGGTACTGGCTCTGGGGAGAGCCGTGACGACGAGGCCGGCGGACATGGAGTGGCCGAAGGCGATGGCCCCGAGAGAAAGGCCGACCACGGCGCGGCGTTCGAAGACTGACGGAGATATTGCACCGCTGGCGACTGCACCGCCACCCGGTACACGAACGTTGAAGCGCCCTTGCCTTTGTACGACCGCGCCGCTGCCGCTGAAGAACTTGGCGCGGAAGCTAATGGTGGTGGCTGCTGCTGTTGCACGTCCCCGTCCCGACCATATTCGTGTCCCTCCGCCGCCGCCAAAAGCTGACCCATCATACTTTCCTGTTCCTGCTGCTGCTGTTGTAGTAATGTGGGATACGCCGCCGCCGCCGGCCGCGTAAGCGTAGCTTGCTGGAACAACACCTCTGGCGGCGGGAAGACCGGGATCGCCGCAACTGGTTCTGCGGATAGTGATGATGACGAGGCCGGCGGACATGTCGCGGCCAACGACAATGGCCCCCAGGGAATCGCAGACCGCGGCCCCGCGTCCAACGACTGATGGAGGAGGCGTTGCACCGCTGGCTGCCGCAACCGGTGCACGGACGTTGAAACCTTGCGTTTGCACGGCGGCGGCGCTGCCGCTGCCGAAGTTGGCGCGGGAGCTAATGGTGGTTCCTGCTGCTGTTCCGCGGCCTCGCCCTGATCATATTCCTTGACCCCGCTCCTGGACGATGTCTTTATGAGGCACATCACCACGTTCTTGACGTCCTGGAGACTAGCGGTCGGGAACGTGGCCTCCTCGAGGCGGTACTCGTACATGATCCACCTGTCGCCGGCACCGTCGGCCGCGCTCGTGGTCTCCGTGCCCTTGTACTTGTAGAACGTCTTGTGCCCGACGGTCCGGCCGCTTTCGTCGATGATGTGAACGTGCTTGCCGCAGGCCACCCAACTGCCGACGCTCCCCACGGTCCGCCCCGGCCTGGCGTTGTTCGGGTTCGAGCGGCGGAGACGCGTGAAGCAGTAGAACTCGTCGGCGATCGAGTACGTGCGGTCGCCGGCGAGCTCCCACGGGGGGACGTCGTAGACGCTGAGCTCGGGGATGACGCCAAGGGGCGCGGGGATACCGCAGAGGACCTTCCTCGCGAGGTAACCGAGTGCGTCCATGTCGTTGGGCTTGAACATGAAGCCTGGAAGAAAACAGTAGACGCGTTGTTGTTGTTGGGCCATGATCGATTCGACTCCGACTGCAACGTGATATTTTCCGAGTTGGCGAGCGCTGCGAGTTGGAACAAGAGCAGGGTCATTATGTTATGTATTATATACGTACAAAAGGCGACCTATTTGTGTTGGAGTTTGATCCGACTCCTAGTTGTGGTGGTTTAATAAATTAAAAGTACTTGAGTTTGAGTTTGAGATGAAAAAAGTCGACCGAGGGAAAAGAAAAAAGGCTAACAAATTTAAGAACGAAATTAATTTTAAAAATATGGCCATTATCATGTTATTTTTTTAGAGAAAAAATATATTATGAATAATATAACTATTAAAATTATATATTATTTTTTGTACTTTTTTTATGCCGGCCCGGGTCTACGGGAGGCCTCCGATGTCCGAGACTACTAACACTCGACTAATCCGGAGTCGGAAAGATGGAGCAGTAACGATAATTTCTTGGTTAAAATGACGACTCCGAGACTCGAACCTGAGACTACTAGCACTCAGTGAGCGCTCGGGACTCAACCCTACTTCCAGTTGAGCCAATCATCTTTGGTTTTATTTTTGGTACTTTAATATGGAATCATTACTAATTTTATTATTTATATTTTATATAACTTTTTTATCACAACTTGAGTGCTAGTAGCTTTAGATTCGATTTTTAAAATTATCATTTTTATTATAATGCTAATAGTTCTGAACACCGATGGATTTCGATCGAAAAAAAATTATTTATCACAAAATAAGGCAGAATTCTATTGTAATCAGGCAAACGAGTAAAAAGTTTCTGAAAAAGGTATAAATATAAGTATATTATATTTATATTTCCACCGTCGTTCAGAAATGAAAACATTTAATATATGTATTTCAACTGCATGTTTCATTTAAATACATGTAAAATCTCATGTTTATGGAAAAGGGGATACAAGCAAATGTGCTTAATTAGAGATATCATTCAAAAACAACACAAAATACCGATGTCCCTAGGTAGATGCCGCAGGTGAAGAGCCACAGCATGACTATTGGGGAAGTGACGTCCATCGAACAACCTCGCGGCATTAGGAGTGACGCATTGATCACATATTGAGGTCTCGGCCCATCATCGAGTGCGACTAATCTTATTTCGTCCCGGATAATATGTCTAGCTTTGACAGATGAAACTTTCGACAAATTTTTTTTACGTTTACAAAAATTCTAACTCCAAACATTAACTTAAGTGATGAGGAATTGCTGGCCACTCCAGTGCAAAGGCTAATTCTTAAGAACTGGAAACTACAAAAACTAAGAGGGAAGACGTTGCCGAGTGAGTCTCACTTGCTGGGACAAACAGGCACAATAAGAAATACGTGGAATAGCCATTACATTTAGCTTCTCAAACAATGTCATAGGACATTACTATTAACATCGTCGGAAAAAAAAATGCAATAAAACATAGTGTGATTGTGGTGATGACCAGTGGCGAGGTAGTGAATGAGTTCACAAAATAATAATAAAAAATATAAAAAATTATGAAAAGTAACAAAATTCTTTTGCTAATTTTTTAATTATTATAAAATTATATATTCATATCTTTTGTAAATGAATATTAGCAAACAAAGGAATGGGGAATATATTTCAATTAAAAAGATAAAGATTTATAACATAATATATGAAATAATAAAATGGTTGAGCTGATTATTTTCAAATTTTGTTTGAGGTTTTCATATTTTTTTGCTTCCATATTAAATAAAAGATAAATAAAAAAGTTATGTAAAGATGTTAAAAGATATAACATATAAAATATTTAATTGTTTGAGGTAATTATCGTTAAATTTCTTTTGAGGCTTTCATATTTTTTTTGCTTCGATATTAAAAAAGTAAATAGAAGTTAAATAAAAAATAAAGTAAAAATATAAAAAAAACTATAACATAATAAAATTTTTGAGGTAATTGATTAAAAAAAGTAAAGAGATATTAAAGAAGAAAAAGTAAAAGTAAACAAATGTTTAAATAAAAGAATTATGTAAAGATATTAAAAAATATAACATAATAAAACTTTTTAGGTAATTATTTTAAAAAGAAAAGAGACCTTAAGGAAGAACAGTTAAAAATTAAAAGGAAAATGCATTGATGGCAGCATCTGTCGAAGTTAAACATAATGGCAGTTGATGACAGAAGGTGAAACTAAATGTTGAAATAACGGTGTCACTATATACGCGCCATGAAATATAGCGCAACCGCAACTTGACACGTGGCAGCACTAAGGGTTCTTCGCCAAGTTGACCATGCACTAAGGATCCTGTCAATATAGAATAATTGATAAGTTGAAATACTGATAAGTATTTTATTGACAGAAATTTATTTTTTAAAAATAAGTATTTATAAGTTTAAATAAAACTACTTATATTAATAATAATTAGTTAATTATGAGATAATTAATTAACTTATTTTTTAAAAAGAAAATAAGTATACCTCCCCCTGCTTATTTTTTTTTACTTATAAGTAAATTTGATATCTTCTTATCAGTCGAATGTTTAAGTTATCGAACGTTGAGATTTTTTTAAACCAACTTATAAGTGACTTATAAGCTTAGCCAAACAGTCTCTAAATAGTATACAACAATAACAATAAAGCCTTATCCCACTAGGTGGTGTCGGCTACATGGATCATACGATGTCATTCCGCTCTATAAGTAACCAAATCTTTCGGTATATTATTCACCAATAGATCTTGCTCTATTAGTTCGTCAAGTGTCCGTCTTGGTCTCCATCTCCCTCTTTTAATCGGACTCCAGATTATTTGATCTACTTTTTTTACTGGCGTATCTAATGGTCTTCTCTGAACATGATCAAATTATCTCAAACGATTCTCTACCATTTTCTCACTAATAGGAGTCACTCCGACTCGTTCACGTATATGGTCATTCCTAATTTTATCTAATCTTGTATGACGACACATCCATCTCAACATCCTCATTTCGGCTACCCCTACTTTACGTTCATGTTGTCCCTTCATAGCCCAACATTCACTACCATATAACACTGCTGGTCATATAACAGTACGATAGAATTTTTCTTTAACTTTATTGGGTACTTTTCTATCACAAAAAACTCCACTGGCTTTCCTCTACTTACACTAACCAGCTTGAATTCTATAATTAACATCGTCATCAATCTCACTATCTTGTCTTATAATTGATCCTAAATATTTAAACTTTGTCACTTGAGGAATTATATCATCCTCTAGCCTAATTTTTAAATCGTCTCTAAGTTGTTTATTTGTAAAATTACTATGCATATATTCTGTTTTATTCCTACTTAAATGAAAACCCTTTGACTCCAACGTATTTCTCCATATTTCCAATTTTGTATTAATCTCTTCTCTTGAATCCGCTAAAAGTACTATATCATCCGCAAATAGCATGCACTTAGGTACCTCCTCTGTGATACTCTCGGTTATAGCATCGATAACTAAGTTAAATGGATACGGGCTTAAAGCTGATCCTTGATGTAGGCCAATTCCTATAGGAAATTCATTTGTCTCACCTCCGGGTGTCCTAACCCTAGTCAATGCCCCATCGTACATATCTTGTATTACCTTAATGTAGGCAACACTCACCCCCTTCTATTGCAAAGCTTTCCAAAGTACATCTCTTGGTATCCGATCATACGCCTTCTCTAAGTCAATGAAAGCCATATGTAAGTCTCTTCTCCTACTTCGATACTTCTCCATCATCCCCCTTAGTAAATAAATCGCCTCTGTAGTGGATCTTCCTGGCATGAACCCAAATTGTCTCTCAGAAATACTAATCTCCATTCTCAATCTATGCTCAATCACTTTTTCCCATAATTTCATTGTGTGACTTATAAGTTTAATCCCTCTATAATTTGCACAATTCTGAATATTCCTTTTATTTTTGTAAATAGGAACTAATGTACTTAATCTCCAATCATCAGGCATCTTTTTCGATCATAAAATCTCATTAAATAGTTTACATAACCACAACACACATTTTTCTCCTAAACATTTCCAAACTTCAATCGGTATACCATCCGGTCCAACGGCTTTACCATTCTCTATTTTCTTAAGAGCTTTGCTAACCTCCGAGACTTTAATTCTACGATAAAATGACCTATTAAGCTAACATTCGCTAACTGTCAAGTCCTCCAAATCATAACGGGAACCTGCACATCCATCATTAAATAGCTTATAGAAACACTCTTCCCATCTGTTCTTAATATCTCCTTCAGTAACTAAAACCTTGTCAACTTCATTTTTTATGCATCTTACTTGATACAAATCTCTCGACTCCTTCTCTTTATTCCTTGCAATCTTGTAAATCCTTTGTTCACCAGCCTTTGCCCCTAACTCCTTATAAAACCTCTCATATGTTTTAGCACGAGCATCACTAAGTGCCTTCTTAGCCTCCCTTTTCGCCAAACGATAGATAGTATATCCCATATATTATATAACATAGGCCATCTAATTTATTTACTTATATATACACACAATTCTATAAATTCTATATATAACATATTTCACATTTTAGTTATTTATAATTTTTTTGTTATTTCCGTAATCATACCATGATCTTTTCTTATAGTTTAATTAAAAAATTTCAAATATGGGTATATATAAAAAAACTAATATTGATATTTAGCATCACTATAAAGATACAACGGAGGCATTTGTCGATGCTAATTAGAATCACGACAATGTCATTTTAGCACCGTGTGTTTTTGTCAATGCTAATTTAGATGATAGGTAACCCATTATATGTGAATTATTTTTTCTTAATGTATCACTTTGAAATATCTAAATGCTGATGTTGATGCTGGATGAATAGGATTGACAAAAAAAATCTCTACAAAGGTCAATGGACTTTCTAAGCCAAAAGAATCTCTACAAAGGTCATACATGAAGGTAGATTTGAATGAAGGTAACGCATATAAAAAAAATGAGTTAGACATTTATTCTATATTTACTTATAATTTCATCAAATTGAAAATTTTATTATAGGAGAAGAAAAAAAAGAGGATTCTTCAACTTTCATATGGTTTATGAAGCTATCCATAAGAGAAAGAAGACCAATGTCACGCTCATTGTCCCTAGAGTCTTGGTAAATTCATCATTTATTATTTAGTTGTTGCAATCAGTCTAAATATTTCCTATTTGCAACAATAAATCTTTTATGATGTATAGAATGGGAAGATGGTTGAGAAGCATGATGAAGTCTGTAATGTATCTCAAAAAATAATTTATATTTATAATATCACATAACACTTTATATACTTATAACATTTATCTATTATGCAAAGGATGTGGAGAAGGTGGTTGGGACAACACGAAGTAGGTACTTACTTTCAATTCATCCATGGCATATGAGGTGGCCATGGATAACGTCAGAGGACTCATCTTGCAAATGTTCTAGGCAGAATTATCAATATCGAGATCTTATATAAAATTATAAAATTAGAGAAGAGACATAAGAGATCACAAAATCGAATCGAGGATCATAGAATAATACTATTATTAAAAAGATATATTTTAAAAATAATAAAATGTTTTTCGATAAATTTTTCATACTTAATTCCTAAATTACACATCACTAAATTATTTTTTATTGAATGTTAAGCAAAATTACAACAAAACATATTTAAAATAAAAAATATTAAACTTCATTTAAACTAATTATTATTATAAGATGTTTTTTAAATATTTAAATTATTATATTAATCATATGTGATTGTGTAGGATCGGATAGGATCATAATATTGTGTGATGAAAATTAAGATTACATTGAGATGTTACACATAAGATCTCTAAGATAAGATTGAGATTGATAATAGGTAGTAAGATCTTAAAATCATAATATCTTAAGATCAAAATTGAGATCTTGAAAACCTTGATTTCAGATCATTATGCAACCATAGAGCCAGGACAGAGTATGATATCGTCAAATGGTAGAGAGAAGATGATAATTATTTTGTATCATGGTCGAATTGGGACAACTAGGATCGTTCTGATTTTTGTGTCGATTCGATTAGGACTGGCACCAGAATAACTGTTTAAAAACTAGAACAAATTGGGTTAGGACCGGGACGATTTTGACTCTACCCTGAACCCAAATTTGCTAACCGTTAATTGTATGAGAATACTTGCATCAATATTTTACCAAAGAGTGGATAAGGGTTCGTGGCATGGAGCATTTAGCCTCCTCCTCCATCTCCCTCTTTTAATCGGACTCCAGATTATTTGATCTACTTTTTTTACTGGCGTATCTAATGGTCTTCTCTGAACATGATCAAATCATCTCAAACGATTCTCTACCATTTTCTCACTAATAGGAGTCACTCCGACTCGTTCACGTATATGGTCATTCCTAATTTTATCTAATCTTGTATGACGACACATCCATCTCAACATCCTCATTTCGGCTACCCCCGCTTTACGTTCATGTTGTTCCTTCATAGCCCAACATTCACTACCATATAACACTGCTGGTCATATAACAGTACGATAGAATTTTTCTTTAACTTTATTGGGTACTTTTCTATCACAAAAAACTCCACTGGCTTTCCTCTACTTACACTAACCAGCTTGAATTCTATAATTAACATCGTCATCAATCTCACTATCTTGTCTTATAATTGATCCTAAATATTTAAACTTTGTCACTTGAGGAATTATATCCTCCTCTAGCCTAATTTTCAAATCGTCTCTAAGTTGTTTATTTGTAAAATTACTATGCATATATTCTGTTTTATTCCTACTTAAATGAAAACCCTTTGACTCCAACGTATTTCTCCATATTTCCAATTTTGTATTAATCTCTTCTCTTGAATCCGCTAAAAGTACTATATCATCCGCAAATAGCATGCACTTAGGTACCTCCTCTGTGATACTCTCGATTATAGCATCGATAACTAAGTTAAATGGATACGGGCTTAAAGCTGATCCTTGATGTAGGCCAATTCCTATAGGAAATTCATTTGTCTCACCTCCGGATGTCCTAACCCTAGTCAATGCCCCATCGTACATATCTTGTATTACCTTAATGTAGGCAACACTCACCCCCTTCTATTGCAAAGCTTTCCAAAGTACATCCCTTGGTATCCGATCATACGCCTTCTCTAAGTCAATGAAAGCCATATGTAAGTCTCTTCTCCTACTTCGATACTTCTCCATCATCCCCCTTAGTAAATAAATCGCCTCTGTAGTGGATCTTCCTGGCATGAACCCAAATTGTCTCTCAGAAATACTAATCTCCATTCTCAATCTATGCTCAATCACTTTTTCCCATAATTTCATTGTGTGACTTATAAGTTTAATCCCTCTATAATTTGCACAATTCTGAATATCCCTTTTATTTTTGTAAATAGGAACTAATGTACTTAATCTCCAATCATCAGGCATCTTTTTCGATCATAAAATCTCATTAAATAGTTTACATAACCACAACACACATTTTTCTCCTAAACATTTCCAAACTTCAATCGGTATACCATCCGGTCCAACGGCTTTACCATTCTCTATTTTCTTAAGAGCTTTGCTAACCTCCGAGACTTTAATTCTACGATAAAATGACCTATTAAGCTAACATTCGCTAACTGTCAAGTCCTCCAAATCATAACGGGAACCTGCACATCCATCATTAAATAGCTTATAGAAACACTCTTCCCATCTGTTCTTAATATCTCCTTCAGTAACTAAAACCTTGTCAACTTCATTTTTTATGCATCTTACTTGATACAAATCTCTCGACTCCTTCTCTTTATTCCTTGCAATCTTGTAAATCCTTTGTTCACCAGCCTTTGCCCCTAACTCCTTATAAAACCTCTCATATGTTTTAGCACGAGCATCACTAAGTGCCTTCTTAGCCTCCCTTTTCGCCAAACGATAGATAGTATATCCCATATATTATATAACATAGGCCATCTAATTTATTTACTTATATATACACACAATTCTATAAATTCTATATATAACATATTTCACATTTTAGTTATTTATAATTTTTTTGTTATTTCCGTAATCATACCATGATCTTTTCTTATAGTTTAATTAAAAAATTTCAAATATGGGTATATATAAAAAAACTAATATTGATATTTAGCATCACTATAAAGATACAACGGAGGCATTTGTCGATGCTAATTAGAATCACGACAATGTCATTTTAGCACCGTGTGTTTTTGTCAATGCTAATTTAGATGATAGGTAACCCATTATATGTGAATTATTTTTTCTTAATATATCACTTTGAAATATCTAAATGCTGATGTTGATGCTGGATGAATAGGATTGACAAAAAAAATCTCTACAAAGGTCAATGGACTTTCTAAGCCAAAAGAATCTCTACAAAGGTCATACATGAAGGTAGATTTGAATGAAGGTAACGCATATAAAAAAATGAGTTAGACATTTATTCTATATTTACTTATAATTTCATCAAATTGAAAATTTTATTATAGGAGAAGAAAAAAAAGAGGATTCTTCAACTTTCATATGGTTTATGAAGCTATCCATAAGAGAAAGAAGACCAATGTCACGCTCATTGTCCCTAGAGTCTTGGTAAATTCATCATTTATTATTTAGTTGTTGCAATCAGTCTAAATATTTCCTATTTGCAACAATAAATCTTTTATGATGTATAGAATGGGAAGATGGTTGAGAAGCATGATGAAGTCTGTAATGTATCTCAAAAAATAATTTATATTTATAATATCACATAACACTTTATATACTTATAACATTTATCTATTATGCAAAGGATGTGGAGAAGGTGGTTGGGACAACACGAAGTAGGTACTTACTTTCAATTCATCCATGGCATATGAGGTGGCCATGGATAACGTCAGAGGACTCATCTTGCAAATGTTCTAGGCAGAATTATCAATATCGAGATCTTATATAAAATTATAAAATTAGAGAAGAGACATAAGAGATCACAAAATCGAATCGAGGATCATAGAATAATACTATTATTAAAAAGATATATTTTAAAAATAATAAAATGTTTTTCGATAAATTTTTCATACTTAATTCCTAAATTACACATCACTAAATTATTTTTTATTGAATGTTAAGCAAAATTACAACAAAACATATTTAAAATAAAAAATATTAAACTTCATTTAAACTAATTATTATTATAAGATGTTTTTTAAATATTTAAATTATTATATTAATCATATGTGATTGTGTAGGATCGGATAGGATCATAATATTGTGTGATGAAAATTAAGATTACATTGAGATGTTACACATAAGATCTCTAAGATAAGATTGAGATTGATAATAGGTAGTAAGATCTTAAAATCATAATATCTTAAGATCAAAATTGAGATCTTGAAAACCTTGATTTCAGATCATTATGCAACCATAGAGCCAGGACAGAGTATGATATCGTCAAATGGTAGAGAGAAGATGATAATTATTTTGTATCATGGTCGAATTGGGACAACTAGGATCGTTCTGATTTTTGTGTCGATTCGATTAGGACTGGCACCAGAATAACTGTTTAAAAACTAGAACAAATTGGGTTAGGACCGGGACGATTTTGACTCTACCCTGAACCCAAATTTGCTAACCGTTAATTGTATGAGAATACTTGCATCAATATTTTACCAAAGAGTGGATAAGGGTTCGTGGCATGGAGCATTTAGCCTCCTCGACCATGAGCCAACAAAGAAGAAGCATGATTCGTTGTTTATGTAGTGGATTGGACAACCCAACCCATCCGATCCAACCCCGGTTCATTTTATCGAATATGATTTTCAAGCTGCCCGGTAGCCCGATACCTATTTGATATATGGCCTTTAAATAATGTAGTATGTCAATGAGTTCGTTAATTAGAAATGTTAAATGTATTTAGTGTGGGAAAAATTATATCGAATGTCCTCCAACTTTGACGTTTGCTCAAAGATATCCTCCAACTTTACTTTGTAGCACAAATGCTCTCTATCTTAGAATGTATTATACGGAATGTCCTTCCGACCGAAAATACCCAATTTCCTGGCCGGTCCGCGACATGGCAATGCTCTCTCTCCGCCTCGCTTAAGAGCATCCGACATGAAGTTGGAGGACATTCGTATTACAAAGTGAAGTTGGAGGATGTCAATGAACAAACGTTAAAGTTGGAGAGCATTTCGTGTAATTTAAGAATATAAGCTGTTATTATTTATATAGTACATATATCAACAAATAAATTACATAGCAAATAAAATAACATTCTTAACAACGAATTAATAAGTATGTTATTTTCTTTTCTTTTTTTAAGATCTAGGGGTGTAAGTAAAAACCTAAATAACATTAGGTTCTTAAAATCATCATAATTAAACTATTACTTCAATTTTCAAATAATATAGTTTAGTTTTACTTTTCCTCTTACTCATATTTATTAAATTAAGTATATTATTGACTTATTATCATACAAATTGAACTTGAATATTATTAAATTATTAATATATTATAATAAAGTTCGTACAAAATTAATTAGAATATGTTAAATTATAACGTAATAATACGTTATTTTGGTCTATTACATTAAACAGTTAAATTTTATTTTTTAAAATATCTACCATATTTACTGTTTATCATTTTAAAAAAGAATATTATTCTAAAGGAATGTGGTAAAATCCGAACATCTATTCGGAAAAGTTTCGGGTCAAGTCTGACCGCTTCGACTCATATGATCAAACCATGATAATAAACTAATATAAAAATATATTCAATTAAAATACTTATCAATGTATATCTACTGATAATTTCTAGAATTAAAAACCAAAATAGAATGATATTATTAATATTATTTAAGACAGGGTGTTAAAATTCAAACAAAATAAATAAATTATTTAATAGTTTTTATTAGAGGATGCATATTTTATTTGTTTTTTGTTTCAATACTCGAATATAATAAAAAAAATATGACTTTGATAAGGAAGATAAATAAAATAAACTAGTAGGTAGGTGCGTACACAAGAGACATAAAGGTAGTATTTTTAGAATAAATTTTGTTAAACCAGTCCGATCTAGATTTTATGAATACCCGGATTATTGGAAAAAAAGTGAAAAAAATGAAAACGTGGTAAACATGGAAGAAAAATAGTTAAAAAGTAAATATATTTAAAAAAATTGTATGGAAATTGATATATCAAAGAAAACTAATGACATCCTAATTTCAATGATTTTTAGCGTAATCTGAAAAGAAAAAAAATATTAGAAAAAAGAAAAGGAAGAAACTGACAAGTAAACGTTAAACAGAAATTTTTGAAAAAATAATAAAAAATTTACTTAATGTCCAATAGAATTTGACGGGCAAAATGCTCATTGCGCCATAACTCTGCTATGCTATGTATTTTGACATTCTGAACTTTTGCTATAGATTTTTTTAAAAAAAAATCAAGAAGAATACTCGATTTCAAAGCTAAAAAGACTCTTGATATCGAATTATTCCAAAATAGTATATAGATATAATCCCTCAGGCTAAGCATATTTAAAAATGGATAAGCCAAACAAACAAACTAACAGGACATGCCCACAGCATTTACACCCACTACAATAAGATTTCAACATAACGCGCAAATGCAATGAATAAAATCACTCCTAGGAACAAAAGCTTATCTCGATCAACTCCTCCCCCAGGCTCCGGGCACAACTTTTCTTGTTTTAAGATATTGCGCGAACCCAGCGAGCTCAAAGAAAGAAAATGAAGATATTTCACATTAGCCATCTTCCACATCTCAACACCTAGTGCATTTCTGTCATTTGTCTCTGGCCATAGACGGCTACTATGAATCTACTTCAATCTGCCTTGGGTTAATCCTCATGTATTAGAAAACTATTCTTCACAGCGGCAAAGAAGACTTGTCAGTTGTCAATAATATCAGCGTTTCAACTAACTTCATCTTGATGATTGATCTGGGTTGGGGTTTCCAATAGTCTGACTGGAACCAGCATTTACCCCGCTTTCTGGTGGAGGTGCTGTTCCCCATTTCCTTTCGGATTCTGAGGGCTCCAATACATGGATGGTTCCATCAGCCAGTCCTAGAGCAAACTGATTGGGCTCTGACGGGTGAGCAGCAATGACAAGTGGATATGCTGTTGCACTGATACAAAAGATCCATCCATAATTTTCAATCATTTATGTTACAAAGTGTGATCATAAATAATTAAGCAACATATTTACCTTGGTTCAGCGTTCAAGTATGCCATTGGATTAATGCGACACCTTAACTTAAGAGCTCCAGTAAATATGTTGACAGCTCCGTTGTGCATACATGTATATATCATCTGGCCATCGCAAGAATAAGTTGCATGTGTAATCAATCCATCCTGAGCGATCCACTGTTGAGAGCACATGGAAAAGTAAAAGGCAGATTGACATTAATCTCTCAAAATTGATGACATCCAGAAATGGTATGGATTCGTGACAAAAGAAGAATGCGCCAGCTGCCAAACATCAGAATAGATGAAAGCCATGAATTAAACGCTCCTCTCACCCAAAAAAAAATGAATCACTGAGCCCAGGCTGTCAAACAAGAGCAATGGCTCTCTCTCTTATTCTTCAGCACCCAAATCATATGTGGGACAAGCTTCTGCCTCATCAATTGTCAAACTTACATGGATCTTCAGATATGTAGGCAGATGTGTATAGGCAGACAAATCTTATACTAACCTGTCGAAGGCACTCAAGTTTTGCAGCATCATATATAGCTAGTTGAGTTTCATGGACCACCAGCAAATGGGTCTGATCATTGTGAAATTGAACTTTTGTCTCTGCAAGAGGGCCTGGAACTCTTCCAGAAGGCATTTGCAGGAAGGTACTAACTTTTAGGTCCCATCCGTCCAACGCCCAAGCACACAACTGCATTAAATCATGGAAATTATCACAATTTTCAATGAATCAAAGTGTGAGACAGAAGTTTCTATGTACTATATGTCTGCAAGAAATGCACACAGCTAAATCATATTATGAAAAGATGCCACGGTGTCACATGGGAGATGTGAACTACAACTTACACTACAAGAGATCCATGATCATTTAATATCCTACATAGTGTCTAAGTTCCAATCAGCTGAAAAACAAACTGCCGCAATAACTACAGTTTCAAAGCATTAGGAATGATGAAAATCACCTGCAATTCGAAAAAATTTAGTGATTGCTTAATTGGTGACTGCCTTCAATTCTAACAATATTCAGATCCACAATTACCAGATCTAGACATTGAACAGCATGGAAGACAAACTGCAATTTTAGTTTTTTTTTTCTTTCTGAGGAGAAACTGCAATGTAAGTTTCCCTTCCAAGATTCACCACAGTAGAAAAAGAGAAAGCATATACTAACTTACATGGGCATCTGCTCCAGATGAGACAAGGATGTTTAGCACACTAGAAAAGGCAAGTCCAGTGATCTTCTTCTGGTGCTTTTTCAGTATGTTTTTAACCTAACAAAGTTGATACACAACAAACTATGTTAAAGTGAAGGTTCATCAAACGATAAATATATTTTTCAACTACAAGACCAACCTCGTCAATGCGAACATTGTAGATTTGGATTGTTGAGTCATCCATGCCAATTGCAATGATGTTATTGTCCTGGGGATGAAAAGCAAGAAAAGTCGCTGCTGGAGGAGGGGCCATAAAAGTTGTCATTGTCTGTGATAAGAAAATATAACAGTTACAATCACCACAGAAAATTGTTAAATCAATGTATATGTTTCATTGTAAGCATGTGCTATGTCACCTTAAATGTCATCATATTGAAAAGTGAGATCTTGCCGCCTGATGCTGACATAACATATGAGTCATTTTTTGACAGAGCAAAACAGTGAACAGCTTCTTCGGCATTCCTATCACCAATCTCATTAGTCATCAATGTGCTGTTTGGTGGTTGCCACAGTTGTGGTGTCACACTTGCCGTTGCCTGGTAAAGTCACATGTTAAGTTCCATGTTCATAGAAAGATAGTCGGGAAAAGAAAATCTTATGGAAAACAACAAGTACCTTTCCTGATGTATTTCGGTCATTCTTAGGCCATTTCCACAACTTGTGGACTGCATTGGATGCTAATGCTAATATGGCATGGCCTGAGTTGGTGTATATTAACCTTAGAACCTAAACCACAACAATAGGTTATAGCAAGAACAAGAAATTAAGATATCATTCCACATTATGGTAGTTTCCATTGAAGCTCAAAATAATGTATAATGTGAACACAGAACAAAAATGAAGACAATGAACAACTGCTCGAGCTAAATTTATGTTGCAAAAGATTTGCATGAAGCTCTAAGATGCCTATAATGTAGGCATATAGAAGCCAGACATTCCTCGATACTAAAATGAAAAGATTGGTCTGGTTCAAGCATCACTAAAAGATGTTGACCATATGAGAAAGGTGTAACAATTCATTTATAACTACAGGTCCAACAAGAAACTAGCATCAACCCTTCTAGACTAGGAACAATTTTCTTTCACTTTTCCTTTCTTTCTTTTGGAAAGTAATCTTCCTACCTGTTGCAATATGATCCCTAAACATGCTGACAAGGTTTTTGCATCATACTAATTCATAGCATAACAACAAAGTATTATTACAGGTGAAATGAGTTTGTTGGATCCGCCCAAAGTCAAGGCATGCTCTTTTTTCTTTTGTTTTTTTGAGAACGGAAAAGATGGCTACCAGTTTTTGGTGGCTATCCATATGTATATTATTATTTTTTGAAAGTGATGTTTATTATCATTAGAACTTTAAAGATATATAAGTCTGTATGCCAGAAGCAAGTCAAGGCATACTTTTCCTAATCCAATTCGACACAAAGCAATTGTTTAGATATATCAATTCCGAGAAATCTGAGACAAGGAAATCAATAACAAAATGAACAACAGACAATAACTTGAGCATTCTTTTTTGGATAAAGGAAATGATGGTTAGAGAAATTAGCTAGCAATCCAATAGGTTTTTCCAGTGGGCGGATTCTTATTTTTTATTTTATTCAGCTTTAATTCAGGATAAAAGATAATAATTTTTTAGGGACGACAAAATATCGCGGAAGCACATCAAACCATTGTTAACTTTGTTGAGATTCAATTTCGGAATGACAAATGAATTTCAGTTTCTTTTTTGTTTGGTTCGCAAATAATAGGTAGAATAATGCTTTGTTCTTCCAAGCATGATGGTTGTCCACCAAAAAACATTGATAATAATGTGTTTTTAAGAGATTAAGTCATCCTTCTGAAACGCAAGAATAAGCTATTCTTCCTCTCAAAAAAAGAATAAGCTATTCTTGACTCGCTCTCATATACTGATTAACCTAGTAGAATAACCACTGTTATTCATGGACAACAATTTCTCAACCAAACAGCGCCTAAGGTTGCATTACATGTTAAGCACTGAATTTTTGCTCCTCACAGAAAATGTGAAGCCTCAAAGCATTACAAGTATTATCATGAAAATAAGAGAGCGAAATCTGCTGCTAACTTGAAACAGTAACATGTCAAGACCAAAGAAACCAGACAAACAAAAGAAATCACAACAGATAAGCTGCAAATATAAACTAAAAAATAGTTATAAACTTGGCATCCAAAAGCGCTTAAATGATATTGGAACCATACCTTTGCTGCTAACAGATTATCAGGGAGCTGCAAAGAAGAACATTGACCATGTTCTGCAATTTCAGTCAGCTTCCAGATCTTAGATTTGTCAAAGGTATCCTCATTTATCCTGGGTTTGACATCTCCCATGCTCCGGGTATCACCATTCTGTCGGCAATAAAAACATAAAGTACACAATAAATTACGACTCCATGTTATGTTTGTGTTATTTCAACTCTTTACTTCCATTCCAAGGATCCAGATGGATTAAGAATGGATGGCTACTTGCAGGTCACTTGAACACTTGTACTCAGATCGAACCACAGTATTGAATGTTCAAGCAAGACAGTTCAATTGGGCAAGCATTTCTAACAGAACTTCACATTCAGGTGTTTCCAAAAAAAATATGATATCCATGTGAATGAAACATATAAGTCGGCTAGACAAAATCTTATGCATGCCTGATTCTGTGAAATAAAATTTGTAAACTATAAATTATTACCAATCCCACAATAGTAGCGACCGTAGCACCGCGATCGATGACTGTGCCGCTGGTTCCAGCAACTGGATTGCCAGGTCCCAATGTGCTAATACTTGCTGCCTGCATGATAACCAGAATATAGGATCGTGTCCGGCATACACTGAAAGGGAAGAGCAAACCTTTGTCACCATGAATTTACATAAGAACATACCTTTGTCATTGGATCAGGGACTGTTCTGTTTGACATATAAGACCGGTTTTCAAGGGAAAGCAAAAGGTGGCCATCAGCATTCGCCAATATCTTGAAGGAATTGTTGTTGGTTGAGACGGCAAGCAGTGAGCCATTTTTGTTAAATCGTATACGAGGTAATTGCTGGAACATTTAAGACATTTTATTCATAAGGGTGAGAAACATCTGACTAACTTCGGAAAAATAAAGAACAAATGAATAGGTAATAGAAAAAAGTACCGCTAAACCACCATCAGCATCAATGGTCGTCAGTACACTAAGATTGTCCATGTCCCAGAACTTGATCATGCAATCATCTCCAGCAGCTAAGAATCTGCTTTTAGTGGTGTCAAATTGTACTATCCCAACACCAACTCCAATTGTTTGTTTCTTTAGACCCTCATATTGTCTCTTTATAGATCCTTCAGCCTCATTCCATTCAACAAGGTGTGAAGTTCCATCCTTTCCCGTCCCACATGAGAACAGCCTGAATGTTTTAGTTTATTGTTTAATAAGCTGAGCTTTCATTTAGATGTTATGGGAGTTATTAATTTCTTATAATTGATGGTTGTACAAAACAACCAAAGACAACAGATCTTGCTGAAGCTTAGTTGAGTTAAGTTGAATCCTCATTTACATACCTCATTCCGTCAGCACTGTAAGCCATTGTTGTACACCAGTGTCCAGGTGCTACATAATCAACTTTTGAGCCAGTGTTGTCATACAACCATGCTTTAATCTTTCCATCAATAGACGTTGAAAAGATGAACTACAGCAAAAAGAATTGAGAGTAAGTATAAACTACAATTGCAAAGAAGACAAATGTGATTTATTGAAGCTCTTTAAGATGCTTCCAAAGCAACTCTAGCATTACAAAGTAATCAAAACGAACAATCCATAAAAATTTGAGAATGCTATCTAAAGAGCTTCATAACAAATTTCAGTTTGATACCTGAATATTCTCCTTAGCATGAGGACATACAGAATAAACAGGTGCCTCATGGCCCTCAAAAGAATACTTAAGAACCCCGTTGGTAGCATCCCATACCTGAATATTATAAATATTCAATATTAAAAAGGGCTGTCATGATATACTTGAATAAAAGTTTCGCAAAAATCGTGGTACCTTAATTGACTTGTCATCTCCACATGTTACAACACACTTTTTGTTCTCATGAGGCTGAGAGAATGCAACATCATTAACTCCACCAACGTGAGCTTCAATCTACCAAATCAAGAATTTTTTTAAACATAAAACAGAACTCAATTATTCCATTAAATGCATATTTTAAATTGTATCGTAAAAAAAGAACATTCTGCAAAATCCTAAATATATTTAAAAAACACTCATATTTATCAATGATAGAAATGTACCTCTAGATGATTTGTGAGGTCGTTACGACCATCATATTTATACAAGTGCACTAGGTACTTGGAATAAGCAATACCTGCAAGGATGGAAAGTTTCTGAATGTGTTTCTAACTACTTTAACAAGACATGTTCGTGGAAATGGAATATAATGGAACAATAAAACCAATTAATATTGACATCAAGTGGAATATGTATGGACAACAAGAAACAGTTTTCATCAACGTACCCAGTTGGTTCCCATCAGAGTTCCATGTGACACGGTTAACACATATGCTGTTTTCCTTTGCCAGAATCGCCTGTTCATTAAATAAGCAAATGTGGACTGGTCATTCCCTCATATCATAGAGATAGAATCAAAACTTGGTGCAAATGATAAGATGAAAACCTGAAGTGAAGCAGAACGTGATTGGATATCCCAAATTTTGAAACTTTTATGAGCAATTCTCTCTCTAGCGGCAACCTCCCACACTGAGACATCGCCAGAATTTGTTCCAACTGACAAGACAATTGAGGTTCAATTATGGATATGATGAAAAAGTCAGAAGACAACCACTCAAAATAATGCAAAGTTTGTAAATAGTAACCTAGAAGAACAGTTTGTTGAGAAGGGTGAAAGTGCATGCTGGTGACACAAGAGCCCTGATTTAAAGTCATAGCAACATTTTTTGGCAACTCGTCCAAGGAATGTTGGCTCCGTGCCATATTTGTGTATCCAAGAGGCAAATGAGAGGTGGACACGCCAATCTGAAGTTCCAAGCACAGGAGAGGATCATAAGGGTTTTCCAATACACCCACAGAAGATACAAATTTACAGCTACGAAATCTTATTAACTTGCCACTTCAGAAGAAATGAAAAACATTTATGTCCCTGGAAAATGTATAATTGAAGACAGAAAAATACAATATAAAGCACAATGAGAGCAAAAGACGGGTTAAATACCTCTTGAGATACACCCATAGGGCGTGGCCTCTTTAGCACATGCTCAGAATCTGCTGAATGATAGTCAAAAGCAGCACTAGCGCTGGGAGGAGTCACAGGACGTTTCAATATAGCAGCTGCATGAATGAAAACCATATAACAGTTTCTCAGTTGTAATGTGAATCAATATAAGTGCATAATAAGAAACAGATGTTGCCTGCCATTTTGATACACAATAAATGCAAAATCTCGGTTTGCAGAACTAGAAAGAGAAATGCAATGAAGGGAACCTGCATTAGGAGGGGTTGCTAGGCCCCCAAGGGGCCCTCCAGAGACTGCAGGATGGAGTGGCATTGGAGTAGCGTTAGCCATCCAACCAGCAAGGGGTGTAGCAATAGGTGCTCCAGCAGGCTGAAATGGCTGAATAACAACAAAAGCATATCAACCATTTCATATCCAATTCAGTGGGTCAAATTTGTTAAGATTGTACTAGACCTTACCCCATGAGGACCTAATGGTGGGAAACCACCTGGTTTCTGCATAACGTTCATCACTGCTTGGGCAGGAGATGGTGCGCTGGCACCATTAGGTAATGAACATGAATGGTCATGGAAGAGGGTTTTAATATCTGGATTAGATCTTGGATTTTTGCAAAGCTGATGTTGCCAATTCAAACTGCCCAACAGATACAACAATGGGTGCCAACAAAGTATCAACACCAAGAACACAAAAAGAGAAAGAAAAGCAAGCATTTCTTGCAACAAAGAGAACCTTTGATTAATGAGAGTACGAAGTCTTGAGGCCCTGAGGTTAGGAAACTGCAACTTGTCGCGGAAAAGGGGGTTTGCTTCAATTAATTTCTTGAGCTCCGAGAACATCACTCCCCTTGCTGATTTTGTATCCCCGTACTTAGATAGCTGCTCGTTCTCCCTGTAATCGATAAAGGATCAATTTTTCATGCATAAGTTACTACCGACTCAATGCTACCTGACTTGGAGTACCCTACGCAAGCCATACCTGAAGTTTTCCAAGGTAAGAAGTTGAGTAATCTCCTTGTAGAGGTCCTCATTGAAAGAGGAAAACACCTTAAGATCCTTAACAAGAATCTCCAAGGCCTTTGACTTGTCATTTCTACAAACATAAACCATACATCAACTCACAAATCACCTCCCATTCACGGAATGAAGCTAAAATGAACGTTTTCGCACGTACTTATCGAGCGCCTCGAGGTACTTCTGCTTGCGGATCTCAAAGAAGATCTTCATGGAGTATCGGTTGTCGTCGAGCTTGGTGAATCCCGACAAGTACTTCTCCACCTCGTCCCACTCCCCGGCCAACACGGCCTCCTCGAAGTGCCGCATGTTGAAGTAAAACCCCGATTCCTGCTCCAACCTTCACCCCCACACAAATCCCCCCAAGAAACGGAAAGCACCCCAAATCAAATCAAATCAAACCCCACAAATCGCACAAACACCAACGACACAAAAGAAAAAAAAAGGACATAAAAAAAAAAGGAAAACACGAGATGCTCGATCGAACTCACTTGTGGACGGCCTCCTTGAACTTCTCCTCGTCGAGGAACTGGAGGATGAGGAACACGAGTTCCCTGCTGAGCGAGGACATCGCGGGCGACGGCGACGGGGGGGACGAGGAGCTAGGAACGCTTCCGTCCGGCGGGCGTCCTCCGATCGGATCCCGGAGCCGCGGGGGCGCGTCGATCTCTCGCGGGATCGAGGCGCGAGGGTTTCGTTCCTCCGGCGTCGGGAAGGAGGCAGCGAACAAAAAACGAGGACGAAAGGGATGGAGAGAAGGAAGGAGGAGGAAAAGGGGGACACAAGAAAAGGGCGAAAGGAGTTAGTGGGAGAGGGATTAGGGGGAGAGGTGGCGACGGCGTGGGGACCGGTGCCACTGCCCTCGCGCACACATAAATATATATGTGCGCGTATGTGTGTGCGAGAGAGAGAGAGCGCAATAAATTTTAAATTAAAATAATACTAATAATAATGTGCAAATATATCAACTCTCCGATAGGCGCACTAGACCTGCTTATCTACCTATCACTGATACGCGAGTCCGCTTATCGAACTCTCCCCCTCATTAGTGTTGCCGCATTTGTCGTGCTATTGAAGTTTCTAGGTAGTCGGGAACATTGACCCCGACGCGCGCGCACCCCGAAGTAAAGCCACTCTGCCGCCGCGGGCCCCACCTAGCGTTAGTGAGACAACCCGCGTGGGCCGGACGACCGCCATTGGTGGGTTCTCTCGCGGGTGGGAATTTCGAACGTGAGGATCCGAAAAGCCGCACTTTTCGGGGCAGTGATTTGGTTTCCTTTTTTCTTGTAATGACGTGTTTTTACTTTCTAGATTTATTTTTAATAAAATGAGGAGATTTATTTGAAGCTTAATTCATTAATTAATTAATTAAAAAAGGAGCATTTAAGGGAAATAAGTGAATTGAGATCGTTAAATAACTCATGGGAGATTTGAAATATTTATTCCTCATTAATGTTCCTAATATTCACGAATTGTTGTGGCTGTAAACTGCCATAAGGAGGAATATTTAATGATCTCAATAAACGTCAAAGAAATTTCTTTCCCATGCAATTGCATTTTCAAATCTATTTCCTAGATTTCAGCACTTTTCGCATAAAATTCAGAGAAATTATACGGAATTTGCACTTTTTATACATGGTGATGTTTTTCTGAATTTTAAACTTTTTTTTTCTAAAGTAGTTATAAACAAAATAGGATCAAAATGTAATTTTTAGAAAAAAAAAAGTGGGATTTTACAATATCAGTCATTTATAGGGATAATCCTGTCCTCTGCCACTTAAGGAAAGATAATTGCTAGTTATTTTTCCATCATATATTTAAATTAAATGTCTTAACATATTTCATTGCATTCATGCATAATAAAAAAAAGTGATTAATATTTCTAATTGATTTTTTTGTTCATGAATTGAGGAAACCCCTTTATTACCTTGGTTATACATTAATTATTAATATTTTTACTATTTTTTTTAAAATGGCAAGATGGGGACGAGGATGAAACTTGGAGGAACCCCTATGGGTGAGATGAGATCTGAGCCCCCACAGCAAGTAGCATGGGGGAGGTGTTGGTTCCACTCAATGTCTGGCCAAATTGTTGGAAAGTACAATTAAGTGATTTGGATTTGTGCTTGTGCTGGATGTGCAATTGGATTCATGTCACATTAACACTTCTTTTTTTTATGTTTTCTTTTAATCCATCATAATAATATCTGAGAATTGGAGAAAATATAATTAATCACATTGCAATCAAAGAATTAACTTGGCTGGCACAGATAAATGGCAAAAACAAATTCTACAGGAGACTTGATAAAATTTTATATTCATTTTTTTTCCAGTCGACAATTTGAAAATAAATTTGTCTGACTTTCCTACACTTTAATATATTGGATTAAAATTCGAGGGGAAAAAATAGGTCTTTTCTCTGTGTACAGTCAGATTAATATATAATAAAAAAATAAACTATATCATGATTGAAATAAGTTTGTTGATGATAAGTAAAGAGTCAAATACGTATTCGAATTGTTGACGTCCACTCAGGCTAAAAAATGTTATTGTGTGGAGCTTTTTTTATTTTTAGAAATCACAAAAAATAAACAAAAGTCAATTAAATTGATATGCTAATACATTTTCTAAAAATTTAAGCTATTAAAAAAATAATATCAATAATTTTATATTTTTAATATTTCCTCTCATATGTGAGAAATGGATAGTTTTGATCTAATTTGTGAACAATAAAAAATAATATTTTTTAAAAAAAATAATAGTTTAACGAAATTTGAATTCAAAACTAAAGCATTTATTCACTCTCTAAGGTTTCAATTCACTGCCCCAAAACAAAAGTATTAAAGAATATTTTATTTAAATTTAACTAGAAAAGGATATAAAGGACATATAACAAAAGTTTAATTTTATGGTCGAACATTCAATAATTTCGGTGTTCATGATTATTATTTAGAAAAAAAAGAAAAAAGAGAGTCAAACTTGAAGGTTTATATCGTTTTATTTATGAAAAATAATTTGACGTGTCACTCTTCTCTTTATTTCTTCAATTTTTTTTTCTTAAGGCCACAAATATTTTATTAATTTAGTAATTAGACGATAGTGAAATGGACAATCCTTGACCAAATCATAAACTTCTGTGTTTATAGATTCCATCAACCTTGTACTTGAACTTATTAATTAATCATATGAGTCAATCAACTTGTTTATTATTCAGTATTAGTTTCGGTATTAACAAGATATATTAATTAATAATCTGACTGTAGATGGTATCATGGTAGTATACTAATTACTAATTTATTTTACGATATCATAAAAGATTATAGTGTAATATAAACACTTTAAAAAACCTTAAAATTCGATTTTTTTTTTATCAATCATTGGAGAAGTTTAGTGGCATACAATCAGATTTGAAGATCGGTTTTCTTCAGTTTAATGTTACTTTATTTCTAATACATTTTTGTTTACATGCGAGAAAAAAAAAAGAAAAAGAATACGGGCGTAAGGAAATAACTACAAAATAATGACAAATGGTTACATCAATATTCAAAGTTTAATTTTCCAAGGCCAGGAAAATATTAGGACTTTTGAAGCATGAAATCGTACATATTCAAAATGTTGAGTAATAATAATAATAATAATAATAATAATAATAAGAAGAAGAAGAAGAAGAAGAAGAAGAAGAAGAAGATACATATTATTATTATTATTATTATTATTATTATTATTATTATTATTATTATTATTATTATTATATGCATATAGTTTATGAAAATACATATTGACAAGAAGAGATATTAAATGATAATGTTAGAAGAAGTTCATGTGATTGTTGTGTCATATGAATATCACAACATAAATATAGAACTCACGATGAAAATATAAAAAATTTACGATATATTATAGGGCTAATTTCTTAAACCTTCACTAAAATTATAGTTATTTTTTATGTATGTCCCTAATATATAAACTTACTGGAGTGTCTCCTAAATTATGTTATGATTTTCAATTTAGTCAATCCGTATTTTTTCTATTATTTTTAATTTGTCATTTATTAAATTACTAAATTATTCTCTTACAATTTGAAATAAATGTCAACTTTTTTTTCATTGAGAATAATTTAGTCATTTAATAGATAAAAAAATAATGATAAAGTTAATAGAATATGATGAATGAATTAAAATAAAAATCACGGCAAAATTTAGAGAAAACGATATGAAAAATTAATTCATATATTACGGATAGACGCTAAAATCGTTATAGTATTAAGAATGGCTCCATTAGTCCATTAACGGGCGACTCAATATAATTCGTTACATTATAATAATGTTTAGTTTATTGACCCCACATGTTTCTGCACATTTTTAGATGAGTAAAGTGTGTACACAACTCAAACGCCCGGTCAAGAGGGCAGGCACCTAACGTTGTAGCTCGTGGGTCAATCCCATGCAAATACTGGAATTATCTTTTTTTAATTTATTCCTATGTATTATTCAATTTCACATATTAATAGTACATATGTGAGAAGAATTATTTTGCTCGAAATAAAATCTGATGGGAATTGCTTTCCAACATTATTTTCTTCTTTTAAAAATAAGATTAAGTACAAGAATTTTACAAACTTTTTTATGGTACTGAATTAAGATTATGAAAAATAATTAAGTTAAAGTTAATTTGGTATTTAATTCAGAGGGAGGATTTGCTTAAAAATTATGACAAAAGGAAGGACATGAAATAAGGAGTTTTTCTTTTACTCCAATTGTCATTTTTTTCTTAATTATTATTCGTTCTATTAATAAGTTACCGAAATATTGTCGAGCAGCTCATCTTAAATTCGTCCTATATAGTATCATATTATTTTTTTATTGTACATCTCATAATTCTTAAATTTATGATATTTTAAATGTAGATATGGTTGGTATTATTGCTCATGATAAAGGTTTTGGAATTTGTAAATTATCAAAATCTCAAATAGTCTTAGACCAAATTTATAAGTAGGTATTGAAAAATTTTCACTTTTAACGGTTTAAATTAATTATTAATTTCTTTTTATTTGAGTAATAATGTTATAAGATAATAAAAATAATGATATCTAACTTCCACCGATTAACTCGTGTCTTAAAACTGCCCCTGTCCTCGAGGAATATTTATCAATTTCGATGCGCGCATATTTAGGCGTATTTAGAAAATAATCACAATTTATCAAGAATATAGTTATTGTTTAATATCATTAATCATTAAAACAGCTCACGTTTAACACATTCGTTGATACTACATTCCATATGTACAGAATAATATTTTTTTTAAAAAATAATTTAACTCTATACTAATTAGATTTAATGGCGCTCCTACCCGCTCTTTTAGTCGTCCGATCTGTTCATACGATTGAGATTTTTAGGTGCAATTCATTGCTCCACTCTTTGAGGAGTGATTGAACCGGTCGGTCTTGAACCGATTGCTCGTCGACAAACAGCGAGACAATGAGTTGAGAAGGGGACGATAAGCAGTGGCAACCAGGCGAGCAAGAGGCAGCGACATAGGAGGATGAAGGCAATTGTAACACAACGGTCAGCGGATGGTCAAAAAAAATGAATGAACGAAATGATGAAAGGCGAACTCATCGGAACCTTCATTTTTGTCCCTAGTGTGTTGTCTTCTCCCTTTATATTCTTTTCCTTTGTCCCATTCTCCCTGACGTTTTTCCTCCATGGCCATCTCTCTCCTTCTGCCGCCCAATCTCCCAACCGTCAAGCCTGCTGCCTGGCAAAGGAAAATCCGACCACCGGATTTTCTGAGAAGGCCATCATTTCCCCCTCCTCTATATGAAGCACCCGGCTCCTCTCCTCCTTCCCCCTCTATTGCTCGATTTCTCTGAGCCAAGCTTCGTGTTCACCATTCTTGTTGTCTTCTCCGGTACGCGAGCAGCGGACGGCGGACGGACGATGTCGGAGATCAGCTCTGACGCAGGCAGACGACGAGAGTTCCGACTTGGTGAGAAAAGGGGCCTGTTTTCCTTTTTATTCTCCTGAACTCGTTTCCTTGCTCACTTTTCTCCCTCGCCTACGTATGTGAACAGAGGAGAACGAGCAGGTGACGCCGGCGATCGATTCCGACGAAGGCGGCCGACAGAGATCTTAAGTGGTGAGAAGATGACTCTTTGTTTTCCTTTCTCCTTCCCACTGTACCCATCCGGCCTCTCACCGTTCTCTTCCCTCTTCTGGCGAGTGGGCAGCAACCAGAGAGCATGAAAGTCGACGGCCACCCGGCATCGGCGACGTGAAGAGCAGAGTAGAGCGTGAACGACATTCGGACGAACCTCAGTTCTGTAAGCTTCAAGGTGTGTGGCTCGGGATCTTCTTCATAAATTGGCTCCTAAACGAACAACGCATGCCTGATTAAACCCTATGAACTGATCCGCGAATACAAGGTTCCATGTTCTATAGTATGTTAAGATGATGATACGGCTGTCATGACTCAAGGAGCATAAGTCAACTTAAATGATGATATGTAGGACTGAACTGATAATGCAAAGACGTACATGTATGAAACTGGAACAGTTATGCACATGAACGAACTGATTCGATATAAGATGAAAGTATGAACTGACATAGCTGTAGTTATCGTTAGATGCATGCTTAGGACTATGTTTGCTGTGTATTAGACTTTAGACGTGTTCTATTTCATGAATGTGCGCCTATGATGTAATTAGTTCTATTGTAAACCTTCGGCGATCATCGAAAAAGACGAACTACGGAAACTTCTTTTACGACTCGGTCGAACCTGGCCCGAGTTCCTCAGAACTCGGCCCAGGCTCGGTCTGGCCGCACCGGGTTGCCCCGAGCACGGCCTGGGTTCGCCATGAACGCCGAGCTCGAGCTTGGGGCAAACCAGGTGCCCGGACCAGGTCACCCATGACCCAGCCTGGATTTCTGCGCGGAGAAGACGATCGGGAGAATAACTTCTCCCAACGCGATCGTCTTCTCAACTCGGCCCGGATGTACACCTGACCTGGCCCGAGTTTTTTCCTCTCGGTCTTCACCCTGATAGTCCGAGCCTGATCAAAGCTGACTCAGCCCGGATTTCTTTTACTCGGCCCGGGTTAAGGCCCAATTATGATATTCGCGACTTTCAACTTCTTGATCAACTATGAAAACCCATGATCCATTTTTACATTGATCCTATGAACCTGATTGCTCTAAGCTTGTATGGACTATGTCTCTCACTTGATTATGACCATCAACCTCTCTTCATGAAATCAACCAAGATTGATTACGTCAAGAACGATGATGATTTTCCGCAAATTCTCTGATGCACGATAACGACTAATTTTCTTATGTAATGACGACCTTCATGAACATGACAAAGATTGACGATGAATGATAACGAAAAATGATGAATTAAGACATGATGAATATGAAGAATGAAAAGCAGTGATCGTACCTTTTCGGTCGATCGCAGTGTTCTCGGCAGATGACCGTGACCCTCGGGCATTTGTCGTGTGGAATGGAAGTTATGACCTTACCATTGTAAACTTGATTCTCCAAATAAACTTCCACCTACTAGATTACTAAACAAACAAAGATCCATCAAAAGATGAAGACCTGCTATTGCCTTGATCGATAAATCGAAAGACAGGCATGGGTACGATGAGGAATGATGTTCTAGCCTCGTAACATGCCCCCTCATGGGTTTACCATTTGCTCTATCTATGCGGGAGTTTCTCCTATGGATATTTCCTTTCACCGAGGGCAAGGTCATCCTAACCTAACGGGATTCGTCGTGGCACTGATCCCTCACGTGCATATGATGTTTAGATAGTTGTATCATCAGTCTCATGCTATGGTATTACCCCTAAAGATGAAGAGCTCTTCAAAAGATGAAAATAAAGATGAATGTACAGATGAAATGAATAGATGCATGTAAAGAAGTAAAGTTATGAATGAATGAAATGAAAATACGAAAGTAAGTAAATGTGATTGAATGAAAGTAAGCATGGCACATGATTATGAAAGTGTGTTCCTCTTTTATGATCATGATCTCTCTTATATGATATTGTTATTATGATACCTACCATGACTAATAAATCTCTATATCCATGATTATTTCATTATTATGATTCCATACTCTTTTCATGCTATGTTTGGATAGAACTGATTTATGATTTATATGAACCCGCATTTAGCTTTATGCTAACGATTGAGCTTGCTCCATTGTGTGATCCCCCAAGTACATAATGGTCATCCGGGAGGCGATGCTTCGTGTACGGAGGTCTCGGCGGGGCGGCATCCTGTTGCATATGGTCATGCTAGAATGTAGTAGCAGCTATCTGATGTACCGTTGTCTGTGTTGGGTTGTGTATGGTGACGGGTCTTACCGGGTCCTCATGGACCGTAGTCGCTATTTTATTTAGACTAGCCTTGTAGTCATGAGCCACTACCTTTTTTGGGCGGACGAGTACACCTTTTTGCTTCCCGCACCATACTTAGTAATGAGATTGTCTACTCATACTAAGGTATCTTTTTTAGATGTATTTTGTGGCACTTTTTGGGCGTATGTGATTCATGTATTGATGCCTCTTATGAAGGCTAGTTAAACCTTTGATATATTAAGCTTCCGCATTTGTTTTCATATTGTCGTATTCTTTTTGTCGTATAGTCTCCCGCTATACTATTCTATTTCTTTAAGTCTTCCGCTAGTCATGTATATATCTGTTTATTCTTCCTCTATACATTTTCCTTCATATTGACAGTCCGGTCAACCAATTGATCAAGGAAAGAGGTCAAAGAGTCAAAGATATGGTAAAGAATGTCATAGCCCCATATGTGGCGTCCCTCGGGGCACTACAGCGACGACGGTGACGACCATGCGACGAAAAGGAGGCGGCAATGGTGGTGGTGACGGTTGTGATGACCAAGCTGCGAGCATGAGGCGATGAGGTGGCGACTAGGCAGCAATAGGAGGTGACGACGGGTGGCAAGAGACGAGCACGAGGTGACCGGGCGACGATGGCGGAGGCGACCAAGCGGCGAACAATCGACGACGAAGACGATGACTGAGAGGAGGGTCGGAGGGAGGGGAGAGAGACGCGAGATGACAGATGATGATGATGGTGGAAACGATGAGAATGACGACCAAAAGGAGGGTCAGAGGGAGGGGAGAGAGCTACGGTGAGTAAGCGGTGATGGCGGTGATAACCATGTGACAAGCAATCGGTGATGGGGACGACGACCAAGAGAAGAGTCGGAGGGAAGTGAAGATGCGACTGAGTAGGCATTGACAATCGGCGATCAGGTTAGGGCATCGCGATGGGAAGAAAGCATGCACATTTGGGTTACAGCATTGACATTAAATCTATATTAATAATATATTGATAGATCATGTAAAATTTTTAAGCTGTAATTATACAGTGCTAATTCCAAATTTATGAATATACTTATCCGAAGTTTTTGCACATTTTTTTTATCAAATTAATCTGCCCTCAGATGGTGAATTCAAACATTCAATTTATCAGCTAGTACACGAGTGTCTAATCAAAGTAATTGAAAAGTACAGAAATAATATGTCGGACTAATTTAACAAATTACTCATCTTTATATATTTTTTGAATTATTTTCTTAAACATCTCTTAAACTATTTACGTTTTTCGCATCTAACAATAATCTACAAACTCACCGTAGCACCTCCATAAATTATTCCATGATTTCTACTTTAGTCCATCCGTCCATTTCTGTTAATTTTTCCATTATTTTTTATTTTTTGATTTATTAAGTAATTAAACTACCCTTCTCTCATTTTTTTAATATTTAAAAGTTTAAAATAAATATTAAAAATTATTTAAAAAGGAGGGGGCACCCCGCCCCCCCTCCCCCCTCACTCTCTCTTTGCGTCTCCAGCAAGGGGGTGGCGCCCCCACCAATTCTGAAATAGGGGGGGTGCCCCCCTGTACGATCTCGTCGGCGTCGGTGAAATTGCAAAGCGAAACGAGGGGGTGGCGTCACCCCACCCCCAGGGCCTTTGCTCCATGCAGTCGACGACGTGGATCGAAATAAAGGGGGGCATTCCCCTTGCTTTGATTCATCGGTGACACGACATGGATCAAAACGAGGGGGGCCATGTCCCCTCCCTTTTGTTTTGTGTTGCTGGCGACGCGACGCGGAGCGAAATGAGGGGGAGCGTCACCCCTGTCGACATCAGAGAGATTGGGAGGGGGTGGACACCCCCTCTTTTTTGCTCCGCGTCATCGGCAAGATCGCAGCGGGGGACCCCTCCCCTTCATTTCAACGATGGTGGGAGGCGCCAGCACCCTTGCAGAAGATGCAAAGGGAAGGTGCCTTCGGCGTCGATGAGGAGGGAGCAGCACCTCCTTCTTTTTAAAATATATATTATTTTAAACTTTTAAATATTATAAAAATGAGAGAAGGGAAGTTTAGTCATTTAATAAATTAAAAAAATAATGGAAAAGTTAATTGAAGTAGACGGATTGACTAAAGTAAAAATCATGAAATAATTTAGGGAGGCATTCTAATGATTTTGTGAATTATAGTTACATGTGAATTATCGCGATAGTTTAGAGAAGTCTAAGGAAATAACCCTATGTTTTTAATATAAAATAAATCATCTATATTTTTGTTCAATAAAAGGTATTTTAAATGCCAAGTAGCAACCCAGTGTCTAAATTAAAATGGACAATGTCAAGTATTTATTTGTTATTTAATAAATTATATTACGAAAATAATTTACGCAATATTTATTATAGATCACATTTTCGCCAACGTGTAACAATAAAAAAAAAAAAGAGAAGAATGGATGATTCCTACACTTAGTTGTCATGCGACAGTGCCAAATGAGTTAAGATGCATCAACATCATGCTCGTGTCTTTAATTTTGATGCAGGGGTCGAAAGTAATCACTCGTTATTTTTTTATAGATTTTTTAAATTACAAAAATCGTCCTAATTTTTTCCGAGTGATTTTTTCAGAATCTTGCTTTTATATAATTATATTTTTAATATATATATATATTAACATAAAAATATTTAATTTTATATTAATATAAAATATATTACTAAAATTTTAAAGTCATCTAATTAGTTTCCGAATTGTGATAGAAAATGTGAGACTATATACAAAATTTATTATATCTATAATAAAATTAATAATTATGAATTAATTATATAAATAAAAATGAGCTTTACTGCTCTTATAATCTTTTTGGATGAGTCTTAATTAAACGGATGAATTTTAATCTATTAAAAATCATCCTAAAATACATTTTGAGCCTTTAAATTTCAATTTTTTCAATTCGATTTTTTCGAATCAGGTAAATTTTTCGAGTAAGTTGAAGCATCATAGTTTTTCTTAAACCCATATGGTGGAAGCATCATAGTTGAATAATATGCACACTGAAATTTGAAGTTGTGCAACTCTCGTCGTAATTTTGCAAAACTTAACTTATTTTTTATATTGAAAATCAAAATAGAATGATTCAAAATTTAATTTCCTAGAAAATTAATGACATGAATTAATCGAATATTAATAATTCGTACATCGATAAACATAAATCTGAAGGAGGTGCATATTAGCTGTGGATCCATGTCGAAAAAATATATAATTTGAGGTTTTTTTTACTACTTTTAAAAATCAATCAGTTCCAACTCTATTTTCATTAGGATTTGGGATGACGTTGGACTTATTAACATTTAATTAATACGGAGTCGAAATGAAAAAGTAAAACATTATTTCTCTAATCAAAACTTTAGAGATCGAACTCAAAACAATTAGCATTTGTCGAATCATCTAAAACACAATTCTACTAACTAATTGTATGAATCAACTTTGATTAAGCTTCTACCCTTTTAGCTCGCCCAAATTCCAAATTCCCAAGGTATCTAATAAAAACTTGTACATTGTTATCACTTACCTATAAACATTTCCAGCACAAGGAAGTCTACAAAATTTCGATAAACTACTTATAATGTCACAACAAGCTTCCTAATAATCATGTTTTTTTAAAGAAAATGCTAAATATGAATTAATCATTATGTTATACATTAGCTTAATAATTTGATGATTAAATTTTTTTTGTCTTTGCTTCATTAACACAATGATCTCGATGTACCATTTTAAATTACCACGTCCATTTACGTACTAACATATATCAAATCAATCTTATATGGAAAAAAAAAACAGGTTGACAATTGAGAATTATTTCATATTAAAAATACATAAATAAAAAAAGCACAATTTAAAATTTGAATTCACCTAATATTCTAATAACGACATCTTTTGTATTAAATCCTAATCCAACCGCCAAAGAGAACTCTGATCTTTTACAATGTCCTCTTTCTGTCCCCACCTCTTTCATGCAAACCCATCACCATCCATCTTGAGCACCAAGTGACTAGTGACGGTGCATGATGGGAATTTGAAGCTTTATGATGTGGCCATCTTTGGAGGGGATCCCATCGGGAAGCGAGGAGAATTAAAAAAAAAAAGACAAAAAAGATAAAAAGTCTCAGGGTCTGTCGTTTCGATCTCTTCTCGCCTTCGTTGTTTTGTTCTTAGAATGGATTCGATTTTTTAGGTTTCTACTTTTAGTTTGGATTCCTTCTGGTAGCATTCGTCTTTGACCTATTGATCAATATGTCGTCTTAATTACTAAAAAAAAGAGCATGTTTTGAAAAAGAGATTAGAGGAAGAAATCTTGCAGGTTTTTTCCATCATAGCATGTTGTGATTACTAGAAAAGGTTAAACTTTGATGTGAGGTTGTAATGGATAGATTTGTTTTTACTGTAATGTGAGACGATTCTTGTAGTAAATATCGCAAGAGGAACACATGTGGCACTAATGGTATTTTGAATGATTGTTTCTAGTTGGCAAGTTTGGTTTACGGTCTCATTGTAAGAAGATTGGTATATGTTATAATCAAGGATGTACTTCCTATGCTATGCTGCCAACTTAAGTTGGTAGCATTTTGTTACCTAAATCTGGGGCGTTCGATTTAAGATTGAGAGCTGATTTCGTTCGCATGATTGCGTCCGTCCAATCCAAGATCTAGGGTTTAGATGCACGCGGATTTTTATCAATTTTTTTAATCCCACGGGTCGTTTCTCCCCTTCGATCCATTTTCCCTATCATTTTCTCTCTCCTCTCCACGTTGTTTCTCCTCTCCTCGTCACCGATCTCGTGTGCTGCCCTCGTCGGCCCTCTCGCATCGCCGCTCTCCCTCCGACCAGATCTTGCGCAGATCTGTGTCCCCCGGCAAGATCTGCGCGACCTCCGGCCAAATCCACACGCCGGATCTCGTCCCTCGCATGAGCTCGACACGCGACCTCCGAGTTTCATCGCCGACCTGAACACGTCGCGACTCCCACTTCCGTCTGTTGCCGGCCCCCCTCCGAGCTTCGCCACCGACCCGAGCACCAGCCAAATCTCACGCCCCTCCACCGTCGATCTCGCACACCGCCGCCGTCGAGACAACCGATGCCGCCGACCCGAACACGCTACGACCCGTCCACCTCTGCCGCCGATCTCGCGCCCTTCCATAACCGCCGAGCTCGCGCCCCCCCGCCCACCCCCCTACCGCCGATCTCGCGCACCTCCACCGCCGAGCTCGCCCGCCATCGCCGACCTTTGCCGCGACCCACGCCGACCCCGACAACCTCCGCCTTCGCCACTCGCCTCCCCGACCCACCGCCGCTCGCCGACCCCCGCCGTGACCCACCCCGCACCACTGCGCGCGCCGACGCCTGCCGCACCCACGCTGACCTCGGACGACCGCCGACCCGCATCACACACTGCCGCGCATTGACCCCGCATAGGCGCCGTCCCCATGCACCAACCTCGCACCTCCGCTCAGACGCCGCTGCACGCCGCTAATTTTTTTTAATTTAGGACGATTATTATTTGTAATGAATTCTTCAATCTTCCTGGTGAGATTGGATTGTAAAAGTTTAATTCTTCTACTGGCGATACTGTATTGAATTCGTATTCCTTCCATGCGAAAAAATGAAAGGATAGATGCATTCAATAAATACGATAACATCTCAATTTTCATATCACATTTCCCAATTTCATTCTAATGTACAATTAACATCTCAATTTCACAACATTCTTCGCTCACAATTCACAACAAAATTCATACAAATAAAATTTCATTCTACCTAAAAAATTCATACAAAGGAGATCGACTCTAATAGACACTTTGAGGTTGGAACCTCTAATAGACACTTTGAGGTTGGAACAAATTTTACAAATTTTTGCATGCTACAAGTAATCATATCGTAATCATATCGGCGGGGGCGAGAGAGTGGTGGCGGGAGCGAGAGAGCGGCGGAGGGGGGCGAGAGAGCGGCGGCGGGGGGCGAGAGAATGGAGGCGGCGGGGCAAAAGAGTGGCACTGACAGGGCAATAGAACGGCGGCGGCGGGGCGTGAGAGTGGCGGAGGGGGGCAAGAGAGCGGCGGAGGGGGCGAGAGAATGGTGGCGGGGGCGAGAGAACGGCGGCGGGGGCGAGAGATCGGCCGACGGCGGGGAGAACACGTAGATCTGGCCGGAGAACGCGTAGATCTGGTCGGGTGACGGCGAGAGATCGGACGACGGCGGCCGATCTCAACGGCCGAGATTTTGGTAGGAATTAAATCCTATAATCAACGTCAAAGGTTTTGCATATAATTTTATGTAGCTCATTTTCAAGAGTTAGATGTGTGACAAGTTATAGAACTTTTTCCCTCTTTTTGTTGTTTCTTGAGGCGAAGTCGAAGTTTTCATGGTAGCATGTTGAGCCTTTGTGTCAATATGATGTTGCTTATGTTGTGCATTATATATTTTGGAATTATATTAATACATGTCCAAATGATGGAAATTCAATCATATGATGAGAATGGTTAGTTGATTTTGAGTTTCCTTTTTGCTCCGTAATCATAATGCATAATTTGTCTCGTTTTTATTACTTCTGTTGCATATGTTCTATTGTGTTTGAATCCTATTAAGTTTAGTTACATCAGGTGATAAATTCCAGTTATTGTCCCGTGAACCTCCATCTTTGTCCTAATCAGTCCGATGAAATTGCATGATATTTTGTTTGGAATTGATTTTCATATATATATATGAATGCTTCATTGTTTTTTTTGTTTTCCATATAATATTGTCTCAGGACTTTGCTAACCATGAATTTTCTTTTTTGGTTGTCTAAACATCAGATGAATGACAAAGACCCCAAGTTGTTGGACTAAGTTAATGTCAGATAAAGTTGCTACCTCACAGTCTGCTAAGTCATTTGAGTTTATGCTGCTTGAAGGAGTATGATCACTATCATGAAATTGCCATGAAAATGTTGGTTCCTTTTAATCCTGATTGCATAAAGGCTTGTTTAGCAAGGTTTGATGAGTTATTTTGAAATGCCAAGGGCTTGAGGATGTCTGCTTTCTGCATGGTGTTACAATCCACAGTGGAAGGGTGAGTTGAAACTACTGTAGTTGGCTTATATTCATGTTGGAAAACTTAAAGTCATTTGATAAGAGACTCTTGAATTGATTATTAACTACTTTTCAGATATGTATTTACTATGAAATATTATGAAGGATCGGTTGGGGACAAGATGGATTGCATGAAAGGTGGAAAGCTTTCACTTTCAGATGTCTTGAGGTAATAGAATGATCATGATTTACTTTTATTATTATAAAGTTAAATTCAAATGCCGATTTCATGTTCTAACATTTGTTTCTCTGCATGTATAGCATGGATTTGGCTCATGTAATTTTTGAACTCCACAATAAAGGAATTCTTGTCTGAGCCTTTAAGTCATGCAATTTTCTTCTTGATGAGCATGATTGTGCAGTGATAGGAGATTGTGGATTTCTCGATTTACTCTTTGGTTCTCTACCAAGTTCAGACATGGTTCAGAGACTTGGAACACCAACCTATATATGGCTCCTGAATAATGGGACCTTAGTGTCAGGGTCCAATTGTAACGCCCCCGAAATGCACACTGCCACGTGGACGAATACACTCCGGGAACGTTACGGGACTTGACTTACGTGTACAATAATTTGACCAAAATAAAACTTTGACTGGTCAACATAATAAAGGAATAATTGCGAAAGAAAATATAGCTATTACTCGTTTAAAAAGAGGCATAATTAAAATGAATGTGGAAGTCTTAACAAGATAACACAACTAAGTCTCACATAATCTAAACATGATAATTTGCATAAATAATTACAACTCGATGAAAATAAAAAGGAAGCTGAAGAGACTCGATTTTATGTGCAAAGATCACCACGAGCTCGATCTGTCGCCTGCGCCATCATCCTTTTTACTGGGACAGGTTATTACCTGTGACATTGAATACACAGGGGAGGTGAACCTCCCTGTGAGCTTTGACGCCCAGTACATAATAGTCATATAACATATAAACAGTAATGACATCATAAATATAATCATAAATGATAAAGTCATGTAGCCATAATTGGTGCGATGACATCATGATCAAGAGACGTGACATAGAATGGCATAACAAATATGATAATATGATAAGTGTAACAAGAGTAATATAATCATCATTAAAAGATCATAATATCATTGGGCATTGCCCATCATCATAATCATTATCATCTTTATATTTTCATTATGTTACACTTATTTTGAAGTATCTTTCGACTCCCTTTAATAGGGCCGGTGGAGTATCTTTCGACTCCCTTTTGGCCAGGGCGGAGAATCTCAACGCCTAATATGGGCCGGTGGAGTATCTTTCAACTCTCTTTTGACCAGGTTGACCGTCGTCAACATAACATAAGAAGAGCTCTTCATTTAACATTTTTCATCTTTTATCTTATTTATCCTACTACTATCTTTTGGATTTCAAGGATCAAATGTGATGGATAATAAGATTGAGAAAAGATTTGTCTCCACGTGAAAATCATAATAAGATGATATTCAAGGATTATTAAATTGGCGTAGCATAAGGACGGATAAATAATTAGTAGAACAATTAATTAAAATTTCGAAATAGATAAATCAAACAGATGTATAATTCGTCGAGTGCAAAATAATATATGTCTATTCATAGCCGCATGCCATAACACCATGTGTATGGTACTGTGGCTGCTACAGTACTACAAGGTACTGTAGCTATTAGCTAAATACACTTGAATAACATTTTAATGCATCTTGTTGAGTACATTGGTATTGTAGCAGATCGTGAAATGCACTAAGGATATGCATTTAATGCACCTGAAACCTGGTGCCTTTGCATCGTGGTGATGCATGAAATGCATTTTAGAATATATGCATGTAATGCATTTTGCACACGCTCTTAGCCACTATTAGGCACTTTAGACTGAGATCAAAGGCGCAATAGGTGCTAAATTAAACCTTTCATTTGGCTATAATTGAAGGAATAGAAGGTGCAAATTGAGCCTGCGATTAATATCCTATTGAAATTGAAGGAGCAGACGTGAAATAGGACTTATGCATCGTTTGTGATAAAGATCAAGCTACAGCATGGCCGCGAACAGAAAATTGACCCTTTTAGTGCCCAAGAGCATATCTTAATTGACATGACGCACTAAACATGAATAGATTAGGGGTGGCAATATTAACATATGCAGATCCATTCATGCAAATTCAGAAATTCAACTTTTAAGTGATAATCATCCGAATCATAGAAGTAGATCACTTGTCCGTATAGATCCCATATGTTCATTTTAGGATATTATGATCTTGGTATGTCCACAGAAAATAGTACCTCTTAGACTTTGAAAAATTGATCTGCTCACGTTTTGTGTCCGCGGCGTCCCTTCCTTCGACGACCTCTCCCCGTGCGATCACGTTCTCCTTCCTCCTCTCCTGCCGTGATGCACCAATGAGTAGCATGAAGTCATCAGCCGACCTTTAGGTTTCTCTAATTATCTTTTTTTTTATTAGGCATCGTGGGCTTCGTGGAGTTAGGGGGGCGGTTAGTAGACTTAGTCATAACCATTTTTTTTTTACAAAGTTGGCGGACGTTACACCAATTTCTTTTGAGATGCTGAACAGCATTCAGACTTGGCATTGTAGGCCACCTGATGAAATATGTCAGTTGGTCACAGTAGAGAAGGAAAACCAAAAATTCCAAGTGGTTTGCCCCCTCAATTGGAAAATATTCTTTATGGATGCTTTGAGTATGACCTTCATGATCATCCGTTAATGTCAGACATTCTGCATTCATTCAAAAGGTACGCAGGAATTAATACATTACAAGACTTAATTTTTCCTTTCGCATGTGAAGATAATTCACATTGTTAGATTACATAATTTCTTGCTTATACATAATAAAGTTGTGATTAGTAATGGAGTTAATTTCTTAAGTATATATCTATTTGATAGGTTATTGTTGCTTTTTAATTTGAAGTTTCTTCAGGACATCTTCCATCTAAATCCATTGGTTTTGAACTTTTTGGTGATAGAAGTGGGGAGGTTTGGTTTTTAATGAACCAATCAAAGTAAGAAAAGTAACAATGGGTGGAAGTGAGATCTAGTCATCTAGGCAGTTCGTTTGCATTAATTGAAATTTTGGTGTTTCCTTCTTTGCCTAAGCATTGATACATATGCTCAAACAAGTACATGAATATGCCCATACATGAGGAGAATAAATATTTCTTTGATATAGAGTTCCATTTGGTCCAAGACACCACTTGCCCACTTGGGATATGTATGTGTTTTACTATGCATTGCAGCCACTTTTTAGAAACTTCTTGCTGGGCAATTATTGATAGTATAAAATTTTGAATAGATTTTGTCTTAGGGACAAGAAGTTATCAAGGTCAAGCATCCATACACAAGTATGTGCAGTCTGCCATTTGGATTGTATGGCAGATACTACATATTTTGATCCTGGAATAAACTCTCAGAATAGGAGGAACAAATAAAATGTAATGTGGCATGGGAAAGGGAGCAAATGGGTAAAAGCTCTATTGTAACACCGTTGATGTCAAAATATAAATAGATTGTTCTAGATCTGAGCCAACATGGTTAGAAAGAACTATTTTTAGAGAGAAAAAAGGATGACCGGCAATTATGTAGTTGTCCTATTTTATTGTGTGCAACGAGTTGTAGATACCGGAAATTAGGAATGCCATCAACAAGTTTCTAACATAATACCAATTTTGCTCCTGTCGAGTATCAGTAGACAAAGAGATCTAGGTATTAGTGCCATCCTTCACCAAACTTTTCGCATGGATTTAGATCTATTGTCCAATGCTTAAATTAAACGTATAAAAGTGAAGGTAGCAAACTTGAACTTTGAGTATCTCAGCTCATCTTCACATGAACAAAATAGCTCCAATATCTTTATTAGGATTTTTATACGAGAGAAATTATGTATCGATGAATGCACCGTGAATTTAAGACGATACATAATTTTATTAGATCAAAATAGAAGAGAATTACAAGTTAGATTGATTTCTATTTATACCCCTAGAGAGTTTATATAGGCACTTTTTTTACGGATAATACAACAACAACAATAAAGCCTTATCCCACTAGGTGGGGTCGGCTACATGGATCATACGACGTCATTCCGCTCTATTAGTAACCAAACCTTTCGATATATTATTCACCAATAGATCTTGCTCTATTAGTTCGCCAAGTGTCCGCCTTGACCTCCCTCTCCCTCTTTTAATCGGACTTCAGATTATTTGATCTACTCTTCTTACTGGCGTATCTAATGGTCTTCTCTGAACATGACTAAACCATCTCAAACGATTCTCTACCATTTTCTCACTAATAGGAGTCACTCCGACTCGTTCACGTATATGGTCATTCTTAATCTTATCCAATCTTGTATGACCACACATCCATTTCAACATCCTCATTTCGACTACCCCCACTTTACGTTCATTTTCTTTTACAGATAATAAGAATTACAAATATGCTACATCAATCCTTCAAAGTTAGAACACATCTCATGATAAGAAAATAAATGAGCTTATTGTACCAGATGGATTCCCAATATATGAAGAGATTCAAGTTGAGGTATGATTAAGGCATTATTGACAATCTTCTTAAAGGGAATGAAGGTAGTATCGGTTGAAATTTGGACGTGACAAAAGAATCTCATCTCTAAAGAAATGTCATGTTATTTTGTTCGAACTGAGATTTTTCATGCTAATATGTAGAGTTATGTAGCCCGAAGCATACAATCATGTGTTTTCATTATTGTGTTCACTTGACCAACTATACTTCTTGCTATTTTGAATCATGCACTATTTTTCTCGTTCTCGTTATTTCCATTAGTTATGATGCTTCGGTTGGCAATAGAAAAGAATGACCCTTTGATAGCTAAATAAACAAACCACGTTTGCTACACCAATCAGGCACTCACAAAGGTCCATCTTCAAGTGGGTGACATTTTGAGATCCTGAAAGTCCATAAAGTCATGCAGACAAGAAGAAATGGAGATTCCTTTCTTGTAGACTTTGATTGTATGATATGAAAATCGTCTGTTAAAGTGCATTGCTCAACACTGGAAAGTATCTCATAGCTAGCGACTAAGTGCGTGTAATTAATTCTCGGCATGACACTGCTCAGAATGGTGTTTGGCATCTTACATTTAACTATTCTTGATGTTATATCCACACAGTGCTCCTTTAATTATGAACGAAAGAGAAGTTCTTGGTTATCTCATTACCTCCGTTAATTTTGAGATTGTCATGGTGCTTTCATGAAGCAGAATGTATAATACGGTAAGATCTTTACCGGTGTGGTCAGATTGTAGTCGGCGTTCTCTATAAACTCATCTGGTTCAAATTTCTATATGATTGTACACTATCGAAGAATTGGTAATTTCACGGGTCTTGAAAATTAGTTAATTTTATGAGCCAATATTTCTTGGGACGTTTAGTATGAGGTAATGCAGTTAGATTATCATTTATGTTACCATCGCATTATCTCGTTTGTCTATAATTAAGATTACTTATAATTTTAATTACTCTGATGATTTTAATTACCATCTCACTGATAATTCAGATGGTAAAGAAGGTAGCTTTCCAAATTAGCAGTTACTTGATATGCTTTTGACAAAAATATTCATTTCATGAAATTTTTAATTTCAATATTTTACTATTAAATAAATATTATTTATCTGCCTCTCTTTTATTATTTGAATCTTTTATAAATAACTCTTATTTTTTTTACTCATCTTATTTTATCTATATTCACTTTTCTATTTTTTTTTGTTTTATTTATCTAGGATACTATATAACGAGTGTGTAAAATAATTTTTAAGGGTATGATAATTTGCCCTCTAACTATTTTATCCATTATTTATATTACCAATGCTTGTTGAACACTATAATGTGATATTATCGATAATTTAAATAGTGATAATTTATTTAAGTGGTAATCTATATTATCGGTTAATTAAATCGATAATGTACCAAACGGCCATAGGCTGAATGTTGCTATCGAGCTTTTTTTTATGCATCCCGAGTTTACGAAAGATCTTTGGTGCTCAGGACTCCTAGCATTTGAAAGTCAGAATAAAATAATGATAAATATGTATTCTCTTGATCAAAGGGATTAAGACATAACTTCGCAAATCTTAGTTTGCTCTTTAATTCTTTTTAATATGTTGTCATCTTCTTCTTGCAATTTTGTGTTCTACGTGAGAAGACTCTTTTTTTGTCAAGTTGGAGAGTATAAAAAAAGTCCACACTTATTGTTTGATTTGCATAATTTTTATTTTGTGTGTTTATAATGCCTTGAATCTGAATCCAATTGGTCCTCCTACATAGTTAGGCGCTTCAGCAGAATTCCCCTACGATGTCCTATTTTCAGAGAACTTATTTAGAGTCATAGTCCGTATGTAATTCCTATCATCTGTCAAAGGGAGTGTCTATATAAACTCCTTAGGGGTCTAAACAGAGACCCATCTTTGTAATCATCGTTATTCCATAATAAAAAGCCGCCGTCATTTTTTTTCTCTTCGCATTCTTTTATATTTTCGTGCAATCCCTCTCTCCCCCTTTTTCGTAACAAACTGGTATCAGAGCCTTAGGATTTGTCAGCGATTCTCGATAAGCAAGGAGATGGCGTCGCACAACGTGAGCGTGGAGAAGTTCAACGACAGGAACAGTTTTGAGTTGTGGCAGATCAAGATGTGGACGCTTTTGAAGCAACAAGGAGTCTGGGCGCCTCTCTCAAACGTGTCGAAGAACAAGCCAAAGGAAGAAGACTCGAAGGGCAAAGAAAAGGAGATCGACCTCGCAACTTTGGCGGCACAGGAGGAGAAGGCGCACTCGATGATTCTGTTGTGTCTGGCGGATGAGGTGATAATCGATGTCACAGATGAAGAAAAGGCGGCCGGTCTGTGGTTGAGACTCGAGAGTCTATATATGACGAAGTCTCTCACCAACAAGTTACTGTTGAAGCAACGTCTGTTCTCTCTCCGCATGCAGGAAGGTACCTCTCTGAAGGAACATCTTGATCAGTTAAATTCTTTGTTGATGAAACTCAAAAATATCGATGTTAAGATCGATGATGAAGATGCTGCCCTGATTCTATTAGTTTCGCTTCCTCCATCATATGAGAACTTCGTTCAGTCTATGATTATCGAGAAGGAAACTGTAAGTCTGGAAGAAGTAAAATCGAGTCTCTATACTCGTGAACTTCGGCATAGGGCATCTGGAAATTCTGCAGAGACTCAGACCGCGAGTTTGATATCGACCGCAGAGAAGGGACAGTCCTCAAATTCGAAGAAATCCAAGCCGAAGAAGAAGAAAATCACTGTGAAAGACATTTGTAATTACTGCAAGGAACCAGCTCATTGGAAAAAGGATTGCCCGAAGAAGAAGAAGGCCCCCGTCGCTGCGGTGGCACATGAAACTGGGAATTCCGAAGGTGATTTGGTTCTGGCCGCTTCTGATCAAGGATGTCTGGCGGATAGTTGAATTCTGGATTCGGTGTGTTCCTATCATATGACTCCGAATAAAGAGTGGTTCTCAACTTATCAGAAGATTGATGGTGGAAACGTCATCATGGGCAACGATGTAGCCTGTCAGATAGTTGGGATCAGTTCTGTGCAGATCAGGACTCATAACAATCTTGTGAGAACGCTGACAGATGTTCGTCATGTTCCGCAACTAAAAAAGAATTTGATATCACTTGGAGTCCTCGACTCTAAAGGGTGTCAGATCAATGCTACTGGAGGCATCCTCACGGTCATGAAAGGTGATGCTACAGTTCTAAAGGGAGTCAGACAGAAGTCCTTATATGTATTACAAGGCAAGACAGTCTCTAGCTTGCTGCAGTGGCTAGTTCATCCGAATCAGATAGGTCCAGGCTGTGACACATGCGGCTTGGGCATATGAGTCAGAACGGAATGAATATCCTCAGCAAACGAGGTCTTCTAGGAGAGAAGAAGATATCTGAAATCAACTTCTGCAAGCACTGCGTATTCGGCAAACAGCGAAGGTCTCAATTTGGCAAGGCAGTGCATAGGACGAAGGTGACACTTGACTACATCCACGCCGATTGTTGGGGTCCCTCTCGTGTTTCATCATTAGGAGGTGCGAGGTACTTCCTATCTGTGATTGATGACTACTCAAGGATGACTTGGGTATTCATCATGAAACACAAGAGTGAGTCCTTCAAGGCCTTCAAGCAGTGGAAGGTTCTGGTGGAAAATCAGACATCGAAGAAAATGAAGCGTCTTCGCACTGACAATGGTTTGAAGTTCTGTTTTGCTGAATTCGACAAATTCTGCAAAGATGAAGGTATTGTCAGGCATCGCACAGTCAGGGATACTCCACAGCAGAATGAAGTTGCAGAACGAATGAACATGACACTTCTGGAGAGGGCAAGGTACATACTCTCTAACGCTGGTCTGAATAGGACGTTCTGGGCTGAAGCCGTTAACATGGCTTGTTACTTGGTGAATCGAAGTCCGGCGACTGCGATTGATCTCAAGACTCCAACTGAGATATGGTCAGAAAATCCTATTGATTATACTTGTCTGAAAATTTTTTTTTGTCTAGCATACTATCACGTCAGTGAAGGAAAGTTGGAGCCAAGGGCCAAAGAAGGAGTGTTCATGAGATATGGTGCAGGAGTGAAGGGCTACAGTTCTCCTTCAGAACACAAAGTCATCCACCGCAGAAGCGTGACCTTTGATGAAGCATCAATATTTCAGTTGAAGGTGGAAGCTGAAGAGGGCGTAGTAAACAGGTGGAGGTTGAAATCACTTCAACTGAGGATGGTGCTGAAGGATCACATCAAGAAGCAGAACCAGAAGGTGAAGAATCTGATGAGCAATCTGAAGAGGAGTCAATTGCTGCTAGACGTCCTCGCAGAGAAATGGGTCCTCCTAAGCGATATGGTTTCGATGACATGGTTGCTTATGCACTACAGGTAGGTGAAGATGTGAAGTCCCTGGAGCTGTCCTCTTATAGGGATGCCATCACATGTGTCGAATCTGAACAGTGGATCGCTACTATAGGTGAGGAAATGGAATCTATTCACAAAAATCAGACTTGGGAGCTGATCAAGTTGCCTAAAGGCAGGAAGGTTGTTGGCTGTAAATAGATCTTCAAGAAGAAAGCAGGAATTTCAGGAGTTGAAAGCACAAGATACAAAGCACGACTGGTTGCTAAAGGTTATAGTCAGAAAGAAGGTGTGAACTGCAATGAGATATTTTTACCTGTTGTCAGACATACTTTTATTAGGGTGCTACTTGCTCTTGTAGCACATCAGAATCTACAGCTTGAGCAACTAGATGTGAAGACTGCTTTCCTCCACGGAGAATTTGAAGAAGACATTCTTATGAGCCAACCAGAGGGATTCTCCATTCTAAGAAAGGAGAATCAAGTTTGCAATTTGAAGAAATCTCTATATGGCTTGAAGCAGTCTCCCAGACAATGGTACAAGAGGTTCGACAACTTCATGATCAGTAAGAGATTCAATCGAAGTCCCTATGATTGCTGTGTATATCACAAGAAGGTGAAGGACGGCTCCACCATCTATCTACTCTTGTATGTTGATGATATGCTTATTGCTGTCAGAGACATGGCAGACATTCAGAATTTGAAGAAGCTCCTCAATGCAGAATTCGACATGAAGGATTTTGATGCAGCAAAGAAGATTTTGGGGATGGAAATTCTAAGGGATCGCGCAAAGGGTAAACTCTTCTTATCTCAAAAAAATTATATTGAGAAGATTTTATCCAGATTTGGAATGTTAGGAGCGAAACATTTGAATACTCCATCAGTTACAAATGTTCATCTTTCTGTTGCCTTTGCACTAAAATCAGAAGCAGAGAAGGACTACATGTCTCGGGTTCCATATGCTAGTGCAGTTGGAAGTCTGATGTATGCCATGGTTTGCAGAAGACCAGACATTGCTCATGCAGTCAGTGTTGTCAGCGGGTTCATGAGCGATCCAGGAAAGGAGCACTGGCAAGCAGTGAAGCGAATCTTTCGATATCTGAGAGGAACATCTGATATTGGTCTCATCTATAGAAGTGATAAAGATTATTTGGTTGCAGCGTACTCAGATTCAGACTATGCTGGAGATGTTGATGGAAGACGATTTATGATAGGCTATGTCTTCACTTTGGACAGTTCAGTTATTAGTTGGAAGGCAACACTTCAGCCATCAGTTACATTGTCCACCACAGAGACTGAATACATAGCACTGACAGAAGCTGTCAAGGAAGGCATCTGGTTAAAAGGCTTGGTTGGAGATCTCGGATTACATCAGGAGCAGGCTATAGTGCATTGTGACAGTCTGAGTGCAATATGTTTAACCAAGGATCAAGTACATCATGAAAGAACCAAACACATTGATGTCAGGTATCATTTCATCCGCACTGAGAAAGAAGATTGCCACTGAAGATAATCCAGCTGATATGTTTACTAAATCTGTTCCTCATGGCAAGTTTCAGCATTGCTTGGAGTTGCTTAACATAACACTTGGTAAAAGTCCCGAGGTGGGGCTGGAGGCGGCATGGCATAGTTTTGTGAGCTTTGATACCAGTTTGTTAGGATTTCTGCACGAGAGAAATTACGCATCGCGAGAAAATCCGAGAAATTTAAGGCGACGCAGAATTGTATTAGATGGAAGAAACAGAAGAGGATTACAAGATCAGATAATCCTGAACAATCTGGATCATCTGATTTTGTAATCCTCTTATATTTCTTCCATCTAATATAATTCTGCGTCGCCTTAAATTTCTCGGATTTTCTTGCGATGCGTAATTTCTCTCGTGCAGAAATCCTAACATTGTGTAAAAATTATAAACTTTTAAATCAGCTACAAACATAATTTATTAATATAAATTTGTTAGAAAAAAGTAAATATTACTTCAGCAATTGTCATGGCATATCATAAACTTCTAATTTTTTTTAAAAAATATTTTATTATATTATTTTAGGTAACATGGTTGTTAGGTTAACCCTATATAATTACAAATAATATTATATTTATATGTCGCAAAAATAGAAAAATATTAATCTAGTGACGACCATTTAATACTTAAAAATCGACGAATTGATATTTAATTATTTTATTTTATTGAATTATTACATAGATAAGTTACTTAAAAATTATATTTTTTTTAGACAGGAATAAAAGTTCAGTTAGATTTATAACCTAAACGATTTATCCAAGTAAAACTATTGTTGCTTTGCTTCCATAAACAATGACTATTTGCCCTTTCTAATTAACTCTTATTTATTCCATTTATGCAATTAAAACTATAACATTTATTGGTATTTGCTAAAAACATAATACAAACTCTTTCCAAAAAAACATATCGAGATAGAAAAATTAAACCAGTTAAAAAGGGAGTTTTTTAATAGCTCAATTTTACAGGTAACTTAGAAATTATTTTAGTTTTCTGTGGGTACTAAACCATTTTTTATGCAGTGTTATCCTGCATGGGAAAATAAGCTTGACTCCCAAAGGAAACCTAAAACTGCCTCGTCATCAGTAAACCCAACAATACAAAAAAAGAAAAGAAAAAACGGTATACCTTTTAAGGGGTGTAAGAAAAACCCATCCGATCTAAAAAAAATAAAAAATTAGAAATTCGAATATAATTTAGAACGATTTTTAATAAATTAAAACTCACCTGTTAAAATTAGAGGTCCACTCAAAAAAAATTCGTAAGGATTCGTGGAATCTATTTTTTATTTATATTTTTTATTTATAAAATGAATACATATGTTATTAATTCTTCTATTATAAATATAATATTTTTTTATAAAATTTTGTACTTTTCTATCACATCATCAAACTCTAATTTAATAACTTTAAAATTTTAGTAATATATTTTATATTAATTTTAAGTTATTAAATATATTTTAAAAATATAATTATATAAAAATAAAGTTTCGAAGAATTGACCCGCTAAAGAGTAATCTTAATTTTTTCAAAATAATTTTAAAATGATCTTTTTAATTTTAAAAACAAAAATAATGTTAGGGTGGTCTTTTTAATTTTAAAAACTAATTCGAAAAATAACGATTGTTTCTTTTAAACCAAAAACCCGAACTACTGATTTTAACTGTTGAAAAATTCTCTCTACTTTTAATGCCTAATTCTCAAAGTAAACTTCTTTTTACCGTTCCTTTTGGGTACACACCCCCACAACATAGTTTCATGACGATGTGCATAACATGGTATCAAATTGCATAGAAAGAGTTTATTTTCCAATCTCAAAAGACATCAGGATGGAAACGTCCTGGGAGCGAGCTGCTCTGCTGGGCCTGTCTCAAGTGCACTGTCAGCGCATAATTGTTCACCTGCCAAGAGAAGGAAGGAATCGACGATGAGTTCGGCGAAAAGCAGCATAATGTTTGACAACAAATCTCAGTTACCTCCAGCGTCCTCAGCTGCTCCTGGTACTGGGCTACCAATTGTTTCAGATGCTGCAGCTCTTGATTTTTCTCATCGTACTCCTTTTGACGATCGTGCTGGATGGAAACCGCACGTTTCAGAATTGTGTTCTCCCTCAGAAGCACTTCCACTTGTTCCTTCAAAATAGTATTTTCCTATTTTGCAATACAGAATATAAGTTGAAATATATCACTCAGCATCGAAAACCTCCAGAAGCACGAAAAAGTACTGAAAAATCCCACCAAAAGCACGAAAAAGGAAACCAAGGAGAGCAAAAATACCTTGTGGAAGCTCTGCATAGCTTCAGTACCAGCACGGGCTACAATAGATTTCTCCAGGACCTCCATTACTCTGGATGCACGAGATCTTGCATCGTCCACATCTGAAGCATTCATCATCTCCCTTACAAAGAGCTCCACCCATTCAGGTCCATCCTGTGGCAGACCATCAGCAATTGGAAGTTCCACGGTTGACACTTTGACAACATCGTTAGGAATACCTGTCAAATACATATGAAAGATAGTAAGTTTAACGTCTACTGAAAGTTTTTATTTGTGATGCATCAAATTGTAACTAGGTCTGCCTAAACCCCATTAAGAATGGAGAACCAGAAGGCCTCCAGAAGAATATATGCCTTAATGGAAAGGTTGTGTGCTAAAATAGGAGCTCCTCTCCTCCATCATAAGAGCCAATGTATGCCAAAAAACTTAAGAGAAACTAAATGCGGAGAGTAGTAAACTGTCAGATGTCACTCTATGACAAGGGCTTCATGAAAATTAAAGCTTCAATTAAAGTATTTGATATAATTCACAACTAATATCCCTTTCAAAAAAAAATCACAACAAAGAATAGTCACGAAACTACAGTTTTTACCCTATGTTTACCCATGATTCATCTATCAACAGAAAGAATTCAAAAGCAAAGAAATCATGATTTTGAATCTTTAACCAAAGGCCCCATGAAGTTTCAAACTGATGGGAACACAAAGGCATGATATATCAACATGAAATACCAAGATCATGCTCAAGCAACAGTGTTTCAGAACCAGACCAACCAGTTGATAAGGCCATAAGACCACTGATCAGTTCAAATGAAATGCCATACTGATGGTAGATTGAAACTAAGATGATCAACATATAGTTCTGGCTGACTTGTAAATAACTGAAATTCAGATAAATACAGTAAAGAAAACCACAATCTCATGAAAATGTGTTAAAATTGGTTGGCCAGAAAACTTTTTTTTGAGGGAAAGGATGACTACCATTCTGGTTGCCATCCATGTATATATATATATATATATTACTGAAAAGGAAATGTCATGTACAAAAACCTCTCCCTGTGAGAGTGCCAAAAAAGGAAGAGTACAGACGCTAGACACAACCCCACTCCCGAAAACTTAATATGGTAAGAATATCCTTTTTTATGAAAGGATATAATATATTATCAATCAAGAGAAAAAGAACATTGCAGCTCCTTTCTCTCAACAGAGAAAGAACATACTGAATATAGATTTTTCATTCTATGATATTCAAAAATCAGTATTTGGGTAAGAAATCTGATGATCTGTCCAGATATAAGAGGAGATCAATAGTCATGGCATCCTAGAACCAATATCTGACTTCACTACCTCATGATTGATCTGATAGGTGTGATGGAGTGTCCTTAGGGAGCATGAAAACCAGCTCTTTGCGATAAAATTACTTTTGGCAGCAACTTGCTATTTCATTACTATGTTTTTTTTATCATCCTATTTTAATGCTTGAATTCCGAGATGGAAGCAAGAGTCAAGAATAGAACATATTATTCAATTGTGATTTATGTATGCACACTACACCGCCTATGTTTTATAGCCGATCCCAAGCCCGGATAAAGGAGGAGGGTTGTATTAGGCCCCGACAGCCAGCGTAACACCCTGTCGAATCGCATGAACATAGATCAACGAATAGCGTCGTATGATCCATGTAGCCGACCCCACCTAGTGGGATAAGGCTTTGTTGTTGTTTGTATGCACACTACAGAGGACTTTAGAGTGAGTTTTGATAAGTTATTTGCATCCATACTTAGTCCAAAATACCCCAGTCATTGCCCAAGAAAGTTCCTGGGCCTATTCAGCTTGGTATTGATCCTGTTAGTACTTCAATTCTGCTGCAAGTGTGCTCAAGTAAGGCTGATTAGCCTCCCTCGATGCTAAATGCTGAGCAGGTTTTGGTTGGATAAAACCTCAGCCGGTCACTTAGCATCAACAGAGACTGAGATAACCCTTATGTGGAGTGTGCTTGCAACAGAATTGAAGTACTAATAGGATGAATACCAAGTTGAATTGGCCCAGGAACTTTTTTAGGCAACAACTGGGGTATTCTAAACTAAGGGAACTGATTTATCAAGTCACAACTAGAAAGTTCCTTGTAGTAAATGATTTATAAATAATTTATTCCAAAGAGATTCCAACTGCCCTCCCACCATTAAGTTCAAATTTGGACCAATGGCACACCTTTTCAGCCCAATAACTCCCAGTCAAATCTGTTCACAAAGTGCATGGTCACATGGCGCCCTTTGGGCTATCAACCTCTGGCAATGCACACTTTCAAAAAAAAAACCCTGGCAATGCACCTTTTCACTCCCATCTTTTGGGCATCCCACACACTTCATGCAATTTCAGAATTGACCAACCAACAATTCCTAACCAACCTCCGCATGGCAACTGCACCAACCACCACATGGAGATTACCATAATCGAGAGGTGGTTGCCATAAGCCCATAACTACCAACAGTCATTTTTGCCAATGGCCTTCATGATTAAATGTTCGAAGTCCAAAAGTCGTCCACTTATGACTATATGAAAACCAAAATTTCATCTACAGGTTTCTGTCATGAGCAGGAAATATCACAAACTATTGAGGAATTTAAAATCTTGGGTGTTCTTATAAACTCTTAGCGACTGGTACAATTATACAAACTAAGAAAAACTATTGGATAATATAATAGGAAACCGAGTTTCAGAAAATTAGGAATAAAAAGAATCCACGGGCCAAGATTTTTTTTGAAAGGATCCACGGGCCAAGATTTCAGGTAGGGAACCAGAAAGAGGCATTAAGAAGTAAAATTTTTCTTTTACGACACAAGTAAAAAGTTACCAAACAAACAACCTAACATGTATATACTACAAAAGCAAAGATGGAATTGATATATAGGTAAGACATATGGACAGATGTTGAAGCGCTGAATAAAAGGATACCTTCGGCTGATAACTGAATGTTAACATCGGTTCCAATTTCAGGTTTGCTAGCAACAGACTCCAAGGTGCATTCAGTGGATTCTAATCGGAGATCATTCAAACTCCTGATTGCAGAATCTAAATCATTCCCTGATGCTTCAAGAGCCCGTTCGAGAATCTGGAAAGTTGTCATCATAATTAGTTAAAATATATGTGACACTCCCCTTTCCAAATTCATGTGTTAAGCAAAGAATCTCAAAAGAAAACAACGACATTCTAGGATTCCATCAAACAAGCAGAAGTCATCAAAATAATAACATGAAGTTCATGCAGCATGTAAGAAAACAATTCTACACAAGATTTCATGTTTCGCTCAGAGGAAAAGAAACTAGCAACGGGTAATAAGCAGCTTGCACACCCCCATATCCATATTCCATTCTTGAACATTTTCCATGGAAGAACTTGAGCACAGGAGCAAAATATGAACAGTCAAGCAAATCACATAACCATCATAAACAAAATATGTTAGTGGTCCAACATTAGCTACTACCATATGCAAGAAACCACCAATTGATTAGATTCATGTTTAGCAGTGAAAATGATTCTCTGATTTCAAAGTAAATACATGAACGAACGCATACCTGTGGAAATTTTTAATAAAATGCATTAACCACTTTTTGAACATGTTAAAGAATGCTATAAATGTGTGTATTAAAGGAGTATAAATGCCACATTTATACTAGTTTCTTTGCTGACAATAAATGTGGTAGAAAATTAATTAGACTTCGAAGGAAGTCGACCAAAAAAATGTGTTACTTCAAAAGAGAACGAGAAATGTGTGACAAAGCTGGCCTTCAAAACAAATGTGACAAAGGCTACTGCACTTAAACAAAGGGCACATATTATGAGAAAACCACTCCCTGGCTAATGGAGTTACAGTGGGTAGGCACATACATAAAAAAACCATCACCATTTTCTACAAGTTTGTTTCTATGTCTCAGTCCATGGCCTCATAGTCAATGCTCGCCCTTAAAGTTTAATATAAATCGATACGATAGATAAATATATAATTTTGAAAAATGAGCAGACAAGTTCATTTTGGCAATCCATATCAGAGTAAAAAAATAGAGCATAGACAAATTGAAGCTTGATATTTTAGTCAACTTGCATTGTACTATGACAATATATAATGTTGTTGTTGTTGTTGTTGTTGTTGTTGTTGCATTGTACTATATCAGGTTATAGTAATACAACCAATCTTTCCAGCACTTAAACTCAGTTTTATGTTTTTATAACACTCAAGATCACTCGAATTTATGTCCTACAAGTGACATTAGTTCAATCAATCATATCAAGAGAAACTAAAGGCACTCGCAAAGTCATTTATGAAAACATTCTACAAGTCGCATGTGATGCCCGATTTTTATGGAACCCATTTGCCCATCTCTCTTTTTTGAGGGTGGCAATCCGTAGATTTATTTTCTAGGGGACACATGCCAATCTTTAATCTGCAACATGCTCATCTTTCCTATGCTATTATTACTAAGAGTACCCACATTTTACTGCTGAAACCTTGATGCTCAACACAATTTATGGATTTACATCAAAGCAACCCAAATGAATTACAAATTGTATAATTATGTGAAACCATAGCAATAAGCATCCAGATCCCTAATTATCAGGACTTGCACTTGTTTTCTTATAATAACTTAGCAGCTGTTTGCGGTTTAGATTCTGAATTTCCCACTGCTGCAATATGTTCACTTCATGTTTTCTTATACATTTCTTACGCATAAATCATAGATGACCAACAGAAGTGTGGAACCAAAATCAGCAGCAATTTTGCGTGCACTATTCAACCTCTTCCTTTAATTACATCAGGGGAGCACTTGCCTATTTTTACTGCATCTGTATTAAAAGGATTGTATCCCTTTCAGTATATGGACGAAAACTTATGATACCCAACGGAGACTACACAACCACTGTTGTATGACTCTTATGGTTTTGATGGCTATGCATAAAAAACTTGCTGAAAATGGACAGCATAAATACTCCAGCGATCACAGTAAAAAAATTTCCAAATTATTTTTCGGTTTTTGGTAAAATTAATTCTAGAAGGAACTTTCTGCTAAGAAGAATTAGCATTATGGTCGTTCTTTGTTGTTGGCCTGAATCGAAGTATGGGAAGTTTCATGTTTAAGAATGCACTTAAGGGAAAGGGTAAGGGTGTTAGTCAGGTTGATGACAAAAGGATCAACAAATGCGACCCAACCTGCCCTTTACTGGGTTGGGTTGAATAAGGACAGATCATCGGATCACCCGATTGGATTTTTTTATTTTTCCTCATTTTCTTTTCATAATATTTAATAGAAATTAAATTCTTTAGAAGTAAAAATATGTTTTCCCCACATTTAAAAAATTCTCAGACATAAAATATTTCAGTTTAATACATTTTAATTCTTACAATAATTTTAAACTTTAATTATACCAGTTTAGTTGAATTTCAAATAATTTTTTTTTAAAATGTCGGGTTATTGATTGGGCTGATAAGGTTTGAAAATTTTAAACCCATAAATGATTGAGTTTTGATCAGGCCGGCTGGTCCACCAAGGATCCAAACTGACCATATTCAGATTTGGTCTGGATCCTCAAGTTGACCCAACCCACAAAACACCTCTAAGAAAGAGAAAAATCAGTATTAAGAGTAGTATAATGCCAGACTCAGAACCAAAAAGGAGAAAGTTCTCTGAGTTTTCACAGGATATGGGTATGTTTAGTGTCAAAACTTAAAATAGTATGCATGGCTTTTTTTCTTATATGGATGGAAAGGATGGCTAATAAGATCGATGAGAACATGGCAAGTTATGGCATCAAATCATTGCAGGAACAAAGGCAAGAGAATCTAGACCTGCAATTTCCAAACACAACCTTCAAAGGACACGCCAACATCAAAACTTTCAAATGGAGCAAAGCAGCAACAAAGTGCATAAGTAAAGCATAAAATTTTCCCAAATTATGTTGTACAGTATATTTATATATTTACTGCTCTCATAAATTGGATATTGTCACTAATGCAAGATCACGATGAAGAGCATAAAAGACAACTCATCAAACTACTGCGTCACTGTTTTAGAGCCAACAAGTGCAAAAGGCTATCGACGCCCTAAGAATATCTCAATATGCATTTTCTGTCGAAAATTACCTTTCCTAACACCAGTAACAGATTCAAACATCTACAGAGTCACAGACTCAACACCAAAGGTACCTCAGAACATCATAAAAATGATCACATAACCCCAATCTTTCCACGCTAATGGTCGTCAACATCCACAAAAAAAAAACAATTCGAACTGCGGCAATTAAGGTAAATCTTTAATCGGGCACAATTTAAAGATGAAACTGTAAACATTATGAGGCTTCAGACCTGCTGGTCCATCTCAGGGAAAAGTGACTTCAGATGAGTCACGAAAGGACAGCTGCCGTTCCGATCGCTGGACGGAGAGTTCCGCGTAGGCGAGAGCCGGAAGGCGGCGGTGGGGGAGGAGGCGCCCACGAAGCGGCGGGCCCTCTTGGAGGATGCCGGGGGAGGTGTCTGGTGGAGCTCCTCGAAGACCGAAGGAGACCTCTTCCCGCAGACTATGGCAGACATGATGGTCTCCACGCCTCCGCGCTGCAGCGATCCTGGCCGATCTCGTGGCTCGCCTCCGCCGCCGCCTCCTCGTCCCTAAGCCTCTCCACCTCCCATCCAGCGGCCACGACGACGACGATCTCAGGCGGACGACGATCCAAGAGGAGGGTGGCGATGAGAGATCGATTTATTAGGGTTCGACGAGATTTATTAGGGTTCGACGAGAGGCTCTTTTGGGAATTTAGGAGTCGCGAGTTTGGAATTCGCCTTCTTCTTTTTCTCTGCTGGGGGGGAGTTAATTCTTGTTTTTGCCAAAATACTTGTTCTCCCTCTCTAAATTTTTTTTTTTTCAAAGGGGAAAAAGGATCACCAGAGTTGGATGGTCACACACATATAGATATATATAGGGTTTAATGATTGTGTAACACTCTTATGGTGTAACATTGTGTAACCTCCCACATCGCAGCCGTCCGATCTAACGGACGGATGAGATTAGATCGGAAGATTTAGGGTCAAATCTTGCTTCTTCCATTCGCCCCTTCCTTGATGGAGGGTGGCGGCCGCGGACGGCGATGGCGCAAGCAGGGACGGCCGCTCAAGAGAGGGTCGGTGGTTGGCGATGGCGGTCAATGGCGAAGAAGAAGATGAGGGGAAGAGGAGAAGATGAGGGGAAGAGACGCGGTCGTCGGTGGTCGGCGGCTGTTGGCGATGGCGGTGAAGTCGAAGACGAGGAGAAGTTGAGGAGGTTGCAGATCGACGGCGCAAGGGTCGCAGATCGGACGCGGGGGTCGCAGATCGGTGGCACAGGGGTTGGAGATCGGGCGTGGGGATGACGATGCTCGACGGCGGCGGGATCTCGCGCTCGACGACAACGACGGTCGGAGAAGAGGAAGAGGCGATCGATCAGCGGCGAGGGATCACTCGGACAGATCTGCATCGACGGCGGCAGCACAGATCGAAGACGGGAGGCGGCGATGATCGGAAAGAAGAGAGAGAGTGGAGGGCAAGCGGCGGCAGCGTAGGTCGAAGAAGGGGGCAGCGATCGGAGGAGACAAAATAGAGAGAAGGGGGGCGGCGGTGGCGGCGGCGTCGATGGTGGCGGCAGCGGCAGCGACGGTGGCAGCGGCGCCGCCGGATGGGAGAGAGAGCGGAGGGGAGGAGGCGCCGCGATCGGAGGGGAGAGAGAAGAGAGAGAGAGTGTGGGTGAGAAGGAAGAGTGGTTTTTCGAATTTGATCTCAATCGTTGAAATCATATGAATGGCCGTGATAAGGCGTTGCACGGGCGCTCTACCAAACGGGTGTTACATGCCCATTAAACCCATATATATATAACATCCAAAAAATTGTACAAATATAATCGCTTAGAAATATCATACGGACGGAGAGAATAATCGAATTAGCCAAAACCTCACTCGAGATGTGGTACACAATACAAGCTTACAACTCTTCTCATAAAAAAAATAATTCGATTGCGCTAAATGGCTCGGGCATTATCTCTGACGCATGAGTCCTCAAAGTGTCTATGACATGGTCAGGAAAGAAAGCTCGCAATGCTCATTTGTTGCCAGTTGCCTAGGATGTTAGACGATCGAAAAATAGATGGCGATGTCCTCCACAGACTCATCACATAGTACGCACGATGTGTCACTATGTGGAGCTCATCTCATCGGAGTCGATCACGTCATAGAAGTCAAGCAAAAATCTTGACCTTCAGCGAAATCTGAGTCGTAGTCGGTCCTGAAAATCCTCTAGCAAAGTGGTGACGGAAAGGAAGTGGATGTAGAGACTTTGTGTAGAGAAAGACTCAAACCCATCCATCCATCCTGGACCAGTTCGGGCATAGACATGCGAGCCGCTGAGAAAGGGCTAGAATGTAACATCCCCAAAATTCGACCATAATTTAATTGTCGAACTCTAGGCGACGCTACTTTACATGACCTAATTACATAAAAATATTACAACGAAAAATACAATAATAATAATAATAATAATAATAATAATAATAATAATAATAATAATAATAATAATAATAATAATAATAATAAAGTTCAATAACATAAAACACAACGGAAGACTTCATAGGTAAATAAAAATAAATCCAAGATACATAACTAGTCAATGGACCACATAGGCTCTAACATAAGACCCAACATAGGGTTCATAATACATAAGTGAATTCATATAAAAGTAAATGACTCAAAGGCTCGTAGGCCACACATACTTGACTCTTATAAGAGTTCATCATGATATCATAAGTAAGATAATGTAACCCGACCAATCCATGTGCAATGTCACCATCATGAGGCTCTCGCCATCGAGCCTAAGCATCATCCATACTTGTACGGATCCATGAAGTGCAAGGGATTTCTTCCGTTAAAGTATGTTGAGGTCCATGCATACTATGATCGTATGACATAATCTCTACATGTCGTGGCATATGTATATCATCATGGTACATAAATCATATGCATATTATGAACTACTTATGCACACTATATAGCATATGAACATATCATCATGGCAAGATAAGATAAGCATACAACATCATCATCATTATGTCAAAGTATATCATAACTTATCATTATGCTAAGACATATCATCATTTATTTTATTTTACGTTAACATCTTCTTACATAACATCTTATGACAATGGGACATACATTAGCATTCGATTGGTATTTTCATCATCATCTTCATCTTTATGTCCCATGTCATCTTTGGAAAGTACATACACACGTGTAAGAATTTACTTTCCACTTTACATTATCTTTTCATCTTCTATCTTGATTAAGATAGCTTATTATCTTGGTGATTGCGAAGACCATATTGTTCGCGGGTCCTTGGCTAGCTAGGCCGAGATGATTGCCCTATTGGAAGTATTTTTCCTCAAGAATATGACACATATACTAGCATGTGAAGACTTTATTTTCCTCCACGATTACAACAAGACACCTTCATGCAAATTCATCTTTTAATTACATTCATCAATACATACAATCATTCGGCGCATGTTTCAATCATATTTAAGGTCATACATACTTCAAATCGTGCTATTCAATCATAACCAATCATCAGCCCAGAACGAACGATCGTTTTCACTTTCGATCGACCGCTGGATTTGGATATCGAGTGACCGATAGGATTTTCGGTCGACTATTATCATCATTTCAGATGACCAAACTGGGTGTTGGATTGATCGTTAATTTCAGAGAGCAACAACTCTCCAAATCAGACGATCATTGGGGTATCGGTCAACCGTTTCATGACTTTCGAACGATCAAACTGGACGTTCGGTCGACTGCTAATCGTAGAGAGTATGACTGCTCTAAATCGGACGATCGCTAAGGTATCGGTCGACCGTTACATGACTTTCGGACGACCGAAACTGGATGTTGTGTTGACTGTGAATTATATAGAGTAAGGACTACTCTAAACGGGCATCCGAAAGGCTTTCGGACGATCGTTGGACAAATGTCGAGACTATTTTGTCGTCCAGAACGATCGATCGATAATATATCAGTCGCTCGTTTCGGGACGACAGACCATACAATTTTACATTCTTCCTTTCAAATCATGCATATCTTGACACCTTGAACTTTCAAACAATATATGAAACATTCCTCAACATTCTTAGGATTCTAATAATGAAGTAAATGGGGTTTTCACATGAAGACATTAATCACATTCATATATGCACATGAGCATTAGACAATTCCATTTTGAGCTATCACAAGTAACAATAAACATCCTACATCTATACATGAATAGCAATAGAACAGTAATCTTAATCATACATGAAGCACATTAGATTCTAATCATAGTAACATGAATAATATCAATCATCAAATGCATATTTCCTAAACCTTCACTTCGAGAACAAAGGATTTGTTCTTCATGTCCCAATTCACACAATCAAACATCATTAGGGAGAGGTTTAGAAGATTTGGATCCCCTCAACATACCTTTAGAGTTTGGTTAAAACCCTATTAATCCTAATTCCTCTTTCTTTCTTTTTCCTTTACTTTCTTTCTTTCTTTCCTTTCTCTTTCTTCTTCTCTTGCTGTTGTGGTCGAGATGCGAGGAAGGGAGAGGAGATGTGAGTTGTAAGATTTGAATGATAGAAATTGTTGCAAGTTGTGTTATGTGAATTGTGCTCCTAAAATTTTGGATATGAAAATCTATGCTTAATGTGCCGCAAGCTCTTCAAATCCGACTTACTCTCTTTCTCCTGTTGACCTCAGCCCTTGTGGATTATGTCAAATAATTTTAAAACATTGTAATATGATGCTGCTCCTTAACACGGAACAAAGACCAATGCTGATAACATATGTATTGCAATTTGCAAGACCAACGTCGATCGTGAAGGCAACCACCAACATAATGAACAGACTTAAATGTGATCCACGCAAAGAAAAGAGAGTGATGGGAGGAAGAGAGGTTGTCCCAAGGAGCTTGCATCTCCCTTTTAGTTTCGAGAGGAGCTTGTGTTCCTTTTTTATTTTCAGAGTATTTTCCTAATGGCAAAGCAATTTCAACTTGAGAACTCATACGTTCATGTAGTGGAGCTTAAAAAAATAGTTACTAAATTTCTAAAACATGATTGATAGATCTCCTAACCAATATCATCAACTTACTCAAGTAGAATTTGGATGGTAGGTTGTTTGCCTTACAAAGTATTGTTAATTCCAAGCACATCAACAAATGTGTTTTGATATTCCAACTCCAACAACTCTCTGACTTAGTGAGCAAAATTTTATCAAAGAAATGCTAAGCTTTCATTGACTGAACCATTTCCCTTTCAAGGAGAAACCATAGTTATTATCTACAATTATTTTGAACAAGAGCAATCTAAAAATTTCCCATCAAACGTCCAACCAAAAAAATGGGTAGGTTTTAGAAAGGAAAACAAAATGTAATTCACAAATGCATCCTATAGGTCCATAAACTAGGGCTTCTATAAGCTAAAATTGCTGAGGAGTTGCATCAGCTTGCCTCTCGGAGAAATACCAAGCTGTTGAAGACAAGATTATTAAGAATTAATTCTAATATTTGTAAATATTATAATAAACACATTTAATTATAATTAACTAATGTTAATTAGAAGTTTAATACTAACTTTTAACCAAATAATATGATTGAACTTCCATTTCAACCAATAGGATCTCAAGTAGCTGAAGTAGGCAGCTCACCAGCTGCTTAGAAAATAATTTTTCCAAACCATCATATGACGTGTCAAAATTCTGTAAAAAATATATAAATAATTTATTCATATTATCTGCAAGCCGAACAATTTCCAAGATCAGATCCATTGCCGAACAGCCTGAGGAAATTTGACAAGTTTTCTGGGTTAGGGTGAATCTGCGGATCCAAAATCGACCTTCAACTTCATATGATCATATCTTAGTAAATAGTTCTTCATAAATCCTGAAATTTTTCATGGTTTATCCTCTCAATGTTAGCTTTTTGTGACCAAAAGACATGTAAAAAGGACTTCCGTAGAGAAAGTTATGAACCGAGCACCATAGGTCGCTCACTCTTTCCCGAGTCAGAGACAGGCCCGCCTTGTAGATTAGGGTACGATTAGGATAAATCGAATTACAGTTTGAAGTTTATAAGTGTTAAATTATACTTCACAAGGGTTGGGTGAGAAGTGGAATCATCCAATTTGGATACGTAGATGTGGAGAAATGAATTTTTTATTTCATAGTAAGTTTTCTATCATGTTCCAAGACATTAACAGAACACGACCCGAATGGATTATTTTCGTTATAGAGTTATACAAGGAGTTAAATTCTCTAATTTTTATGACTAAAAAATAAGGAAGTTTAGTTTTCGAAAAAATTATTATCTAATTAAATAATCAAGTGTGAAGAAACATATAAATTAATCTTTTAGTGACACACAGCCTGTCAGAACACAAACCCCTAGGTCAGATTGCCTTGGATTTTATGACTTGATCATTTGGAATTAGTAAATGAAGTTTTGGGGGTTGGAAACCTTAGTAATTCTAGTTTCTAATTTATCCATAATCACAGAATTTGCTCATGTTATTAAGAAATTATGAATTATGTATTGAGAGTCACTCAGTCTGAAAATCCTGAGACAACACCTAATTAAACTTTGGAAAATTGAATAGTTGGGAGTGTGAAGTAGCATATGAACATAAACACCTGAAATTACACATTAGTATTAGAAGGGATTATATGCATTTTAAGGTGTATAAGTGTTCATGCATGAGTATGCATTGCATATTATTATTATTAGTAATTGAAAAGTTACAAGTGAAATGAAGAAAATCTAGTAAACCTCTTCGAAAGAAAAAAAGTACAAGGTGAGTGGGTAAATTTACAACATAGCAAAATGTTATATGTTAGTTCTATTATTTATAGTATTACCTCAAGCAAAGATTATTATTATTATTATTGAAATATATATTGAGTTATGAAAGATATTTATGATATGATTCAATGATTTCATATGAGAAGGGTAATATTTTATATAAAAATGTTTTCATGGAACAATGCTTGTGAAGTGAAAATAAGTTTTATTTGATAATGATATGAGATTATGATGTGTATTTTGATATTGTTAAACTCCATGTGTTCATTAGTCATGTTGTTTGAAAAAGGTCTTTCGGACCGCATTCGATATACATGAAGCCTTTGGGGCGTATATCGGGTGTCTTTGCCCTTTGAGGGCTGCTTTACGTGCACGTATTGACCCATGATTGCTCTGCGTATCTGAGAATCATGATTGGGGTGACACACAATCATGATTGGGATACGTATTGACTCATGATTTGCTCTCGTATCTGAGACTCTTGATTGTGAAGCTCTGCTTAACTGTATGACACACAATCATAGAGGGATACGTATTGACCCATGATTTACTCTGCATATCTGATACTCTTGATTATTAAGCTCTGCTTAACTGTATGACACATGATCATAAAGAGATACGTATTGACCCATGATATGAGTGTGTGCAATAACACATGTGTGGAGTTTAACTATGAATATGATGATATTTTGAATAATTTATATTTATGTAAAAGTTCATATGATTTGAAAAGTTATGTGATAGTAGTTATGCTTTAAACGTTTTCTCATATGAAAGAAATATGATTATTTAAATGTTATATGCACTCGTATTATTCCCCTATGTTGTACATTTATTTCACTCATTGAGCAAACGATTGTTGCTCACATTACCCTTGTTGAATTTTTCAGATAATTATAAGTTCTCGAGTTGAGTCGACTCGAAGCTTGCCTTTGATATATATTGAAGAGGTCGAGCCGTTTGAGTACTTTTATTTTCTCTCAACTTTCATTTTTAAAAAGCATGCATATAATAGATAACATCGAGAGTTGTACTAGAGTTTATTAGAATCATTTTGTAAGGTTGTGTGAGACTTGATCCTGTGGGGTTATATGTGAAATGATTTGTGGAAAAAAATATATAATGACCATATGTGAATATCATATCTTATAGTTTTTTTTATTAAACTTTGATGAATATATATCCATCTTTTGTATGTGTTGGCTAATAACACAAGAAAGTAAGGGAGGGAGGATTTGCCAATTTTATTTTTAAAATTGCTAAACATAATTAAGAAAGGCAATAGTTGGAATTAGCACTTAGTCACGGAGTGAGATGTGACAGAGTTTGGTATCAGAGCTTAAGTTATAAGATTCTGTAGACAGTATGAGTTAAGTTTAATGTTAGATGACATTATGTGCATTAGATTGATAGTGCATTCTTTTGATTGTTTTTCTTATTTTATATTTTGAAAGGGTAAAGATATCACTACACGAGTAATGTGGTGAGGGGCAATTTGATATTATTGACATTTGTAAATTTGCTCCGTCTGACGGTCGACCTATTAGGAGTTCATTTTCATCTCATGCATTATGCATCGGTACATGGTGTGACATTTGATGTCGACAATGATCCTTCTTATGTGATGATGTGATCACAATGGGTCCATCAATAATGTTTCATGATGGCAATGTTATGGATCAAACTAGTAGTACTTGCAAAAGATATAAATGAATATGGAGTCAAATGAGACTAAGTGGAAAATGATGACATATTTCATTTATTTAAATATCTAAGACTATAATGTCTTACCCAAAGGTGATTAATTAGTTCGTCAACATGCCACTTCATATTGTTTTAAGGAAGAAGTTTACTTTGAGTTATCAGGAATATTAAGAGTTACATTTTTTTATAAATGTTAGAATTTTCTCCTCTTGCATTATTTATATAATAATGATAGATAAGTTAATTAGAAAGGGATGAGAAGTTTACTTTGCTTTTGTCATCGAGATAAAGGAAAAATGGGTCACGATTGAAAGATATACCAATCATATAGGAATTTGGAAATATTCCTAGAAGATCTTCCTAAATTATGACCGAGGAGATAGATGGAATTCTTTATGGATCTAGTCCATAGAACTATTCCTACTTCTAAGACTCCTTATTGTATAACACATATAAGATTAAAAGAACTATATGAACATTCCGATGAGGCTTGTATTCAAATCAAAACTTTGAATTTCGGACTTATTCTTCAAAAAGAAAGATATGTTCTTTAATTGGACATCAATTATAGACATCTAGACTAAGTGATTGTGAAGAATAATTTATCAAGAATGAGTTACTTGCTTGATGAACTACAAGTACCACTCTATTATCAAAAATGACTTTAAGAGATGGATACCATTAGCTAAAGTAAAATAAAAATGGTATATCTCAACATTTATATACATGGAACTCGATACGATCATTGTGATTTTTTTCATCAAACCACTCACAACCTTATGATCTCTCAATTCCGAAGGTCATGCACATCATGAGAGATATTTAAACACTATTTCTCAACATTATTATTGGAAAATAAAATTAAGAGCCAAATTATGCATGAGTTTTGGGTTGACCTCATGATATTAGATCATGTCAATTCTAAGAAAAACAAATCATATCCTTGATATGTATGATGATATGATATATTTGAATGACTTTGATCAATTATTTATCATGCAACATTTTTCCCTAATATAGAAATGAAGTATAATGTGTTCTCTTGTACCAAATCTAAAAGAATATGAACTAATCATGTACATATGATTGTGTTTGCAAGCTTATTGATTTGAACAAGAACTTGTTACATAAAGAACAACTAGTTTGCATCTTATATCAGAAAGAAAATGAAAATGATAAGAAAAGTCACATCCTAAGATATTGTGTTATAAAAGTTTTGTAATGAGACATTGTGTTTTGGAATAAATACATTTGAATCTTATGAAGGTGTGATGAGAGGATATTTACAAACTACCCTTCATAGTTTTATATTTAACATACATTGAAATACCCATATGTATGAGAATCAGATAATAAATATGTATTACATCATTGTTATTCTAATTTTAACAATCAAGTCTTTGGGTTTGGACATTATATTTGTTCGACTCTCTTAAATGATTATGATTATTCTAAATTTGTAAATAATGTTGACTTTGAAGCTTAATTCTACAAGATTGAGATTGATCCAAATAAAATATGTGGATAAGAAGATAGGAAAAATTGAAATAAAGTATAATTACGTTGTTTTGAATAATCAAAATCAAATTGCAAATGTGCTATAAATAACATAAGGGAAATATGAATGTGATCATGAAAACTTTATAGATATACATATGAATGATCCTTATTATGGAAAGAAATTATTTGTGTTGGATATGTAGATAGTAAAGTATGAATTTTTTTTTCTTCGGATTTGAGAACATCAAATCTCAACATTATTATACGAAATATAGAAGGTTTTGTAGGGACAATCAGTAAGAGAATAGATGCTTGTAATCCTATGATGACATTATGAGATGTTTATATCAATAAGAAATGGTAAACATTTTATATAAATAAATAACAATATTAGACTATGCATAAGGGTTGGAGAACCAATCATCAAATCAGTTTAGTGTTGAAAAATGATAATTATTTGATACAATTCAAATTATATGATGATCATTAAAGTATTGTCTAATGTGAATTATTATAATTGATCTTGATGTCACTATGAAACCTTGAATTGCTATTATTCATATCAGAATTATTGTCAATTGTCAAACCATAGTTGTCAAACAATATTCATTATTATGCATTCTGACTCATTGACGATTCTTAATCAGTTATCGATTGTAATCCCTCATATTTGGAAGTGATATTTACTCATCATTATCTATCACATCTCATCTAGGGTGACTAATTAAATCACCATTGTCACTCCTTTATGGGTGATAAATGATTTACCATTTTAGACTTTAGTATGTCCATCAATTTTGGAAGTTTAGCGAAGGAGTGATTGGAGGGGGACACCTTTTTGATTCTCAATCGCAAATTCAAATCGACTCATGAAATATTATTTTGAAGTTTAACGAATGAGCGATTGGAGGGGGACGCCTTTTGTGATCCTCGATCGTTAATTCGAATTGACATTTCACTATTGTAAATCAATTAGAAAGGGAAAGTCTTATTCACAAAACTCATTGTTGCTTATACTCTGACCATCATTCTTACGAATAACAGTGATCATATTTGACTTAGGGATGCATAATAATCGATGGTTACTTTATTCAATGTGTCATCTTCTTTTGCTTGTCATGATAGACTCATATAATTGTTGAAGTACTACTCATTGTTCTTGTTATCCATAAAGTTTGTCCAATATTTGGAAATTTCCTTGCAATTAGTGTTTCACTCATGATCTTAGTACTTACCTTTATGGGAATTTTATATAAAATTAACTATGGGTAACATGATTAGATGAAAGAATTAATTCTTTAATGAAATTTTAAATTCGCACATTAGGAAAATGTTATAGTCAAACGAATATAATAAATGCAGGAATATTGTGAAATATCAATAAAGAAATAAAAAATAATTAGAATAGTGAATTCACAATGACAACATTACTTACGAAAAAAAATATAAAGGAAAGTTATAACCATGATACATAGGGATCATATGAGATTCTAGAATGTATTGGGTCAATTATTTATTTGTTAAGTTCAACCACTAGAGATATTGTGTATTCATGATATATTCAATGTTTCTTCGATGATATTGATCAAATCCTTTGTAGACAAGCTCATCAATCAACAAGTCATGAACACAAATTTTTGTCTGTGTTCATCTCTGGTCATTTGGATCAAGATCCTTTTCTTTTCTTTATGTAAGTCTCTAAACTGTAATGACTACTTATAGTAATTGGTTGTTGTAATTATGATGATAAAAAATATACTAAGTAAGATTTTTAAACCATCGTATGTACCCTTTGATCAGTCTTCAGATAGAAGTCAAACAACTATATATATCAAAGTGTAAATCATAAGAATAATCAATGTCAAATCTTTGTAAAGCAACCTAAACAAACATCTCGAAGCTTCTTAGTGATTTTTCGACATACTTGTTGAAAAAAAAAGAAATTCTACCTATCATTATGCCAGCATCAAGTGAAACAGAAATCTTCCTTGCTATTCCATCTAGTCCTCCATTGTTCTTCAAATCCTTGTTATTATGTCCATGTACAATGGGTGCTAACTCATATGGGTTGATGCAATAACCAACTTTTCTCATATCTTTTGAGATATGATATTCCGTTATTATGCTATGCGTTAAATCAAAAAATCAAATAGAACAGAACATCAACAAGGAATAGTACATACAATTACATTTTTCTCATAGAGAAATAAAAATTGTACCATCAATAAATTACAGAGCAACCTTCTGCATATAAAGAGAAACTCAAACTATTATATTATAAGAATGTTTGTCTAGAGAAGAAAATATAGTATAAATTATAAGGGTCAAGGAAAATAAATTTTGGAAAAAAATTTTCCTTAGTGTTAGCGTGATACAGAAAAAAGTCATTAGTGAGAATGACCAAATAAGAAGGAAGTATTCATTCTTATCCTTCACAACATACACCTAAATTTCGGGACGAAATTTTTTTAAGGAGGAGAGAATTGTGACGGACGTGCTCCACAAATATCATTTTAACATAATCTTACTTTTAATTAGCATTTTAAGTAAGTTTAGATGCTTACGTGCAGCAACTAACCTTTGGATTAAAGCATAATTAAAATTAAATTATCGATAAGCATTATAAAGAAATTATATAAGATTATTAAGAATTAATTCTAATATTTGTAAATATTATAATAACATGTTTAATTATGATTAACTAATATTAATTAGAAGTTTAACACTAATTTTTAACCAAATAATATGATTGGACCTCCATTTCAACCAATAGGGTTTCAAGCAGCTGAAGCAGACAGCTCACCAGCTGCTTAGAAAATAATTTTTCCAAACCATCATATGACGTGTCAAAATTCTGTAAAAAAATATATAAATCATTTATTCGTATTATATGCAAGCCGAAAAATTTCCAAGATTAGATCCATTGCCGAACAACCTGAGGAAATTCGACACGTTTGCTGGGTTAGGGTGAATCTGCGGATCCGAAATCGACATTCAACTTCATATGATCATATCATAGTAAGTATTCTTCATAAATCCTGAATATTTGCATGGTTTATCCTCTCGATGTTAGCTTTTCGTGACAATAAGAATCATGTAAAAAGGACTTCCGTAGAGAAAGTTATGAATCGAGCACCGTAGGTCGCTCACTCTATCCCGAGTCAGAGACATGTCCGCCTTGTAGATTAGGGTACGATTAGGATAAATTGAATTAGGGTTTGCAATTTATACATGTTAAATTATACTTTACAAGGGTTCGGTGAGAAGTGGAATCATCCAATTTGGATACGTAGATGTGGAGAAATAAATTTTTTATTTCATAGTAAGTTTTCTATTAGGTTCCAAGACATTAACAGAACACGACCCGAATGGATTATTTTCATTATAGAGTTATACAAGGAGTTAAATTCTCTAATTTTTATGACTAAAAAATAAGGAAGTTAAGTTTTCGGAAAAATTATTATCTAATTAAATAATCAAGTGTGAAGAAACATATAAATTAATCTTTTAGTGACACACAGCCTGTCAGAACACAAACCCCTAGGTCAGATTGCCTTGGATTTTATGACTTGATCATTTGGAATTAGTAAATGAAGTTTGGGGGTTGGAAACCTTAGTAATTCTAGTTTCTAATTTATCCATAATCACAGAATTTGCTCATGTTATTAAGAAATTATGAATTATGTATTGAGAGTCACTCAGTCTGAAATTCTGAGACAGCACCTAGTTAAACTTTGAAAAATTGAATAGTTGAGATGTGAAGTAGCATATGAACATAAACACATGAAATTACACATTAGTATTAGAAGTGATTATATGCATTTTAAGGTGTATAAGTGTTCATGCATGAGCATGCATTGCATATTATTATTATTAGTAATTGAAAACTGAAATAGCATCATTGCTTGTAGGAAACCAACAAGTTACAAGTGAAATGAAGAAAATCTAGTAAACCTCTTTGAAGGGAAAAAGTACAAGGTGAGTGGGTAAATTTACAACATAACAAAATATTATATGTTAGTTCTCTTATTTATGATATTGTCTCAAGTAAATATTATTATTATTATTGAAACATATCTTGAGTTATGAAAGATATTTATGATATGATTCACGGATTTCATATGAGATGGAGTAATATCTTATACAAAAATATTTTCATGGAACAATGCTTGTGAAGTGAAAATAAGTTTTATTTGATAATGATATGAGATTATGATGTGTATTTTGATATTGTTAAACTCCATGTGTTCATTAGCCATGTTGTTTGAAAAAGGTCTTTCGGATCGCATTTGATATACATGAAGCATTTGGGGCGTATATCGGGTGTCTTTGCTCTTTGGAGGCTGTTTTGCGTGCACGTATTGACCCATGATTGCTCTGCGTATCTGAGAATCATGATTGGGGTGACACACAATCATGATTGGGATACGCATTGACCATGATTTGCTCTGCGTATCTGAGACTCTTGATTGTGAAGTTCTGCTTAACTGTATGACACACAATCATAGAGGGATACATATTGACCCATGATTTACTCTGCGTATCTGATACTCTTGATTATGAAGCTCTGCTTAATTATATGACATGATGAGTGTGTGCAATGACACATGTGTGGAGTCTAACTATGAATATGATGATATATTGAATAATTTGTATTTATGTAAAAGTTCATATGATTTGAAAAGTTATGTGATAGTAGTTATGCTTTAAACGTTTTCTCATATGAAAGAAATATGATTATTTAAATGTTATATGCACTCGTATTATTCCCATATGTTGTACATTTATTCCACTCATTGAGCAAACGATTGTTGCTCACATTATCCTTGTTGAATTTTTCAGATAATTATAAGTTCTCGAGTTGAGTCGACTCGAAGCTTGCCTTTGATATATATATAAGAGGTCGAGCCGTTGGAGTACTTTTATTTTCTCTCAGCTTTCATTTTTAAAAAGCATGCATATAATATATAACATCGAGAGTTGTACTAGAGTTTATTAGAATCATTTTGTAAGGTTGTGTGAGACTTGATCCTGTAGGGTTATATGTGAAATGATTTGTGGAAAAAAAATATAATGACCATATGTGAATGTCATATCTTATAGTTTTTTTTATTAAACTTTGATGAATATATATCCATATTTTGTATGTGTTGGCTAATAACACAAGAAAGTAAGGGAGGGAGGTTTTGCCGATTTTATTTTTGGAATTGCTAAACATAATTAAGGAAGATAATAGTTGGAATTAGCACTTAGTCACGGAGTGAAGTGTGACACTATTATTTCATGTTTCCTCATTAGGTCATTGACAACTTTCATCAGGATCTTGGACATAGAACTTCCTTTCGATAGTTGGTTCATCGGGTAGAAGAATATGCTGTTGGTTAAAAGGTTTGGAAGGAGACTCGATGCGAATTGCAATATGTTGTTGTACTACAAGGGTCGGCAGCTCATCGAGCATACAATTTAGGAGTCCACCAGGTGAATATAATGACTTTTATCCGACATAATATGATTTAGAATTTTTAAACCCTATTCGACTCAACTCGATAGAAATTTTTTTATCTTTTCAATTTCACTTTAAGCTTATACTTTATATAAAAAACATTTCAATAAAAATAATATAAATATGTAAAATAATAGTATTTTTATCAAATTATTTAATGCTTTTAAAAATGTTTTATATTAATAATAAAAAGTAAGAAATAATAAAAGAAAATAAAAAAATGATAGACAAATATTCTGACCGATTCAATTAGATTCAAATCTAATTAGGTTAGTTCAGATCCAAATCTTCGAAATAGGAGTGACCCGACCTACCACAATTAGTTAGGTCAAGTACGAGATTGAATTAGATCAAATTCAATTCGTGAACACTCCTATTATAATGACAACCTTAGCACGAAAAGAGATTAAAGTTATAGGCCATTGTTATGCAACTACTTATTGATTGTGTAAAAGTGATGGAGGACATTATGTTCTTCAGTGACCAGCGAGAGTTGATCACCACCTAGTTGTACACTAGGATTTTGTTCCTACATGCACACGTCATGCTGAAGTGTAGAAGTCTGTTATGTTGAAAATTTGTCAATTAACTCACTAAGGATATTATGGATTTCATTTAATGCAAAAAAAAGGATAAAAATAATCAATATTTTTTAAAGGTAGAATCTTACTGTAATTCTAAACCTATAGGTAGCTTTTGACCAAGTGAAATTTAATTGAATCCACGTATTAATTCAATATGAATTTGGATGATTTCATATATTAACTTTAGTGGATGTTTGGATAAAATACAATTTAATTTGTTAATAAATATTAAGTTTGAATTAATAAGTTATGTTAAATAAGTTTGATAGGAAAATATATTAAAAAAATATAATAAAAACTTTATACAAAATATAAGATAAATAATGTTAAAGCCCAGTATATTTTGGAACGGCCCGCGAATCCACCTATATAAAGCTATGAGAGCTGCAAGGGTTTTCTCGTGGCAGCGGCGACTCCTATCCACTGTAAGGCTTTGCATCTCTCTTCTCGTGTTCTTGTGAGCTGCGATCTTTGATTTTTTAGCCTTTTTTGTTCTCTTTTCTGTGGGTCTTCTCGTGTTTTTTCTTTGCGTTTTCCAATCATCTGCTGTCTTCTCGGCTTCTGTGGCGTCGTGGTGTCAATTGGATCCGGAGTTGCAGTCCTGAAATTTTTGCTCTTTATTTTGTTTTGTGCTCGTTTTTAATCTATTCGTTATCGTTTTTTTCCTTATACTCAAGATAATTCATAGTCGACATCTCTGTGCAAAAGCAGTTTCTTAATTTTAAACCAAACCTTCGACGTGGTTTATTACCTAGTGATTGTTTTGGATCCACTGCTCTTGCTGCAATTTCAGGGGATCTCTTTCAAATCAAATTCTTTTGTGGATAATCTGCAATTTGATGCACTTATACTACTATACTTTCTTACAAAAATCATTACTTCTTTTAAGGTAGTAATGTGGTTGTTGTCCGAGTATTACATACTTCTCTGATTGCAAGCTATGTTGCATGTATTTAAAGTAACGTGTAAAGTAAAAAAATCGTGATTCATATGAGTTTCAGATTTTCGACTTGATTATCTGTTTGTCCTATGAAATTTCATGCTAACATCGGAGCAATAATTAGGTGGTAGTACAGAAACATTTGCCTAATTTTTTGCTTTTAATCTTCAGTAATAGTAGTGTTCTCTTTCCGAAGATAATTGCGTTTCTTTCATTCTTCACTTTATCACTGCGGCGGCTGATGATGCAGCAAAAGCTTTTCAATATGATGTTTATTTATCTTCTACGCCTCTTAGTATTCTTTCATTACAGTTTGATTTTTTTATATTAAAGCATGAATCTGTAAGCTGCTTCTGCTAATTTCTTTTATCAATATTCAGGTTTAACTAGCATTATTTGATTATTCAAAGAGGACAAGATGGTGAAGTTTACAGTAGAAGAACTCCGTAGAATTATGGACTTGAAGCATAACATTCGAAACATGTCCGTTATTGCTCATGTGGATCATGGTATGAAATTATTTTTGAGTTGGCGAATGATAGTTTGATAATATTGTTTCTCCATTTCAGTTTGCAGCTTCAATTTTTTCCTAATTTGGGTCATCTGTTAATAGATTCACAACGACTGTTGGTCTCATTTGATAGTAAATTAATTGGTGCCAAATGCATGATATATTTAAATTGTTCTATCATATATCAGCCATTATTTTCCTAATTTTCAAGATTATATACAAGTTATTAGTTAATGGGAAATTTCCTGTGGACCAATTTTTTTTTGTCAAAATCACTTGTAAATGTGAAAAATGATTTCCCTAAAAGTTTCCAATCAAACAAATCTTTATATTATCTAAGAAAACTGTCTTTGCTTTGTTTATATTCTAGGTGTATAAAAGATACAAGCTGAAATAGCACTATTTACTCCTAAGTAGTTATTTTGATTAGTCAAATTTTGTTTTGATGATTTGTTCTTGGCTATCTTAGATTCTCTTAGATTTCCTTTTGGCGTTAAATTATTGCTGCTTTCTTTTTGTTCATCTGGAACACAAGAGGGAATTCTCTTTTGTGGTTCTAAATCAGAATATCATATCGTTGTCACTGAGAAGTATAAATGTTAATTTGATTATGGATTGAGAGAGCTTGATCATTTTACATTGATTCTTGCACATGATTGATGTAAAACTTTAAAATATCAATAATGTGCGTTGACACATTGGCATCCATCCTTTGTTGCAAAGTTTTAAGTCAATGATACGTTCTCTCAATAGAACCTGTGATAATTGTCTTAATTATATGTACTTTTATTGTTATTGTTTTATGTGAACCAACAAATAGCTTGTGATTATTATCTCAATACAACCTGCAAATAACTCTTCCTATTGAAATTTCAATTTCCTTGTTGCACATCTTAAGATTATTGCATGCAATCAATCTCAGGGAAGTCTACTCTCACGGATTCTCTTGTTGCTGCGGCCGGAATCATTGCTCAGGAAGTTGCTGGGGATGTTAGGATGACTGATACCCGTCAGGATGAGGCTGAACGTGGTATCACTATTAAATCCACTGGTATCTCTCTTTACTATGAAATGACTGATGAATCCTTGAAGAACTTCAAAGGTGAGAGAAATGGAAATGAGTATCTCATAAACCTCATTGATTCACCTGGGCACGTTGATTTCTCGTCTGAGGTCACAGCGGCACTCCGCATTACTGATGGTGCATTGGTCGTTGTTGATTGTGTTGAGGGTGTTTGTGTCCAGACAGAAACTGTTCTCCGACAAGCTTTGGGTGAAAGGATTAGGCCTGTCCTCACTGTTAACAAGATGGATCGTTGTTTCCTAGAACTTCAAGTTGAAGGAGAGGAAGCCTATCAGACGTTCTCACGTGTCATTGAGAATGCCAACGTAATCATGGCCACTTATGAAGATCCTCTGCTTGGTGATGTCCAAGTGTACCCTGAGAAGGGAACTGTTGCATTCTCTGCTGGCTTGCATGGTTGGGCTTTCACCCTTACCAACTTTGCCAAAATGTATGCTGCCAAGTTTGGTGTGGATGAGAGTAAGATGATGGAGAGGCTATGGGGTGAGAACTTCTTTGACCCAGCAACCAAGAAGTGGACCACCAAGAGCACTGGTTCACCTACTTGCAAGCGTGGGTTTGTCCAGTTCTGCTATGAACCGATCAAGCAAATTATTAGCACTTGCATGAATGATCAGAAAGATAAATTGTGGCCGATGTTGCAGAAACTTGGTGTGTCAATGAAGTCCGAGGAAAAGGAACTTATTGGTAAAGCTTTGATGAAGAGAGTCATGCAGACCTGGCTACCTGCAAGTACTGCTCTTCTTGAAATGATGATCTTTCACCTTCCTTCTCCTTCCAAAGCACAAAAGTATCGTGTTGAGAACCTGTACGAAGGACCCCTTGATGATATTTATGCAACTGCTATCAGGAACTGTGATCCTGAAGGTCCTCTTATGCTTTATGTATCAAAGATGATTCCAGCTTCTGATAAGGGAAGATTTTTTGCTTTTGGTCGTGTCTTTTCTGGTAAGGTTTCCACTGGTATGAAGGTTCGCATCATGGGACCCAACTATGTTCCTGGACAGAAGAAAGATTTGTATGTGAAGAGTGTCCAGAGAACTGTTATCTGGATGGGTAAGAAACAAGAGTCTGTGGAGGATGTGCCTTGTGGAAATACAGTGGCTATGGTCGGATTAGATCAGTTCATCACAAAGAATGCTACTCTCACAAATGAGAAGGAAGTTGATGCTCATCCTATCAGAGCGATGAAATTTTCTGTATCTCCTGTTGTGCGTGTGGCTGTGCAATGCAAGGTTGCATCTGACCTTCCCAAGCTTGTTGAAGGCTTAAAGCGTCTTGCTAAGTCTGATCCTATGGTTGTTTGCACTATCGAGGAGTCAGGTGAACACATTGTTGCTGGAGCAGGAGAGCTTCATCTTGAAATTTGCTTGAAGGATCTGCAAGAGGACTTCATGGGTGGTGCCGAGATTATAGTGTCTGACCCAGTTGTTTCTTTCCGTGAGACCGTGCTTGAAAAATCCTGCCGTACTGTGATGTCCAAGTCACCAAACAAGCACAACAGGCTATATATGGAAGCACGTCCGATGGAAGAGGGACTTGCAGAGGCTATTGATGACGGCCGCATTGGTCCAAGGGATGATCCAAAGGTCCGCTCAAAGATTCTATCAGAGGAATTTGGTTGGGACAAGGATCTTGCTAAGAAGATTTGGTGCTTTGGTCCTGAAACCACGGGTCCTAACATGGTTGTGGACATGTGTAAGGGAGTTCAGTATCTTAATGAAATCAAGGACTCTGTTGTAGCTGGGTTTCAGTGGGCGTCTAAGGAAGGCGCCCTTGCTGAGGAGAACATGCGTGGTATTTGTTTTGAAGTATGTGATGTTGTTCTTCACGCTGATGCTATCCACAGGGGTGGTGGACAGGTCATTCCTACAGCAAGAAGGGTCATTTATGCATCCCAGCTCACAGCAAAACCAAGGTTGCTTGAACCAGTTTATTTGGTTGAGATCCAGGCCCCAGAACAGGCACTTGGTGGCATCTATGGTGTTCTTAACCAAAAGAGAGGTCATGTTTTTGAAGAACTTCAGAGGCCTGGTACTCCACTTTATAATATCAAGGCCTACCTGCCAGTCATAGAGTCCTTTGGTTTCTCGGGTACCTTGCGTGCTGCGACTTCAGGCCAAGCATTCCCCCAGTGTGTTTTTGATCACTGGGACATGATGAACTCTGATCCCTTGGAGCCGGGTACTCAGGCAGCGCAGCTCGTCTGTGACATCCGCAAGAGGAAGGGCTTGAAAGAGCAAATGACCCCGCTCTCAGAATTTGAAGACAAGCTCTAAACCTTCAATTGTTCCTCTACTATTCTCTTACCTGGTAGTAGTAATTTTTGCGTCTGGTCTGTCTTTTGCATGCTGAAAACATGTTAGTTAGCTGTGAAGATAACATGTAAACCTTCACAGTTTTTATTGCGGATAGATTGAAGACTACTGAACTCTCATAGATCAAAATTGTTGGTTTCTATTTATATTGCTCGACTGCAATTTAATTGCGTTGTTTTGTTGAGAATTCTTACCTATTTACATCAGGGTAACATTATCAAACCCAAAATGACGCAGGACTATGGAAGGTTGGATTTTGCCCTCTTTTTTTGTGGCCCCAGACATTCACTTTTTTGCCAAGTATTTTTGTGTTAAGAATTTTTATGGTCCAGCATATCTATAAGAGCTTGTTCCTAGGATTTTATGGTTAGCTATGGGATTTTTGGCCAATCCTTCTATTCGACGAATAAATTGAAGTTTCTGTTTTTTTCAATCAAGATTTATTGAAGTTTTATCCGTCAATTCATACATTTTTTATTTACCCTTTTCTGAAAAGGCCTTTATCCTTTTCAATTCAAAAGTTTTTGTTTGTGCAGATTCATAATCCCTGGTGCGTCAGTCTTTGTTCTCAGATCAAGAAAAGTTTAATTCAATTTATGTGGTTAACGTTCGTTATCTCGAATGATTATAGTATATGAAAACTTAGTGTGATCACACCGCTGTCTTTGTAGGTAAAATTATTTTCTAATTCAAGATTATTGCACTTCATTATCTCCATAATTTTTTTGTGCAGCTAAAAGGATTTTATCATCATTTGTGTTTGGACATTACCTCTCAAATCTAGGAAACACTATTTACATAGGTTAATTCAATAAGGGCTCATCCCCTATTTTTGGAAAAATAGAAGAAAATCCCTTCATTAGAAAAACAAAAAAAAAAAACTATTAAAGAAAAAAAAAGAAAGGTTTTAGGTTTAGGCTGACGGATTGTTCAATCCGTATAAATTAAGATCGACCCATCATTGATTATGAATTTGAGATGTTACTCCACCCAACTCCTAAAAGGATAAATGTATGAATAATGATTATATATTAATAAAACAATGATTTAAATAACACATTTGATAAACATAGTAATTGACTTTATTGATGATTACAAGATCACGTGAAAGCATAATTTGTATCCTTATATGTATAAGATATTCTTATAGCATAATAATTTATCTTTGTTACTAGGATGAATTTATTTAAAAAACATATCTTATCATGAAAACAGAAATCAATTTAAAGCAATGAAATAAAAAAAAAATCTGTGTGGACAAACAAAGAAGAGATCTGAAGTATCGAATTCGAATATTTTTATGATATTAAAAAAAAACTAAATAAGTTATTTTACAAAACATATTAAGATTAAAATGTCAACGGCTAGAGGTTGATGGATACTTAAATCTTATTAAAAACATTTTAAAAAAAAGCTCAAATGAAATTTGTGACGGAGTCAACTCTAATACACTACCCTTGTCGGTGTGGCAAATACATTGACCAAATCTAATTCGAAACTAGAAGCATCAGATATAAAATTTCTGCAAATAATGCTATTGAGTTTCATACAAATAAATTCATATTTTAAGATTAAATTACAAGCCAATTAAAATGACCAATATTTGTCCTTTGTTTTTATCTAAATGTATAATAATTCTTCTTCTTGATCAACCACCTTGAACTTTGTCAGCATTTGCCAACTTTTTTTCTCAGAATTTTATAAATAAATTCTCAAATAAATAATATAAATTGTTATAAATAATTTTAAGTGAGAAACAGTCATAATTCAAATAATCATGTACAAAGTTTCGATAACAATTTCTTTATAAATTATAAGCGAAATTTCTTTTTGCTTTTGATCTGTCATTAATCTATTGCAGGTAAAAAAAAAGGTAAATAATTTTCGGTTGCATGGAGTCGTATGGGTTCCAATGCCGGCTCAAGGGCACACGATAACAGTCGGTTGAGGCGTCCACCAATTTTGCGACCCTAACGGTGAGTAAAATTTGCTTTGAATTTTCGAAAAGGAAATTGGGTCGGGATGCAATCCGAATTTTTATAACTCGAATATGATCCTAGCTAGGTCTTAACGAATGAGACTATGTCTTGATCCGATTACTTATCGGTTTGAGACAAATTACGATTTTCAAATCGGTGCGGACCAATGGCGACCGAGTTTCCCAGACCTTATTCATCCCTACTATAGGATATTATATTAATATTGTCAATTATTGATAGTCAAACAATCATGATTGCTTTTATTTTCAAATGATGATTGTTATTACTTTTATTGAGTACAAAAAAAATGATGCTTGTCCAAGAGCATGTATTTCCCACATAAATATATTAGCACTCTAAATAATTATTACTTTAAAATAATAAAATTTTATTTACGACCAATAATGATTTAATAAATAATTTAATCATTTTATAAATTAAAAATGATGGAAAATTAAAGAATTATTTAACATTAAAAAATAGAGAAAAACGTTTTAAATGATTTATTATATTTATTTCTTGCTTTAGGCCTCAGAATGTGTTGAGATGGCCCTGATGGGTTATGTGCCCTGCATGTGGATATTACATAAAAAAAATGGATATTACATACTACTACTACTATATGTATGCTTTCGGTAGGTTTAGTGGTTGACGTCCCTGCGATAATTTTCAAAGTTGCTTAGGTGAAACGTTCAATCCTTAACTTTTTTTTACTTATTTTTGTGGCTGAAATTTTAAATTTTATAAAGAGGTTAATGAATATATATTTATTATTTAACATATACTTTAAACTAGTATATATTTATTTTATTACTCTAATAAGTATGCTCTATACCTATTCTACGCCAAATGCTTTATATATACATTTTCCTCTTCTATATTATGCTTAAGATTTTAATTAAGTAGTAAGTATTAAAATTACTTTTTAAATGAACTAATTAAATTGATTATGAAAGATCCTTTTCACCTAATTATATTTAGACTTAAGTTAAGAACATATATATATATATATATATATATATATATGTGGAAAAATGAATACGTGAAGCACCCTTTTTGCTTCACACCCTGTGAAGCCCAATCTCAACCATCTAGATAATATGACGGTTAAGATAAATCATGCGATCTAAATTGTGTAGATGCACGACTGTGGTAACTTCTTACGGGATTTGTCTCTTCCTCTCTCTCCTCTCTCGCTCTCCTGGTTTGTCAAAGATGAGATCAGCTCGTCGAAGATGAGACTTGGAGGCAGGGCGTGGACGACGCCGACGAGTTGCAGGCGGTGTGAATCCAGGCACTCGCATTGGAGATCAAGAGAGGAAGAGAGAGATTCATAAAGGGGGAGAGATTCGCAAAAGCGGCCGAAGGTTCGAGTTGCAAGCAACAGGAGTCATCTCTCGAGGTTTCAATGACGGCCAAAGGTAAGGGAATTTGGACTGGAGGAAGGGAAGGAGGAGAGAAAGGGGGGAGATCGAGAGTGAGAGGTCAAGAGAGGGGCTTGGATTGCTGGCCGTCAAAGTCGGAGCCCTCGCTTGGATCGCCGGCTGGATGGAGAGAGGTGCGTGCGCGCGCGTGTGGGGTGGGGTGTTGAGAGAGTAGGAAAGTCTCGACGCCTTCATTCCAATCATCAAACCTCCTCCTACCTGCTCCGCTTAATAGTACATGATTTGGACCCGTAAACAACACCGGCGAGAACAATAATAATGATGATGTCGTCATCATGAACACTTTGGGTCGTTCTACTCAACCCAGTAAACACTTCATAATCCAAAAATTAATCAGCTAGAAGAAAAGAAAAAGCCAGGAATTGAAGGATTGGATTGAGATTCAATGGGCGATTGAGTTGGAAGCCTCTTACATTAAAAAACAAAAAAAGAGATGCCTTTTCCCTCGTGGGTTCTTCAGAGATCATCCATATTTAATCGCGAGGACATTGGCACTTGAAACTCCTCGGGAGCTCTAGAGGATCCTTCCTTTCCCCATTTCAGAATTAAACTTTCAAGACAATTCAGATTGACAAGAAATTATAAAACTAGTAATCTGAAATATGTTCGTGTTTTCATTTGAGGCCAAGTTTGATCGAAATTAATTGTCTAACTTTGTCGCTTTCTTCTTTTTTTTTTTGTTAAAATAAAAACTTTTGTCGAATTCCTAGGAACTAAAAGGTAGAACCCATTTACGTTCTTTTCTCATGGCAAGTGGTCAAGAATACAAAATTAGCCCTCGCATGCGTACTATTCTTCCCGCCAAAGGATTCATACTAGTTTCATACTATTCTTCACAAGATCGAACTTAGAAATATTACTATCGGAATAAACTAGTGAGAGTCTCATAAAACTTGGCAATATATATATTTCTTTCCTAGTAAAGGTCGGATTGCAGCAGTTCTCCCCCCAAGGGGGGTGGGGTGTTTTTCATGTTCCACTGTTCAAAGCAAAACAACAATGCCGAGCCCCTTAGAAGAGGCACTTCAGTCTCAACTACTTATTATTCTATAGACAAATATATGCATATAACTCAGAAGAGAAAATTTAACATAGGAAGATGTGAATGAGCCGACTTGCCTCTAGAACTTCCAAAACAAAGAAAATATCATGCTTTGGGCAGATTCGTCTTGTGTGTGCTATCTGAATAGGGCGAACTAAACTATAAACCAAGAGCCTCATTAGAATTTACAACTTGTTCTATCTCTCGAAGAAACGATTGAGAACAGTTTTTCGCGAGGGTGCGTCATCGTTGTTTTCTCTCTCTGGGTTGGTAACTATGTTCAGTGCATACCTGGTTATAGCATTCACCTGTTTCCTGAGTCTTGCATTGTCTATAAGAACGTCGCCAAGCATTTTTCGCATCTCAGCATCTATGTTATTCGGATTATCAGCATCTATGGATATATTAGATTGAGAAAATTCATCGTTTTGGTCCTGATCCAGACCTATATCATCATCCCTCGCAAGAAGCTGTGCCTAGATACAAGGAACAAATATCAGCATCTTAAATATATAAAAAGGTAGAAAGGAGCTTGCGTAACCACCCAAAATATGCATGGATGTCAGAATAAATTCACATAATCTCAGCAAGGATATCTGGAGACAAAAGAAATATGTATGAAAGTAGTAGTTCTTAAAAAAAAGTCGAAAAATATTCACGATATCAAAATGTACCATAGGATGTATGCAGGATTCTGAACTGTATGAGACATTCTGACACACATGGTTTATGTTAAACCTTAGCAGTTACCACAAGGGTATCTCCATGTACTACACCTAGAGAACTTAGATGATTTTTATAACAAGGCAGATTGGTTCTATATGAAATTTTTCAAAAGAATTCCACCTCATAAATATGTACTCATACTGATAATTTATTAGCAATATATAAGTTCTAGATTTTGACATGTTGCACAAAGTGACAAAGTTATGCCACCAACTTGAACCATAATATGAAAAAAGAACAGAACTAACAAATATAAAAACACCTCAATGAAGGAACTTACCTCAGCAAGGAGAAGACCAATCCGATTATCTGAAGTTTCAATAAGTTCTAAAGCATCAGAAAGAGATGAGTGACTTAGAATTAGCTTGTCATCCTGCTCCTCAAATAAATTAACACTGCATTGCTTAAGCCGATCTTGAAGAATCTTGCATTCTTGAAGAATTTTTTCTTTTGACGATTTTCCATGTACCCACAGTTGCCTTTCATTTTGAATAACTCCCTAGTCGAGTACATGGTAAATCAGAAAGGAACATAGTGTACGAATAAACAATCACTTGAATAGAGATCTAAAAGATGTCCAACTTGTTGTTTCCTACATTACTTCCGGCTCAGCAAAGTTAACTCCAACATATGAAAGTGATTTTCTTTTTATCAGTTTTCTAAACCAAAAAACAGTAAAGTTATACAAGTGCCGTTGAAAGGATTATATAATATAACAAATTATATATATTGCTAGAATATAGAAATATGATGCTATCAGGTTGTGATTCCCAGCAAAAACTAAATTATCTAATCGTCTATTACAGGAAGTTAAGAATTATACCTCCAACTCAGCTTTTTCCTTCAATGTTTGGTTCAACAACTTCTTCAACTCTGCTTGAGAATTTCTGAGTGATTTTACTTCTTTGATAAGAACTTTCATATCTGCTTTTGATTTTAATTCTACTTCTTCCAGGTGTTTTTTTGTGTTCTGCAATTCATCTTGTTTATCATCTAGCTCCTGCAGCAATAGTTGTTTCTCATCACTAGCAGTTGTTTTCTCTGACTCTACACGAGTTTTTTCATTCTGCAATGGCAAAAAATGATATTAAAATATTTATTAACGATAATGTAAGCTTGACATATATTGACTATTTTTTTAGAGCAATATATCGACTGTATTATTGCAGAGAAATACTTGAGAAAATTCAAACCTGTTCAAGTTTGAGCTTTGACTCCATCTCAGCACATTTCCTACGAAGTTCATCCATGTCCCATTGCATTTGTGTAACTCTCTCTCTTTCAATCAAGATAGCTTGCTGCAAGTTATCCTTGGCTTTCTGCTTAGTGGCTTCTAGTTCTACCTCTAAATCCTTGACCTAAATACAATGAAGTGATAATGAATGAATCTTACAAATAACAAGAAAAGAAAGCAAATACAAGCTGAGGAGATAACATTGGCAGTAGGAAAAAAATTGTAAGTTCAGTGCTAATGAACATATTTGTAATTGGATGAACATCATCACAAAGGAGTAGTTTCAAAAGTGTTTATGTCACATCCAAGTGTGAATACAGTAAAAGTTGAAGGGAGGAAGTGTTAATAGATATATGTAAAGTTGTATTGTCAAAAGATGCATGATGTTAAAAGGATCAAATAGGACTAACCTTGGTAGTAAGGTACTCTTTAACTGCCATTTCTTGATTCAACCTAGCTATGAGATCTTCCATATCTGTTTTAGCTGTTGTTAATCTTCGTTGTATAGTCGTCAGAAGTCTGTTCAATTTATGCCTCTGGTCAAGTGGAAGAAAAATCTGTGTATCATCAGGAAGTTCTGTTTCGAAGCCAGCAGATGAATTCATGGGACTTGAAATTTCAGCACTTCCTAGAGCATCAACAGCACCATCCCACACCAAGTTCATTGCTCCAGTAATTGATAGGTCACTACCTCTTATAGAACTGGAATCACTTCCAATGCTTTCTGAAGATTGCTTTCGTGCATGACCATAAACTTTATCATGATTGAGATTTAATTTTGAATCCAAGTTGGTGCCATGAAAAGTATCATCCCTTGAAGGACTTTCACCCTGAGGATTCCTTTCTGGACTAAGACCCTCTTTCTTATAGCTCAACTTGTTTATATGGCGAACTTCTGAATGATCGAAGACACCATTACCAATTACTCCTGCAAAAGTTAATTGAACATGAATGCATGCTAGACCCTTCGTGCTTGTTTCAAATAATTAAGGTTTGCTACCTTGCTTTGGAGGTTTCATTTCTGGTTTTTCAGAAGAATTGCCACTAACAGCATATGATAAAACTGATTCGGACTTGAATACAACTCTTGATGAATCTGCATCAGAAGCACTTGAACCTGTTCTGTCTAGAATGGATGAATCCATAGCATCGGCGAGAACAGAACTTGTTTGCATTCGATGATGATTGGCATCACCAGATGTCGAATGGACTAATCAACAAACATAACATAAGAAATTCATCTACAACAATCAGGATCAGTCAAAGACTCAAAATGGATTTTTTCAAGAGAACTTTCATCTCGACATATCCCCTTTTAGTAAATCCAAATTTTTAGTGTGTACTATTAAAAACTTAGAATTAGTCCGAAATATTTAGTTTACAAGTATTTTACATTCTATAGTACATAATTAGGAAAGTTAACTGCCTTAAAATAAGTTAGAAAAGTAACCCAAATACATTCTTCCACATTTTCAAGAAAAAAGAGGTTGGTGAGACTTACAGGATCTTGCAGCTGCTTCAAGATCAAGAAATCCTGCAATGGGTGCACTTCTAGAGAGATCTAGATCAGAGAGTAGCTTTCCCATCCATTCATCCAAAGCTTGCCTCCTCTGCAATAAGACTATCCAGTTTGAGAATCATTAATATTTTGTAGGACACTGAAATGGAAAAAGAATATGACACCTAAAAGTAAACTTACAAAAGCTGAAATTCACATCTTACACATGCAGTAAGACATGATCCATGTCTTGGCATTTACCACAGTAAACTATTTATAATTGACATTTTGAACCTCCTATAACATCACACTAATCTGGTAATCTTATCAATTAGTAACTGCCAAAACAATCAAATGGCATCCCAATAACAAACTTTGTAACATAAAATTAAAGTAGTACCCAGAATTCTGAAGAGATTATTACAAAAGATGGTGTACTTAATAATACTTAACAATCTATATATATATATTATGAGTTAAGTCGGTGTACCCAGAATTGGAGAGGCTCACATATATATATATGTATATATATATATTATGAGTTAAGACGGTGTACCCATAATTGGAGAGGCTCACATTACAGCATTGAGCTTTATCTTTTTTCTAAGTGCTTCCACCCCGTCATCATTTTTTTCTCTTTCGTGTAACTCCCTTAGTTATGACCCATCCATTAATGCACCAATTTAATTAATGTTACTAAACATATTATGAGTCAATTAAAAAAATAGACTTGAAGAAGTCTTTTTTAAAGTAAGATAATAAATATGACATGGCTCTTCCACTTTCCATTGATACATTAACATTAATAAACATGATATTTGCTCAAAAATTTTCACTTTACTCTCTTCCACGAAAATTTTCATGGCCGAAGCCTTTCTCTCCTTTCTCTATTCTTTTTTTCCATTTAGACATTCAAATCATCCTCAGCCTATCCTTCCACTTTATCTTTTTTCCTTATTTTTAAAGTTTTAACCTATTTCATCCGTTAACAAATACACATCTAATCCCACTACCTTAATAATCAATGCAGTCGTTGTAAACTCCACAGAGTTAATATAAGTGCATTGAATTTTCAAATTTTTTAACACGGTAGAAGGAAAAATTTATTAGACCCATCATCTCCTTTTTATAACTTCCATACCCACCAAACTTTCTTCCCTTCGTGTAACTCCCGCTCTCTCACTTCATACATTAATTTTCTCAATTACAACATCACTCCACTAATCAATAAAAAATCAGTTATTCAAGAATATAAGCAGTCATTGCTTTTTTTTCGTTACAATACTCCACATAGTCAAATATATATATTTCCCCATGCCAATGTGCAAATGGCAAGCATTCATTCATGTCAGTCCAAGTTTCCTTGTAGTATCATTTGGTCAGATCCACCAATTAATCCGGAGGAGCTTCCATATATACAAGCATGGATACTATGCTCAAGCGCCTACAACTTCACACTGGTTGGTCTTTGAAATATCATTGATTCAACAATTATATATAAGACATCATGCAGAACATGCATTCATATTTATTTGTTCCATGCTTACTCTCTATCATGATGATATCTAATTACTTCGATCAATAACAATTTCATTGGATCGAGTTTTTAACCAATCCATAGTACATATTCTCATTTATTAAATATGATCTTATATTACTTTATCATTTTTTAACCTTTGACCAATGCATCGATCTATATAAGAGTATATATGTGCTTTGATGTATAAGCCATGTACGTTTTTTTTTCTATCAATTGTGAGTTGTACACATCTGCATATAGAATATTTTTACCTAATTGGTGCTGATGAACTCCCTGCCTAGGTGACGACTTCGGCCCCTTTATTCTTTAAATATTGTGTATAATTTCAAGCTATGAAGGCATTGTGACCAAATTAATTATATTGATAAGCCTTTTTCTCTTTGCGTTATCTATTTCTACTTAATTTGGACATTTTTACTTTTTTCCAAGTTTGACTTGACCCATTTATGACCACACGAAACCCCTCATTCAAAGATAATAAGGCAGTGTTACATGGATTAAAATTGTTATACAATGTCTAAGGTATCAATAGGACTGGAAAAAAATATTGATATCCATTCAAGCATTACTAGATCAATTAAATGAGAGTATATTAAACTTTTTCGATAAAAAGAGTGTATTAAACTTACTTCTCTCAATTTTTTTAAAAAGTTAACATGTTCATGAATCAATAACTCAACTTAATAAGAGCATGTAAAAATGTTTTGGCTTTGCAATTTCTTGGTATATATTCTAAGACTTGGAAATACTTTTGTTCTGCATCTCATTTTGCTAATTTTTCATCTGCATAATAATAATTGAGATAATTAATTATGCAAATACAACAACAACAACAACAACAAAGCCTTATCCCACTAGGTGGGGTCGGGTACATGGATCGTACGACGCTATTCGTTGATCCATGTTCATGCGATTCGACAGGGTTTTACGCTGGCTGTCGAGGCCTAACACAACCCTCCTCCTTTATCCAGGCTTGGGACCGGCTATAAAACATAGGCGGAGTTAATGCAAATAATTAATTATGCAAATAAGTGAATAAAATGAGATTACCATGAATCTTTTCATTTCCCATAATGCATTAATGCCTCTTTATTAATTCTTTTTTATATAGATAATAACATTAAACACTACAATGTTTAACAATTAAAAATAATTAAATGAATAAATTATCTAAATTAAATCATAACAATTCTTATATTTAATCATTTAATTAATAATGAATCTCATTAATTTCCATCATCCTCTCTTACATGATTATCCAAAAAATGAGGTTATCAAAACATTATCATTACACTTTGATATATTTTCAGGGTTGTATTATACATAATTTTCTCATATATAAAACCTATCCAATATTTCATCATAAGATAGATTGTAAAATCTAGGCACGTGTAACATATGACCCTTTTTTTTTTGGCTTAATGTTAACTTTTATTCGGCATAGACTTGTAAACATATTTTTCTACTAATTTACATAACACTCAATATTGTGTCTTTTTATAAATATGAGAAAAGTGACATATGTTAATTTGTCACAAAAAAATAATATACTAAATTATTAATTTGCACACGATTCTTGATATCATTAAGCAACATGAAAAAATCAACATAGATTAACTATTTTTTTATCAATTTCATATAAATTAATTATTTTCTTTGTACTGACTTTTCATGTACTTCTGAAAATATATTTTTAAAACAATTATATTTTTAACTTCTATCGTTACTTTTTAAAATATATTTAGTTTCGATTACTAAGCTAACTAAACTAATTCTGAAAATAAACTCCTTTTAATTGAAAAGCGATTGTTTTAAAAATATATTTAAAAAAAATTGTTATGAATAATTAGGGTATGTATATATATTAGGGATCCCAATACATATCTATATGTATTATTCTTTTAACTTTTAAGTCATAATCACGCAAAGCGCGAGAATATTTACTAGTTTGTCTAACTATATCAAAGCTCACTCTCAGAGAAATTAAATCTAGCATTAAACCTAAAAATATGAAATTTAACACCTAGAATGAGTACATTATTCCATAATAATTGCATAGCCACGGGCAAATAAATGCTGGACACATGAAGTTATCTAGTGGAACTCTATCATCCAAAAGCAACCAAAATGTGGAAAGGAAAAGAGAGTATATTTTCGACTTCGACAGGGAAGGTGAGATAATAGTTCAACCACCCATTATAGTGATCCCAAATGAGATGAGACGAGGTTATCACACCACCAGAAACAGTTTTTTCATAGAAAAGAAGAAAAAATGATCTCAAGGAATACTTCAAATCAGAAAATAGAGCCGATTTAATTACCTCTTCCAAGAGCATTCTGCTTGAATTTATTCTCAAGAAAGTGTGCTTTGGTGGCGCTGGGGGAATATCTTTATGTGGAAATGCCTTCCTTAGCTATATGAACAGATTATAAAATCAAAACATAACCAACATATGCAATATGATTACATAAATAATTCCTCAAAATACAGCAAACTGAGTAGAAATCATGTACCTAATGATTCCATCTTTTGTCATAGAACAGTATAACTTTTGGAAAAAAAGAGAAAGAAACAACACAACTATCAAGACAACAACAACAACAACAAAGCCTTATCCCACTAGGTGAGGTCGGCTACATGGATCATACGACGCCATTCCGCTCTATTAATAACCAAACCTTTCGGTATATTATTCACCAATAGATCTTGCTCTATTAGTTCGCCAAGTGTCCGCCTTGGCCTCCCTCTCCCTCTTTTAATCGGACTCCAGATTATTTGATCTACTCTTCTTACTGGCGCATCTAATGGTCTTCTCTGAACATGACCAAACCATCTCAAACGATTCTCTACCATTTTCTCACTAATAGGAGCCACTCCGACTCGTTCACGTATATGGTCATTCCTAATCTTATCTAATCTTGTATGACCACACATCCATCTCAACATCCTCATTTCGGCTACCCCCACTTTACGTTCATGTTGTCCCTTCATAGCCCAACATTCACTACCATATAGCACTGCTGGCCTTATAGCAGTACGATAGAATTTTCCTTTAACTTTATTGGGTACTTTTCTATCACAAAGAACTCCAGTGGCTTTCCTCCACTTACACCAACCAGCTTGAATTCTATGATTAACATCGTCATCAATCTCACCATCTTGTCTTACAATTGATCCTAAATATTTAAACTTTGTCACTTGAGGAATTATATCCTCCCCTAACCTAACTTTCAAATCGTCTCTAAGTTGTTTATTTGTGAAATTGCTATGCATATATTCTATTTTATTCCTACTTAAACGAAAACCCTTTGATGACGAAAACCCTTTGAGATAAAATATTAGGGTGTCTTCCTTGTACAAGCAAAATATTAGGGTGTTTTTTTTTTGAGAGGAAAAAGGATGACTACCGTTTGGTTGCCATCCAGGTAATATTAGGGTGTTATCTTCATCAACTTCTGAGATGTGTATCTAGTTGGGATCCATCTAAAGCAGGATCACAATTTTTACAAGACAAATCATCAGAGAAATAAACTGACTAGATAATTATCAAAAGTTTGGGTAACAAATAAGGATCAACAAAACACACAGAAGGCAAAAGTTATATGGGAAATGGTGAATTTATCCTTACAGCAGAAAATAACTTCAAGAAGTCACTGAATCTTCTTAGTAATCCATGGCTAGAACTAATTCCTTCTGGAGATTGTATGCCAACATGAATCCTGTAAAACTGTCATTTAAGAATGTTAAAAAAGGGATATGGAAAAGTATAGTTATATGATGAGAGTAGAGGCACGTGTTCGTTGAGTTCATCCAAGAGCAACAAAAGGAAAAAGAATTCTAAGGATGTGTTAACAATATTGCCTTACCAGATTACGATGCGTTAACAATATTGCCTTACAAGATTACTAGTAATCTGGATTTCTTACTCAAAAACAATGTCACGGTTTATATTACAAATATTACAAATACCAATATTAGGTGACAATCAAGATAGACAATATTGTTGTGGTTTAATAAAAAAATAATATGACCAAGGACTATATTCTTTTTGCTAAACATATTCAAAATTGTCAATTAGGTGACACTCAAAATAGAAATCACCTCCCTAAATAATCTACATTGTCACCTTTCAAAAAAATAATCTGTGGTCTCCTCGGAGACAATCTTAATTCTGGTTCCTTAGTAGTGTGGTAAGCCTAGATAATTTTAAATAAGATAATATAATCAGGCGACAAAAATGCCTCCTTGGAGAAGGCACCAAAAAGACCTATTGATTCATCGGTTCCTAGAATTCTATTAGAAAGATTATCCTTTGCAAACAGAATAAAAGAATGAATTAAGAAGGTGAAAGAAAGCATTACAACTGTAGGATTCAAGAAGCTCTCCTGGGATGTTCCAGGTTCCGTTTGAACGATCCAAGAAGGAATCATGACACAATAACTCCAACCAGTTTGAGGATTGTGTGGCCATACAGTATTTCTTCCTTCCTGGAAAAAGGAGAAAATGCCGAAATAGAGTCCTGAACAAACCGTATAGTACGCAAACCTAGATTATTGATAAGGGTAATAGTTAACATGTAGCTCATATCCATCAAATTTACTAGAACAAGAGCAACTCTTGAGAAGGAAACTGATTTTCTCATTAAACTAGTTATCCCCCAAGTACAGAAACCCAAATTAACCCGATCCTTTAATTTACATCATCCAACAAGTCCCAGACAAGGATACTTCAATATCGATAGGGTATCTCAACACTTCAATTCAGAGGTAAAACTTGTAAACACATTTCAAACTACCTGAAACGCACTCACTGAAGCATCTCTACTCTCAAATTGGTGTTTATGATGCATCAGAAAAGGTTAGTTTCTTCAAATTACGCCATGTCACATCACAAACCACAAATACCAAAACAAACCTTAAGACACTCGAATCGGCACACAAAATCTATAATAAAAACCATTCATCCAGTGCAGAAGTGCGCGATCCTGGATCAAGACACAGAACCGACAACGCGATCGACCGACATCGGAACCCCCCGGAGACAAATCTGTGCAACACTGAAATGACCGTCCCGAATTCTGAGAAGGCGCGGCCTAAAATAACCCACGATTCAGATCGACAGGATGCGGAATGAGAGAAGCGTTTACCCATCGCTTGGGCGGAGGGCTCCAGTCCATGCCGAGGGGCAGCGGCGAGCTGCCATCGTGGCGGTGCTTTGGGGGGCTGTTCTTGGGCATCGCCACCCCGTCCGTCCGATTCCTCTTCTAGGGTTCCGGCGATGCCGAGAGGCGGAGAGATCCGTGCCGAGATCGGAGGACTAGAAGCAACTGGGAAGAAGGAGGAGGAGGAAAGCGATGTCACTACCAAAAGGCGACGCCACAACCGAACGGTCATCGCCCTCTTCCGGGAGGACATATTGGTAAATTACAGGTCCGCACGCGCAGCACATGAGCGCTTGGGCAGGAAAAAACTAATAAAAAATAGAATTTACTGCAAAAGTCAAAGTAAAATTCATCCAAACTTATTCTTATTCATAATTCGGCTTAATAATAATAATAATAATAATAATAATAATACAAACTTAAATTTTCTTTGTCTTTCACATCAGATTTAACAAAAATGAAAATATAATATTTACATTTTTTTATTTTTCTTGCGCTCAAACTCAATTTTGTGCACACATAATTATTCAATTATTCGAAATTTTCAATCTCGATTATTACTAGGAAAACTATTTTTTTAAAAAAATAATAATAAATTTATATTATAAGGTAATCGTTTAAGTTTTGTTTAAAAAATGTAATCACAAATAGTTTTTTTTTTCTTTTCATTTATATTTTAAAGTGATACATAAATAAACCTTTTAAAAAAGGTGGCAGATCCTTTTAAGGGGAGGTGAAGAGCAAGTTCCAGTCTCTTTACCAAATTATTGTCCTTTTTATTATTTTAAAATTTCAGTGCGGAAAACGAAAACGATATCATATGTTTTTAAAAAATAAACGGTTACGAAAAATTCCTTATAACAAATTTTTATTATTTTATTTTATCTCTTTTTTTATTATTTTATCGTTTTAATGGTGACCGTGATTCAAACTTTTGAAAAGTTGAAAGACCGATACAAAAATTTAATTTGAATAAAAAAGAAAAAAATGTTAACATATTATTATTATTATTATTATTATTATTATTATTATTATTATTATTATTATTAAATCTGACGTCAAGAAGAGTAAGACTGAAAATGTAAACGTCTTTTAAGATGATAATGAATATTGATGATCGTTTAATTATAAATTAAAGTTTCTTGATAAAATTGTGAACAAAAATGTAACCGGGTGACTGAAATTTACTCCAAAAGTGGTGGAAGTATTTACAGTATCATGTAAAATTTACTTTTTGACATTTATATAAGTTGTTTTCGTGTGCAAGTGTCTTAAAAAATTTTCCTTTTTAACATTCAAAGCTAAAATTATTTAATTATTATTATCTAAATTAAATAGCCCAACTACTATCCGTTTATTTACTTAAATAATACAGGCCAACATTATAAAATTAGTTTAATTTATAACTCACTAAAATATTCTGATACCTAAAAAAATAAAAAAAAATAGTTATATTTGTCACATAATAATTGTTACATCTCCAGTTCTTGATTCGGACGAAAGAACAAATCGTAAATAAATAAATAACCCGCTAGCGCCACTTCGAGTGCTGGTAATATTCTTGTGTTCCCATCGAGTATTATTTTTGCTACTGATCGGAGATCGCCGTCCCCGTGGTCATCGGCGATGCATTCTGTCGAGATTCCGTTCGAATTCGGTGTGCCAACGTTCGCAAAGTCCCGTCTTCGAGGTGATTGCTCCATGACTCGCGCTCGTCCTACGTCTAAAGATAAAATAAGCAAGAAAACCTAGTCCTTTAAACGATGTGATCTTCTCATTTTGGGCCCAGGTTTCAGATCTGTAGATTTGATTCTGTGGGCTACTGATTAGTATTGCTCTTTGTTGCTATAGATGTTATTGCTGTAGGGGATCGGATTTGATTCAGATGGTGATATGTTCAGATTTTGTGTTTTATCTTCTACAACCACAGTGAGATACGAGTAGTAGGGATGAATGGCGAACTGTGGCAACGGTCTATTCTATTTATGAGGAACACTGTTGTGTAAGTCCTGATTACGAATATCCTAATTGATTTATTGAGGTCCCAAATATCAATCTATTCTTAAAACGGATGAGCGGAGATGATAACGAGACTTTTCTGCTTGTAACTCTGATTTCATCTCAATATCTTAATGTGAGTTTAATTGTCATGTTTATAACTTATCAATCTTTTGCTGCACCCTCTGTGACTTGATATTGATGTTTATGCACAACTGAAACATGTCGGTGTGGAGAAATATTCTTTGCTAAGATTTTCCAAGTTTAAGTTTTTCAGGATGCTCTCTAAGAACACCAAACATGATCGACTAGTTTATCACCTGCTATTTAGGTAGATCTAGATCATATATGATTGATGAGATCATTTATGGCGTTTTTATGCTCGTATAGTTCTTATATAAGCCCCATAAAAAAGGTTGAGATCTACCAGAGTTGTGTAGAACAGAAAGGGAATTTTCTTCTCTACAGATGTTATAATTTCAAAAAGTTAATATGTTCTCTGTAGTATTGTCGTGTATTCATCATTAAATAAAAGTTTATGTACTTCCATCTTATGGTTTCCCACATAGTCATATGGATCTTTTTCGATTGTGGCAACTTGAATACAAGTCATCAGAGAATTCTTTAAATAAAGTGACAGTATCCTGTTCCTTTCTCTTTGCTACTGCAGGCTTCTTCGTATAAACTTGACATCTATGCGTTTGAGTAATTATGTAGATCGAAGGGGATATGGATATAAGTGGAGTTTTCATCCTAGGCTATTGCACAAACTTATCATCTTGCATTTACGCTTATGGCCGCTTCACGTGATAGCTTTGAATTTCTTTATCTAGTTGATTCATCGGAACCTCCTAGGTGCTTATCACAAGGTTTCTTTCATTGGTTAAATGAATAAATTCTCATTGTATATGTGCTTTGTAAATCTTGGGAATATATTTTTTTTAGGGGAATCTTGGAAATAATTTATGTTTTTATCTTTGTTAAGGAAAATATATATTTTTGAAATATGTATCATCCACATGGCAAGTGATACTAAACTTTAGTGTGGAATATGGTCAAACTTGTAATAGGTATTTTTCATTGATATTGGAGCAGAATTTTTTACAGGAAATATCGAAGTCGCATTTCATGTGAGGCAGAAGCTCTAGAAAGTAGAACAAATAATAGTGTCCCCTAAGAAGAAACCACAGTTCAAGAGCAAGAAATAGAAAACTAGAGAAAAAAGAATTATATTCAACTTATTGGTGTTCTGCTTTTAGACATGATTATTGAGTTTACCTGTTTACATCAATCTTCTTGGAGTTTTTGTCGTTGGCATTAGGTGATCAAAGGGGTATTTCAATATTGTGTCAAAAACTCTAGATTTGTATAATCCAATGGAATTGAATACAATCCTGACTAGACATTTGAATAATATTGTCCTGAACCGTGCTCTGGTTAGCGCATCCATCCTTCTTGGTCAGTTTGGTTGCCTAACTTGATGATAATATTTTGTGATCAGCCCAGTTATATTGTTAGTTGTCATTATAACCCAATTCAAATTCTTCTACAATGAGATACCATTATGCTGCACTTGAAGTGCTTTCTGCTCCTCAATCCAGATAGTAGCCATGCTTCACCAGATCTGAACTTATAATTCTTCGCTCAACTTGCACATAAGTACTTTCCGCAATCACTTATATTTCAAAGTCTCTTCCATCCTTTCCTTGGTAGAAATTGATGAACGGACATTTTAGAGTTCCTTTTTGTTGCTGTAGGATTCCTTACATCAGTCTATGAATCCTTGTAGGTGATATTCAGAGTCAATTTCACTAACCAGGTAGCAGAAACTACAACAACAACAACAAACCCTTATCTCACTAGGTGGGGTCGGCTACATGGATCATACGACGCTATTCCGCTCTATTAGTAACCAAACCTTTCGGTATATTATTCACCAATAGATCTTGCTCTATTAGTTCGTCAAGTGTCCGCCTTGGCCTCCCTCTCCTTCTTTTAATCGGACTCCAAATTATTTGATCTACTCTTTTTACTGACGCATCTAATGATCTTCTCTGAACATGACTAAATCATCTCAAACGATTCTCTACCATTTTCTCACTAATAGGAGCTACTCCGACTCGTTCACTAATAGGTAGCAGAAACTAATTAAAGAAAAAAAAAGAGGAAGGAGGGTTCATGCTACATCAATGTGGTTTCAGTGAGATGCATAATAATAGGGCTGTTCCAGGAGAAAGCTCTGATCATCGCCAGCATGATGTGTTCAGACCTTTGGTTATCAAATTAAAGCATATGTATAGGCATCCGTTTCAAATTGGTATGTTTGTGATTAACAAATTTTCATATCGGCGTCCTTCCTTGTAAAATAAAGTTTTAATGATTAAATTGGATTATGACACGAAGGAGCATGTTTAATCTTGAATTCATACAGGAAACAAGTTCCAATGCATTGGCCATTTAGATAATTTTGTCTTTGCATTGGCGTTGCTTTGATAAATTTTGATTTTTTGTTCCATAATTATGAATAACATGATAGAGAGAATGACCAGAAATCTCCGTTTATATTTCACATCTTCTCTATAAAATAAGCTGCCACGAAAACTAGCACTGCCCCGCGTTATATGCTTGTGTTGTGGGATTTAGCTGCTAATATAACTATGATCACCATTCTCAATTTCTCATTCGTTTTGGGCTTCTTAATCGCGGCAGATTTGTCATCATGATTGCTTGATGTCTTCTGTTCAGTGATTTCGTTTTTTTTTCTTTTGTTTTTTTCCTTTTCATGAAACAGAAAGTGCAACTGGTAAGATTTTTTTTTCTTTTGCCCCTGGATATACCAGAAAACAGTCTACTCATTTGCAATTTATATATGAATGGCGGGTTAATTTTTTTAGCCTCTTTTTACTTCCATGTGCAGGAAATGACCCTCTAGGATGCGGAGGTTTCAACTTAGCACTCGATTGGCATGTCATGCAGACTGACAAGATTATGTCTGGGAGAGAGTAATGAGTAGATGACGAAAGAGGCCTTGCTCATCATGGCCCTGCCCAACAACGAGGGGAATTAATAATTACTGTTTTAAACAGTTAATGCTAAGCAAGAGAAGTATTGAGATAGAACTTAGGAATTGCTACTGCTCATTCAGTCTCTCCAACTATCAGTTAATAGTTGGTGAGCTGTTCTTGGATTATAGAACCGATGGGAAAGAAGAAAAGGATTTGCCATGTCCTGAAGAAATTTCTTGATAGACAGCAAATGCATTGGAGTTTTGTCACTGTAAATTATTCTGGTTTTGGAAACTAAAATGAGAGTGAACATTTTTTTCCATAAAGTTTTAAATTGACAATGCTCATGTATCAAGCTTTCGCCCTGCTAAACGTCAATGATCTGCAGTCACCAGTGCATCAACTATCAATAACTCCATGTTGGGGGTTGCTTCAAAATCTCTGGGCCTTTTCTTTCTCATATCACCGCAATACCGCTGATTCTTCCACATGTGCTGTTCACAGGGGCAGGAACCCTTCCTTTCTCTCTCCAATAATTGCATGTAAACGGTGCATGAGAGAGAGAGAGAGATCCTTGTGGCAGCGGCGGCTGGGCTTAAAACTGCCATTCGTATGGTTGCCGCAGTGCCTGCAGGCATCAATCTGTCGCCCCTCGTCAGTTCTTGCACTCCATCGAAGGCATTACTTAGTGCAGCAGCATCATTCAGAAAGCTGACGTGCCTTAACTTCATAGGTTGGATAAAGCTGTCTGAGGTGTCAGAATTGTAACAGTGTCTCTACACGTAGATGCATGAAAAAAAAAAGAAATGAAAATTTCATCTCTTTTACCTTTAAAAAATTATACCACGAGCCAATAGGAAAAAAACCATAATTGGCAATATATATAGTTAATATTCTTAATTATCCAAATAACTTCAATCAATTTTTACTTATTTAATTCTTTTTCTTTTTTTTTACAAAGGAGCAAATAGGAAAAAAAACCATAATTGACAATATACATAGTTAAGATTCTTAATTGTCCAAATAACATCAATTCATTTTTGCTTATTTCATTCACTTTTCTTTTTTCACAAAAAATGGGAGGCCTTGTGACATTGACCTCACAGACATCCATCCCACATATGCCATGTTAAGTTTCCATTTCCTTTCCTTTTCCTTTTCCCTTTTTTTCCTTTTAGCATTATGTTTCTTCTTTTTTTTCAGAGAATGTGAAGTACACACTCATATATACATATCTATGATGTATACTCACAAGAAAATTATATAGTTGTGTGTGCAATATTTAGGAGTTAGGACCATTCAATTATATTGTGCACTTAACGTCAAGGGATACGGGACGTTACTAACAGGACCACAGTTGCATGGTGTGATTATGTCGAGAGATCTGTCTGTACCATTATTGAGCCTCCCAATTATAATGTGCATGCATAATAATGATTATATACTGCAGGCTCCAATTGATCAAGCATCACAGTAAGCAACTTCTTCTTTTTTGTTTGTCATAGGGAGTAACTTTCCTTCATTAATCTGTACATAACATTGAAATTTCTAGATTAATTCAAGATAAAGTATTAAGGCGAGGTCAATGCTTCCCAGAGAACATTTGCAAGGGAACACAGCAGTGGGGGGGGGGGGGGGGGGGGGGGGGGGGTGGCAAAGATATCAGCCTGGTTTGCCCACTTTGATAGTGCCACCTCCCATCTTCACATGCTGCTCGCCTAACTGTCCTCACTGCTGCCTGCCTCTCACACCGATCACCTCTCCGTTGCTGTTCATCCAAATGCAGCGCTGACAAAAAGGCATGCTCTCCTACGGTTGCTTTGCTCAGAGGCCCTGATCTGGCCGCCTGTTCATATTCTAATTTACCTGTTATGACACTGTTACATTTCCTACTGCGCCCCACTGCTTCCGGCCGGCCTCCCCCCCAATTGGATAGAGTTGTAACTTTCTGCAGGTAATTGCATTGTCTGGATCCATTTGATTTGCTGCGGGTACATGCATGATTTTATGTGTTGTTAAGCACTAATGTGGTCCATGTCTGCACTTTGAAGTTTCCAGCTGCAGTCTGAATATTGAGTTCTGATAGCTCTCTCACAAAATGCACCCAGCTGATATATAGTTTGTTGTTTATTTTACAGCATAATGGTTCCTCTGAGAGCCATCCAGCAGGCCTCATCTTAATTAAAAATGCTTATTGTCAGAGTTTGCACCACAGTGTCATTTATTCATTTTCTAGTTATTGCATGATGGACGTAATGTTTGTGTGATAACGTTCAGAATTACATAACGATTGATGCATATATATGTGTTTGCATTTGCATCTGATTAATTGAAGGGTAACTTTGGATTTTATGGAACGCATGGACAATCGGTAGACAATGAATTATGATCGCAATTATGCATCCTAAAAGATGTGTCACATCATCTCTACATTAGGACCCCATGATGTGCCTGCACAATTCGGTTTGCTTGGGTTGGTTTTAGATATGTTGTTCTACTTCATTAATTGTATGCGATAACAGCTGAGACGAGCTGTATGGAGAAGCTTATGAGTTCTTTCATTGTTATCTTTCTTAATTTTGTCTACAGTTAGTCCACTCTTATATAAATATATAGTAGTTCTTATCTGACATAAGTAATTAACTTACCATGAAATTTATCTTATCATATGCAGATAAAAAACCAGACTTGTTATTGATGAATGATTGAGAGCTGAAATGCTTCAGCCAAAGATTAGGTAGTTTGTTTCCCTTTCCTGCATTGAGATATATTTGTTTTCCATTAATGCTCCATGATTTTTCTGTTACGAAAAGGGGGAGAGAGGGATCGCACGAAATACAGAAGAACACGAAGAGGAAAAACGGCGGCGGCTCTTTGTTCTGGAATAATGATGATTACAAGGATAGGTCTCCGTCTAGACCCCTAGCGAGACCTCCGTAGGGGAATTCTGCTGAAGCGTCTGACTATGTAGGGGGACCAACTGGGTTCAGATTCAAGGCATTATTAACAAATCTCCACCTTGACTTGAATAATCTTCAGAGCACAAAAGCACGACACGCCGCCGCCAATCCCATCTTGAAGCTATTACCAAGTATTTATGTTGTTCAAGGTTTTAGATATGTTGTTCTACTTCATTAATTGTATGCGATAACAGCTGAGACGAGCTGTATGGAGAAGCTTATGAGTTCTTTCATTGTTATCTTTCTTAATTTTGTCTACAGTTAGTCCACTCTTATATAAATATATAGTAGTTCTTATCTGACATAAGTAATTAACTTACCATGAAATTTATCTTATCATATGCAGATAAAAAACCAGACTTGTTATTGATGAATGATTGAGAGCTGAAATGCTTCAGCCAAAGATTAGGTAGTTTGTTTCCCTTTCCTGCATTGAGATATATTTGTTTTCCATTAATGCTCCATGATTTTTCTGTTACGAAAAGGGGGAGAGAGAGATCGCACGAAATACAGAAGAACACGAAGAGGAAAAACGGCGGCGGCTCTTTGTTCTGGAATAATGATGATTACAAGGATAGGTCTCGGTCTAGACCCCTAGCGAGACCCCCGTAGGGGAATTCTGCTGAAGCGCCTGACTATGTAGGGGGACCAACTGGGTTCAGATTTAATGCATTATTAACAAATCTCCACCTTGACTTGAATCATCTTCAGAGCACAAAAGCACGACACGCCGCCGCCAGTCCCATCTTGAAGCTATTACCAAGTATTTATGTTAAGTAAGTCCAAACAATGTTGGAACTTGCCATAAGGAACAGATTGGTGAACATATCAGCTGGATTATCTTCAGTGTCAATCTTCTTCACCTTGATCCTCTTCTCAGTGCGGATGAAGTGATATCTGACATCAATGTGTTTGGTTCTTTCATGATGTACTTGATCCTTGGCTAAATATATTGCACTCAGACTGTCACAGTGCACTATAGCCTGCTCCTGATGTAATCCGAGATCTCCAACTAAGCCTTTTAACCAGATGTCTTCCTTGACAGCTTCCGTCAGTGCCATGTATTCAGCCTCTGTGGTGGACAATGTAACTGATGGCTGAAGTGTAGCCTTCCAACTAATAACTGAACTGCTCAAAGTGAAGACATAGCCTGTCATAGATCGTCTTCCATCAACATCTTCAGCATAATCTGAATCTGAGTACCCTGCAACCAAACACTCTTTATCACTTCTATAGATGAGGCCAATATCAGATGTTCCTCTCAGATACCGAAAAATTCGCTTTACCGCTTGCCAGTGCTCCTTTCCTGGATCGCTCATGAACCTGCTGACAACACTGACTGCATGAGCAATGTCAGGTCTTGTACAAACCATGGCATACATCAAACTTCCAACTGCACTAGCATATGAAACCCGAGACATGTACTCCTTTTCTGCATCTGACTTTGGTGCGAAGGCAACAGAAAGATGAACATTTGCAGCTGATGGAGTATTCAAAGGCTTCGCTCCAGACATTCCAAACCTGGATAAAATCTTCTCAATATAACTTTTCTGAGATAAGAAGAGTTTACCCTGTGCGCGATCCCTTAGAATTTCCATCCCCAGAATCTTCTGTACTGCACCAAGATCTTTCATGTCAAATTCTGCACTGAGGAGCTTCTTCAGATTTTGAATGTCTGCCATGTCTCTGGCAGCAATAAGCATATCATCAACATACAAGAGCAGATAAATGGTGGAGCTGTCCTTCACCTTCTTATGGTATACACAACAATCATAGGGACTTCGACTGAATCCCTTACTGATCATGAAGCTGTCGAACCTCTTGTACCATTGTCTGGGGAGACTGCTTCAAGCCATACAGAGATTTCTTCAGACTGCAAACTTGATTCTCCTTTTCAGGAATGGAGAATCCCTCTGGTTGGCTCATAAGAATATCTTCTTCAAGTTCTCCATGGAGGAAAGCAATCTTCACATCTAGTTGCTCGAGCTCTAGATTCTGTTGTGCTACAAGAGCAAGTAGCACCCTGATAGAAGTATGTCTGACAACAGGTGAGAATATCTCATTGTAGTCCACACCTTCTTTCTGACTATAACCTTTAGCAACCAGTCGTGCTTTATATCTCGTGCCTTCAACTCCCGGAATTCTTGCTTTATTCTTGAAGATTCATTTACAGCCAACAGTCTTCCTGCCTTTAGGCAACTTGACCAGCTCCCACGTCTGATTCTTGTGAAGAGATTCCATCTCCTCACCCATAGCAGCGATCCACTGTTCAGATTCGGCACATGTGATGGCATCCCTATAAGAGGACGGCTCCAGGGACTCCACCTCTTCAGCTACCTGTAGTGCATAAGCAACCATGTCCTCGAAACCATATTGCTTAGGAGGACCCACTTCTCTGCGAGGACGTCTAGCAGCAATTGACTCCTCTTCAGGTTGCTCATCAGATTCTTCACCTTCTGGTTCTGCTTCTTGATGTGATCCTTCAGCATCATCCTCAGTTGGAGTGATTTCAACCTCCACCTGTTTACTGACACTCTCTTCAGCATCCACCTTCAACTGAAGCATTGATGCTTCATCAAAGGTCACGCTTCTGCTGTGGATGACTTTGTGTTCTGAAGGAGACCAGATTCTGTAGCCCTTCACGCCTGCACCATATCCCATGAACACCCCTTCTTTGGCCCTTGGCTCCAACTTCCCTTCACTAACGTGATAGTATGCTGGACAACCAAAAACTTTCAGACAAGTATAATCAGCAGAATTTCCTGACCATACCTCAGTTGGAGTCTTGAGATCAATCGCAGTCGCCGGACTTCGATTCACCAAGTAACAAGCTGTGTTAACAGTTTCAGCCCAGAATGTCCTATTTAGGCCAGCGTTAGAGAGCATGCACCTTGCCCTCTCCAGAAGTGTCCTGTTCATTCGTTCTGCAACTCCATTCTGCTGTGGAGTATCCCTGACTGTGCGATGTCTGGCAATGCCTTCATCTTTGCAGAACTGGTCGAATTCAGCAGAACAGAATTCCAAACCATTGTCAGTGCGAAGACGCTTCACTTCTTCGACGTCTGATTTTCCACCAGAACCTTCCACTGCTTGAAGGCCTTGAAGGACTCACTCTTGTGTTTCATCATGAATACCCAAGTCATCCTTGAATAGTCATCAATCACAGATAGGAAGTACCTCGCACCTCCTAATGATGGAACACGAGAGGGACCCCAACAATCGGCGTGGATGTAGTCAAGTGTCGCCTTCGTCCTGTGCACTGCCTTGCCAAACTAAGACCTTCGCTGTTTGCCGAATACGCAGTGCTTGCAGAAGTTTATTTCAGATATCTTCTTCTCCCCTAGAAGACCTCGTTTGCTGAGGATATTCATCCCGTTCTGATTCATATGCCCAAGCCGCATGTGTCACAGTCTAGACCTATCTGATTCGGATGAACTAGCCACTGCAGCAACGCCAGAGACTGTATTGCCTTGTAATACATACAAGGACTTCTGTCTGACTCCCTTCAGAACCGTAGCATCACCTTTCATGACCGTGAGGATGCCTCCAGCAGCATTGATCTGACACCCTTTAGAGTCGAGGACTCCAAGTGATATCAAATTCTTTTTCAGTTGCGGAACATGGCGGACATCTGTCAGCGTCCTCACAAGATTGTCATGAGTCCTGATCTCACAGAACCGATCCCAACTATCTGACAGGCTGCATCGTTGCCCATGATGACGTTTTCACCATCAATCTTCTGATAAGTTGAGAACCACTCTTTATTCGGAGTCATATGATAGGAACACCCCGAATCCAGAACCCAACTATCCGCCAGACATCCTTGATCAGAAGCAGTCAGAACCAAATCATCTTCGGAATTTTCTGTTTCATGTGTCACCGCAGCGACAGGGGCCTTCTTCTTCTTCGGACAATCCTTCTTCCAATGACCTGGTTCCTTGCAGTAATTACAGATGTCTTTCGCAGTGATTTTCTTCTTCTTCGACTTGGATTTTTTGAATTCGAGGACTGTCCCTTCTCTGCGGTTGATATCAAACCCGCGGCTTGAGTCTCTGCAGAATTTCCAGATGCCCTATGCCGAAGTTCACGAGTATGGAGACTCGATCTTACTTCTTCCAGACTTATAGTTTCCTTCCCGATAATCATAGATTGAACGAAATTTTCATATGATGGAGGAAGCGAAACTAACAGAATTAGGCAGCATCTTCATCCTCGATCTTAACATCGATATTCTGAATTCCATCAACAAAGAATTTAACTGATCAAGATGTTCCTTCAGAGGGTACCTTCCTGCATGCGGAGAGAGAACAGACGTTGCTTCAACAACAACTTGTTGGTGAGAGACTTCGTCATATATAGACTCTCGAGTCTCAACCACAGACCGGCCGCTTTTTCTTCATCTGCGACCTCAATTATCACCTCATCCACCAGACACAACAGGATCATCGAGTGCGCCTTCTCCTCCTGTGCCGCCAAAGTTGCGAGGTCGATCTCCTTTTCTTTGCCTTTCGAGTCTTCCTCCTTTGGCTGTTCTTCGACACGTTTGAGAGCGGCGCCCAAACTCCTTGTTGCTTCAAAAGTGTCCGCATCTTGATCTGCCACAACCCGAAACTGTTTCTGCCGTTGAACTTCTCCACGCTCACGTTGTGCGACGCCATCTCCCTGCTGATCGAGAATCGTTGACAAACCTAAGGCTCTGATACCAGTTTGTTACGAAAAGGAGGAGAGAGGGATCGCACGAAATACAGAAGAACACGAAGAGGAAAAACGGCGGCGACTCTTTGTTCTGGAATTATGATGATTACAAGGATAGGTCTCGGTCTAGACCCCTAGGGAGTTTATATAGGCACTCCCTTTGACAGATGATAGGAATTACATACGGACTGTGACTCTAAATAAATCCCCTGAAAATAGGACACCTATCTCGTGATAAAGAAATAAATCAAATCCGAATCACAAACAGAATACTCCTAAAAATTTTTCGCTCTGGGGGCTCCGCCCCCTTGCAACTTCCGCAGGGGGATCCCCCTGGATCCCCTCTTGACCCCCCACAGGCTCACTGACCGGGCAGCGAGACCCCGTAGGGAATTCTACTGAAACGCCTGACTATATAGGGGGACCAACTGGGTTCAGATTCAAGGGATTATTAACATTTTCTTTAATCATACTTCATGTAAATAACCTCATTTCCTTACTGTTCCTCTATTTCAAGTGCCTAGTTTTTTTTTCTGCTTGGAGAATTTATATATGTCAATGCTGTTTCAAGAATATCTCTCCTGAAAAAAATGGAATAATGATATATTAAAGGCTTGAGAGGAAAACCTTAGAAGTATAGTTGAGATTTCCAGATACCTATACATATATATACACACACATTATAACAACACACAATATAGAAAAAATTATATATATATACAAAAATGTATAATCAGATCTGCCTCAAGCAGATGATTCAGTTGTAATAGACATACACTATATACCAAATGTTGAATCCAATAAGATGTTGGCTCTTCACTTTTCTTTTCCCTTTGCTTTTACTTTTACACCAATTACAAATGTATGACATAAAATGTGCAAGAATATCCAAGATGAGAAGGATCTGCTTGCTTAAGATCGTATGTAAATCGTGGAGCTGCGAAATTTTCTTTGTGAGCTTGAGATCTACCTTCCTGAGCATAGATATACAGAACCTGTAGAATAGTTCCAAGGCCTGCATCAAGAATTTTACAGCATTGCTCTTGTGCAAGGTAAATTGACAAGAATTTTAGATAATTCGATGTCCTGGAGTAAATCTATGATCTCTCCTGTGGGATCTTAAGAGCAAACATGAGATCGGATGAATCTATGATAGATGTAAGAAAAATTTTTTCTTGGGGATGCATGCATGCTGAATTCAGACAGCAGATTAGATGCCAGAATTGACCTTTTTTTAACTACTTTAGGCCATCCTGTTCAGGATATATTTAGATAGTTTACCCTGATGGGGGATTTAAGATTCACCATGAGGAAACATGACAAGAAAGAAGGAATTATAAGAGGAGATAGAAATAAAGTTGCAGAGAGAAGTATCAGCATCAGCAGCAGCGGTGGTAAAAAGCCTGGCTCCATATATCCCATCACGATAGCAGGCGGCAGCTTTGCCTCCTCATGATGAAGTGATCAGGCGCCCCACTCGTACAGTACATCCTTTGGTTTGGACCAAGCAGAAGCCACCAGCCACAGAACAAAACCAGGCCCTGACATAACTATCCATCCATATACCACAAAGAAAGGCAAGCAGCAGCAGGCCTCATGATACTACTCGATCAGAGACACATTCTGCAAAACCAAAAAAAAGCTGAATTATATTATATACATCTGCTGCACTCGGTCGTCTTAATTTTAATTTACCTTTATTGTGTTACAACAAGAATCCGCGGAGTCTGATCTGTGAAGCTGATTTGTGAAGCGTTTCATATGTCGATCCATGGTTTCTGTCTGTAACTTCCCACAGCTTTACTGAACTGCATGCAACTCGGACCTGTTAATTAAACAAGGATGCATGGCTGCAGTTCAAGAAAGCTGTGGAAGACTACAAAGAGAACCAATTCTCCAGAGAGAGAGGTGAAGAATGCAGGAAGTAGAACAGGAGGAGGAGGGAGAAAGGAGGCAAGAAGAGAGAAGGAGGGCGTTGGAGTGAGGGGTGGTGGAGGAATGAAGGGGGGGTACTTATAGCTGTGGAGCGTGGGAGGAGGAGGGGTTCCTGGAGGGGGCTGGTTACAGTACTGATATAACCCAATCCCGAGAAGAATATAGAGGGCTTTTCACCAAACTTTTACCTTCTTTTCTTCTTCATCTCCTACTTCCTCTCTCCTATCTCTTCCCCACCTCTCTCTCTCCCTCTCTCTCTTTTGCTATAATATTAATATAAGCCCACCCCCACGATTCATTCTCTCATGTCATGTGCCACCACCACAAAAAAAGGTGACCACTTTCATTTGTTCTAGTCCTTGGCAAAATGCACACATTGTGATGTGCAGCGGCAGTAGATTATTAATTAGGCACTGCTGGGAGTAGTGGCAGACTTGGAAGATTAATTACTGCCAAATAATTAAAATAAAGCATGCACGCTGCCGAAAACTTGATTAAGTGATGTGATTAAATGTTAAACACCCAATTAAGATGAGCAAAAGTCGTCACAATTTTATGCTCAACGAGTCGTTGTCGTCACTCGTACCCTCCTCCTCCTCCTATTAAACGTACATATATTAATTATAAGGTCTAAAGCTCAATTATTTTAGAGTTGTTGTTAATGACCTGACAAACATATTAAACAAATGATGAGTTTTTTTTTGTCACAAGTTTTTGGATTAGTTATAGCTCATCAAATTAATTCATCGTATAGTATAGCATTATTCTAAATTCAAACTAAGACAAATTTTTTAACGTAATAGATATGCTAAGTTAAGACCAAAATCATCAATAACAGCTAACTAATGCTAAAATTTTGACGTAATGTTTTTTGTTGTTGTTAGTTAATGCAAAATTAATATGCACATTAATCAGGAGAGAGAGAGAGACTGAGAGAGAGAGGAAGTCAAAGAGTGAAGCGAATATTAAGAAGGGGAAGGTGGTGGTGGTGGTGGTGACGATGGGCGGTCTCGTCTTCCTTCGTCTTGGGAATGCATGCACGACTGAGTTCAGACGTTGTCAGGTCTCTCCTTTCACCAATTCAAGCCCCCTCCCTTCTTGAAAATTAAAGCAAAAACCCTAATTAATTACTTGCAAATACGAAATTATGAATATATATAATATAATATACACATATCAATTGAACAAAATAAGTCATTTATATTTTAATATTTTCTTTGTATCGTAGTAAATTGATTTTATTCTTTAGACATTGTGTCCATAAATAGGATTAGTTAGAGAGTCAAGATGACTATATTTTGCCATACATGTGTCAATTGAACTTGTGACATATATAGATAGATTAGATGGATAAATGTTATTTATTTATGTATTTAAAGTATAGTTTTCTTTTTTTATTATTATTATTTCGACCGTTTGATTATTTTATGGGTTCAACCCCACGCTCACTCGTCCTTCCTGATGACTCCAAATCAAGCGGCCACGCCCCCAACTACTACTAATGTTTTTAGGGGGGAGGGGGAGAGAGAGAGAGAATAAAATTTTATTATTATTATTAATTTGCATATTTGATTTTTTACCAGTGAGAAATATATAATACAATTTTACACTCAAGATCCATACAAGTGACAAGAGGGTAATTTTTAATCTACCTTGTTATAACATAATACCATTTTTAATTGTGTTAGTAGCTCTACACATTGAACATAGGAGTAGGTACAAAAAAAAATTTAATTCATGGGTATTGTGAAATAATATTTATATAAAATATTTTTTATAATAAATCGGTTATATACTCATTTTTATTTTTGATTAATTATATGAAAAAAGTGGCTTAAATGATTTAGTGAGGCTATCTTGATTCATGTTTGAGAAGTCCATCAAGAGGACTGTGTTATAATATAAACTAATACCTTTTTACAATATTAATTAATTTATTTTAAAAGAATCTTTTAATGAAATGGTTAACTAATTCTATGGCGAGATTATTAAATGAAATACAGTAAAAATGAGTGGTCAAATATCTCAGTTGTCAGTGGATCCAAAGTAAATTTGGCAATTATTTTCAGATACTTTTGGTTTAAACTTTCTAAGTTTTGACAATGTACATTATTTTCATTTACTTTTTCTAGATTATAATTATCTTTTCATTGTCAATTTCTCTCTTTCACCCACCGTGCCAGTAAAACTTCACTTTATTTTAATTATGCAATTGCATTTGTATTACTTGTCATCATTTATAAAGACAAAAACATTTAGAGAAAAAATGGAAAAGAAAGAATAAAGAAAATAAAATAAAAGGATAAGACAAAACGTTTGCAAATAAAGTTCTCATGAATCTCCTAATTAATGATTTATATATGATGCACAATTAATAACTATATGGGCAAGGCAATGAGATGATACAAATTGCAACCAATCATCTTATGTTTTGTCATTGAGTGTAGAGAAAATATTTAATTTAATCACATAATAAATATTATATTTGGATCTCATCTTTTAAATTTGCTCCGACATAAACCTCTCTCTCTCTCTCTCTCTCTCTCTCTCTCTCTCTCTCTCTCTCTCTCTCTCTCTCTCTCTCTCTCTCTCTCTCTCTCTCTCTCTCTCTCTCTCTCTCTCTCTCTCTCTCTCTCTCTCTCTCTCTCTCTCTCTCAATTGTATGAACCTTTCTTTCTTGTTTGGTATGTCACCAAAGGATTTAACTGTAAGCAATCAATTGTAATTGTGTAAACTTCTCTTTCTTGTGTGTTGTGTTAACAAATGGTGTTGTCATGTCATACAACATTGAAACAAATCAGGGAGTAATTTAATAATATTTTTTCCCTCGATTGAAGATTCAAACTTTTGTATCAGATTTGGGGGACAAAACAATCTGTTAGTTTTGGCGAGTAACTAAAAGTTTAGACAACCACATGACATGCATCTTCCTAAATTTTTCTTCCTTCTAGGAAGTAGTGGTGGGAAGGTTGGAGTGGTGACAATGTGGTCTCATCCCCCATGCAAGATTAGTAGACTTCTAGATGTATTTTTACATCAAGTAAAATATCAAAAACTTGTGTTTTAAAAAAACAAACTAGAAGGTATCAATTTTTTTTTAAATCACAAGGGCAATAGAATCAACCCATAAATTGGATCATAATACTTTTCTATTTACTTCAAAAGTAAGTATGAATTAAAGTAAAAAAGTAAAAGTTTGAGCAATAACATACTCTTTATCATTTTCAAGAATTATATTAATGATTTTTTCCTTATTTCTTAATATATATTATTTCATTCCAATTATACTTTTTTTGTTCGAAAAAAAATGTGAACTTTTTTCTTTTTATTTCCATATATTTCTCTTTTTTGTTATCTTTCCTCTATCAATTTCAAATTAACTTTCCTTCATAAATTCAAATTAATGTACCTTATTTACTTTTCTAATTCACCTTTTATATTCTTCCACCCTTCCATCCTTAATTGTACTTCCCATGATATGTTTTATTTCCCATTTTCCTCCACTTCCAATTCCTCTACCTTCCTTAATTATGCCTCCCCACCTTCCTTTCTTCATTACACTTTTCCGTTATTTTTCAGATTAAACTATGTTTCATATTTCTTGACTAAAAATCAGATCAAATCAATTTTCCAATTCAACCTGCTTAATTATGTTCAATTTGGTTTTGTTAAAAGAATAGATTCATTCATTAAACCGGACCGAACCGCAAAACCAGATAGAACAACTAATCAGACATATTTTAAAAATAATGGTAAGCACCTTACTAGCTAATAGATCAATAAAATGTAAAAAATACAAAAAAAATAAATAAATCAAAGATAAGCATACGAGTTTTCAAATGATAAAGGAAAAGGCATCAACATGCTAATTATATTGATTATTATGTAATATGGATATTCAATATTTATAAATTTAGAGAAAATTATCAGAAAAATAGAGTTGAACTTTTCTTCAAAAGAAACAATTACAAAACCTAAATAATACCAAAATTTAAATTTGGAAATAATATAAATATAACATGTTTTATGAACTTAAAATGAGTAAACATAATAAACATATGTTAAATAGTAAACACATACATAAATAATATAACTTTATTAAATTTAAAAGTAGTAAAGAAAACCTAAATTAAAATAGAATCAAACTGAAATACGACAACTAAATAGCTATTGTGTTAGTCTTAATATCTTTATTTATAGGACGAGGGACATGCTATGGTGTTAAAGTAGGGAAAAAAAACATTGTAGCTTATTGCAAAACATATAATTTCTAAGATTATTTACAATAAAATATTTTATTGATAAAAACTATTTTAGTAAAAGAAATATAAAAAAGCTTATTTGGTGAAATGATCAAACGTTAGCATGCAACTAGGTCTAAACTATGAACTTAATTTGACACATGCAAATCATCTTAAGTTTATAAAAAAGAAAATAAAAGAAAGACAGAAAAGAGAAAGGGAATTGTTAAAAAAAGTATCGTAATCTTAAATTTGATTACAAAACTCATTGCTCACGACAAGGTCACATTATTAAAACACATGAAAACATCCTCGTCCTTCATGACCATGATAGGGCCACTATGCACACAATAAGTTCCACAACCTAATAAAGGTGCTAAGTATGCTTTTATATAATTAAGCATTGTTGAGACAGGTCACATTATTCTCCATGTAGTACCAAAGTACGCCACAACACCTCATCTCAACAAAGGGCTTGTCCTTCAAAAAATGAGAACCTACCATGCACATGAAACTTTGCATCATATATATATGTATGCACTAATATTACAACTATTCCTTCTCTCTCCCATGGCGTGCATGCCTTTGAGATTGATTCAAATCTTTGTCGTCATCCTTTGTTGCAGGCTGTCATGGGGAGGGGTTTAAGCCATGCTTTGGAGTCATGTCACCTCTTCACCTGACATGAGTCACTTGATTACATGTTCTTAAGTAGACATCTCTCGGAAGAAAAGGAGACCGACGCCACAATTGCAGCATCCAATCACAAAGTTCTTTTATACACTAATTAATGGACTATATATTTGATGGATCATGTAAATGGCAGAATCCTGTGTAAAATAATATCAAATGGCTCTGAGTTTGCTGAAAATCAGTAAACTTCGGGTTGGATTCCTGATCAAGAGAGAGAATATTATTATGCTCTTTATTTTGACTCTATTAATCATATCCTAGTAATTCTAAATAGTGAGAGAGAGTTCCTGCATGTGAGGTTAATTTATGGAGGTTCATGTACTCTTAATCCGTTAATTTCACTGACATATATGAACTCGATTTGAAAGGAAAAAGTTAGATCATTTACAGTGAACTCATTTGAAAGTTATACACTTTTGAAAGGTGACAAACAACGAAAGCTCGATTTAGTGAAATCTACGGCCATGTGGAGCTCCGAAGCTTTTATTCCGTCTTCGGTTCAATTATGGCAACATCATATTTTACTTTCGGTCGCCAAGTAATCCATGAGATCCAGAAAAAAAGAACTCGCTCGCCTGCCTGCGCCAGCTACTGTTGACATGTCACCTGCATATCTTTGCTGATATTTCACCGATGTTCAGATGTTGAGAGAGCATTCTGGGGTCCATTTAGGTGGGATGGGCTCCAATGCAAAACTCTCTCTCTCTCTCTCCTCCCAACTTGTCAAACAAGAACGGAACTCCTCTCATGATGCTTCAACGATCCACATTACTTGAACTGCTCTTGAGCCTTCTCAGAAGGCTGAAGGCTACGTCTTCTGTAGCTTTGATGCCCTCATACTTTTTTACGGGTGTTATTCACAAGAAGCTTATTTTACTGCTTTGTTAGAAAGCAAACTCAATGAATAAAAGCATTACCCTTCTCGAGCTCAATCTAAGAGTCGTTTGAGTAGCAGACGAGTGGATTTGATTGGGAATTCTTGACAATGATTGGAGGGCCTAAAGGTACTTTTCAATATATATATATATATATATATAGATATTTCCCGGGAGAGTACTTTTCAAATTTAGAAGCACAAAAAAGAAAAAAAATTGAGAAGACATCTCTCTGCAACCTTTGTCTTTCCAACATCACAAGAATTTACCATGCTATATCAAGGTGCTCATATAACTTTGTTGTTTTCCGGATGGACGTGAAGCATTGTGGGCGCTGGGCAGGGATGATGGGGGTGTGGGGGGTGGGTGGGGTTCCTTTTGAGAAGGCCAGCATTGGTGAGGTCAAGTCACTGGCTCGGATCCACCAATGAAATCGCACCTGGAGAATAAACGAGGGACACCACTCGGCTTTGCAGAATCCATTGGGGAAGACGCTGCAGAGTTGCTCTCATTCGATTCAGATCCACCCTACTAGAATGAACACATTACACACGGAGTTATTACTCGTTGTAGATTGGAAAGAGGAATGCTGGTGATTTCCTCAATATTCTTCACTTTCCTGTAGCTACAGATCCTTGGATGACCTCTGTCACAGTCGCGTCCATCCATCACAAGGTAAGTGGCCCTGCTTTGGAATTGCTGGCTACTGACGATGTCCTCTCTGCATTTGATGACAGGGGAACAAGAATGATGCACGGCATTAGTTGCTGATGCTCTTTCTCATGTCTAAAATATGGGCACCTAGTAAGCAATCAAATTGAGCGGAAGGAAGGAAGAGTTTTTGCAGCATGAAATCTCCACCAAATGGACCATTCCTCCCTTCCATCAGAAAGGGTATCATGTTCTTGCAAACGTCAGTTGCCGGGAAATCAGAATCAAAGGTTTGACAACACAAGCAGAATCAGAATATTGACAAGCAATAGTAGACCTAAATACCCAACTCGAATGTGAATGTGAGCATGTTCTTCACCCTTTGATAAGCCCATGGTGTGAGTAATCACCAGGAGGAATGTTTCAAAAAGCCTAAAGAACAAGCAATCTTTCCACTTCACGTCAAACAAGATAACTGAAGATTGGTTTGCATCATTCGCATACAGATACACTCTTCAGCTTAATATGCCGTTCGTGAGTTTTGGCAAATTGCAGTGTACTTAAATCACTCGAGTTTGAATAACAATGCAATTATAACATGATATCATAGTATCTACAAATGTGACTGGCCCCGCGCATATATCAGCCAGCATGATGCGGATGAAGGCCTGCAAAGAGATTTCAAAATTAGTCTAAATGTCAACTGCTTGTGCGAAACATAAATTGTGGAACAAACTGCATTCAGATCAAATGAAAAGGGCACGATTATTGCATTTCCAAGCACCGCGTGTTGATTTCCACTTATCATTACTACCCGCTATGTGGAATAAATTGCATTCATATCAAATGAAAGGGCCCACTTTTGCATTTCTCCCAAACATCAGTATTATTTCCGTTTCATTACTACTCATTGTTTTTAACCCTTGTAAGAGAGAGAATCTTACTTTGATCCACACAAGAACCAAATTTCTTAACCTTATCAATGAAATCTAGTACAAATAAGCATCACTTTGCCCCGTATGCAAGCACAGCTTGTTTTACTGAGAGTTAGATCACAATATAACACAGGTGGAGTATTTTATTGTGTGATATAAATAACAGGCAGGCAGAGAAGTTTTTAAGTTGGCAAGAGACATGTAGGGCATATGCACTTAACTAGCAGCCACCTAAGTAAAATAAGATCGTGCCAATTTTTACAGGGATATATACTAATTTCTTCAACTTATTGATGCTTAGTTGACTGGTAAAATAAGCATCACTTTGCCCCGTATGCAAGCACAGCTTGTTTTACTGAGAGTTAGATCACAATATAACACATGGAGTATTTTATTGTGTGATATAAATGACAGGCAGGCAGAGAAGCTTTTAAGTTGGCAAAAAACATGTAGGGCACATGCACTTAACTAGCAGCCACCTAAGTAAGCTTACATCGTGCCAATTTTTACAGGGATATATACTAATTTCTGGACCCGAAGCTCCATTGATGTATGGTTCTCCAAGTTGACATAAATCTGAACCAGTAACCTAGGAAAATAATGCTAACTCCATGCACCTAGGATCCAAGATGACCATCTCTTCAGTCACACACGACATGCATCCGAGTCCTGATCTTCATGTATGGCTGTGAGGAGCACCTTTGAAGTTTATGCTTAGATAAGTTCTATATAATGTATTGTGATAAAATTAAATTGTTGTGGAGATTTGATTAACAAAACCCACATTCACAGGTTTTACAACATAAGATCTCTTGCTGGGTCAAGATTCTTTAAGCATGGACTATTTTAAAATCTTTTTTTTTAGAAGGAGCAAGGACTATTTAAAATCTTACAACAACAAAACACCATGAGAATAGAGAATAACTATAATGGTACTTCATAGCACTTGAATACAAAATATATGACAATGTGTCCATTAAGAGTTTAGCATCTTCCAAAAAATCTACAAATTTTTTCCAAGCAAAATGAGTCATCCAGTAGCCGACCCCACCTAGTGGGATAAGGCTTTGTTATTGTTGTTGTTGTAAAATGAGTCATCCAGTAAATAATTAAAACCCCATTGAATGAAATGCTTCCAAAATATTAATACGGCATACTTATCTTCCGGACTGCTATAATTTTGAAGTGCTACATATACAACAGTAATTAAAAAGGACAAACAGGAATCTCCACGCACTTCTAGAGATAATTCACGTTCGTTGGTACAAAACTAGATGTACAAACCTATCCATCAAGAAGTAGACGGACTGTGGCTTTTGTTATTTTTTGGTTATTAGATCATAGATGTCTGTATATTTCAGGGAAGAGGTGTTATGTGGAAAATATTATAGAAGGGGCTTATCTATCTGTCAAGAGCGGAAAGCAGCATTAGATACAAGTACAACATAACTTTTTTATACAGCCGCAAGCCATACATTTACATAAACATTTATGAAAGAATTGATGGATGGCTGTGCATCTGACGGTCATGCTCTCCTTTCTTTTCCAGAGAGACAGACATCTTATCTTCTCTCGCAAAAGGAAAAAAACTTCAACTTTTGCAATCTTCATTGCCTGCAGCTACCCTAAGATTGCTATATAAAAAGGAAAAAAAACAAAATTGGATTTGACTCCCTGTAATTCCATACCTAGAAAACTAATTCGACCACTAGATTGTATCATTGTAACATTTCATCCAGGTGAATCTTTACACCATGGGAGTGATCCAACTAAAAAGTTACAGATAGCTACATACTTTGAGTTTAGAATATCCTCGATAAATTAGAAATATCAAAACGGGGGCCTGTTTGGTTGAAAAGTCATTAAGGCTTTGTTTGGACAATTTTTAATAAGGGAAAAGAAGGTGAAAGAAGGGGAAAGAGAAAAGGGGGGAGGGGAAAAAGTTTCTGCCATTTGGTAATGAGGTAAAGAGTGAAAGGAGGGGAAAGAACTAAGTACATAATTTGTATGGACAATTATACCCTTTTGTCTTTTTTTTCTTATGTTATTTAAAAGGGCAATTAGTAATTTTGCATGCTAACAGTGTTTACCCTCCTCTCCCCTCCGTTTTGGGGTTGAAAAAATGGAGGGGAAATTCCCCTCCATTTTCCTTCATTCCCTTCAAAATGATCAATCCAAACAAGGGGAAATAATTATTTTCCCTTCCCTTCCCCTCTCTTACCCCCTCTCCCTTCAATCCAAGCATGGGCTAAGGGGAAGGAAAGGGAAAGAAGGAGAAGTGAAAAGATGGAAAGGGAATGTAAGAGAACGAAGGAGAATAGTTAATCTTATTTGGATGACATGAGTAATGAGAAGGGAAGGAGATGAAGTTTGTTTAGATGATTTCATTCTTCATATGTGTATTTATATGTTAAATATGGAAATACATTTTAAAAGTACCTTTGCCCTCCTTTCCACTCAGATTTGGAGGGAAAGAAAAATGGGATATTGGAGGGGAAAGTCCCCTCCTTTCCCATCATTCCCCTCCAACTTAAACTCAACCAAATGAGGGGAACAATTTCCCCTCCTTTCACCCCCAACCAGACCCTAGTTGCACCACAGCTAGTGAGTCAGCACTGTCAGCTTATCAGTAAATCTGGTTGATCATCAGATAATAGTGGAAGAGTTGGCAGAACAGATGGATTCTGATCCAATTTTGATAGATGGTTCAGATGTATCTTTTGGTTTACTCGCATCTGAAACTTAGGAAAATAGGCCTCTACTGAGATTCACAAATAGTTTCTGACTAACTTTATAGTCTTGAATAAGGTAGCAGGACTTCAACTCCCCCCCAACCCAAGTGTGAGGACAAACTTGGTTAGGAGGATCGTGCAGTAAAGATTCGTAGTGTCCAAGTATATGGCATTACATTCATGCCCATGCTTCTCCATGAAAGATGTATGCAGAAGAATCTTCCATGTAGAGGAAATTGGTAAGTAGAAAGGAGACCGCTTGTTCCAAGATCATTGAACTGTATGTCAAACCTACACAATTCCTTATTCAAATTTCATTTAAATGCCATATATAATTTCATTTAACTCCGCCTATATTTTATAGCCGGTCCCAAGCCCGGATAAAGGAGGAGGGTTGTGTTAGGCCCCGACAGCCAGCATAAAATCATGTCGAATCTTATGAACATGGATCAACGAAATGGCGTCGTATGATCCATGTAGCCGACCCCACCTAGTGGGATAAGGCTTTGTTGTTGTTGTTGTTGCTGCCATATATAATTTTACAATGCTTCTTTTAGGGGTACAAGGATGTCTAGCAAAAGACTAGCCATCCTGGTGTATATATAGAAAGGAACAATGAAGCACAACAAAAGAATAACTCCACAATGCTAATCTAAGTGACGTCATCAAGTTTTGTTTATGCGATGTGGTACCAATTGAGGCATGTTCTGCAATTAAACATTGTTTGTAACAATCAATACAACAACAACAACAACAACAAAGCCTTATCCCACTAGGTGGGGTCGGCTACATGGATCATACGACGCCATTCCGCTCTATTAGTAACCAAACCCTTCGGTATATTTGTAACAATCAATAAGAATATAAAATACATCATTAGAAAAAAAAGAGATAAAAATAGAACCAATTTGCACACCAAACAAAAATACATAAAATATGAATAAAGTGTTGTCACTTTTTTTAGAGCAAGTATGGTCACATTTAAAAGGTGTTTCATGGATGATCACGCTTGCTAAAGATACTGAGACATCACAGGCCCTCAGAGAAGAATGCTGGCACATGACGATAGTATAAAAAATGGAATGTTCATTTCAAGTGGTCACTAATATATTTCTAGTTGAGAATACTAACACAGAATTATTATCATAGCTTCTTACTGTAGATATGAGAATGAGTAGCATAAAAAAGAACTAAAAATTATTTGAAAAGAATAAATATGTCATTTCCAATTTCTCATGCTTGTAAGACTGATGCCAAATTCTTAGTGAAGCTGAAACAAACCATTTGAGCATTTTACTTGGCACTGCTGGAGCATTTGTTTTAACTGTATTACAGCATGATGGTTGTAAGTTTGTATCAGATAAAGAAAATCTCCTTCCGTGATACTTAGCGTGTTACATCAAGGGGCTCAACCTAAAATTAGTACAAATGACCTCAGATCATAGGTCTAGGTCATGAAAATCTTTCAAATAAGTAACAGCAAACAGAGTTATAGAATGTGCAATGCACATTTCAAAATAAGTGGATGAAGTCGAAAAAGGATGTTGTGTGAATGAAATATGATGTCATAAGTTTATTGAAATTCTATATGGTAAAAGGAAACCTTTGACTGGAATGCCATGATGCGCTGCAGTATAACAGAATGTATTTTCAAATAGCTCTCATGACTAATTGACTATCAAGAAACATCTACCAGGAGTTATGCAATACTTCTTTTGAGGGGAACTGAGCATATAAAGTTAAGCGAATATATCAAAAGAACAGCAATGCAAACCAAATATAATCCAATAATTGATAGCAGCATAACAGAAGAACTGCAGCAAATAGCCACTATGATCCAGAGGCAGCCGATACAGTTCACAGCCATGTGAAGGGCATAACAGGAGAGGCTTCACGTTCGTGCAGATGATGAACATAAAGCTCGACCATTAAGAGGACTAGCTGATCTTTTGGTTGAATTTGCATAGCAATGCATGGCGATTAGTGAAGGACAAAAGGTTTCACCTTTAGTGAGGCAACGCTTTAGCCCCTTGCCTTGAGCTCGGCAAGACGGCGGGAGAGATCATCCTCGTCGACTTTCTCCTTCTCCTTGGCAGGTATGGCGTGGGCGGCGGGCTGTGGAAGGCCAACAGACACCTCGAGGCCGTAGTCATCAGCAACCTGTTGCATGAGGCTGTTGACCTCTCCCTCAGGGGTGGAGAGGCTGGTAGACCCGGCCATGGCCCCTTCCATGAACTCGGCCTGGACCTCCATGTTGACGAACTGCCGCTCAAACTGGTCCATGGTCTCGGACATCTTCTGGAGGTTGCCGGTGGCGAGCGCGGAGTCGAGGGAGCGGACGATGGACCCCATGGATTTTCCGATGGCCTGCATCTTGGCCTGGGTGTCGAGGCGCGCCACGACGGCGTCGAGGCGGGAGGAGAGGCGGAGGTAGTTCATCTGCTCCGTACGCTTGCGGATGGCGTTCTCGGCGTAGATCCGGGCGCCGTCCATGTTTCCCTTCTCGATAGCCTTCTTTACCTTGAGCTTCTCCGACTTCTCCTCCTTCTCGCACTTGCGCGCCTGCCGCTGGAGGCTCTTTGACGTGAACTTGAGATCCATGATCTGGTTCATCAACTTCTCCGTGTTGCCCATGGCGATCGATCAGCGGCCGCGATCAGGGTACCGGCGGAGGACTGCGACGAATTTTGAGGGGGGAAATTAATGCTAGGGTTCCGGCGAGCAACGCAGAGACGCGTGGGAGATGGAAAGAAGAGGAACGAACGGGAGGAAGAATAAAAAGGGGACGAGGCCGCGTGAAGACCGCATTACAAAAAGAAGACTTTGTAAAGAAGAAAAAATGCGACGTTAAATAAAATGCTCACATTCGGCTCGGCCGTTTACCTGCCCGTTAACCTCTCGAAGCTAGTGCTTAGTACCGCTAGATCGGACGGGAGTGTTAACGGGTCCGTGTCTTTTGGGAGCCAATAGTAAGATCCCGTTTTGGTTAAACTTTAATATGCAGTTGGGTTGAAGGATAAGTTTTAATGAAATAAATAAATAGTATTCTTGAATAAAAAATAGATATATTCTTATTCTGTTTGGTTTCGAGAGAATATAATTTGAAAATATTATATTTTATATAAAAATATTTTATTATGAATAGTTATACCTATTATGATAATAAATGAATAAATAATAAAAAAATAAAGTATGATTAAAAAGATGTTAAAAGAAGAGAATATTCCTATTTTTTTTTGTTTTCAAAGAATACACATATTTTCGCTTCTGAAATAAAATAGTGATTTCACGTGGTTTTTTTAAAATTAAAGTTTGACCATTTTATATTTATTCTGCGCAATGTTTGATTATATTTTAAGAATATTCTATTTATTTCGGAACTAACCATAAGGAATTTATAAATTGTTTTATAAAAATAAAAAAGATATCAAATTTATTTATAAATAAAAAAAGCAAACGAGAATTATTTTATTTTTTCTAAAAATTTAAGTCAGTTAACTTACAACGACTTATTCGTAAACTTAAATTTCAATCAATAAAATATTTGAATTAATAAAATATTTATCAGTAGTTCAACGTATTTTATATAAAATAATGGCATGGCATATGGATAAGTTCTCACTTTTCAATTGGACTTTCAATTGCAGGCCCATTAATATTGGGATGCATGCATGTAGGAGTGTTCACAGGATCAGGTCGACCCGGTGAACCCGACAATCCGATCCGACCCGATCTAGTTTGGGTCGGGTCGGACCCGACCCGATTCGAATCCAACCCAACGAGGGTTCGGGTCGGGTACAGATTGGAAAATTCCTACCCGAGTCGACCCGACCCGACCCGATGACTCGACTTTTATTATTATTTTTTTAATTTTTTTTACTTATTTTTAGTCATATAGTTGATTTAAAATGAAAAAAATATTAAAATAAAATATTTTAATTATGAAAATAATGCTCAAATATTCAAAAAAATATTTTATATTTTATAATAATTATTAATTATTTTTATATTAAAATAAATATAAAAAAGTAAGACAAAAAATATAAAAAAAAGAAAAAAAAGGTGGTCGGGTCCGAACCGGGTCGGGTTGTGTCGGATTTTCTGCCCCAAGGGATTTGACCCGATCCGTTTGATTGGGTCGGATCGGATTTGTTCACGGGTCGGGTCCAACCCGACTCCTGAACACCTCTACGTCCATGGCTTGTTAAATAAAGGAATTTTTTTTACCGTGTTAAAATAAAATTTTCTCAAGTAGAAAAAAAGGTTTGGTTTGAGATAATAATTTGTTACAATGGAATTTGAATGCGTATTTATTTATTAATATGACAAGTAATTAAACCCCCAAATGCAAGAGATTAGGAAAAGGAATTAAAATCTCTAACAATCATCTCGTCATGAAATTGGATTGTCAAATTCAATATTCTCAAATTTGATCGGTTGCATGATTCCTTGGAAGAAATCACACAAAGGGCGGGGGACAAAAAGACGATTTTTTCATAGTAATTTAAAAAGGTATTAGAAGAAGAAAAAAATGAACCTATTTATCATGAATGCCTTTTTTTTTTTTACAACCGTTGAAATATAAAGAAATTATATTATAACCATTTCTTAAAAAATAAATTATGTACTATTTCGATGAGTTGGATATGGGCAGTGCACACGTGAGATGAAAATAGAACATATTGTTGTTCTTACAAAACTCAATCCATATTTTCTTTTGGGTTCTTCAGATTCAAGTTTAATTTGTTCTCCGATGATATTTTTACTTATTTTTTCTGGTGTGTTGGTACACATGAGAAGTGAAGGAATTATGCCCTTTTGAGCTAGAAGATAGGTCATGTGTAATGTTTCGAAATTCAACCCCATTACGAGAGAAAATTTTGTGACTTGTTGACTGTCAAGAAAAATGACACGTAAGCAAAAGACTTAACTAAAATATCATAGTAACCAAAGATAATGCGAAAGTTGAATAATAAAAAGTACATTATATATGGCATATAAAAATTAACGCCTTATACATCGTCTCAAATACAACTCGATCAATAAAAATGAAATACACTCAAAACCATATGCACAAGTCATTTGAACTATAGTCGCCGCAAAACATCGTAGATAACTCAAACACATGTGGGAATCACACAGAGGAGTAAACTCAATTGTTGTATAAAACTTTAATAAATCATGAGAGATCATATTTTCATTTTTTTTTCATTTCATTGTTCATATTCATGGTCATAAGGACAAATTTCTTCATTCATTTTTTGCCATTCATAATCTTTCATTTTGTCCATGTGTTGGAAGAGCTCTTGACTTTTAGGGAGTACCATTGCAAACACATAAATGTGTAATTACTTAAACCATGGTGGGCCAATGGGGATCAATGTCATGGCAAGTGTCCCATAAGGGAAGATGACCTCGCTCAAGGTGTAAATATCAGTAGGTGGAGAATATCTACGAGAAGTGCCTTGCACAAGGCTATCATTTTAACTTTTATATCATGAACGTATCTTTCAATTACTCGAATCAATCAAGGCTCCAGATCATCTTTAAGTTCACGTCATTAAGTACCAATCAAATGGACATAAGGTTTAAATTAGGGTCATATTTTCTTTGTCCATAAATTGGACGTCCGAAAGTTCGAGAGGTCGATGGACATCCGTTTGATCTATATTCATCGGTCGACCGAAAGTGATTCAATCATCCATTATGAGTTCACCTTTCGACTGTTCAAAGGTTGTATATGAATCGGTCAACTAAAATAGATTCGGTCAACCATTATCATATAAAGAGGTTCTCAAACTTTTAGTTGAGAGTTTCGATCAGTTGAAACTCTGTCAGCCGCCCGTTGGAACCAGCTTCATGATCTTGGTCGATCGAAAATGATTCTGTCGGCCTTCGAATCATTTTCTGGCGTGAATAGTGCAAATCAGACATCCAAAATAGTTACGATCGAGTGTTGTCATTGTCATTTTTTAATCTTAACTTTTTTTTCAGTTCGATCGTTTGAACGAGTTTTGGACTTTAGTTTTGATCCAGATCGATCATCCGATATAGTTTTGGACGTCCAATCCGGTAGTCGTTATACTATTGTTGAGATGATTCGGATGCCCAAAAAGAATTTGATTATCTGTTTCAGATCGGCAAAGCCGCATGTCATCGCTGGATCCTTAAGTTTTCAATCAGTTTTTCAATACAAACACAGATCTAGCATCCTAAACATATTCCTAATATATGGCATGACATAGTGATTAAATCATAACATAATCGTTTCATTTTAATTCATACCAATTTCATGAATCATAATACATCAAATTTTCAAAATCATCTTACAATCTATTGCATACTAATTCCTCATATTTAAGGCATAGAATAATTTTCTTTTTATCTACACTAACATGCATAAGAATCATATCCATCAAATACATCAAATATTGCATAGAAATCAGATCTATATCACTCGACCGAATAGTCCTTTAAAGAAGACGCACATAATCCTCATGCACTTAAATCAACTAACATGCACTATAGCATGATGTCTACCCATCCTATCATAAATTCTAGACACAAAACAATCCTTAAAAAACATGCATAATCTATTTGAAAAATCTCCATGATCCAAATCCCGAATAACACACCTTGTTTGCCATTTTCTTCTATTCTTCTTCACTAGTTCAGCTTCCACATGTGTCCTCTTCGTCCTCCTCTCGATTCACATGAAGATGACCCTCCAAAACCTTTTGGTCGTTCCCAAAAGGAGGAAGAACACGAAAAAATGAGAGAGAGAGAGAGAGAAGAGGGATAATGGAGAGGGAGTTTCAAAAATAGCTTAAATAAGTTAATCAACCATTTACTTCCTCAAATTGTGAGTGGGAAGGTTACAAATCCTTGAACGTAATGGTGGTGTAATGGAGAGAGAAAAATATCATAACCGAGATCTTCTCCTTTTTGCCATTACACTTTCAAAGCGCCCGAAAGTGTTTCGATCATCCGATGGTGCGTCGGCTGAACAACTACTGACTTATCGCGGTATTGGACACCCATTCCACTTTCGGGCATTCGATAATCTGATGTCAGCAATATTTAAATATTTTTAATTTTATGGAAATTTTAATGTCTTCCATTATAATATCTATATAAAAAAATTCGTCTTTGAATAGAGCTTACCAAATAGATGTGGAAACTCCTTGTGCATCTTTGATTCAAATTCCCACGTCACATCCCTTTGGTGGTTGATATTTTCATGTGACCTTAACCAGTTGATGTGGATAATTATGACATATATTTTCCTCACTATTTTGCATGCACATATCACTTATTATATAAATATTCCTTCACATAGACATGCGCATGACATGGATTTAATGCATTTCAAAAGTTCTCCACATAAATGTTCATTTTGCACTAAAGTATGCTCACGCTAGCTTGAAGATTCATTTGATTTATCGTCTCTTTCTGCAAGGGAGCTGATGAGCTTCAGAGGATGAAGTAGAGTGGCCAAACCATGCACCATTATCTGCACTAAGGACCGTTGATTTGTTATCAGGCTAAGAAAGGAGCCAAAGAGAAAGGCAGAACATCAAACACTATCCACATTGGGGACTAGCTAGCTCCTTCACCTCCTTGACGCGAGCAAGCTTTCCAGGCAGTAAAGGGGGACCACAGAAAAACTGTCAAGCCACAGGTTGCAGCAGAGGGACAAGCAAAAAGTAGGAGAGAAGAGAACCGACAGGAGGCAGAGGAAAGGAGGTGGATATAAAAGGAGGAGAAGCTGCAACTAAGAAAAGGGGGCTCTTCAGAGGGAAGAAGAGAGGAAAAATGAAATAGAGAGGAAGAAAAAAGGAAGAGAGTAGGAAAGATAATGTCTCTAACCATTTGTGGAGAAGTGTGTGTTCTCCACATGACTTGTAACTAACTAGCCCTGCTGAGGTCGGGAGGTGCATATGCCATTCGGATTCATGTTCTTTAGCTATGTTTTCTTCTAATACTTTTCATGATCAATGACCGAGCATTGATGCTTTCCTGTGTTTTTGATGATATTGCCATGGTTCCTGTTTTACTGTTTGATTCTCTGTTATATGAAATTTGAGTTTATTGAACTCTTTTCATTTTGCACCCCTGACCATAAGGACATATTAGTCTTCATCATGACCGAACGTAGAAAAATCTAACCTGAATGAAGATAGTTCCGTGTCAGCTCTTGCGTTTTCCACGTAGTTGTAAACCTAGGAGAAGTTTTTTGAACTACTTGCTGCCTTGCTCTTCCGACCGTAGGGATGTTATATACTTTATCGCGACCGAACATGGAGAGATCCAACCTAAGGCAAGCAATGATCCTTGGTTTTGGTTTTCAAAGAATCAATAATGGAGTCTTTCATGGTGTGGTTTAGACGTCATTCATCCTTTAATCCACGACCTGAGAAGGTTGAGCGCACTCCGATTTTTTGGCAATGAACGATCGCATTGAGTCAGAAACTTGGGATTACTTTGAACGACTTTAAGGGACGATCGTGTATTCTTCTTTCACCATTGCTGTGTTTGATCTCTTTTGAGTTCCCTGGAAGTTTGACTCAAAGAAGGATATCCTTTAATCCTCGACCAAGTCTGTGACCCAAATCTGGTAGACAAGAGATGAATCATTTCTGAGAACCTCCAGTGAACTCCAAAATGTATTTCCTGAATCGAAATCTTCTTCTCCTTTGAAAAGCGTCTAAGCAGTCTTGAAAATACTGATATCTAGCATTCTACCCGAGAGGGTGATCCATATTCCACTAGGGAAGGTGTAAGTCGACCGAAGCCTCCCTGCCTTAGATGTATTTCTTTTGAATGCCAGATGCTCAGTGGACCGGAGACTTAAACTCAAATCCTAAAGGAAAGCACTATTCGTAATTTGACAATAACTTGAACCCTTTCTTTTATGAACTTCTTTCATGCATGTAGACACAAGCTTTCCGCCAACACAAATGTGTGGGTGCAAAGTCGAGTGCCTTTATTATAGAAACTAACCAAATGCGTGTGTGAAAGGGGGACTCGATCACTTTACCCACTGCATAACTTTAAATTCTACAGCAAAAGCACCTCCCATAAGCCCTCAGCACGTGTCTTTGATTTACTATCTAGCCATCTTCTTTAATATTAATCATCGTATTTATAACATTCACTCTTTTACATTCCGAAAAGAAAAAAATGAAAATATAAAAAAACATTTAGGTTTCCTCTTTACGTTACATTTCCATTCCTTTTTCTTCTCTTTTTTTCAGTGCTTACTTTTCACATCTTGTTTCGAAGGATTTTTTTAAAGATTTCATTGACACTGCTTCCCTATGGATTGAACCTCAAGCACTACAATAATGCACCATATGTTTGCGGGTTGCATTTCGATAGTGTAGAAGACTACAAATTTTAAAACTTCATTCGTTATATTTACTATCCAAAGGTAATACGCTTGAATATTGGGTAGACTTGTGTATTGGAGATTTTTTTACTCCCCTTTCGTGTGATATTCTCTATACATACTTTATGTGAGTCATCAGTGGTACCTCCTTGTCCTTCCGGTACTATACCTTGTGCTCTAAAATCTTCATAGGATACTCCGCATAGATCTGGTCTTCCTTCATATTCAGCTCTTCGATTCTGGTGACATTGGCATCGTCAAGAAACATGAAAGACATTGTGAACTCATCCATATGAATGGGGTAATGCCAATATGTATGCTCCTTCGTCAACCAATCTAGAATCTCGAAGCAGCCAGCAAACTAAGGGTCGAGCTTTCCTCATTTGCTGAACCACATGACACCCTTCATTGAAGATATCTTCAGTAGTACCTGTTGTCCGAGTAAAGGGGGCTAAAGGATGGGCATGTGAGAGGCGCGTTCATGGATTTGGCTACCTTTTATTTCAATCATTTTTCCTATATGAATTATTAACTCAAAGGACATTTTGAATGATTTTGAAATTGTCGAATTATAGTGTAGAGTGGTTAATGAGCATTTGGCTCGTGAGTTTGGTTAGAGAGTGAGAGTGAGCTTGCGGTTCATTGTTTTGGGTTTGAGACCCACTCTTTTTATTTTATTTTGAATTACTAGTAATGCCTCTATATCTGCATGTAATAGCTAAATTTTCTTAATTAAATTACTTGAGATGAAATATATAAAATATTATATATGATGCATGGACGAATTTATGAATACATCATGCCAAAATTTTTGAAAAATTTAAGAGTTAATTTATTTTTAAATGTTGAATTTTTATTGGAGATTTGAATTTGAATGAATGATTTTATGGATTCACTCTTTGTGGCACCAAATGGGGAGTTGGGCATTATAAGTTAGAGCTTAAGCGTTAGATCCAATTCACGGGTAGAAAAGGGTAGTTTCATGTCATGTTGTGTGTGCATGTATTGATTGGAACACATGTACTTGTTTGATATATCTTTTTGTTATGAAATATTTTGCTATCTTTGTATGTGTATACAATTGTTTGAGAGTTCATATGAGGCTGAAGATGCTTACTTATTATATATATAAAATGCTATGAGGAACATTGGAGAAATTATTCTTATGGACATCCATAAGTTGAAAAGTTTGCTAAATACACGTGGGGAATGATATATTTACTTGAATGATGATGTACTTGTTAATTGTAAATGTTCATTGTCATGTGATTGATCATATGCTAATAAGAAATGATATGTTATATGAATGATGTTATGATATAATATTCGAACTTATGCATAAAAAAATGTGAATGCATCATATGATTTGATGCTTGTATGAATCATTATTTATATTATGATATCCATAAGAGGTATGTATCAGTGATATAATGTTTACTAGAAATTACAAAGATAGCAAATGTGAACCTAGCTAGGCTAATGTGATAATTAGCAAGTGAAAATGTGACACGAACCTAGGAACGAAACTTATATATATTAGAGTAAGAAAATTAACATGAAATACTTGATGAAACAAATAGGATATAATGGTCAACAAAGGATTGGTGTTTATAAAACTAAATGCACAAATAAAGTTCAAGGAATTTTATGCCTAGTGCATATGCTTGAGATTAGTATGATAACATCTTATTAATATGAATATATAAAAGAAAACTTTGAAATACATTTTGGAGTGACCACCATAGTAAACTCTTAGGGTTTGAACATAGGATTGTGCTTTATTGATTGTATCCTTTGGCAAATTATTGTATCATAATCTTGTAACCATTCTCAATATTGATGAAACCTAGACGACTAACAACTTGCTGGTCATTCTTTCTTGTTTTGGAAAAATCATTCTATGTGAGGAGGATGAAGTAAGTGAGATGATAAATAAGTAATCCCAAAAATTGTTGGGTTGGAGATTCATTGGGTTCAATGGATTGTTTCATTGATTTATTTTACTACAATAGAAGGAAATTTAAGAACGCTTTCGACAAATCATTTATTGATAAAACTTAATGGGAAAAATATGGATAAGAAAAAATCACAAATGCGAGTTAAGTTCTCACCGAGTTATCCACAAATGTCATTAATATTTATGATACATTAGCTATTGGTCGACTGCTAGGAGTTAGTAACAAAAAGAAAATTTATATGTTGTCTTATCAACATGCTATGGGGAGTAAAGTGTAAAAAATCGTTGATCATTGGCCATATAACAAAGGAATTTGGGAAAATAATTTTGATTTCCTAATTAACTCCACAAGTTAAGTGAAACGTAAAAGTAATAACTCTTAGCTGATATATACACGATTAGTATCTAAACATTGATCTTTTCTTTGGATTAGGAAAAAAGCTACAAGAGTTCATGGAGATTAAATTAAATTGATTATCCTTATTTTCAAAATAAGTATATTTCCATGGATGTTGTATTTGGAGTGAATAAAAGAAAATGACGGCATGAGCAATGTAAAAAAAATTGAATTAATTGATGCAATTATATTGAGAATGGACAGTAATGTTTCAGAATAAATTGAGAATAGATGGCAAGTTTTAAAGTTGTATAGTTGATTCAATCTATTTCAAGTGAGTTGTTGATTGATCATAGCAACATCTTTGATTATCACCTAGAGTATGCTAGGTTGGAGTTTATCAAAAGATTAATTGGAGTGGGACTCATGGACATCGATCAAGAACTCAAACCTAACCAAGTGTATTGGTTAAAAGCTTATCGGGAGAGCAATTGGAGTGGATACCTTCCAATCCTTATTCTTAACTTGAATCAACACATCATGTCGTCATAATTGGTGGATAAGGAGTTGTATCAGTAATTAGTTTTAAGTTTACTTTGTTAAAATAAGAGAGTCTAGTCAAATTATGTGTCAAGATCGAAGAGAGAATACAAGATTATGAATTTTGTTCGTTAGTGTCAAGAAGGCCAATGGAGGGAGTTTTAAAGGGAAGACAATTTTAAATACTTCTAATACTTGTGGATAATAAGATCAAACTGATTAAGTTATTATATTTATGTTTGTGGGATTTAACTAGTGAAGGAATTGTCCATTGATGTGTAAGTCGTGTTGTTGTTTCAAGAGAGAAATTAGAATTTTAGTAAGATTCTTGTGTGGAGGGTAAATTTTCAATTTTTGGCAAAATTATCATGGGTCCTACATTTTACCAACGAATTAAAAAAAAGAATAAAACATTTATTTTGTATTGAAATGGTTGATTGGAATGAATTTCAGTGGAATTGAATTGTAATCCCTCTAGTGTGGGTTCTTATATTGTCAATATCACTATGAAGAAATTGTTCTTATAAATGTTTGTTCATTAAGTTTTGAGGTTAAGTGTTAGTTTTTAAATTATATTGAATGAGAGAGAATAAAATTTTGTTGAGGTAACTATTTAACTATGTTAAGTTTGGCGGAGAGGAAATCTATATTTTTAGTTTTTGAGATATCTTGCTAGATTAGACATGAACAAATTCTATCATGAAACTTAAATGGATTTAACATTACTTGGTTGAGGAAAAGATATATTTTGAAATACCAAACAATAGTTAAAAAGTAATAATATTGAGTTTTATAATTATCAAATTCTCAGAGTTGTTTGGGTGAGTAAGGTCAATAATATATTATATGTTTCCATGATTAGTTTCGACAAGAATAAATGATGTGAATCACATATCTATTCTTCGAAACTATTTACTCAAACCTCAACAAGTTATAGTATATTGATACAATTAAGTGAGAATATAATCTCTTATGAAAAATCAAATGTAGACTTTGACACATGATATAAGATAGCTACGTGGCTCGTAAAAAATAATGGTGTATGAATCGCGAAAAAGAAGAGACCATGTGGAATGACCTCATAAGGTTATCCTTATCTATTAAACAGTACACGAGTACAAATTTCGAGGATGAAATTATTTTATGGATGCTGTAATCGTAACAACCTCACAAGTTTAAGAAAAAAATTGGAATTTATATATTAGTAAAAGTCAATATGGTCATTTCGGCCAAAAAAATAAAAAAAATGTGGGGTACACAGGGGGGGAGAGGGAGAGCACAATATCGCCTCCCCCGACCTCCTGTGTACACGAGAGCATAAGATGACTAGTTGTTGTTACTTTTATTGCACCGTTCGTCTCCGTCCAACCTCTATGTTTTTTATCGAGAGGTACTATCAGAAAGAGGATGACGAGGTCGATATTTTGAAATGGTTAGAAGAAGTTTCGCGTACCATATGTGTGGGACGCCATTTTCAAACATCGAAAAAGGGGAGACACAAACGACCTTGATTCGACTCCGATTCGTGTCGATTCTTCTACAGGTATGTTTGTCATTGTTTGGAGAGTGATTAGCTTCATTTTTAGTTGACTTTGATAAAGTTTTGGCCCAAATCGAGAAGGTGGCTGAGGGGGTTTCTGATGACATTCTTGCGGTTTTTCGACGGGTTTGGCATGGGCTCCAGCAAACTATCATCACTACTCTGGTAAGTGCACACATGAGAAGGAAATCAATCAATATTTTCTTTCACGTTCTTCATATTCGGGTTTTGATCATTCTTCGATGATATTTTGGCGACTAGTTTTATGGTGGTGTCTAGTAAGTTAATGGTGGTACATATGAGAAGGGACTTCAGTTATGTGAACTGATTAAAGTATTTTTATTTTATTTTTTTATGAAGAAGATGGGCAATGGTTGTTTCGACGAATGCGATTGTAATTTTCAAGAGTGGGTGTAGACAGGATACCTAAAAGTGTAGTTAAGTGTTTTATTAGAAATTGCTTTAAGGTTTGATTAGAACTTCGTTTATAGGGGGTGATAATCAGATTGTGATAATTCTAACAATTTCGACATATGACTGTCATGTTTGTTTGTGTGTCGAGAGAGTTGGTTAAGTGTATTGTATATGTGCTATTTTGTACTTTGTAAGAAGCCAAAGTCATTTTATGAAATGTAAGTTTAAGAAATATTTGTCTGCTTTAAATGATCATCATAAATTTTTATAGTTGTTTAATGGTATTTTTGTTCTTGTGTTATTTATCTCGTGTTTTCTTAACTTTTCTCAATTTTATTTGATCGTCCATAATGAGTTGTGAACTCCGGATTAAACCAAGGTTTAAATCGAGATCGTAGCATTTAATCATAGACATGCTTCATAAACATCATTTTTATATAATCATACATTTTATTAACATATTAAGTTAATTTAGATGTTCATATAGTCATGCATGTGTAGTAATTACCATTCAAATTAAAGCATAATACTAACTAAATTATCTGTAAGCATTGCAAAGAAATTATATAAGGTTATTAGGAATAAATTTTAAATTTTATAAATATTATAATACATATATTTAACTATTATTAAATAATGTTGATTATAAGTTTTTAAATACTAACTTGTAACAAAAGAAATTGATTGGACCTTCACTTTTATCCAATAAGATTTTAAGCAGCCAAAGTAGGCAACTCAATAGCTGCATAGTAATCTATTTTTTTGAACCCCCATGTGATGTGGTAAAAATCTGTAAAAATCTTATACATTGCCTATTCTTATCCTACGATAGACAAAATATTTTCATGAGCAAACCCTTGTATAATGGCCAGAAGAAATTCGGCAGGATCGTTGCATTAAGGTGAGTACCCTAATCGAAAATTGACTTTCAGTTGAGAGGACCACTTGTTCATGGTTCATACTAAATAAATTATAAGAATTTTCACAGTTAATCCTTTTGACGTTAGCTTTAGTGGCCACTATAATAACCTCAAAAGGAGTTTTATATAAGAAGTTATTAATATAGTTTCACTGGTTACTCACTCTATCCTGAGTTAGAGTTAGGTTCATGCTGTAAATTAGGGCATGATTATATGGTAAACTGAATTAGGGTTTAAAGTTTAAGTATATTAAATTTTAATCATCTAATTTATACTTTTACATATGGATAAATGAATTTTTCATCATGTATGTATTCCTCTATCATGTTTCAAAATATAGACAGAACCTAAACTGAGTTTACTATTTTTGTTAGAAGAGTATACCATAAATTAAATTCTATAGTTTTTATGTATAAACACTACTAAATCCTAGTTTCTATAAAAATTAGAATCTTCTCAAATATACAATATTTTATGAAGATATAAATTATTCTTTCAGTGACACACAATCTGCTAAAACACAAACCCTAGGTACAATTGTCTAGACTCTTATGATTTACTCACTGAGATCTAGTTGATGATATATATAAGTTCAAAACCTTAGTAAGTCTAGTTTTTAATTCATCTAGAATATTTGGTCATTGAGTTAAGAAGTTATGAAGTATTAGCCTGCAAATTTGAGATAACATATAGCCAAGCTTTGAAAGATTGAGTAGTATTAAATAGTTTGAAATGTGTAATAGCATATGGATATAGACATATGAGATTGAACATTACTATTTCAAAGAAATTATATGTATTCTAAGTTGCATAAGAATTCATGCATCATGAGCATTGATGCAAGAATTAATAATAATTAAATGTTACCAAAATGCACAAACCGCTCAAGTAATAAAGTGGAAAGTATATGTTGTCAGTAATTAATTTACTTAACTAAACTAATCTCAGAGGCTAATAAGAGACGGCATAAAGTTTGGGTAAAAGTGTGTAGAAAAGTAAAGATCTAAAACTAACGATGCGTAAGTCCTTAGGATGATATATAATGATTAGAACAATCTATATTTTCTGTAAAATTAAGTATAAACATGAAGATCAGATTTAGTTTCTAGACAGATTAAGGACACTGAAGATATGATCTCCCTAATTGGGTAAACCATTAAAACAATAATAATTTGAAAGTATTCCGCACAGATATATTCTCAGTTATATTGAAATCAAGATGCAATATGTTGTAATCCTTAAATTATGTAATTGTCCGCACGAGTCAATTATACAAACCGCACAATCTAATATTCTACATGGATTCTATTAGATTATGACATGTATTGTTTCGACATAAAAGCTAAGAATCAATTCGAACAAAAAAATATGAATTAAGGATTGATTACACTACACAGTTAATAGTCATCCTAAACATCACTAAATTATGAAGGAAAGCATTAAGTATAACAACCATGTTCATAAAAAAATAAACTAGCTATTCTTTGTTTAATCAGAAATCAAAATTGTTCATACACAAACTCTTGCAACTAAAATAAAAAAGTAAAATTAAAACTCCCAATTCAGAGTATTATAACAGAGGTAAAATATGAAAATCTAAAATATCATCCCAACAATATGTAGAACAAAGAGTACTCTTCAGAAACAATGATGAAATCGTTGCGCAATCCTCGCACGAGTCTACCACATAGAAATCTTCTCTTTTGTCCTTCAGAAGTCCTCCTTCATTCTTGGCTTGAAAGCTTCGATTGTAGGCCCTAGCATGATTATTTCTGATTGCCAGATGTCCATTTTTATAGAGACTCAAGTTTTCATGAATTTGAGAAGAAACGAAAACATTTTCCTTGCGAAATAAGGTAAATTCGGAGTCCTATTAGTTCTAAAAGTTATGTCTTGTAAAACTTCGCAATTACTTGTCTAATTTATTTCCAATTGATCTCCAGGACATATGGTAAGAGTTGGAGTCCTTGTGCATTGAGAATTCTTTCGAAAATATGTTTCCATATCGAAAACAATGTCCATCGCGCCCTAGAGCAGATCTTCACAGCTCAATCAGAATAGAATTTGGAGTTGTCTGCAGCCGTCACGAGGTGTGACATAGGTTTCATGGCCATGAATAAGGATTTTCTGATTGAAACACACAACTACTATTGACTTCACGGCTCGTAATAAACTATTAACGACCCGTGAAGTTCAATTGTAACCTTTTGTAAGATTCGTTATTATTGTTTCACGACACGTGATGACATTTCCTTTTCGAATTGCGAGAGGAGCCGTGAAGCTTGTGTATTCATGAATTTCTGATTTAACGGTTGTGAGACATTTGTCACAGCCCATAAGTTTCTGAGTCGTGCAGTAAGGTTCGTGCGGTCCGTGAAATGGAAACCTGGTGCGTGAAACTCAATCTTCACGGCCGTGAGATATATGTAACGGCCCATGAAATTCTCTTTAGCGATCTTCTTCTGCCAAGATCGTGAAAGATAATAGTTGGGCCGTTAAACCACCTTTCATGGCCCATGAGGAGAATACAACGACTCGTGAAATACAAGAATTGATTTTTCGAAAGTTGAATTGTCTCTGTTTTGCGTGCTTCTTCTTTTATTCCCTTCTTCCGCCATTTTTCATCAATAATTCCTACAAAATACACCAACTAGAGGTAGATGGATACTTCAAAGGATTTTAAAAAATAAACATAAAAATAGATGTATGCTATGAGCAAATTATACAAAATAAGCCTAAATACAAGAATAATTATATGTTGTAAAATGCATGCATCAAGCATACATTGCATATTATTTTTACTAGTGATTGAAAAGTAAAAAATGCATTATTACTTATATGAAAACATCAAGCTATAAGTGAAAGGAGAAAAATCTATTAAACCTCCTTAAAAATATAAAGCATAAGGTGAGTGAGTAAATTTACAATATAGAAAAATGATATATGGTATTTCTTTTATAATATTTTAAAGTAAAGATAATTATTATTGTTGAAACATATTTTGAACTATGAAAAGTACTTATGATATTGTTCAAGGATTTATATGAGATAAACTTATGCATATCCATTTAAGAAAATATTTTCGAGGAACAATACTTGTAATGTTAAAATAAGATTTACTTGATATTGGTATGTGATTAGGACATATGTCCTTTGTTACTATTAAACTCAATATGTTCATTGGCTCTACTAGTTGAAAAATGACTCTGGGGCCATGTCTTTGTCATTTGGGGGCTACTTAACGTGCACGTATTAACTCATGTTATAATCTACGTGATCATATCGACTTATGATTATAAAGTTATGCTTGAACACATGATCATGAAGGTTTGCGACACATATTGACTCATGATGATTGCTCTGTGACACATATTGATCCATGTTATACGTAGCATATTCATATTGACCCATTATTGTGGAGTTCTACTTAACTGTATGATAGATGCATGATCATTAAGGGTCTGTTTGGATTTGAGAGTTTTGGGATGGAATATGAAGGAATGATATTATATATACTTTACTTGGTTACATTTTCATTTAAGTTAAGAGGGATGAGATGGAATAGCTAAGCCTTCCAAGCATCACATTTTTCATTCCACCAAATTGGTGGAATGAGAATGAATAGACAATTTTAAACCAAAATGACTCCTCTTTGTCCTTCGTTCCAACCTGAGCGGCTATGGTTAGGCCACGCAGACATCCTCCTCGTGTCATACCGGCCACTTCCTCTCAAATAGCAGCGCCCACTACAAAATGGATAAATTATATATAACATTATAAATCATATAAATTATATAACATAAAAAATATAAACCTACAAAGTGTTATAATGTTAAAAATATAAATCATTTTTTAGATACATTACTTGGTGGCTAAGTACTAGGATCATCTCCATATTTCTCGACCATCTTCTGATTATACACATCCTAAAAAATTTAAACATCGCATATTTGAAAATTCATTTTTGTTGATGTGAACAATCAAGTGAACATGTGATAATACTTACCAGAACTCTCGAGCAGTGGGCATGACGGTCTTTCTGCTCTTATGTGTGGCATCGTAGACCATGCGAAAGTCTACAGTACCACCTTGTATCGACATTACCATGCATCTACGATGCTCATCAAATCGAATGGAGCCTCTTGTGTGGATGTGCGCCTCGAACTTCGATAGTCTATTAACTTTGGCCTTCGTAAACTTTCTTTGTCATTCTTCATCCATCCTGTATCAATTTTAAATACTTATAATTTGTAAAAATATAAATTTAATAAAAGCAATTCAAATGTAAACTTACCACTTCTTATATAATAGCTCCCAAACTAGGTGCCTAATATGTCTCGGGCTTCTTTGTATGCCCTACTCTAAACTAAGGCCGGTGGACGTAGCAGTTTTGCGAAACTTATATAGCCAATTTCTGAGGTGTTTCGTAGCCACCTGCTTAAACGCTATCCGGATCGTCCCTAAATTTAGATCCGAATGAAATTGATTTTGATGCATGCATTTTTATACATATTTTATATGTGTCATTTAAGTTATTTTTCATAATTTTTATCATCGCATGCATCTATTTTCTTATTTATTTTCTTAAATTCTTTTGAGTCCAAAGCTACCCCCTTGTGTTCTATTTTATTCTCAGGATCATCATTTTGGAGGTGCAAAATGTTTGGATCAAAAAAGCACGCAAAATGGAGCACAAAGAGCATGTATAATTGAGTTTAAGAGAAACTCAGGTCGGGCTGGCATCATACCCAAACTGGGTTGGCGTTAAAACCTGATTCCGAGTTGATTTCTTTTCAAAATTGAAATTTGTACAAAACTCGACACGAGTTGGTACAAACCCGGACCGAGTTAGTACAATCGGCCAAATTGGCAGATTGCGTGATTTTTCGGTTGATTTTAACTTGGATTTGAGTCACGATTTCAACTCGGAACCCTAGAAGCCGTCACACCTATAAACATGCAATCTCAAAGTTTGAAGCCCTAGCCGCACGAGAAACGAGAGAATAATTTTCTACTGCGCGCCACTATAAATAAATCGAGAATTGAAGAATCCAAGATTTTTGGCGATTGTTTTCGACATAGTCTTGACCAAGGCTCGTTCCAAAGGCGTCGTCTACTACCCGAGAATTTGATGTAATATTTCCAATAATTTTATTATATTTTTCTTCTCAAATTTAGTGTCAAATCAATTATTTCAGAGTAATTTCATTATTTTGCGAAGACCAATCTTGATCCTGAATTTTCTCTTAGTTTATTTTATAGATTAGAATTCTGTGAACTGAAACATAGGCCTTTTCTTAATATTTTTATCATAGCTGGATGGATTTGTGTGTTTATTATTAGCCATTTAGCAATAATTACGTGTGAATCTTGTGCATAATAATTGATTAAAAACTCGTCAGATTCATTTTATATTGAACTCGGGCCGAGTCCGATGAACTCGGCCGGGCACACCATCAACTCAGGTCGAGCCTTGCAGACCTGAGTCGAGTTCACCTGCATGAAGAAAACAAGGCATAACCCAGGCGGGCCACCCTGAACCCGAGCCAGATTTGGTTATGCTATAGTCATTTTTTGTTCATTTGTTTGAAATCGTTAATTGTGGATTATTAATTAACTTATTTAATAATTAATAACATAAATTTGCATCTGAAAGCATCCTAATTAAGGTAGATTGAAGTTGACTTGTTTACCTACTTCTATCTATTCTTAATTTAGGGTAGTTAGGTTGTCCTAATCGAAACCTATACTTTTGACGATCTTTCCATCATTTGAATTCTAAATAAATTTTTATTAGTAATTAAGAGATAAGGTGGGATTAAAGGTCTATATTTTAACTTTCTCTCTCATTACTTAAGGATTCAATTATTTGAGATTAACATCATTTTTTATTCTATTTTACTTTAAATCACAAATCTATTATTAATTAACTAAGGTTAGAAAGTAATTTAGTCACTAGTCCTTGTGGGATCGACAATTCTTACTTACTCTTTATTACTTGATTCGACCTAGTATACTTGCTAGTATTTTGCGCATGTTATTTTCGCATCAGATTTTCTTCCTAAAAATATTATAGATGTTGGTAATTTAAAAATAATACAAATAGCAAAATATCTAATAGAGTATGTCAAGAAGGCAAGGATAGCGGAGACGTCCGACGATGACGTCGGAGGAGGGAGGAAAGGGCAGTGGCAACGTCCAGCGGTGGCGTCGGAGGAGGGCAGCGGAGGTCGACGACGACATCCGACAATGGCTTCGAAGGAGGGCAGCGGGGCAGGTCGGCGGCAGCAGTAGGAGGGCAGGGAGGGCGGCATCCAGTAGGGTGGAGCAGGGCGACGTCCCATAGGACGGATATGATGTCAGAGCAGGGTGTCGGAGGGGACAAATGAGGACAGCGAAGGAGGGCAGGGGAGGAGGATGTCGGCGGGGTCGGATGAAGGTAGCAGAGGAGGGGACAGGGTCGAATGAGGGTAGCGGAGGAGGGTGATAGTGGCGGAGGAGGCCGACGAGATTGGATGAGGGCAGCGGAGGAGGGCAGCGAAGTCGGAGGAGGGTGACGGGGTCGGATGAGGGTAGTGGTGTAACGACCCATACCATCGAGCCAACAGAAGCATTTTTTTTCTATTTTACTCGAGCGTCCGACCGCTACTGCTATCATCTTGTCATAAATAGAATTCATTTAGAACAAAACTTTTCTTTGTATTATTCACATAAAGAAACTCCAATATTCATATAGCAAATATTGGCATCTTTAAATGTTATTACAAGGTAATGTACTCAAAGAAAAACTCTCCAACACTCAGTTCCATGTGCCATCATTTGTCATGAGCATCGACCACCCATGCTTTCGACCTACAGGATCCAAGTACATGAAAATATATGCATACATATTGTACATAAATGTACATATATATGCATAATTTCCATAAGCAAAGGCTCATATGTAAGGCTAAAATAGTATTTCTTAAAAGACTCTAACTTATAACTTATTCAAAACATGAAGCATTCAAATGATCAAGAACGATAATATCATGCGAAGAATTCTAAAGATTAATACATATTTATTATTTCTGTAAAAACATGGGTTATCCTAAACTATCTTATCAAGCACATGTTCATGTACTTAAGCCATTTCATATAAGCATGAGTTGTCACTAGATGTCATAATATAATCATATCATCTTAAATCAAAATCCTTGTTCATACATATAATCATTATCATACAAACATTACCACATCATTCACATCAAAGCATGTCATATAACTAACAATATCACAAACAATAATGCATAAGGTGCCATGCTCTTTAAAGTAGGATGTATGTAACAAGAATGATGCATGCCCATGTCATATCGCCAACTGACCAAAGGCATCCCTTTCGGGATATCTATCAACGTTGCCGGGGAGGCTTGGATTTTAGAGGTGGCCCTCGTGAATTCAAATGTGTCTCACACTGATTCCACAATCTGGATCACATGGAACTTAACTCCAAACAACCTAAAATCTCATTATGGATATCTGTTGTCCCTATAAGGTCTTTCAACCGTATAAAGGTGAGCTGTCAGCCTTACTATATTCTACTTCATATTAGAACCCTAACAGACTGCACAATCATAATCTAAAATTCATAACATTTAGAATATACATCCTATCACATGGAATGAAATTAGACTTCCTGAGATTGAAATAATACAAACCTTATAATGTTCCTCATTCTATGTTAATCTACAAAAATGTCTAAATCTAGAGATATTTTGTCATGATTCCGAAACTAGTGGGTTGTGCTTTATGAAATTTATAATTCCTACTACACATATTATTTTCTCGAACTTCCAATCGTTACAGAAAGATTACGGACATATATTTCTATCTCTTAAATTACAGTATGAAATTCTAAGTGTGACCCCTAGATCGAGTTTCATACATAACTTTTTGTGTATGTATCCAAACAATTCAATTCCAAAGGCCATGAACAGTAGACTTCACAAGTATTTACAAATGCAATTTCATAATTTTATATAATGTGTAGTGATAAGGGTATAATTTACAAGCTAACTATATTATTTCCAAGAACCACATGGATGTGAGACACTCACTATTTTGCATACAACTTACTATATAGATATAATTTTATGATGCTTCAAAATCCTATGGAAATTAGACTGTCTGAAGATAATTTCATACAAATTTCATAATTTTCCAATCACTTTTTTATATACTAATTGTAATTTTCAGCCATGTGGGAAAACAGCAAGCACAGGTTCATAACTTATTTGATTCCATTGGATAAATCATTTAGTTAAATTACTACAATGAATTCAATCATCAAAATATTAGAAAGGATCCACCCTACATACCTTATTAGTTTCCCCTCCTTATGCCTTGTTTTGCTTCTTCCTATGATTCTGCCAGCCTCAAAGGAGAGAAACTTTCTTTCTTGTTTGTTCCTACTTCTCTTTTCCCATTCTTCTTTCCTATTATTCTTTTCTTCTTCCTCCTTTCCTTCTCTTACAGAAGTGAATAATACCTCTCATCCTTCGGCCACCCAAGATGAGCCTTCTTTTTTTTTTTTTTCATTTCCTTTCTTGGCCGACCCAAAGAAGAAAATAATATCTTCTTCCCACCAAAGTCGGTAAGTCCTCATTCTTTCTCTCTGTCGATTTCTGCATATAATATTAATGACATATATATGTAATATGATAGGATATATCTTATAAATATTATATGATATATGTCCATGTATAATAGTTATTTTTTATTGCATGGGTGCCAACTCATGATGATGTGGAACCACACTAATTAATTTAAAATGGTGTGAGTCCATCTTAATATCTTATATTCTTTGCATATTTCTTTATACTCTTATATATATATATATACACACACTGGATACGTTTATTTATTATAATTCAGGTATAATTAATATTAATCGACATTTATAAAATACTAATCACTACAAGAAAATTATCATTTTTTGACGGACAATTTTCGACACATAGAAATCCGTCGCAATTTGCGACAGATTTTGCGACGGAAATGTTTGCGACGGATTTTTCGACGGTTACAACTGTCAAAAATGAAAATAATAAATTATTTCATGATTTTGTGACGGATTTTATTTTTCGATGATTAGGAACATCGATGTTTCCGACGGATATCCATCCGTCGCAATTTTCGACAGATTTTCCGATGGTTACGACCATCGAAAATGAAAATAATAAATTATGTAATTTATTATATTATTATTTTATTTTTCGACGATTGAGAATGTCGATATTTCCGACAGATATTCATCTGTCGCAATTTCCGACGGATTTTTCGATGGTCGCAATCGTTAGAAATTAAAATAATAAATTATGTAATTTATTATATTATTATTATATTTTTTGATGATTAGGAGCGTACGATCGTAACCGTCGGTAAATGTAAAATAATATAATATGAGGAGTATTTTATTAATATAATTAGCGACAGTCCAAACCATCGCAATTTCCGACGGTTTCGACCGTTGGTAATAATTAGCGACTGTTCAAATCATCGATAAAATAAAAAAATAAATATTATATATAACCAAATATATTATTTTAATTTTATAATTAAATAATTTTCGACGGTCACAATCATCGGTAACTTTGAAAATAATTAATATTTACTTTTCCGACGGCCAGAGCCATCGGTAATTAAAATTTTGTTATTCCGCTTTATTTTTCGTTTTCCCGCTCTCCAATCTTTCTACCATTATATATATATAATCCCTCATCTCCCACTACTAGAAAAACACGGATTACCGACGGTCCGAACCGTCGGTAATCAGCCCGAAAACCGTCGGTAACGCAATTACCGACGGTTTTTCAGTCGGAATCGATCCGTCGGAAAAACGCTCGTCGCAAATGGATTTGCGACGGTTCAAAAAAATCCGTCGCAAATATCGACGGTTCTGGCCGTCGGAAAAGTCTCCGGCGGTTCGACCCGTCGAAATTTTCCGACGGTTGCAACCGCCGGAAAAGTGCCCGGCGGTTCGAACCGTCGATATTTCCGACGGTTGCAACCGCCGGAAAAGACCGGCGGTTCGAACCGTCGATATTTCCGACGGTTGCAGCCGCCGGAAAAGGCCGGCGGTTCGAACCGTCGATATTTCCGATGGTTGCAACCGCCGAAAAGGCCGGCGGTTCGAGCCGTCGCAACTTTTCGACGGTCGCAACTGTCAAAACTTTGGACGGACGTCGCAACTGTCGATCTTTAGACGGTCGCAACCGTCGTAAATAATTTTTTAAATATAAAAAAATTAGCGGTCGGATCCGGCCGCCTGGCGCCGGATCCGACCGCTGGAGGCCGGAACCGGCCGCCTGGCGGCCGATCCGGCAGCTGGGCGGCCGATCCGGCCGCTGGAGGCCGGATCCGAACGGCCACGACCGGATCCGGCCTCCGGCCGGCCGACAGCAGAGAGAGAGACGCCGGCGCAGAGCGGGAGAGAGAGAGATACGCCGGCGCGGGAGAGGTCGCCGGTGTCCGGCGTGGGATGGTCGCCGGCGTCCGACGGGCGGGAGGGGGTGCTCGCGGCCGGGAGAGAGAGAGAGGAGAGGAGGGAGAGAGAGAGGAGTGGAGGGAGGAGGAAGAGAGAGAAGATTGATGAGCAATATATATAAAGGGAAAAAGTGAAAAGAAAGCGGAAAAAGGGAAAAAAAGCGGGATAACGAAATTTTAATTACCGACGGTTGCGGCCGTCGCAAAGGTAAATATTAAATATTTTTATAATTATCGACGGTTGTGACCGTCGAAAATATATTTAGTTATATATAATATTTATTTTTTATTTTACCGACGGTTTTGACCATCGGTAATTGCGATGGATTTTGCGACGGTTGGATATCCGTCGGAAATATCGACGGTCCTAATCGTCGAAAAATTGAATAATAATATAATAAATTATATAATTAATTTTTTTATTTCCGACGGTCATGACCGTCAGAAAATCCGTCGAAAACATTTAATAATAATATAAAAATACATAATTTAATTTTTTATTTTACCGACAGTTTTGACCGTCGGTAATTGCGACGGATTTTGCGACGGTTGGATATCCGTCGAAAATATCGACGGTCCTAATCGTCGAAAAATTAAATAATAATATAATAAATTATATAATTAATTTTTTTTATTTTCGACGGTCATGACGGTCGGAAAATCCGTCAAAAACATTTAATAATAATATAAAAAATACATAATTTAATTTTTTATTTTACCGACGGTTTTGATCGTCGGTAATTGCGACGGATTTTGCGACGGTTTGGATATCCGTCGGAAATATCGACGGTCCTAATCGTCGAAAAATTAAATAATAATATAATAAATTATATAATTAATTTTTTTATTTCCGACAGTCGTGACCGTTGAAAAATCCGTCGAAAACATTTAATAATAATATAAAAATACATAATTTAATTTTTTTATTTCCGACGGTCATAACCGTCGGAAAAGTCGTCGAAAATTGCGACGGATGGATATCCGTCGAAAATATCGACGTTCCTAATCGTCGAAAAATTAAATAATAATATAAATTATTTCCGACGGTCATAACCGTCGAAAAATCTGTCGAAAATGGAACCGTCGAAAAATCCGTCGCAAATTGCGACGGATTTAGAACTGTCGGAAATTATCCGTCGAAAAATCGTGATTTTCTTGTAGTGTCCTCTCCTCTCTTCTCTCCCTCCTCTCCTCTCTTCTCTCCCTCCTCTCCTCTCTCTCTCCCCCTCTCCCTCTCCTGGCCGGCGAGCCTCAAAAGCGTCGACCACCGGTGACTCTCTCTCTCTTTCTCTCTGGCCTCGACCGTCAGGCGGTCGGATCTCGCCGCTGGCAGCCGGATCCAGCCGAGCGGCCGGATCCAGCCGGGAGGCCGGATCGGGCCCCCAATAGTCGGCTCGGGCCCCCAGCAGCCGGATCTGGCACCCAGCCGTCGGATCTGGCCACGGGCGGCCGGCCAGCCGTTCGGCCAGCTGGAGGCCGAATCTGGTCATCGGTCGGCTAATTTTTTATATTATAAAAATTTTTTGCGACGATTTTGACTGTCGAAACTTCGACGTTTGGGCGATGACCGTCGAAAATTTTGGCGGTAGCAATCGTCGACATTTGCGGTGGTCACGACCGTTGATTTTCCGACGGTTTCGTCGACCAAAGCAAATATCGGCGGTCATGACCGTCGGAAATCTGTCGAAATTTTCGGCGTTTCTTTTCCAACCATTTGCGACAACCATTTTTCGGACGAATCGAATTCGTCGAAAAAACCGTAAAAAATGACGTTTTCGATGATTTTCAAACAAATTACAGACGGTTTGGACCGTCTGTAATTGCCATATTTCTTATAGTGAATTAGGCTTATCGCATTATAAAATTAGTTTTATAATAATTTTATCAAATCGTTGGACTATTAAATAATGTTATATTTGTGATTAATAGTAGTGTAGCTTTATACTAACAAAATCTTTGATATCACATAATATTAATTATTAGCATTAATGCTAACAAAATTCTAGCTTTTACAAGCGGAGAAGGACAAGGAAAGAGGAGGCCGACGGGGTAGGATAAGGGCAGACGAGGAGGGCGACGGGGAGGATTGCGGCAGGGTCGAAGGAGGGCAGCAGCGTCTAGTGGTGACATCAGAGCAGGGCACCGAAGCATTCACACGGTCTTCAGTCGCACGACAATGGTCGTACGGTCGTCGATCGCACATTACTCACAATAAACAGTAAGTAAAGAAACATGGAAGAACTTAGGGATTTAAGGTAACTTTTTAGTGCCGCAAAGATGTGCGACGCTAATTACATGCTAAAGAGGCACCGACTAATAAATTAAAAGATATCACTTCACTAAAGTGACTCTAAAGTGGTGTCGCAAAGAAAGGCGATGCTACGGTGATGCTATCGAGCCCTGATTTTTTATAAATTTATATTCAAATAGGTTTATATTATAAGTTCATATTATATTATAAGTTTATATTAAAATAGGTTTTTTATATTATAAGTTTATATTAGATAGGAATTATAAAGATAACATCATCATATAAGAGGAAAGTAATCTTGATCATCATAAGCGTAAGGAGATCAGGTAATGTGGCATATGAATAAGAGATCAATAATATCATAATAAAATCATCATAAAAGTGGCAAAATCCAATCATCATAAGGAAGGTACTTTATTCATATGTTTTCATCTTCTTCATCATCTTATTATTCATCTTTGACTTATCATGGAGTATATTTCAACCCATGGGGAGGTCTGCCTCAACCCGTCCATCATCATTATCATAACTGTTAAAGTCAACCACTAACTGACCGTAGTCAGCCTGTACCTGGTTGTCGTCAGTCCATCATAAAAGGAGCTCTCCATTTAATATTTTTCATCTTTTATATTACAGCTTTTAATTAATTATTAGAACTTAAATCAAGACTACAAGATAAGATCATGGAGAATAAATCAGAACATTAATGACATATTTATCATCATAAACAAGATCTGGAGTAAGTACGTGAATCAGGGATCTAAGCATCATAAAATCAACGTAATTATGTTGGAACCCAGGCCGAGTATGGCCGAAAATCGGGCCGAGTTCATCGAATATGTTCAAGGGAAGAACTAGGTTAAACTTGGGCCGGGTTCAAGTCATACCAGGTCGGGTCGGGTCATCATCAATTCAGGGCGGTTGTCGCGCCCGACTGCTTCATCGTGGGTGGAACTTGGGTCAGGTCATCTTCAATTCGGGCTGGGTTCATCTAGTTGCAGAGCTCCGAAGCATCTCAATGGCAGATCTGGACCGAGTTCATGAAACTCGGTCCGGGCATATCATAATTTGGGCCGGGTAATGAGGAACTCGGGCCAGGTTCATCATGCGAGAAAAAGACTACGTCGTGCGATCGACTTTCCGGCGAGTGCCAGTCATGAGTAACATTATAATCGACATAATATCACTAGGGGTAAAGCCAAAAACATTAACAACATGCTTCAAGCCTAAAATCAAGATTCTACGATGAATCCACCCTAACTCCATACCTTGCAAGTTTTTGTCCAAGAAAGTAGTCCTGCAATCTTCTTCTTTCTCTTCCTCTTCCTCCAGCCGCTCCTCTCTGTTCAGGCACACGCTCATCGATGTCCACATTCTCCGATTGATCTCCTGTGTGGGTGTCAACCGTCAGGCGCATATGAGGACGAGAAAAATGCACGTAAATAGGGGAGAAGTCTAGGGCCGACTCGCAGGGAATTAAGGATTGATTTGTTTGATTTGGCCTCATATTTATAGGTGAAGATTCAGACTTGTTGTTGGAATTAAATCTCTCTCTGAATTGTTTTCAACTTATCTTCTTTCATTTGGTTTTATCTTATCTTTTTTTTAAATCTCGGCCATTACATCATAAACCCCTTAAAATAAAATTCGTCCTCGAATTTATTCAGAAGTTAGAGCTTACCAAATAGGGAATTCAAGCCACCTTGACCAGGTTGCTTGGTCACCTTGATGATGGTTCCAAGCCACCTTGATCAGTAGTACATCTTTGTTATTGTGACATTGAACCTTGATCTCTAGAATATTGATTGATCACTCCTCATAGGTCAAGTCATTTTTATACCTTATGACATTTGCATCATCATGCTTATACTTTCGGAGCATCAAAACATGGAATAGGTTAGGAACTTGCCCATAGGATGGAGCTAATGTTAGTCTGCAAGCACCATCTCCAACTAACTCGAGTACCTCGAAAGGACCAACTGATGCATGCGAAATAGAACATATAATTACCCATGCATTTAATGACATTTCGATTTATTTTCATATAGCATGCATCATTTTTTTACCTCATTTTCTTTAATTTTATAAAAATGGAAATCTATCAAAATTTTATATTTTATTGCAGAAAATTGAAGAGAATTGAGTCAAGAAGCCACAGAAATAAATGACACTCAAATCGGAGTTAAAACGAAGTCAAAAATTATAAATTAGTGGAGGCTGCCAAAGTTTAATTGAATATAATGGGTCGTTATATGATCGTAACAGCCGTAATAATAGGGGCGTGAACAGCCCATTGCGGCTCGTTAATATGCCCAATTTTGATCCAAAAACTTGTCGAGTTATGGGCCATGATCAGGATGTTACGGTCCATTAAAATCTAATTTTTACTCCGATTTGGACACTGTGAGAGCCGTAAAACTAATGTTACCGGCCGTTAAAGGCCATATTCAGGCCGTTACAAACTTATTATGGGCCGTTACGAAGGTTGTTTTTTATATTTCTTCGACTTTCTTGAGAATTTTAAGTCCAAATCGAACCCAAATTTTATCCTAAGCCTAATGGATGATTAGGAAACATATTTACTCAAATTTGAAGGAGTTTTGGATAGTTTTAAAGACCTATAAAAGTCTATTCTAAATTTACTTGTTTTAACATGAAAAGCTTCAAATCAAACTGAAACTCTTCGAAAACTCTTGGAACCCCTGGAGGCTATAAATAGAGGTCATATGAGATAGAAAAATTCGTGTTTGGGTGTGCTTGAGACCTGGGAGCCATGCCATATTAGAGAAGACGAAGGAGATGATTGTGCAACAATTCATCGTTTATGTTGTGTAACGGTCTAGAGGTCCCGAAGGTCGAGAATTCTTCTTCTATCTTTTATTTGTATGCTCTTTTACATAATTATTATAGTTTATTATTTATATAATAGATATTTTATATTCTTTTTAAGAAGGAAAACTGTTTGAACTTTGTTATTAGTTGAGTTAATTAAACTTTTCAATTTCTTTTGATTATGCATGCTAAGTTCATTGCCTTTTGATAAGTAATTTTATTTTTGAGATCATATTACAAACCTGTATTAGGAGTGATTCGTTTATGTAATTATTACTTTGATAGTTGATCTTTTACTTCTAAGTTGAAGCATACATAACGCGTATTTGGTAACTCGATATTTGTGTCGAATTTCATACGATCTATTATTCTTTCCAGATTTATGGGTGAATAATAGTATAGGAGATACAAATTCATGCATCTTAATTCTCTGTAAAATTAATAATTGACTTATCGTTTGCGATTATTAATTTTATTATAAGTTAAGGTAGTTTGGTTTACTCGTCTTGAGAGGTTAGATACTCAATCCATTAAAAGAATCGAAGTTATTATTTACTGTTATAATTCAATCATTACAGAGGATCATACACATTTATCTTTACATTAATCATCCATAATACTCAAGATTCAACACCAATTTCTTTTATTTATTTATCATTTATTTTTTTGCACCTTTAATTTTCTATTTTCACATCCTAAAACCTTTTTCTTCTCCTAGTAAATTATTAAGTATATTAAATTTAATTAGTTCCTCGTGGGTTCGACACTCTACTCTCTACTTTATTACTTGATACGACTAGTGCACTTGCTAGCAAATTTATTTGTTACAAATTATATGCATCACCAACATATCTTGGGCTAAGTTTTTCTCTTTTTGCTGAATCTCATTACTACTCCTTTAGTTGGAGAAACCTTTAGAAGTATTTGATCACATGTCTTAAGTTTTGTTCACGTCAACCTTTATCAGCATAAAACTTCTGTCGTGTTTGAACTGCCTTCATTCTCTATTGTATTAATTCGACGTCCCTTGCTGAATATTCTTCTATTTGCTTCATCTCTTTAACATCTAAGAATTTCCTTTCACCTACCTCATTCCAGCATGCAAGTGATTGTTCCTTCTGAGTACGGGATAAGCAAGTTATGAAGTTCATGAAGATATCTTTCCATTTTCATTGTAGAATAGCAAGAGACGTGATCTTTCCATACGGCATCTCCACTTTTACATGTTGGCAAAACATGCACTTTGAAACATATTCTGCAATTTCTCGCTTCATACCGTTCCACTATAAGGTTCTTTGCATATCTTTGTACATTTTGGTACTGTTAGGGTGGATCACAAATTCAAACTTATAGCATTCATCCATTATTTCTCTTTTGAGAGCTTTATCACTTGGGACCTACAAATGATCTCTATATTTGATCCCATCATCTATTGAGAGCATGAAATCATTTTCTTCTTTCTGACATCTTCCCAACATTTTTGTGCATTCAGAATCTTGAGCTTGAGCCTTAATAATCCTATCCACCAGATTTAGTTTTATTTGGTGCATCATCAGTACTGCTCCATTCCTTCTAAGTTTTGGGTTCATAAGCTCAACTCATTCATCATCTAATAAATACTTATCTTCATATAAGCTAGTGAGCTCTCCCACTTTCGACTGAGTATGTCTACAACTAAGTTTGCCTTACCAGGATGGTAATTAATGATAAACTCATAGTCTTTTAAGAATTTCATCCACCTTCGTTGTCGCATGTTAAGGTCTCTCTGAGAGAAGTCGTACTTGAGGCTCTTATGATTGGTGAACACCTCAAACTCAACTCCATAAAAGTATTGTCTCGAAATCTTCAATGCAAATACAATAGCTATCAATTCAAGATCATGAGTTGGGTATTTCACCTCATTCTGCTTTAGCTGTCTGGATGCATATGCGACTACCTTGCCATGTTGCATGGGTATGCATCACAATCTTGTGCCGCAAGCATCACTGTACACTACATATCCATCCGTGCCATTCGAAATAGTGAGTATGGGTGTTGTGGTCAACCTGGCCTTCAGCTCTTGAAAATTATCTTCACATTTTTGTGTCCATACGTACTTTACACCCTTTTTTTTAGGTTCGTCAAGGGAGATGCAATCTTCGCGAAGTCCTTGATGAACCTGTGGTAATATCTTGCCAATAAGAGAAAACTTCAGATTTCTGTAGCATGCTTTGGCCTTGGCCAGTGGGATACCGCTTCTACTTTTGAAGGATCCATGGAATGCCCTTCTTTGAGATTATGTGTCCAAGAAACATATTTTGTTCAAGCCAGAACTTGCACTTTAATAGCTTACCATATAACTTGTGTTGTCTTAATTTCTCCAAAACAATCTTGAGATGTTCCTTGTGTTATTTCGAGTTCTCTGAATAAATCAGAATATCATCTACAAAGACGATGACAAACTTATTCAAGTACAGTCTGAACATCCGATTCATGAGGGCGTTCGTCAATCCAAAAGGCACCGCTAAGAATTCATAGTGACTGTACCTTGATCGAAAAATCGTCTTTCAAATATCTTCATCAGCAACTCTAAGCTAGTGGTATCCACTTAGTAATTCGATCTTGGAAAATATCGCGGCATTAGATAGTTGATCGAAAAGGTCATCGATCCACGATAGAGGGTACTTGTTTTTCTATGTTGCCTTGTTCAACATTCTATAGCCGATACACAATCTTAGAGAGTCGTCCTTCTTCTTGACAAAAAAACACTAGAGCATCCCAAGGAGATACACTCGGCCTGATAAACCCCTCATCTAAAAGTTTTATGTATTTGCTTCTTCAATTCATGCATTTCAGCCGGTGCCATCCTGTAAGGGGCCTTTGAGATTGAGGTAGTACTTGGGAGGAGATCGATACAAAAATCAATCTCTCATCGCGGTGGTAATTCGAAAATGACCTCTGAAAAGACATCCAAAAACTTGTGAACTACATCCAATTATTGTAGTTGAGTTGATGGACCATCCATCTTCACCACACTTGCTACAAAAGCATCCTTTTTGTATCATCTTTTGTGCTTTCATAGCGTATAGAATGACTTTTCCTTGTTTGCCTATAATACCTCGAACAGTAGCTCTGTGTTCATCTTGGGCACCGATGATAACCTTTCTTTGCTTACATAGAATGACTACATCATGGTAGGATAGTCAATCCATACCAAAAATCACATCATAATCTGTCATAGGGATTATTATCAAATCTATAAAAAAGTTCTTGCCTTGTATCAATCGCCGGTACCTCAAAGAGGTACTTTGTGGCGTGGAGTATTTCCATAGGAGTGATCACCTCCATAGGGTGGCTTATGTCATGCAGTGGTAGACTTAGAGCAATAACATAGTCTTTAGAGATAAAGGAGTGTGATGCACCCGAATCAAATAAAATAGTAGTAGGAAGACCGATTATAGATAGTGTACCTTTGATGACCTCAGCGTCTATCGGAAGTGCATCTTCTTCCATATGAAAGACTCTTCCTTGAACCAAGTTGTTTCCACCTCTGGCACCACGCGGAGCTGGAACTTGATCATTCTTGTTCTTGGTATGACAATCATGAATGAAATGCCCATGCTCATCACAGTGTAGGTAGACTTTAGCCTTCATTTTGCACTCTCCGATGTGGAATCTCCTACAATGTGGGCAGGCACCAGTGCCTTGCGTCTACTATTGAGGGTGCTAGGGCTGTTGACATTGGGGCTGACGTTGAGTTGCTATTGACGGTTAGCATCACGAGGCTCGAGGCTCATATGGCCTCACCCTATTGTCCCTATGTTGGTTCCTACAGTCGGGTCCTCCTCGATTCTAGCGACAGGCTGAAGAGGGCTGTATAGGGGTCTTTTCTTTCACATCTCTAGATTTCCTCAGTTCTCTTACATAATTCCTTTCCATCATGGTCGTTAGATCGATCGCCAAATTCAGATTTGCACATTAACCTGCTAAAGTGTTTGCCCTCATGGTTGGATTCAGGCCTTGACAAAAATGATCTGTCTTCTACCTATCGCTCACCTTGAGAGTGTTATGCCTCTCCAAACGTACAAACTGAACATGGTACAGAACCACTGTCATCTGGTCTTGGCTCCGCTGCAAGAATTCCCCCTATTTCTGGGCACGCTGGTATTCTAGAAAGTACTGTGTCTCAAATGCATCATGGAAGTGTTCCCAAGGGATGACACCCTGACCTTCATATATACTTGGTATCTACTATGGTCCTCCACCAATCCAAGGCATCGTCAGTTAAGCAGTTAGTGGCAAACAAGACCTTTTTATCTTCACCATAGTCCATTTGTTGTAGCTTTTCTCTTATGGTTCTTAACCACCTCTCAGCCTTGTCAAATATGCGTTATTGCAACACTATATCGACCCCATTGCATCTATACAGTGGTGCATTGCATCTATACAGTGGCACTAAATCATGTCACTTAATTCAACCCTCATAATTTAATTATAAAGAATATAAAATTATTTACCTATAATACATTTATGTAACATATGGAATACATATGTAGATAATACATATAATGTAGCTAACATATAGTGTATGAATATATATGCATGTAACACATATAATATAGGTAACATAAAATATAGGAATACATATGTAGGTAAGTGTAGGAATGCAGAAACATATATATTTAATTAAGAATATTTAATTCGTAGGGCGTCTACTTAGCGTCTATATAGCGTCGCAATTATTGTGACACTAAATATCATCATGGTTGTCGACTCCGACAAGGTGTAAGTGTTTGGCGCCCATATCGATTCCATTGTTAGCATCGATATAGCATCGCACACAATGTGATGCTAATTTAGCGTCGGCAACAGTCGACGCTAAAATAGCGCAAGTGCCAATGTGACTCCAATTTAGCGTCGGTATGCCAACGCTAATACAACGCTACAATCTATCGTGCTTTTTCTTGTTCTCGAGCGTAACAATAGCGACGAAGTAGCGTCTTCATGGCATCGCTTTTAGCGATGACTTTCGATAAAGATAACGTGATGTTAATGTGACTCTATGGTGAGGCAGTTAGCGTCTCCGCCCGGTGATGCAATATCGTCGCTATCGTGATGCTATTGGCGTCGACCTAGCATTAGCATTTTTTTGCGACGTTAGTGTCCATTGCTATTCGACAGTTTTCTTGTAGTGTTTAAATATTTTCTCGTATGGAAATTATGATATTTAAATGTTATATGCACTCGTATTGTTCCCTATGTTGTACTTTTATTTTACTCATTGCGCAAATGATTATTGTTCATACTATGCTTTTTTATATTTTAGATAAATCGTAAGTTCTTGAGTTGAATTAATTTAGAGCTTCTTTTTTGCTGCATATACAAAAGGTCGAGTCGTTGTAGCACTTCTATTTTTCGTTCACTTTTGATTTGAAAGTATGCATGTAATAGATAAACATATATGTTGAAAAAGAGGGTAATGAAAATTTTATGTGAGGTTATATGTCACTTAATTATTGAGTGCTATATGTTAAATAGTGTGTGAAAAATGACAACATGCAAATGACATGATTTAGGACTATTTACTAAACTTTGATGAATATAATTGTATTGGTTGTATATATCAATAAGTGACATCAAGATGAATAAGGGAAAAAGTTTTGATTAATTTATTATAAGATGGTTAAATAAGATTATGGGTATGATAATTATGATTAAAACTTAGTCATGTTGCTTTCCAACTGCCATCGCGAACTGGTGACAAAGCGTTATTGTCGCCCCCTCCCCTCGAGCTCGCCAATAGAGCGTGATAGGAGACTATGAGCTCTCCCTGATTGCAGCAGAGCGCTGTCAACCCACCCCCACCCCCACGCGACTATCGAGCTCTCCCTCAGCAGAGCGCTGGCGATATCCCCCAGGGGCGATCGGCGCCGATGAGCTCGAGGGGATGTGACGTGCCCCTTTCTATTTTTAAAATTATTTTTAGTATATATTATTTTAAAATTTTAAAGATTAAATGAGAGGATATGATAGTTTAATCTTTTAATAAATGAAAAAAATTAACAAGATGAGACATGGATCAAAGTGGAAATAATAATATAGTTTAGAGAGACACTACAATAATTTCATATATTAGGATGCTAAAAATCACTATAGTTCATGGGAGGTTTGAGGAATTAATTTTTATTTTTAGTATTGCAAGTAGTATTTTGACTCACTGTTGATGATCACTCATCTTGTTTAATTTTTATAAACAATGAATAAAAAATAATTACTTGTTTGTTTGTGGTGCAATAAGAAATGTAAATGGGACTAAAGAATAAATGTGTGAGACGTGTTCATGGATTTGATTACCTTTTTCTTTCATTCATTTTTCCTATACGAATTCTTAACTCAAAGTATGTTTACATGATTTTAAAATTATTGTATAACACAGTGGGCACTCGTGTTAAGTAATTAATAAGCATTAAACTCGTGATTTTAGTTAAGAGAGTGAGCTTTTCACTCACTATTTTAAGCTTTCTTTTCGTTTCTATTTTGAATTATCAATAATGTTCTTATAGTTGTTTGTAAAGATTAATTTTTCATAATTAAATTGGATGAGATGAAATATATGAAATATTATATTTGACGTGTGTACAAATTTATGTATACATTTCAAAAGAGAAGGGTTGTGTTAGGCTCCGACAGTCAGCGTAAAATCCTGTCGAATCTTATGAACATGGATCAACGAATATAAATAGAGCGGAATAGTGTCGTATGATATATGTAGTCGACCCCACCTAGTGGGATAAGGCTTTGTTGTTGTTGTTGTATTATGATGAAATTTTTGAAAATTTTAAGAGTTGATTTATTTTTAAACATTCCATTTTTATGTAGATAAGAATTTGAATGAATGGTTTACAAAATTACACCTAGTCAAGTCTAATGTAAAAGATTAAGAAGAGAAAAGGAGAGAGAAAACAGAGATATCATCGCCGACTCACACAAGGCCAAGCAGAAACCAATAAGGGAAAGAATGCGTGGAGGGCGCCCGTTCACGGACTGCCCCCAACACGCGGGTAGAATCAGTTACCTCCTTTCTTGCAATTATAGATCACAACTTGTTTGCTTGCTCGCATGCGTACTTGTTTCTATTAGCTCTTATAAAGTTGACTCAGAGACCACTCGGACCATTGCTCATTAAAGTATACAGCTCTCTCTCTCTCTCTCTCTCTCTAACACACACACCATTCTGACACTTCAAAGGTAGCAACCAAACCGCAGTGCAAGATCTGATCCATGAATCGGTCAAACAAGCATGCATATATATTGTTTCCTCCCAATATACGTATATATATGCAATGCATTACGAGGATCATGGACCATACCAGCTTATTTTTACGAACGTATATACGGATTCAGTTCAGACAGTAAATATTGTTTTTTACGTAAATAAATTCTCGAAATTCTTTTTTTTTTTTTTTGCATTTTAGAACATCCTTATTCTATGTTGAATGATACATATTAGTTGGAAGCATAATTTCTATAAAAAATTTCCCCCGAATAAAGTAGGCAGGTTAAACATTGTTCAAATTACGCAAAGTGCTTTGGTATTTTTCTAATGGATACCTCTCTTGCACAGATGAGACATGTTTCAAACTACGTAGATGAAATAGTATTACTGGTACATTTCTGAGTGTGAGTGAGAGTTCCCAAATCGGAGCTTCCCCTGGAACTTCCACTAGTACTTGTGAGCTCTCTTCTTGCTCATCTTTTGTAATGACCCAGATTTTTCAGGTTTAACAAATAGATATTTTATTATTTTATTTTATTTTGAAGAAATATTGTTATTGTTATATTTAATAATTTCGAAAATAAAAATAAAAATAATTGAGAGGAGTTTGATTAGGGATAGGATTATTCAATTAATTTCATAATTTATCTAATTAACTATTAGAATAAAATAGGGAGTGGTTAAAAGGATAAATTAGAGGATTTAATTTGATTGAGATTAGATAATATGGTTAGAGAATAATTAAAAATCTATAAACACTATAAATAAGAGTAGGGGGGTACGAACGACTCCGTCTGCGTGATTTTTGGCTTCGTCTTCGGCAACCTCAGAGGACAAGGCTCGCAGGTACGTAGAGGGGATCCGTAGGTTTATTAGATTATGTTAATTTTTGTAAAGCCTATTCAGATCAACTTTGTCGAAAAAAAAATATATATATAATGTTACGGCCGAAGAGTTAGGTTTCGGCCGTAATGAAATAGAAAAGATAGAGAGAAGATGTCGACCGTAACAGATGATTTTTACGGTCGAGAATGAGCGTTTACGCCCGTAAAAGAAAAAAAAAATAATGTTACGGCCGAAGAGTTAGGTTTCGGCCGTAATGAAATAGAAAAGAATAGAGAGAGGAGAGTAGAGTTTTTACGGTCGAAGAGTTAGGGTTTTCGGCCGTAATGGAATAGGGGTAAAAGAATTTCGGCCGTAATAGAATAGAAAAGGGAGATAGATTGGCCGTAAAGGAAAATAAAAAAAAAAGTGTTACGGCCGAAGAGTAGAGTTTTACGGCCGTAACAGGATAGGCCGTAACGGGATAGGCCGTAACAGGATGGCTGTAACATAAAAAGGGTGTAAAATTTGATGGCCGTAATAGAATAGGGTGTAAAAAGTTGATGGCCGTAACAGAAAGGGGGTAATAGAATAGGGTGTAAAAAGTTGATGGCCGTAACAGAAATGGGGTAATAGAATAGGGTGTAAAAAGTTGATGGCCGTAACAGAAAGGGGGTAATAGAATAGGGTGTAAAAGTTGATGGCCGTAATGAAATAGGGGGTAAAAATTTGGAGAGAGAATTTACGGCCGTAAAAATCAGAGAAGATGGAGAGAGAAAGAAAAATGATGTTACGGCCGTAATGAACAAAGAGTACCACCTAGAGTTATTATTTATTTTTGAGTAAATTTTAATTACTGATTATTATTATTGTTATTAATTAATTTGATGTATTAATGATATTGTTGGTGATTGATTTGTTTATACTATGATGAACTTTGATTTTGATTGTATTGTTGACCTACTTAGTTTGGAGTTCAAAATGTATCTCATTGATAATTTATTTAAAGATAGACATTTTAGGTAAACAAGATAAAAGCCGAAAGCTACTGGGCCCATGTTCACTGATTGCCACTAAGCCGGGACCAATTGAATTGAATTGAATTGAATGGGGCAGATAGTGTAAAAGCTATGGCTGTCCTGTGTATGGTCACTCGTCCCCCACCATACACGAACCCATTGAATCGTATTGGGCTTGCCGTGGCACTGATCCCCCACTGGCCTGCATGAAAGTGGCATGGTGTCCCTTAATTGACTGAGCGCTCCTCATTGAATTGGATAACTCCGAACATTGAAAATCGAATCGAATTGAATTGAATTGAAATTGGAATTGCAGTAAATAGAATTAAATCATAGTCATTTGGATATATTGGCATGGAGTTGGCAATTACTATTGCCCTATTGAATTGAATTGAATCGTTATTGGCCAATGACCATTGATTATTGAATTGAAAATTGTTAATTGAATATTGATTTATTAATCAGGCAATTGATAATTATTAGTTGGAACGATTGTTATTGATTTACATTGGTCTGTTGACCATAGCCTGATATATTGTTCATATTGATAAATTGTTAATTGATTATTGTATTGACTGCTCAATCGACTCATTATTGATTTTATCTTATTTTCGATTGAGCATATTGATTGTCTTTTAGACCCTACGTACTGAGTATTTTTTTATACTCATGGATATTTCCCTGTACCTGGATCCGTGCAGGTGAGAGTACTTCGATAGAGGATGATCCTGCAGGTGGCTATGCTCAATGATAGACGGATGTTGCACATGTTCTAGATTGAATTGTCTAGTTTTTATTATTTCCGCATTTATTAGAATTGTGAACTTATTAATATTTTAATTATTTTGAATATAATGGATTATTAGTTGTTATTATTGAAAAAGTCTTCCGCATTTATTGTTTATATTCCGCAAAAATGTTTTATAGAAAATTGAGTAGCGCCTCTGGGACGACTCTGAGCACGTGAAAGTCACGTGGGTCTCGGGGCGTTACAGAAGGTATCAGAGCCTAAGGAGAGGCACTTCTTAGCTGTCTCTAATAGATAGAATTGAGTCCATGTGCAACTGTCACGAGCAACCACTGCAGCCATCCAGTAGGGTTAAGTAAGTATTGAATTGTGCTACGTATTATTGAACTCACACTTATGAATTTTATTGTTATTGTTGTGTGAGAACAGACTCCTCCTAAGATGGTATTTCCGAATCAGATACCACGAGCTCCCAGAAGTGGGCTACAGCGGGCCGGTCAGGAGGCCCAAGGTTCTCAACCTAATAATCAACGTGCCCTGAACCAAGAAATGAGTAGACAATAAGTACATGGCTTCCAAGTGGATCAGGCCCAGGCTAATGGGTACCGAGAGGAACAACTGAGACAGGGACTACTACAATCGGAGTTCCACTCTGTGCACACTGAGTACTCGAGTCCCAATGTGCCACCACATCATGATCGTAAAGACACCATTGAGCGTTTCCTCAGATTGCAGCCCCCTCGGTTCAGCGGGAAGGGTGACTTCGAGAATGCAGAGGAATGGATTGAGGAGATAGAACAGATATTCCTTGAGATGGATTGCGGCGAGGATCGCAAGATAATTTACGCCACCAGAAAACTGACGGCAGATGCCAGGGATTGGTGGAAGGCCACCAAGCTCACTACGTTCTCCGGCCAGGACAACATCACCTGGGGAGAATTCAAGAAGGCGTTCGAGAATCGCTACATACCAGCCTATGAAAGGGGCAGGAAGCAGAAGGAGTACCTGACACTCCAACAGGGTACTATGACTATAAAGCAGTACCTTTCCAAGTTTCTAAGCCTAGAGAAGTACTCCACCCTACAGCAGTCGGAACTTGATCGAGTGAAGCGTTGGGTGGATGGCCTGAAACCCAACCTCAGAGAAAGGGTAAAGGGGGGTAACTGCCAGACCCTCCAATTTGCTGAAGAATTTGCCATTTATTTAGAAGATGGTGATAAGACAGTCGACAAGCAACAAAGCCAAGCGCCGGCCAATCAGTATCAGAACAGATATGGAAACAAAGGTAGAAGACAGGCTAGGCGAGATCCCCGCCGCAGAGATGATCGCAATCGAGGAAGACCATATCCAGCAAGGAATGAGCCTCAACCGCCTAGAGCACCGTGCAACTACTGCAACAGAATGCATCCCGGTGAGTGCTACCGGAGAACTGGAGCGTGCCTGAACTGTGGTAAGATGGGCCATTTCGCTAGAGACTGCAAAGAGCCAAGGCGTGCTGGACCTCCGCCGCAACGTAACGACGGACCACCTAGAATGGTGCAAGGTCGAGTATACAACATGAAGCCTGCAGACGAGCAAATGGCGAATGACACCATCCAAGGTACATTAAAAATTGATGGTGTTCATGCTAATATTCTCTTTGATTCAGGTGCTACACATTCGTTCATTTCGGAGCAATTCGCTCCGTTATTGAGCATAAAGCCACAAGCAACTAGTTTTCCACTCGACATCGGCACACCTCTGGGGTCCATCGTTACCCAGAAGTACATCCCCATGGTGCCGGTCGAAGTGGAAGGCAAGAACTTCTCCGCAGACCTTATCATCATTCCGATTAGGGACTACGATGCGGTGTTGGGTATGGACTGGTTGTCCTACCATGACGCCTACCTACATTGCCGAGCAAAGAAGATACTGATCGGAACGCCAGGAGGACCTCAGACTATTGTCAAAGGTACACCACTAGAGAGGGGCAAGATCCTAGTGTCAGCTTTAAAGGCACAAAAGATGCTGAAGAAAGGATGTCGGGGTTTCCTGACAAGTGTGATCAAGACAGACAGAGTTGAAGTAGATCGAGATAGCATTGCTGTGGTGAAGGAGTTTTCAGACGTCTTTCCAGATGACGTTTCAGGATTGCCACCACGACGGGAGGTTGAATTCCGCATTGACTTGGTGCCAGGCACGACACCTATATCAAAGGCTCCTTATCGAATGGCTCCAGCGGAAATGCTAGAATTGAAGACTCAAATACAGGAATTGCTGGATAAGGGATTCATTCGACTGAGCGTTTCTCCATGGGGCGCTCCGGTATTATTTGTAAAGAAGAAGGACGGGTCGATGAGGCTGTGCATAGACTATCGGATGTTGAACAATGTCACAATCAAGAACAAGTATCCACTACCAAGAATCGACGACCTGTTCGACCAATTGTCTTCGGCAAAGGTATTCTCGAAGATTGATCTGAGAAGTGGCTATCATCAACTACGAATCACTGATGATGATGTGCCGAAGACCGCTTTCAGAACAAGATACGGGCATTATGAGTTCTTAGTGATGCCATTTGGGCTGACTAATGCCCCCGCAGCCTTCATGGACTTGATGAATAGAGTATTCAGGCCGTACTTGGACAAGTTCGTAATCGTCTTCGTCGACGACATTCTTATATATTCGTCGAGCCCAGAAGAACACGAGGAACATCTAAGAGTTGTGCTACAAACCTTACGGGAGCACAAATTGTACGCCAAATTCTCGAAATGTGAGTTTTGGTTGAAAGAGATTATGTTCCTCGGGCATATTATCAGTGAAAATGGAATATCGGTAGATCCTGCAAAGGTGGAAGCAGTTGCCAACTGGGCACAACCGAAAAATGCGTCAGAGATTAGAAGCTTTCTTGGACTTGCTGGATATTACAGGAGATTCATTCAGGACTTTTCCAAAATTGCATCACCACTAACAAATCTCACTAAAAAAAGCATCAAGTATGAATGGTCACAGAGGTGTGAAGATAGTTTTCAAGAGTTAAAGAAGAGACTGACAACGGCGCCCATTCTGACCATACCTTCAGGCCAAGGAAGTTATGTCATATATAGCGACGCATGCGGCACTGGTTTAGGATGCGTCTTGATGCAACACGGGAAGGTAATTGCATATGCATCAAGACAATTAAAGAAGCATGAGAAGAATTATCCGACGCATGATCTCGAATTAGCAGCTGTGGTCTTCGCCCTCAAAATTTGGCGACACTATTTATATGGCGAAGAGTTCGAAATCTTCACAGACCACAAGAGCTTGAAATATATTTTCTCTCAAAAAGACTTGAATATGCGTCAGAGGAGGTGGATTGAGTTTCTAAAGGATTATGAGTTCGCTATCAGCTATCATCCAGGGAAGGCAAACTCAGTTGTTGACGCACTTAGTAGAAAATGGGGAGGATCACTCGCATGCCTGAGAGTGAGTCGTTGGAACATGATTGACTGCATTATCCAGGTCAGTCCAGTGACCAGCAGCGACGGTATACGAATTATGACACACCTCGGCATGCAACCCGAGCTACTATTGAAGATAGGCAAAGCACAACCAAACGATAACGAGTACAACCACCTACTCAAGTTGTGCGAAAAGATTCCTACAGATTTTACGGTCACAGGTGGAGTGATCAGATATAGGGGACGATTGTGGGTCCCTGAGTATGAAGCATTGAGAAGACAAGTGTTGGATGAGTGCCACAAGTCGGAGTTCGCCATTCATCCTGGAAGCACGAAGATGTTCAAAGACTTGCAACGGACCTTCTGGTGGAATAATATGAAGAAAGATGTGGCTGAGTACGTTGCAAGATGTCTAGTATGCCAACAAGTGAAAGTGGAACATCAGAGACCTTACGGTGTACTACAAGAACTTGAAATCCCACAATGGAAATGAGAAAAGGTGACTATGGATTTCGTCACTGGGCTTCCAAGAACTCAAGAGGGTCATGATGCGATATGGGTAGTGGTTGACCGGTTTAGCAAGGCAGCCCATTTCATTCCCATCAAATGGAAACAATCTGTCGAAAGTCTGATGGACGTTTATATTAAGGAGGTTATCCGACTACATGGAGTGCCAGTCTCCATTGTGTCGGATAGAGATCCACGGTTTATAGCCAAATTTTGGCGGAGCATCCAAAGTGCTTTTGGAACAAAATTAAATTTCAGTACTGCGTTCCATCCTCAGACAGACGGGCAATCTGAACGAACGATTCAGACATTAGAAGACATGCTCCGTGCATGTGCGTTGGACTGGAGTGGCAGTTGGGACACGCACCTCCCACTGATCGAGTTCGCATACAATAACAGTTACCACTCCAGCATAGGCATGGCACCATTTGCAGCAATGTATGGAAAGCCTTGTCGCTCCCCTATCTGTTGGAGTGAGGTGGGAGGACGGCAATTCTTATCAGAGGAGTTAATGAAGCAAACCAAGGAAGATGCTGAAAAAGTTTGCCTTATTAGAGAGAGATTGAAAACAGCATTCACAAGACAGAAAACATATGCTGACAAGAAGAGAAGAGAACAAATTTTTAAAGTGGGAGATCGAGTTATGTTAAAAGTTTCTCCAATGAAAGGGGTAATGAGATTCAGCAAGAAGGGTAAGTTGAGTCCAAGATATGTTGGCCCCTTCGAAGTACTTGCATTGATCGGAGATGCAGCTTGTAGGTTGGCGTTGCCTCCATCATATGGACACGTGCATAATGTCTTTCACGTGTCCATGTTGCGCAAGTACCAACATGATGATGCTAATATGGTGAATATGGAGGAACCAAATTTGAATGTAGATCTGACATATGCTGAGCAGCCTATAGAAGTCTTGGAATACCAAACTAAGCATATGAAAAATAAAATGGTACCCATGGTGAGGGTGGCTTGGACACATCATAGAGATGAAGATGCCACCTGGGAACTGGAAGAAGAAATGAAAAGAGATTTTCCAGAATTATTTAGGTGAGATAATATAACTTCGTTTATTCAAATTCGAGGACGAATTTATTTTTAAGGAGGTTATGATGTAATGACCCAGATTTTTCAGGTTTAACAAATAGATATTTTATTATTTTATTTTATTTTGAAGAAATATTGTTATTGTTATATTTAATAATTCCGAAAATAAAAATAAAAATAATTGAGAGGAGTTTGATTAGGGATAGGATTATTCAATTAATTTCATAATTTATCTAATTAACTATTAGAATAAAATAGGGAGTGGTTAAAAGGATAAATTAGAGGATTTAATTTGATTGAGATTAGATAATATGGTTAGAGAATAATTAAAAATCTATAAACACTATAAATAAGAGTAGGGGGGTACGAACGACTCCGTCTGCGTGATTTTCGGCTTCGTCTTCGGCAACCTAGAGGACAAGGCTCGCAGGTACGTAGAGGGGATCCGTAGGTTTATTAGATTATGTTAATTTTTGTAAAGCCTATTCAGATCGACTTTGTCGAAAAAAAATATATATATAATGTTACGGTCGAAGAGTTAGGTTTCGGCCGTAATGAAATAGAAAAGATAGAGAGAAGATGTCGACCGTAACAGATGATTTTTACGGTCGAGAATGAGCGTTTACGCCCGTAAAAGAAAAAAAAATAATGTTACGACCGAAGAGTTAGGTTTCGGTCGTAATGAAATAGAAAAGAATAGAGAGAGGAGAGTAGAGTTTTTACGGCCGAAGAGTTAGGGTTTTCGGCCGTAATGGAATAGGGGTAAAAGAATTTCGGCCGTAATAGAATAGAAAAGGGAGATAGATTGGCCGTAAAGGAAAATAAAAAAAAAGTGTTACGGCCGAAGAGTAGAGTTTTACGGCCGTAACAGGATAGGCCGTAACGAGATAGGCCGTAACAGGATGGCTGTAACATAAAAAGGGTGTAAAAAATTTGATGGCCGTAATAGAATAGGGTGTAAAAAGTTGATGGCCGTAACAGAAAGGGGGTAATAGAATATGGTGTAAAAAGTTGATGGCCGTAACAGAAAGGGGGTAATAGAATAGGGTGTAAAAAGTTGATGGCCGTAATAGAAAGGGGGTAATAGAATAGGGTGTAAAAGTTGATGGCCGTAATGAAATAGGGGGTAAAAATTTGGAGAGAGAATTTACGGCCGTAAAAATCAGAGAAGATGGAGAGAGAAAGAAAAATGATGTTACGGCCGTAATGAACAAAGAGTACCACCTAGAGTTATTATTTATTTTTGAGTAAATTTTAATTACTGATTATTATTATTGTTATTAATTAATTTGATGTATTAATGATATTGTTGGTGATTGATTTGTTTATACTATGATGAACTTTGATTTTGATTGTATTGTTGACCTACTTAGTTTGGAGTTCAGAATGTATCTCATTGATAATTTATTTAAAGATAGACATTTTAGGTAAACAAGATAAAAGCCGAAAGCTACTGGGCCCATGTTCACTGATTGCCACTAAGTCGGGACCAATTGAATTGAATTGAATTGAATGGGGCAGATAGTGTAAAAGCTATGGCTGTCCTGTGTATGGTCACTCGTCCCCCACCATACACGAACCCATTGAATCGTATTGGGCTTGCCGTGGCACTGATCCCCCACTGGCCTGCATGAAAGTGGCATGGTGTCCCTTAATTGACTGAGCGCTCCTCATTGAATTGGATAACTCCGAACATTGAAAATCGAATCGAATTGAATTGAATTGAAATTGGAATTGCAGTAAATAGAATTAAATCATGGTCATTTGGATATATTGGCATGGAGTTGGCAATTACTATTGCCCTATTGAATTGAATCGTTATTGGCCAATGACCATTGATTATTGAATTGAAAATTGTTAATTGAATATTGATTTATTAATCAGGCAATTGATAATTATTAGTTGGAACGATTGTTATTGATTTACATTGGTCTGTTGACCATAGCCTGATATATTGTTCATATTGATAAATTGTTAATTGATTATTGTATTGACTGCTCAATCGACTCATTATTGATTTTATCTTATTTTCGATTGAGCATATTGATTGTCTTTTAGACCCTACGTATTGAGTATTTTTTTATACTCATGGATATTTCCCTGTACCTGGATCCGTGCAGGTGAGAGTACTTCGATAGAGGATGATCCTGCAGGTGGCTATGCTCAGTGATAGACGGATGTTGCACATGTTCTAGATTGAATTGTCTAGTTTTTATTATTTCCGCATTTATTAGAATTGTGAACTTATTAATATTTTAATTATTTTGAATATAATGGATTATTAGTTGTTATTATTGAAAAAGTCTTCCGCATTTATTGTTTATATTCCGCAAAAATATTTTATAGAAAATTAAGTAGCGCCTCTGGGATGACTCTGAGCACGTGAAAGTCACGTGGGTCTCGGGGCGTTACATCTTTCTCTCTCTCTCTTTTTGTAATGCAACTTGCAACAGTGGTCGTCAGTAGTGTTCCTTTTCTCTTGTTTCATTGGGGCCTTTTCTCACGTGAACCCTGATCTTTAGGGTTTCTTTCTCCGCTATAAAAACGACTTCCCCTTATGACTTCAGTGGCAGCAACGGCAGCAGCACTACTAAGCACTGTACAGCGACCACTACGTTGTATCCTCCAACAATGGAGTCCTCCAAGCTCACAGTCATCTTGCTCACCTCCATGCTCTGCCTCTCCTCCATTGAGCCCCTGGCTTCCGCTGGTTTCTGTCCCCCTACCACGTCCAAGCCCAAAGGCCCCAAGCACCAGAAACCCAAGCACCCCAAAGTCCCCGGGCGGACGAAACCGCCGGTCATTCTCACGCCGCCCATCGTCGCCCCGCCCGTAACCGGCAAGCCGCCTGTCACCGTGCCGCCGCCGGTGACCGGGACGATCCCTATCCCACCGGTGGTGGGAGCACCGTCGAACAGCCCTCCTCCAGCGCCGGTCGTGTCGCCGTCGTGCCCCGTGGACACGCTCAAGGTCGGCGCGTGCGTCGACCTGCTGGGAGGGCTGGTGCACATAGGGGTCGGGGACCCGGTGGTGAACCAGTGCTGCCCGCTTCTATCGGGGCTGGTGGAGATCGAGGCCGCCGTCTGCCTGTGCACCAGCATTAAGCTCAAGCTGCTCAACATAAACATCTACCTTCCTCTCGCCCTGCAGTTGCTGCTCACCTGCGGCAAGACTCCGCCTCCTGGCTACACCTGCACCGTTTAATCGGTTCATGCAGTGGAACTCAAGTTTCTTTGGTAAATTAAATACTTCTACAGTAGTTATACTTATACATCTACACACACATACATGTACATATACATATATACACACACATGTATGTATAGATATATAGATATATATATATATATATATATATATTTATAATTATGGGAAAAAGATAAAATTAATATGATGCACACATGTGAATAATTTACATAAAGTGAATTACATGCACAATTTATTGTAGTCCCTAGCTAAGTATATATACTAGATATATATTAATCATGGACCTGTACGGTCTTCTAATGTATGATAATACATACATGTGCTGACTGTTGGATTGCTTCTGGTTACGTGCAGGGTTGTTTGCTGTTGTGTTTGCAGGGTGAGGAAGAAGAAGGTATTAAGGAACGATGGTTTGCTGTGTGTCCCGAGTCATTTTCATTTTTAAATTTTTTATGTGCAATAAATCTCAGTGTGCAAAGTCTTTATTTTGCCAGTGTGTTAATTGTCTAGCAAATTCGGGTTTAACTTTTGGGTTGATTATAACAATAAATTGGAACTCCTTGTCTTTTGCTTGATCTTTTCTTATGGAAATATTTCTCAATTAATATAAGGAAGAACTTTAACGCCCTCGAAATGCACGCGCGTCCGAATACGCTCATGGACGTCAGGGAACATAATTTATATACAATATTTTGACAAAAAGTAAAACTTTGACTGACCTAAAAAATAGAGACATAATTGTGGAAGAACAAAGAATTATTGAGTTTCAAATAATTCAAACATGAGAGTTTACATAAAGGTAATACAACTCGATAAAGAAAAGCGAAATTAAGGAGACTCAAATTATGTACAAAACACACCACAAGCTCAATCTGTCGCCTGCATCAGTGACGAGTACCTAGTTGAATATACACAGGAGATTGGTTCATTTTTTCTTCATTTAAGGCACGGTTAAAATGTCTAAAACTAGTTTAAAATAAAATAAAAACCCTCCCCCACTCTCTTCCAAATCAACCTCGACCCCCTTCTCGATTGAGCCTCCACATCGTCGTCGTACACACAGATAATTTGTTCTTCGTAGAGAGCAAGCTAGGAGCACTCGCTTGCAGCCTCAAAGATCTCGCCTCGAAGAGGAAGCTTGGAGCACGCAGAGAATATCCTTCGTCGAGAATTGTTACTCGGTTGATCGCCCTTCGTCCAAGCCGTCAGGAAGAGATCTCACCGAGAGAAGGAGAATAAGAGGTAATCCATAAATTTATACTTATGATTAAAACTAATTTATATTATGATTAAAATTAGTTATATGTTGGATAGGAACTTAACATATTTTAACTTTATTAAAATTCATCTATTTTATATTCTAAATTTATATATAATCTATATTCCATATGTAAATATATTGAAGGAAATGAGTAAAAAGATAAAATATTAATGTAACATCCCGAAACTTCATCCCTAATTACTGAGGGCAATTAGGTCATTCAATTGTGTTAGCCCGTTCGCCATCACATAATCATAAAATAATATAATTTTCAATTAATTTAGCGGAAGCATAAAGCCATTAAATAAGATAAAATAATTCTTTTGAAAACATAGCAGAAGATTTCGATAAAACATAAAAAATAATGCCATAGAATTGTCACATCACTAATAACAAGTAAAATTTCTTAAAACCATAATCAAGTAGACTCAATAACACTTGCCTCTAAGACTCCTAAAACAGTGTGTAATTTTTCTTCTCATGAGCTGAGCCATCATCCATCCATTCATTGGTCACCTGTATGGAACTATGGTGTAGGGTGTAGGTTTCCAGTTAAAGTATGTAAAAGTCATGCAATGCGATGTCCCTAGACATGATACTAAATGATATGCATATATCATCTTCATAAAATAAGAAGGAACAATATGCATGACATGTACTTAACATATGATCTACATGTCAATTATTAACATCATCTATCATCATCATCATGCATTTATAACCAATAGCATGGAAAACATATGATCATATCATCATACTTATAGTATGGAAACATTCATAACCACTCAACAATTCAATTCATAGACACATAAGTGACGTACATTTACCATAATAATTGCCTCGATACCTTTCCTCAAGTTTGCTTCATAACCTTTGGACTTCCGCTTTTATGGGACATCATTCCATTCATTCGATCCCTTTAATTAATGTCATATTTTTCGATAATTGAGATTTATGTCGTTGCCCTCTCTATAGGCTATCTAGGGTTTAGAGACAATGCTCCACTCTCATCCTAAGGCAATAACAGAATGCACACACTATTGTCGATGCGTGTAACGATTATTTTGGACTCTCTTTCGAGGGTGACGTCGGAATGACATATTATTGTCGATGTGTGTAACGATCATTTCGATTAAAAATCCGATAAAAGACCATAGAGGGTTGACATGTAATAGCATCCAAACTGGGTTCATTATGCTTTTCAATAAACAAATAATTACATCGCTAAATCTTCATATTTTAACCTAATTATGTGGGGAACATGCATATACGTGTATCTAGGTTCTTATTACATCAACAAATATCAATACATACTATGAACATCTTAAAAACATCATTTAATATATTATATAAAGTTTCAGTAATGATCACGGCCATGAAACAAGTCATCACGACCATGACAAAAGACTGAAAACTCGTCACTCTATCACGGACGTGACGGGGGCATCATGAGCGTGACAAGCTTTGTCAAGGCCGTGACACGCGTGACATAAGCTTCGTTTTGATCATTTTTCCAGCCTTTCTGTCACGGGCGTGACAGATGTGTCACGGCCATGATAGAATCCTGCAACTCCGCCGCGTAGCCAATTTTTACATGACTTTTCATCCATATTTAGGGAAAATGTTATACAATCTCATAAATCATTGTACTTAAGCATATTTTCCAGACATTATATGGTCAAAAGAACTTCAGAAAACATACGAGAAGATTCAATTTCAAGATATGGGTTCATTCTCAAATCAAGAACATTGTGAAGAACATATGAACCATAACTATTAGATCTAATAATAAAATTTGAACATGACATACATGAGAGCCTACACATGCATAGATTTAGGGATTTCAATATCCAATCACGATCCAATAAAAGAACTGAGTGTCTTCTTGCTCTCAATTCATTACAAGAAGAATATTGTGAGAGGAGATATGGGTTTTGGATTCCCTTTACCTATCTTAATCTCATATCTTTCTCATCTTTCTTCTTCTTCTCCTTCTTTTTCTTCCTCCTCCTTGTTCTTCTCTTTCTCCCTCCTCAAGCTCTGACCACGAAGAGATGTTGAGAAAAAAGAGGTAAACAATAGGAATATGGGGCTTGATATAGGGGAGATCATGAGGGTTTGGACAGAAAGTCCAAATTGCTCTCGATTAAAATCTAGGGTATTACAATTAAAGACAATTATGAGAAAAGAAAAGAATATAAGTATTATTTTATTAGTGCACCAAGAAATTAATAAAAGTAAATGTAGAAAGAGAAATATGCATTATATTATATTATAAGCATTAATAATAAATTATTATTTTAGTTACCGATGGTTCTAGTCTTTAGAATTATCGATAAATTTTAAATATTATATTATATTACATATATATTATTATTAAATAATTTATTGATAGTTTTAACTTTCGAAATTACCAACGAATTTAGATCTGTTAATAATTTTGAAAGCTAGACTCGTCCATAATTTATCGATGAAAATTTATCATCCGTAGTAGCGAAGGACTTTTTGGCCTTCGATATTTTGAAAGACCTTTACAATCCATTGCAAATACCGTCAAAAAATGCGAAGAATTTTTGTTCGTCAGAAACTGTTCATCGCAAATAGGTGATTTTTTTGTAGTAAATATATGCAATTTCTTAGTCTGCACGAAGATCTTGCGTATGGTCTCTCAGCTATGGATCAATAAAAATATAGGAATTGCCTTTCGTCATCATCGTCGTTAACACCTCCCCCTTTGTGTTGCTCTCTTTGACGCATCTAATAATTGAATGGCAGTGTTCTATTTTTCTTTTACTCATTTGGAGACGTTGTTTGTATGGTTAATTGTGCAATGCTTGTAGTATGAAATTATAAAACAAGTTGATTTTCCTTTTTGGGTCAGTATTAGAGGATACACAATGGAATATGAAAGAAAGATTGTTTTTCCTAGATCCAGTCCTTATCATAGTTATTTAAGTTTTATACATCAACCATCTTGTAAATTTAAAAGAAAAAAAAAACAAATGTTCTTGCTTGCCACCTAACCAATGGCCAACTACCAATTCCTACTCAAATCGTTGACCAGCTCGAAACATAAAGGTCTTGTGTCACGACTAGGCTGGAAGAGATTATAGTTACATTTCTCTCTTTCTCAAGGACAAGTGACCCCGAGAGAAATAGGAGAAGGGACGGAAAGATATTTAGGTTTCTACTCTTCCCTGATTTGGGCACCATAATCGCGAAATGAACCGACTGACCATTTGAATCGTGCATTGATCTAAGTCATCCATATGAGACGATCTAAAGGTGTGGAGCAAATTTCGCTCCACACATCCCTTATCATCTATTAGTTATGCTACCTTAGATCATGTCAACAAGTTAATTCAGAAGCAACAGAGAGTTCCACTTCGTTAATCCTCTTGGAGTAACAAATCCCTGGTAAATGAGAGAATTTCTTAACTTTGTTCATGCATTTATCTATCAGTTAAATATTTTTTATTCATCATTTATCATAAAAGCGGACAATAAATTTTTTTTAAAAAAAGTGTTATCTCCAATAATATTTTAATTTGCATTTGTAACTAATATATTTAATAATAATGATGTTTTTCTTTAAAGCATCGTGTCCCTCCTCTCCTAATATTCATCAAACTAATTTATTGATCAAATATTATTTTAAATAAAAATGAGTTAAATATTGTGCATAACTTTTACTCTAATAATTAAAAGGAGCAGGATAGCGTGTCTTTAACCTCTATTTTATCATTTAAACCTAAAGTCTTTTGCTTGATGACACTTTGACGACGGGTTTTTTTTTGCTGTCCGATATATATTTTTAATATAAAGTGTAACTGACATGAGCATAAAAAAGATAATCATATAAAAAATTTAAAGCTTATATTAATTGTATAAAATGATCTTGCGACTATAAATAAATAAAGCATAATAAATGAAAAAAAAATATTACAATGTCTTAATATAAATTTTTAAAATTTCTTTGTATACTACTATTTGTCCATAGGTCGAAATTTTAAGACTTTTTGTCACCTATGAAAATAGCTATATAAAATTTGTCCATATGTAAATATTTATTTTTTTTTTAGAAATAATCTTATGAGATGATGAATGGGACTTCTTTATAAAATGAAAAAATAGTTTCATCTTATAATATATCATTTCAATGAATTATGTATTCACGAGCATCCCACATTCTAATCATAAACTTTGATATTCCATTTCATCTTAGTCGAAGTTACTTAGAGATTAAGTTAATATTCTCAACTATGCTTCATCTAAAAAAATTGAAAAAATATTTAAAGCAATATATGTTATTAAATAATTTTAAATCATATACAACTTATCTCCCATTAATAAAAAATATCATATCACATAGTAAAAACCAATGTGGCCATTGACTATATTAATAATTTTGCGTATATAATCATATACAAAAATGCTCTATCAGTTTATTAACTTTACACTAAAATTAAATATAAGATATTTTATATAATGAATATAGACAATATTGTATCCCTAATTTTATTTATTTATTGACAATTGCTATCAATCAAAGAAAATAAAGTAAAAAAAAAACTTCTACTAACAAAACACTCATTAGAAAAATTCATGAATAACTCATTAGAAAATATTCGCTCAAGAGTCAAACGCATAAATTTGTGACTAAAACTGTAAAAATAAGTGAAATACTTATGAGAGCAATGCCAATAATATAATTTCAAAGTTGATGTAGAAAAATTATTGGTAAATATTATTTCATAGAAAAAGGATAAAAAATGTATAAATTAAGTGAAAAATTTCTAACAAATCTTTCTTTCTATCCTCTAAAGCTAATAACAATTATTAAGGATTTTATATATGAGTAAGATAATGACAAAAAAATCTTTCATTTAGTTGAATTATTTGTTCCAGAAAGATCTTTCATTTACAGTAAATGAACAATTTATCATTAATTCATTAGAATATCTTAATCAATTAACAACCTATTATTAAAAATAATAAAATGATTAAGTTTACTTGAATGTTTTTTTATTAACTGACGTATCATATATGAGTCTATAACAAACTATACAATAATAATAAAATCATTACTAAATCTAGTTGTTTTATATTTTTAAATGATTGATATACTAAGTCTTCTAATTTAAATAATATACATATATATTATAATATTATTAGCATACGATATGTCATTTAGAATTATATATGGTCAGATTTGTTATTAATTAAATTAATAAAATTTTAAGAGATACGCGATGTTTGTAGGACTCCAAATAATAAAAGATTAAATCTAATTTGACATGAATTTAAGTTATATTTATATATATTATGATACCTAATATATTAGTATTATAGTTAAGATATATATGGATAGAAAGATCAGAATTAGAATTAGAATTAAATTAAATTTAATTGATTCTGTTATATTTATGATTAAGTCCATAAAAGTTTTATAGATATAGATAGGTATATTGTATTTTTTTTCTCTTTTCATCCGTAACATTTAACTATTAATAGTTTTAATTTTTTTTTAATGCAAACTAAAATTTGCTAATCTCTGAGATAAATACTCATCGTCATCTCACCGCTTCAATTTTGTCGACCAAAAAATTAAAGAAAAGTAAAAAAAAGGGGACGAAGAAGACGACGACGAAGAGATTGGGGGAAACGTTTCGCCCCTTCCTTTCTTGATCGATCGAGATCGAGGTACGTTCTTAGATCTCCTCGCTGCCTTCTTCGAATTGGTTCGGGGTCTCCGATCGACGAAATTGCGTGGTGATTCGTTCTTCCTGTTTCCACTGGTTGTCCTTTCGACCGTTCTGGTGGAGATTTTATGAGTCTTTGTGTTTTAGTGCCGGATTCGGCGGCTTCCCATGTTGGGATCTGGAACCTGCAGCGGTAATTGGGTTGGGGCAGGTTTCTGGCACTCCCGATGAGGATTTTCTCGGTGTTTGGACTGGGGATTAAGTTTGGTGGGAATTAAGGTCGGACTGATTTAGAAGGGGACGCGTCAAGGGATTGGGAGTTTTGGTGGGAATTAAGTTTGATTTGTGTTTAAATTCTTATTGTTCTTCTTGCAGGGAGTAAAAAGGCGCGGGTTTAATGGATGATGACCGTTCCAATGGATAGTTCTTCCACTCCCTCATCCCGGGAGCTCGCTGAAAGTCTTCTGAAGAAGGTAACATTTTGGCCCCCTTAATTTCTGTATCAGCAGCTTATTCTTGTTCATTTGACAAATAAAATTGATGCGAGGATGTTGGTGTTTGTGGTTATTGAATATTGCCCGCTTATGAAATGTCTTGAGCATCCTCTAATATTTTCTCTATGTTGTTGTAGGTGCATTGATAATTCTCTTAGATTGGCCAACATCTCTTTAATGGAAATTGTTTCCCGAGAAATTCATATTTTGAATTCTCTGTTGAAAAAATAGTTACTTCCTCTTGAACACCTTCATCCATAAGGCATTTTTCCACAACATTTGACTTGACTATTATTTCATGTTCAATCGAAAGCTATGTAAAACATGACTGCCTAGTATTTAATAATGTGCAGTCCAGATGTGGTTAGTTTGATATCAGGTTGACATGGGACTTATTTTGTCCAGTACAAGAAACTGTAGCATAATGTTTGAAGTTTGAACACAAATTCAATTCTATTTTTATTGATACACGTTTTTGTCTCTAATTAAGTACTTGCAATGTTGTCAATTGCTGCCCTGGGAACTTTCAAAAAAAAAAGTTGCGGCCCTGGGAATAGATGCTTATCTTATATGCCAAAGTAGAACCATTTCATTCGGCACTTTCTTTCTTAATTCTAATGTTTTTATTCTACTTATCTTGCAGAATACTGAGTTGGAAAATGGATTGCGAAGATCACAACAATCAAAAGCACCTTCAGATCCCAATGCATGGGTTCAAATGCGTGAAAACTATGAATCCATAATTCTTCAAGACCATGAATTTTCAGAGGAGCGTGAGATAGAGTTGAAACTTTGGCAGCTGCACTATAGGAGGATTGAAGAGTATAGGCATAGGATCAATGCTGCAACATCTGCTGGATCAAATGCATCATCCGTTGGAAAGGCTCCCATCCGACCTGACAATGTTAAAAAAATACGTGCTTCCTTTAAGACCTTCTTGACTGGTGCAAGTGGCTTCTATCATGATCTGCTACTGAAAATAAGGACAAACTTTGGTCTTCCTCTTACACATCTTAATGATGGTTCTGATATTGTAACAAAAGATGAAAATAGATCAGTCATGATACAAAAGGGACTGGTATCTTGCCACCGATGTTTGATATACCTTGGTGACCTTGCACGCTACAAAGGATTGTATGGAGATGGAGATTCTGTCAGTAGTGATTATGCGGCTGCTTCCAGTTACTACGCACAGTCAGCTTCCCTTTGCCCCACAAATGGGAATCCACACCATCAGGTGAATACTGAATACTGTCACCTCTCCCCCCATTCTTTTCTGGAATGTCTTAATTGTCTTACTGAGGTGTTACATTTGTTGTTGTTTAACTCTGTCATTTTGTCAGCTTGCGATTCTTGCTTCATACTCGGGCAATGAACTACTGGCAGTATACAGATACTTTAGAAGTTTGGCAGTAGAAACCCCTTTCTCAACAGCAAGAGATAATCTGATTGTCCTTTTCGAAAGGGTACTTTCTATGCTTATGCACTAAATGAACCAGCTTGAAAATTTAAGATTATATAGTCTGCATCTTTCTTGAAGATTATTTGGTGCTCTTTCTATTAACAGGATAGCTGTTCATTTTCTCCAATTATGATTAAAGATGCACCACCTGTGGTACACATGTTATGACATATTTGAATATTTATATCCGCTGCTATTTCTTTCTAGAGTTAATGTCTTCATCAAACATTTTATTGCTAGTCGTTGGCATGCTACTACCTTGCAAGAAGATTTATGTTTTCTCTCATCTTTGATTTTTTTTCTTCAACAACAACAACAAAGCCTTATCCCACTAGGTGGGGTCGGCTACATGGATCATAAGACGTCATTCCGCTCTATATTCGTTGATCCATGTTCATGAGATTCGACAGAGTTTTACGCTGGCTGTCGGGGCCTAACACAACCCTCCTCCTTTATCCGGGCTTGGGATCGGCTATAAAACATGGGCGGAGTTGATTTTTTTTCTTCACTTTCAAAAAAAAAAGTGATGTTTTCTTCTCTAGCACTGATGTTATAGCAATCCCAATTGACACTGAAGTCCAGATATATTATACTTTCGAGTACTGCTGATTATTCATTAATAATTGTTTTCCAATGTTGTCAAATACGTAAAACAGACTAGACACGGAGGGTCGGAAAAACTCGTAAATACACATCCGATTCTACCAGATTATTTTTTATATTATATGTATATATTTATACATAAATCCATGATATTAGTGGTGAGATGAAAATTCTCGTTGAAATTATAAGTACAAAATGCAAATACTACATGCAAAAATTTCTAATTTTTACATCACTTCCTGATATTAATACCTATTTAATTATATATATATATATATGAAAAATATTTTTTTGAGAGGAATATATATGAAAAATATTAATTCATGACCTTAACAAATTGTAATAATAACAGAATAACAGCAAACACATCAATATAATTATTCATGAAAAATTAACACATCAATAAATTTATAATAATTACAGAAATTAACACATCAATAAATAATTTTCATTATTAATCTATAAAAAAATAACACTAATAAATTCAGAATAATAAAAGCAATTGATGATTTCACTTTATTAAACAAATATTAACCGTAGTAGAAGTATAAAAAATGTTTTAAATTTATAACATAATAACAAATAAAAAGGTAGTCAAGTCCCCCTGTCCACCAATCTTGAGAATGATTGGGATCGTGGAAAGAAAAAGAACCTGCTTTGATGCGAAGAGAGAAAGGGAAGGGAGAGGGAGAGAAAGAGAAGGGAGAAAAAAATGTATTCCCGTGCAGGAAGAGAAAGGGAGAGGAATAGGGAGGAAAAGAAAAAGGGCAAGAGAAGAAGAGTGGAGAAAGAGAAAGGGAGAGGGAGAGAGAAAGAGAATGCGAGGGAGGGGGATGGAGAGAGAGATGGAGGGAGGGAGAGAGCGAGAGAGCCTGTGAGGTCAGTGGCGGGCAGCATCAGGACAGCAGCATGGTGTTGGCAGCGGCGATGGTACAACAAGGTGTAGGCAGCGGTGACAGCAGCAGATGAGCAACGACGTTGACTGCAGCAGCATATGAGCGGCGGCAGCAACAGCCGGACAGCAATGACATCAGGAGCAGATGAATAGCGGCAGCAGCAGAAGGACAGTGGTTGCGGCAGCAGAGCAGCAGGCAACAGCGAAGGAGAGCAAACAAAAGGAGGAGAGATGAGTACCTATCACGCTTATAAAACGTAAAAAAAAATTGTGGGATCCGTGGAGTCGTACGTCTCTACCACGTCACTGCTGATCCTACGGACCAACACGCAATCCTACAGTGTGCTGGCCAACACGTCACTACCGATCCTATGGGCCAACACGCAATCCTACAATGTGCTGGCCAAAAACATTTCCAAGTGGGATTGAGCACGAAATGCAGAGGTGGAGACGTAAAATCGGATGCTTTTATGAGTCAGCACGCAATTTTTACAACGTTGATATTAATATTGCCTTGAAACATGTCTTGGCTGTAATTTTGACCTTCAATGACATAAATATACTTGGTGGATGAGAGCAAAAGTCAGCAGATATATTTTTCCTTGTGGCTTCTGAACTTGGCTGTAATGTAGGGGGTTTATAAGTAAGACTGGAAAGTGTAATCTTTATTCTTTGCAACAAATACGTATCTATTTTCTTTGCATGCTGCATATTCAGGAGTTGTATATGATTACATTAATTAACTTTTTACAGAATCGCCAAAGTTTCTCTCAGTTACCTAGCAATATGAATGCTACTTCAATCAAAGTGATGCCCGCTCGTCCGTCTGGGAGAGGTCGAGGAAGAGGGGATACAAAACTATTGGCAAAAGATAACAAGACAGAAACTACTCTTAAAACACAAGATTTGAGCATTTCAGAAGTATTTAAAACTTTCTCAACACGTTTCGTCCGTCTTAATGGTGTCCTTTTCACACGTACAAGGTGCTCACTTGAATACTCTTGTTTTTTCACTTCTTATCTTACATGCCAATTTACATCTCTACTGAAATTTCAACAGCTTGGAAACATTTGGAGAAATCTTCTCTGCAGTGACTACTGATCTGCTTACTCTTCTTTCATCTGGTCCTGAAGAGAAGTTTAATTTTGTTCCTGATGCTGCTGAAAATGCATTGGTTATCTTGAGGCTCGTTGCAATACTTATATTCACCGTTCATAATGTGAAAAGGGAATCACAAAACCAATCCTATGCTGAAATCTTGCAGCGTACTGTGCTGTTCCAGAATGCATTCACAGCTGCCTTTGAGTTTGCGGGATCTATCCTTAAGAGGTGTTTGGAGTTACGTGATATTGCATCAAGCTCTTTTTTGCCAGCTATTCTTGTTTTTCTTGAATGGTTGGCGTTTCATCCAGATATAGCAGCAGGTTCAGATGTGGATGAAAAGCAAGAGGGTGTTAGAATATTCTTTTGGAATCAATGTGTACATTTTCTTAATAAGCTTATTGATACTGGGCTTGCATCAATTGCTGGAGATGAGGATGAAACCTGCTTTTACAACATGAACCAGTATGATGAAGATGAAACTAGTAATCGCCTCGCACTTATGGAGGATTTCGAGTTGAGAGGATTCTTACCCTTGGCACCAGCACATCTTATTTTGGACTTCTCAAGGAAGATTTCATATGAGAATGATGGCAGCATGAAAGACAAAAGGTCTCGTGTGGAAAGGATTTTCTCTGCAGGACGGGCTCTTATTAGTGTTGTTAGGATTGGTCATCAAAAGATGTTTATAGATACAAAATTGAAAAAAATTGTTCTTGGCACAAAACCTCCTTCCACTGACGATGTAGATTTGAGCGCTTTGAGTGCTCCAGACTCCCTTCTTGTAGAAGAAGGAAATCAAATAGAGAAGTTAACTGGTGTTACAGCCACAGAAGTAAACACACCCAAGTTTGGAGTGCTGGAGACAAAACCATATCTGCAAACAAAGGAAGAAGAAGAGGAGGAAGAAATAGTCTTCAAGCCCACTATTTCTGAAAAGCATACGAATGCAGTTGCTCCAGTTTCAGCAGTTTATGATGTTATCAACCCCATGCAAGTTTCTTTCTCGGAGTTGACACCACTTCCTTCAAACTTTCCAGCGTCTTTTAACAATTTTCAAATGCCAACTGATTTGAATGGCAGTTCACACTCACACCTCGTTGTGTCTAATGTCCCAGACCTGTCTGTGCAGTATGTGAATGCTGACGCTTTCAAATGGTTCACAAAGCCAGAAGCATTAATCTCAGATGGGCTGAATAATATGAATATTGTAGAAAATGGCATAATTAATAAATGTATGCCGCATGAGGGTGTTAGTGTTACTAGCATGCGTAGTGTTGCTGCAACTACAAGTTTATTTTCTTCTCCAATCAGCCTAAGTAACAATAACATGGTTTCATATCCAGATAAAGCTGTCCCAGCTGTCTTGAAGCCAATGGTTGGCAGTGTAGTGACAGCTGCTGGAGCAACTTCAGATGGACTTCAAATGCAATTTCCTTCAGCATTGCCTGCATTGAGAAAAAATCCTGTGGGTCGTCCAGTGAGGCATGCTGGCCCACCTCCTGGATTTAGCCATGTTTCTAAACAACAAAATGAAGCTATTCCCAATTATGTCTCTAAGGATCATCACATTGGACTGGATGATTATAGCTGGCTTGATGGGTATAAATCTTCAGCCATAAAAGATGCGACAACAGCAACCTCTTTCGATCAATCTTCTCTTGGTTACTCACAGTTTGCAAGTTCAAACACAGCATTTACTAGTGCTTCTAGCTTCCCCTTCCCAGGCAAACAGGTTCCCATTGTCCACGACCAAGCCCATAATGAACAAAGTTGGAAAGATTTTCAGCTTTTTGAACAATGGAAACCCTATGCTCTGAAGCAGATTCATCAAGCTAATTCAGAGCAGACCTTGTTGCCTGAGCAGCATCAAGCTCAGTCCCTGTGGTCTGGCAGGTTCTTTGTGTGAAATTGTGAAAAGAATACTGGTAAGGTCTTAGATACTTGGACTACATATATTTCTGATTACACTTACGGTAGAACATTGTTAATGTTTACATTTAACAGTTGGCAGAATCTATCAAGACGACTGATCTGCGGTCTGGTGCATATTGGCTTCAGCAGACACCTTGCAGCTCTTTTTGTGTTGCTAAGTTTATTTTTTGACGTGGATGGTCTTGGGAGCGCCGCAGGTGCTAGTCCTCAGCTGGGTAAGCAACCTTTTCCCCTGTTCTACTAAAATGGCCAGTACCAAATCATATTTTCCCCACCTAGTGGGATAAGGCTTTGTTATTGTTGTTGTATTGTTAACTTGAGTTGTATTCACTCCTTCCTAAGTGCGCTGTTGAGCGCTTTTGGTGTTTATGCCATCATTTTCAAATCAGGAGTGGTGCCAGCTTTCAGTTTATTCTTGAATCAGTCGTATTCTACTAAGTTGAGAATTATTATTTGCTCTCTTTTAATGCCAGGATTTGCCGAGGCTCCTGGACATAGGGACACAATGTCAGTGATGGGGTATCTTGGGCAGTTCTGGTCATCATCTCTGGGTCCACAAGCTGGAGGAGGATTAGGATTGATGAGATCTTCCGTCCACTTGCTCCTCTATGCAGGGGCCTGATTATTGGCGCACCATGTTATAATGCTTTATTGTACTTGGTATCTCTCTGCAAGTGATCTTTAGCTGTTGCAAATGTTATGGGTCGACCTCTTTCATCGGTGGTAGCAAGTTATTTTGGTTACTAAAAGAAGTGAACCACTTTGAAATGATAAAAAGAAGTAACGGAAGCTGCTTGGTGACGGTAAGGTAATAAAATCGGGATGCTGGAAATATTGAACTACGAACTGCGGTTATTGACTTTGAGCTTTATTTACCTTGAACCATCTCTAGTATTTTGCTTCTGGGTTTGTCTTTATTATCCAAGACTTAAATATTCAAGTATAGCTTTTTTTTTTATCGTTCGTCTGTAGACTAAAATATTCAAGTATAGCTTTTTTTTTTATCGTTCGTCTGTAGACTATGTATGATGCATGGTGATGGTGACGAAAACTGTTATCTAAGAATAAATCGTTCTAAGTGTGTTTAGTTTGTTTTTGTTTAGACCTTTTCAGTGAATGATTTGTCTGCTCAATTTTTTTATCCTTTTCGGTCAATGGTCTTGTTATTTGCATATGGTGACCAGAAAATTGGGCCCACTGGATTCAGCTTCTCGACGTGCAATCTTGTGAGGGCGAAATCCATCGCATGTCCAGGATCTAAACGCAAGCCTTGTATTTTTTTTCCTTTTTTTGACTTGCTCAGTTGATCTCCATGTTCGCTTTATCTTACTAACATGGAAAATGAGTTTTAGTTGAAGTTCTAAAATGTGCGTAATGAGATCATCTTCTTCAGTTTGTAAGAACACAAATGGAGAGGAAAAACATAAAAAATCATGTTCTCATGGATTTGGATGCCTTAGCGGATGAGGTCGTTGCGGCTTTCCCTTGTTATCTTTTCGAGTTTTCGTCCCTTCAAGTGCTTCCTCTTGTCCCTACCAACTCTGTCCTGCTTTCCCTAATAACTTTCTTCCATACGGAGGTTATCAGGGTACGAGTTCTTCTGCCTCGTCAGCATCTTATCAGATTTCATCTTCGGCATTTTCTTTTCGCAGACCTCCGATGACTTTCCACAGCTCTTGAACACCAAGATGATATCTGCATGGCAATATGTTAGCAATAATGAGATTGCCCATATTTGCTATTTCGAGAACTGGTTGAGATATATCGCCCCCTGCTGCGACAAATTCGATTTTCTTCAGTCAGAGATCGACAGATACTATTAAAGTAATGTTCTTGCGAATGTGAGCTTGATCACTCGCAAGCAGTCTATCAGATAGTAGTAATTAATGGCGGCACACGCTTTTGCTTAAGCAAAGTTCGGATTTCTCGTGCGAATGCATGAACAACTCGGAGAAAAAAAAAAGAATAAGAGAAAGTTCATCAACCTTCATGGGCTCAAGCTAGTCATCTGGCCCTAGTTCAGAAGTTGGAGACATGCTGCATACAAAACAAGAATCCACATTTGACCAAAAACTGCATAAACTTTCTTTTCTTTTTTTCCTATAAGATGAATAGTGGTGCAGGCAAAGATTTCACATATTCAAGAAGGTTGCATTCTTTCGTCAGTAAAAAAATTGGCTTCGTACGTGGAATGAAGGAAGACCAAGAAGTCATATCTACATCATAATAACATGATTATTTGTTATGGCAAGACAACAATGCAGGTGAAAGCACGACATTGTCAGGCATCACCCGCATTCAAACACGATCAACCTTACTACAATTATTGCGTCAGAACTCATAAATAATAAGTTTACTACTGCCACGGATCGAAGCAAAAATCCTACCTTTGGTACTTTTTAAGGTTACTCACTTGATGTCAATCGAGCCAGCCATTCCCAAAACAAAAAGAAGGCAAATCAACAAGCACCTATAACAGGGACGGAGCCAAACAATATTTACAAAAAGAAGGCAAATCAACGAACACCTAAATCCTAAAGCACGACTCCTTTTGTGTGCGTGTAACTGAGCTGGACAGGGTGGTGAGGATACATATCAAGCTGGAAGGTGGGGAAGGGCGGGGGAATCTGAGGTGGAGCCGAAGGTTCTTCCATTTCCGGAGGGCGACGACGATGATCTTGCCGACGAGGGCCAATGAGGGGAGACAGCTATCGACGACTTCTGCGATGAAGCACTCGACGAAACTCATGTCTACACAGTGCTTCTATATCACCCAACACACAACCTCCACCCCTTCGGGAACTCTGCCATCGTAATATCTCAAATTTTCATAAACTTTACGGCTTGTATTAATTGTGGATGTTCGTCCATCGGTCGATTGCTCCATGGAACAAATGCCTGGTGCGCAGCCATCAATGCATGAAGAGAAAAGTCAAATTCAATTTTAACTCCTCTAATCTTCCTAACCCGATCTTGGAACCTTGTGATAACCTTTCTCCTTCATGACTCTTGGGGTTGGGGATGAAGAAATCAAATTTAATTTCTCCTCTTTTTTCACCCCAACTCTTGTAGATTTGCGATATCTCTTCAACTTCATAACCTTTGAGGATGATTGATTTCTCCTCCTACTACTTTCCACACAAATGCTTGGAGATTTGGGAAACATTTTTCCTTCCTTGACTCTTGGAAATGAGAGGGCACAACCTCCCATTTTATTCCTTTTTAATCCCAATTGTCACTTCATTTCTCTTATTCCCTTACATCTTCTCTCATTCACCAATGTTGTGGTTATCTTTTCTTTATTTTGGGTTCGGGCAAAGCACTGGAGGAGATTTTGAAGGCACTAAATGAGTAGACAACACAGGAAGAAGGCGGAGGAAAAAATGAATAAAAGTTGTATTTAATAAGATCTAAGTCATATGATTTGTTTCTGAGGGCTTTGCATGTTTCTAAGATCATGTTGGACTTCATTTTCATGCTGGAATTAGGTGGTACAAATGCCATGATTATTCATATGAAATTAGGTTCATTCTAGGCTTTAAATGATTCTTTTATAAAATGACTTACATGCTGAAATTATGCTTATAGATATTATGAACGTGATCCTTGTTTGATGACTTGATTTGGGAGAATTTTAAGCATGTTTAAGGACCATTTTGAGCATAGGTTTCATGCTAGAAATTGGATAGTATACTTGCTTAATAGTGCCCTTGATGATGAATGAAATTTATGACTTTAAAGTGATTTTCTTAGAATGACTTACATGCATAAATCATGTTTATAAGTATTATGAATATGATCCTTAATTGATTATATGATTTGACGAATGTTAAGCATGTTTAAGGACTTGCCATAGTTTTCAGTTCACGATGCTAATTTAATGGAACAAAGAAAATGAACTAAGCGAGTCTATTTGATGACTAAGATTGTGGTATGATTACTCATAAGGAAACCACCTTACATGCTTAGTTTATTCTCTATTATGATTATATGATTGCTGGGCAATGAAGTAATGGATGTCCTTATGGTAAACCATGATATTGATATTGAAAAAATAAAAGGAGATAACCAAGTAAGTTTAGTTGATGATTAAGAGTTTGTGTACATGATTATCCATAAGAAATTTATGAGGTATGCTTAGATCAATATATATATGATGATTATATATTTATGTGACGTGGATTTAAGGAATGTTCCTATGATGATTTATAGATGATATGAATATGGAAATGATAGGTATGAAAATAGATTTTTTTCTTGAATGAAGCATTTGAAGATGAGATGAATATGATCATGTGTATGAATGACCTCTAGATCATATTATATGTTAGTGATATGATTAAATATGCCTTAGATAATTCTGTTGTGAAAAACTTGATTGAAAACCTGACTTGCAATGATCTGCATTTCTACGATGGAGGAACAAACGTCTGGTCGCATTAATGAGCGTTTGCTCCTCTTAGTAGAGAGATAGTTGCTATCATGCTAGATGTTGTGATCATCCCGGCAACAGGTGAGTATGATACAATGATGAATAATTGTAATGTGGGCAAATCGGATGATCGTTTGATCCTTCGGGTGTCCAAAACTCATGGCCGAGAGTTCGACATTTCTGTCCAAGAAAGATCGGACGTCTGATGAATCATCGATGGCTGAATAATCGCTCGACCTATTGGACATTCGAATTGCACTTGGTGAATGGCCGAATCATATATTGAGACCGAAGATGAATACTGATTGGACAACCGCTCTACCTGACGGGCGTACGAAAGTTGGACAGAGAAGGCACATGATTCATATTCTTCAACCTCAACCAATTTTCATCTGTATGTTTTTCTGACATCACCATACATTCCCTCATGACGATCTGGAGCCGACCTTGCTCCCATGAGCCTTGATTTGGTCCATTATGACAAAAAATAATAATAAAAGTATAAGAAAGATAAAAGATGAAAAAAGGAGGGTTGCTATTACTTATACCTATATAAGGAGAACTAAATAAGAATGTTAAATGAAAGGGTAGGTAGTGTAGCCGAAGGCAAAATAGTGAAACTACATACTAATGAAGACAAGACACAAGTGACCACTGCTTCTATTGTGCGGGGGCATTCCATCCTAAACAACGAAGAGGTTGTTAATAGTCTTGTGCGAGGCCATCCTCCCCCTTTATGGGACACCACCTTGGCATTGATCCTCCACTAGCTATGATAGCATAGGTTGTACTATTTTGGCATGACATACCCTAAAGAGTGGAGAACTCTTCCAACTCATGGTAAGATGAAATGAATAACTAAAGATGAATAGAATGAGTATGTTCTTATGAACATGAATATGAAATGAAATAGGAAAAAAAATGTAACAATGATACATTGAATGCCTTTTCAAGAGAAAGAATAATGCTCTAGCCATACAATCGATCATAAATGTTGATTCTTTACATCATGGTTCATGAAATGATTGAATGATAAAGATGATATATGAATAAACCATATGATCTGTATGATCGACCATAGATGTTGAATCTTTTCATCATGGTCTATGAAATTAACCAAATGATGCTACATAAAATAAACCATATGGTATATTATTCCTCACATGGTGATCCCCGTGAATCTTATCAATATTATTTATGAATTTCACGAAACTAAATATAATAACAAAATAAGTCATGATCATCCTCATGACTTATTGATCATGACTTATTTTGTTATTATATTTAGTTTTGTGCTAACGGAAGGCTTTTCTCCTTTATGTTGATCCCGTAGATACTTGATTATCTAGCATGACTCGGTTGATGTGTCTACGACGACCTTTGCTTGGGTGGTGTGTGAACATGGATATAGTAGTCGTCTTTACTATTCTTATGTTATCGATTTATATGTGGGGCATCTATGTACTTTGTATCATGGCGTGGTCTATGAACGCTTTATTATGTATTGTCATATTCACATACCTTTTTCACTATGTACCTCTTATTATCTTTATCAATTTAGTTTTTGCATTTATATTTTAAGTATTGTAATACTTTATAAATCTTCTGTGATGTGGCACCTTTTTTGACAAAAGAGTCAAGATGATTGAAGAAATTGTAACGTGCAGAGAGAAATTTGCCCCACATGGATGATCAAATTTTTAGAGGCATTGTCTGCGATGAGGCTTTGAAAAGTGATTGAAGGGAATGGAAAAGAAAGAAGTGAAAGGAAAAGGAGCAAAGAAGTTTCTAACCAGCACAACTCAAATAATTGAATAAAAAATCAGTCTTATTTGAATGTTAAGAATAATAAGAAAAGAGGAGAATGCATAATAACTTTATTTAAATGATTTTATTTTTTATATGTGTATTTATATATTAAATTTATAAGATTAAATACAAAAATATATTTTAATTGCATCTTTCTTCTTTTTTCGAGGTGAAAGAAAAAAATATATTAAAGGAGAAATAAATTCAACCAAATGGATAAATAAAAAATAAAGAAGAATTAAATTCAACCAAATTGAGATTTTCTATTTTTACTTTTTCTTTTACCCCCATATAACATGTGTCATTTTGGCGTCTAATTAGTATCACCTCACCTTTTTTTTTGTTGATCGTTCAGTTCAATCCATACGATATTAAGAGTTTACGCCACTAGCCACATATTGAACTTTCAATCCATTATCGAGCCTAAATAATTTACTATTGTCTCGGACAACACGTGTGACTATAATGAATGAGATTTTCAGTGACTTTTGCTTAAGCAACCCCAACTCTTTACCTTTTTATTTAAAAAAAAATTAAATATAGCTAAATATTTTTACATGGAATCTAAAAAATCATTAATATAGTTTCTTTTTCTTCTAAACTCCTCTCCATAATACCGACCATTTGTTTTTTTTTTAATTTTTTTTGTATACAAAAGTTCAATATAATTTGAATCTTTTTGTTTTAAGATTAGATAAAAGCTTCCAACTCATTAAGTTTTAATTTAATGTTCCTCACCAGTGTGCCATCGGAAACGACTTGGTATGAAATGTTTGGTTAATTTCTTTCTAATTTTTTTAAGGCATTAGAATATATGAAAAACCTGAAATAGATGGAGATTTGTAAAACCATTTTTTATTCGCCTCCGAAATAAATAAGGTAGAAATTTCATTTTTACAATACAATAATAATTTTAAAAATTAATTTAATGTGTATTTTTTTAGATAATAAAAGTACTATTTGGTTAAAGTAGGGGTGTTCGGGCCGGGTCGACCCACGAATCCGATGACCCGACCCAATCCAAACCAGTTTGATCGGGTCGGATCCGTGATCGGGTCGACCCGACCTCAACCCGACCTCAACCCGACCCTCGGGTCATGTACGTGTCAAATTTTTCGACCCGAGTTGATCCAACCCGACCCGAAGTCCCGACTTTTTTTAATTATTATTTTTAGTTTTCAACCTATATTTTGTACTAAAAATTTTAAAAAAATGTTAATAAAATATTTTAAATGTGTAAAATAATATATACATGTTTAACATATTATTTTATGCTTTTAAAATAAATATTATATCATATTTTTTATATTAAATAATAGAAAATGTAAGAAAAATGACCATTCGAGGGATCCATCCCTCCCGACCCTACCCGATCAAATTCGACCCTTGAATACTCGATCTTGAAATGAAATGAGATTGGATTTAATTCTCATGGTGCTACCAATATCTGAGCCGCACATCTATTCATGAATGGTTTATCCACTTTGATCTATCTCGGCCGTCCGATCCTCGATCGATGGCCGAGATTACGTACTTTTTTTCCTCTAATGCCCTCGGTCGCCGATCTGCGTGCTCTCCTCTCTCTTTCTTCTTCATCCAGTGCAGCTCGATCGCCCCCCTCGGCCAATCTCTCGAGAGCGGCCGTACTCAGTGTCGCCTTCCGCCCTCTCACCGAGATCGGCCGCATCCGACGCGTTATCCGGCCAAATCTGCGGTCATCTTCATTGGGACGAGATCTACACGTTCTCTGGCCAGATGTAGCGCCGCTCTCTCACCCCCCTCCGCCGCTCTCTCCCGCGGCCGCCGCTCTATCGCCCCGCCGCCGCCGTTCTCTCCCCCCATCGTTGTCACTCTCTCGCCCCCTAGCGCCGCTTTTTCATCCCATTAGCTCAGCTCTCTCGTCCCCGTCGGTGCTCTCTCGCCTTGCCGCCGCCGCCGTTCTCCCGCCCCCGCCGCTCTTTCATCCCGCCCCCACCGCTCTCTCGTCCCGCCGCCGCCGCTCTCTCACCCCGCCGCCGTTCTCTCCTCCCGCCATCGCCGTTCTCTCCCCCCGCCGCCGCCATTCTCTCCCTCCGTCGCGGTCGTTCTCTCGCCCTGCCGTCGCCGCTCTCTCGCCCCGCCAACGATTAGTATGGTATTGCCAAGATGTTATTGTGGAGAAGAAACGGTGATCAAAACTTTTTGGACCCATCGAAATCCGGGTCGAAAGTTCTATGGATGTCAATTTTATGGAGTGAGTTGTATGGATGTCGAATTTTTTTTCATATATTGCACTTTGATGATTTGTCATAATTTGTTTGTTCACAGCAACACAGTGCTTGTCAATACTTCGAATGGATGGATGCATCCTTTGAACCTAGAGTTACACAAGTTATAAATGGTCTATTGCGTAAAATTGATCGTATGGAAATTGAATACAAAGTTAGAGAAGTTGAGTATAGGAACACAACAAATGGAAGGAAGTTATGCTTCAAATGCCTTGTCATATCGATTTTTGTCATCATCATTGTCTTTATTTTCATATGAAGATGTAATATGTGTTGTTTATGAATGTAATTCGCTGCGACATTGTTTCAAGATATTCGTGAACCTCTTTCCTTTCAGCTATAATTCGTATTGTTCGAGAATATTTTCCTGTACCCTGAGAAGTGAAATCATGGGTATGTCATAATCATGCGTCTTATACGATATTAACTAGTGCCGCTCTCTCATCCTCGTCGGTGCTCTCTCGCCCCGCCGCTGCCGTTCTCTCGCCCCGCTGCCACCGCCGCCGCTCTCTCATCCCGCCGCCACCGCTCTCTCACCCCCGCCGTCGTTCTCTCCCCCCGCCGTCGCCGTTCTCTCCCCCCGCCGCCGCCATTCTCTCCCTCCGTCGCGGTCGCTCTCTCGCCCTGCCGCCGCCGCTCTCTCGCCCCGCCAACGATTAGTATGGTATTGCCAAGATGTTATTGTGGAGAAGAAACGGTGATCAAAACTTTTTGGACCCATCGAAACCCGGGTCGAAAGTTCTATGGATGTCGATTTTATGGGGTGAGTTGTATGGATGTCGAATTTTTTTTCATATATTGCACTTTGATGATTTGTCATAATTTGTTTGTTCACAGCAACACAGTGCTTGTCAATACTTCGGATGGATGGATGCATCCTTTGAACCTAGAGTTACACAAGTTATAAATGGTCTATTGCGTAAAATTGATCGTATGGAAATTGAATACAAAGTTAGAGAAGTTGAGTATAGGAACACAACAAATGGAAGGAAGTTATGCTTCAAATGCCTTGTCATATCGATTTTTGTCATCATCATTGTCTTTATTTTCATATGAAGATGTAATATGTGTTGTTTATGAATGTAATTCGCTGCGACATTGTTTCAAGATATTCGTGAACCTCTTTCCTTTCAGCTATAATTCATATTGTTCGAGAATATTTTCCTGTACCCTGAGAAGTGAAATCATGGGTATGTCATAATCATGCGTCTTATACGATATTAACTAGTGCCGCTCTCTCATCCTCGTCGGTGCTCTCTCGCCCCGCCGCTGCCGTTCTCTCGCCCCGCTGCCACCGCCGCCGCTCTCTCATCCCGCCGCCACCGCTCTCTCACCCCCGCCGTCGTTCTCTCCCCCCGCCGTCGCCGTTCTCTCCCCCCGCCGCCGCCATTCTCTCCCTCCGTCGCGGTCGCTCTCTCGCCCTGCCGCCGCCGCTCTCTCGCCCCGCCAACGATTAGTATGGTATTGCCAAGATGTTATTGTGGAGAAGAAACGGTGATCAAAACTTTTTGGACCCATCGAAACCCGGGTCGAAAGTTCTATGGATGTCGATTTTATGGGGTGAGTTGTATGGATGTCGAATTTTTTTTCATATATTGCACTTTGATGATTTGTCATAATTTGTTTGTTCACAGCAACACAGTGCTTGTCAATACTTCGAATGGATGGATGCATCCTTTGAACCTAGAGTTACACAAGTTATAAATGGTCTATTGCGTAAAATTGATCGTATGGAAATTGAATACAAAGTTAGAGAAGTTGAGTATAGGAACACAACAAATGGAAGGAAGTTATGCTTCAAATGCCTTGTCATATCGATTTTTGTCATCATCATTGTCTTTATTTTCATATGAAGATGTAATATGTGTTGCTTATGAATGTAATTCGCTGCGACATTGTTTCAAGATATTCGTGAACCTCTTTCCTTTCAGCTATAATTCGTATTGTTCGAGAATATTTTCCTGTACCCTGAGAAGTGAAATCATGGGTATGTCATAATCATGCGTCTTATACGATATTAACTAGCGCCGCTCTCTCATCCTCGTCGGTGCTCTCTCGCCCCGCCGTTGCCGTTCTCTCGCCCTGCTGCCACCGTCGCCGCTCTCTCATCCCGCCGCCACCGCTCTCTCACCCCGCCGTCGTTCTCTCCCCCCGCCGTCGCCGTTCTCTCCCCCCGCCGCCGCCATTCTCTCCCTCCGTCGCGGTCGCTCTCTTGCCCTGCCGCCGCCGCTCTCTCGCCCCGCCAATGATTAACATGGTATTGCCAAGATGTTATTGTGGAGAAAAAACGGTGATAAAAACTTTTTGGACCCATCGAAACCCGGGTCGAAAGTTCTATGGATGTCGATTTTATGGGGTGAGTTGTATGGATGTCAATTTTTTTTTTTCATATATTGCACTTTGATGATTTGTCATAATTTGTTTGTTCACAGCAACACAGTGCTTGTCAATACTTCGAATGGATGGATGCATCCTTTGAACCTAGAGTTACACAAGTTATAAATGGTCTATTGCGCAAAATTGATCGTATGGAAATTGAATACAAAGTTAGAGAAGTTGAGTATAGGAACACAACAAATGGAAGGAAGTTATGCTTCAAATGCCTTGTCATATCGATTTTTGTCATCATCATTGTCTTTATTTTCATATGAAGATGTAATATGTGTTGTTTATGAATGTAATTCGCTGCGACGTTGTTTCAAGATATTCGTGAACCTCTTTCCTTTCAGTTATAATTCGTATTGTTCGAGAATATTTTCCTGTACCCTGAGAAGTGAAATCATGGGTATGTCATAATCATGCGTCTTATACGATATTAACTAACCCTTGGTGGCTGACTACTTGGGCTTGCAAGTGAGCTAGGGCAGAGCTCCTCCTTCACACAGCTTGATAATGTCAGTGGTGTTGGATTTTTTCAAAAAAAAATCTTAAAGCTTCCAAGATATTTCAATTCCTTTTTCATACGGCATTTTAACTTCATTTACAATAGAATGTCACTATTAAAAAAAGTGAATGAAGTAGCCTTTCAAGTGGATAAAGCTTTCAGCAAAAGGGTCCCTGTCCTGAACAATCATTCTTTTACCTCACAGCAAGCTGGTGTACCAGACATGATCTTTCAGGACAAAGTTAATGAAAACAGAATGCAACTCCAAACAAGTCGCAGGCATAGTGGTCTTTTTTTGGAGAGACAGTAAGTAAAAAACTAAGTTCAACAGTCAATATCCCCTTCATGCTGAAGAAGAGGAACAGTATAAAGTGGTGAAGCAGAACTTGGCATGTCCTTGAAAATTACATAATTAACACATATAGCGTCAGAAGATGTGACAAATAAAATACCAGGTTCTTTTTGAAATCGTAAATATTTAACTTTCGAAGGAGTTGTCAAAAAATGACTATGTTCATCGTGAAATTTTTATCTCCCACTTGCCATCTTGCTTCTGTGCAATATATAAATGAGCAAGACAACCCTCTCTAACTTTCTTGACTGTTTAAAATTTTTTTCAAACTCTTGCTTCACAGACTTATGACCTTCTTTAGAACAAACGAAAGTTCTATTTATAACTTTTCCTATAGTTGCAGACTTATGTGAAACATGTTTTCTAACAAAGAATCTCGCTAATTTAGCATACATATTATAATAATTACACGCTTCATCATCTGTATCGAATGTCATGTCAACTCTAGGTTTGGACATCTCATAAGTTTTGATGTAATTTGAATGTTGGGATTCAGAAACATTCACCTCCTCGTTACTTTCTCCACCTTCGAAATGTTCAAGAAGACCTTGATTGTCAACTTCTCTTAATTCAACATCATCCATTTATACCTGAAAGATAAAAAATTAATTTAATAAGAAATTAATTTAATGCACATAGAATCGTATTACGTAATTAAGGTACAAAATAATAAATTTATTAGCAGGTTCGATGGCAACCTCGACGTGAGCGCGATCGGCAAGAGAGGGGGCATCAGCGTTGGTTGAGCTGGGCAAGAGAGCGACGGCGATGGGGGCGAGAGCGACAGTGGTCGTGGGCGAAGCGGCGGTGGTCGAGCTGGGCGAGAGAGCGACGGCGGCGTGCGTGAGAGCGGCGAAGGAGAATGAGAGAACGGCGACGGTGTGCGTGAGAGCAGCGGAGGGAGAAGAGAGAGTGGCGGCGGGGGCGAGAGAGTGGCACTGGCGGAGCGAGAGAGCGGCGGCGGGGGCGAGAGAACGGCCGACGATGGGGAGAACGCACAGATCTAATCGGAAAAGTGTCGGATGCGTGCGAGAGAGCGGCGACAGGGGCGAGAGAGTGGCGTTGGCGGGGCGAGAGAGCGGCGATGGGGGCGAGAGAACGGTTGGCGGTGGGGAGAACGCACAGAGCTGGCCGAAAAAGCGTCGGATGTGGGCAAGAGAGCGGCGGCGGGGGTGAGAGAGCGGCGGGTGCGATAGAGCGGCGGAGGGGGGCGATCGAGTTGGACGAAGAAGAGAGAGAGGAGAGCACGCAGATGGACGGCCGAGGGCTTTAGAGAAAAAAAAGGACGTAATCTCAAACGTCCATCGAGGATGAATGGCCGAAATGGATCAAAATTCAAAATGGATAAACTGTTCGTGATAAGATGTGCGGCTCAGATATTGGTAGCCGGAATTAAATCCAATGAGATTACAATTAAATTTGTCGCGAGGGTAGAAATTGGAAAAGGTATTGCGGCGCGGAGCGTATTTAAGAGGCCGCCTCGTCCACGTGTGGGTTCCTAAATTCGTGTTCCAGTCAATTAGCCCTACGGCGAAGCGCAGCAGCTCTTCCACCTCCCACCTGACTCCTCTCTCTCTCTCCGTTAGGGTTCAAGCGACGAAGGATTTGGCGTAGCAGCTCCACCGCTAATGGATAGGCACAGGGGCGACCGTAGTGGCGATCGCTTCGGCGACGGCGCCCGGAGGATGCCCTCCAGGTGGTCCTCGGACAGTCCCACCCACCAACACCACCGGCTCCCCAGGGGAGGCGGAGGCGGAGGCGAGGGCTTTTCTGGTGGCGGCGGCGGCGGCAATAACGGGGGGCGATACCACCCGTATCGTGGCCCGCAGGACTTCCCTCCCCCTCCCATGGACGGCGGAGGCGGTGGTAGTGGCGGCGGCGGCGGGTTCCGAGGCAGCGGGTTCGATCCTTCCCCGACGACGGGTGGCCCTAGGCGCGGGTTCTCCGGCCGAGGTGGTTCTCCAGGTAGCTCATGTTCCTTCGCATTAATTTTTCGGTTTACTGTGCTAGGGTTTATGGACATGGTGCATTTGATATCTTCCTATCTCGGAATTTTCGTAGCTTTACGTCTTTTTTAGTTTTGTTTTTCTCCAGTTGAAATAAACTAGTAATCCACATTTGTTACATTAATTACTAATTAGAACGAGTAGGTCATTTGAATTGGCCACTATTTGGTAATCTACAATCAATTGTGTCTTAATATGCGCTTATTTGATTCAATTTGTACACTTTTCCTTTATGGTTGAGCTCCCAAATTTAACTATATGTATGTGTATATATATATATACATATGTATATATATATGTACCCCATCTTCCTACATGGTCTTACCACAATATGCATCCACCCACCATCATAGACTTGGTTTAGATTTTTTTTATTAAATTATTGAGAGAACTATGTTCAGATTTGATTACTATCATAGCCCAAGCATAAAATTCACCCACACCTTTTGGCGATCATCCTTTCTTCTCTAAAAAAAATCTGTTGGGTTTTAAGTCAATCGATAATTCTCTGTGCGCTCAGCAGCCAGTGTTGTGTGGTTATTATAGATGAGTTAATGTTAGTAGACCACATGAAAATAAAGGGGATATTCAGAATTGTGCAAATTATAGAGGGATTAAACTTATGAGTCACACAATGAAATTATGGGAAAAAGTGATTGAGCATAGATTGAGAATGGAGACTAGTATTTCTGGGAGACAATTTGGGTTCATGCCAGGAAGATCCACTACAGAGGCGATTTATTTACTAAGGTGGATGATGGAGAAGTATCGAAATAGGAGAAGAGACTTACATATGACTTTCATTGACTTAGAGAAGGTGTATGATCGGGTACCAAGGGATGTACTTTGGAAAGCCTTGCAAAAGAAGAGGGTGAGTGTTGCCTATATTAAGGTAATACAAGATATGTACGATGGGGCATTGACTAGGGTTAGGACACCCGGAGGTGAGACAAATGAATTTCCTATAGGAATTGGCCTACATCAAGGATCAGCTTTAAGCCCGTATCTATTTAACTTAATTATCGATGCTATAACCGAGAGTATCACAGAGGAGGTACCTAAGTGCATGCTATTTGCGGATGATATAGTACTTTTAGCGGATTCAAGAGAAGAGATTAATACAAAATTGGAAATATGGAGAAATACGTTGGAGTCAAAGGGTTTTCGTTTAAGTAGGAATAAAACAGAATATATGCATAGCAATTTCATAAATAAACAACTTAGAGACGATTTGAAAGTTAGGCTAGGGGAGGATATAATTCCTCAAGTGACAAAGTTTAAATATTTAGGATCAATTGTAAGACAAGATGGTGAGATTGATGACGATGTTAATCATAGAATTCAAGCTGGTTGGTGTAAGTGGAGGAAAGCCACTTGAGTTCTTTGTGATAGAAAAGTACCCAATAAAGTTAAAGGAAAATTCTATCGTACTGCTATAAGACCAGCAGTGTTATATGGTAGTGAATGTTGGGCTATGAAGGGACAACATGAACGTAAAGTGGGGGTAGCCGAAATGAGGATGTTGAGATGGATGTGTGGTCATACAATATTAGATAAGATTAGGAATGACCATATACGTGAACGAGTCGGAGTGACTCCTATTAGTGAGAAAATGGTAGAGAATCGTTTGAGATGGCTTGGTCATGTTCAGAGAAGACCATTAGATGCGTCAGTAAGAAGAGTAGATCAAATAATCTGGAGTCCGATTAAAAGAGGGAGAGGGAGGCCAAGGCGGACACTTGGCGAACTAATAGAGCAGGATCTATTGGTGAATAATATACCAAAAGGTTTGGTTACTAATAGAGCGGAATGGCGTCGTATGATCCATGTAGCCGACCTCACCTAGTGGGATAAGGCTTTGTTGTTGTTGTTGTTCAGTGGAAAAGCTACACAAGTAGTACAATCACTTTATGCTCTATTTTATATATTTATTTGCTCTGTGATTTCCTTTCATCTGGTTGATTTGTGTTGTCTATGTTCTTTCACTCTGTGTTAAATCTTGTTTTGTGTAGATCGAGGTGATACAAAAAAATATGCTAAACTTTTTATTGGATCAGTGCCAAGGACAGCAACTGAAGAAGATGTAAGTTACTATTACTTCTTTTATTTATCTTTTTTTTTGTTGTTATTGTGAAGTCTTTCACATTTGTCTTGTAGATTTTCTGTTTGATCTCTATCAGAGGGTGAGTTCTCGAGGGTTCCAAAAATCTGCTGCTCTTTTATTTTTGTCATGCTTATGCTCCTTTGTTCTGGTTAAGGTTGACTTGATAACTTATTTCTTGTTTGTATTGGTACTATTCCTTCTTTTATTAATTTTCCTCATATTTTCAAATGCTTATAAATAGCAACGATACATGTGATCTCAAAGCTTATTTTGCTCATGCATCTTGTTGGTGTTATTTTCTTTTTCATTTAAAGGTGAGAATGCACATTGTTTCATATTTCTCAACTACTACCTACAAGGTAGTTGTTTTTCGTGAATTTATTCCTTCTCACTAAAAAATGTTATTTTTTCTTTCTTATGTGCATAACATTATAGAGATCTTAGGTACCTTCTTTTTTCTTTGTTATGCATTTTTTATATTTAAGTGTTGTTGCTTTCATGTACCTTCATGTCATTACAGTTATTCACTTGGATGCTATTGTGTTTTGTAGATTCGGCCTGTATTTGAGGATCATGGGAATGTAATTGAAGTTGCTTTTATCAAGGATAGGAAGACTGGAGAACAACAAGGTATGCACTAAATTATTTGAATTGATTATAATATATATCTCTCTGCTCTTTCAGGTTCCTGGTGAGTAACTGCAGAATAAGATCATTTGTCCTGTTTTGGAACAATTGTCTCCTGTTGGTTTAGTGGCGACTTCTGTTGTCTGCTCATTCTGTCCACCCGGAAGAAGAGAGACCGGGGCTTAATTCGTAATTGCCTTTTGCCATCGTGTTACCATTTGGTGAACAGTGCATCTTGCCAGCTGTGTTAGGCAAGACAAGTGGTTTAATGCATCTAGTTTAACCATGGAATGGTTTTTACCAATTACAAGTTGTTGTATTGCAAAAAACACATTATGGAATGCTAAATGGTTTGAAATTAAAATGGGAAATGACGGTTATCTTTTTTCTTGAGATGAGCCTGTGTATCCTATGTCTGAATTTGCTTAAAATTTCATCTTTGAAGCCAGAACTTGGGATGTTGTGGTTTGGTGCCTTTCTATGTGTTGCTTATCATGTGATGGTTCTGATAATTGTTTAGAAGCTTGATTTGTTGACATCCTTGTCTCTGAAATCTTCAAGCCATCGGCCCATTGTTACCCTTCTTTTGGGTTATGTTCAATCAATTGATGCAGCTGCTAGTTTGTGAAAATTTCTGTCCTTACTTTTGATGGATGAAAATGGCTATAAGTTTCTCTACATATGTGATCAACAACGGAATCAACATGTCAGTGGTTCGTGGAAGTAATTGGTTTTTATCTGTGTTTGTACAAACACATTTTCTTCTGAGCACCAAAATTGTTTTGTGGGTATTGTGGACAAAAAGCTGGTGAACTTGGATTATGTGCATGATACTGTGTCAGGATGCGATAAAGTCTTAAAGATGTTAAATGGAACCAAGGATACATTTCTTTCGTGTGGCAGAACTGCACATCTGCTGCCCACCAAGATGTTCAATGCATCTTCAGTGATGATTGAGTTGTTCCTTTTGTCTAGTGTCTTATGGGTTTGCTTGTACTATTATAGTTTACATCCGTGTTTCTTGTTAGCAATTCTCATTGGTATTGAGGGTTCCTTCCTTTTTTTTAAGATAAGGATTCATTCCTTTGCCAAGATTAACAATGAAAATGATGATGTGCAAGCCATATTGGTTATACTATGTGCTATGTGCATGACGGAATTGTGGAATTTGAGATCTCTGCTTTGTCTGTACTTGGATTGTTCACTTGTGAGGTTCTATCTGATCCCATTTTTTAGAATATTATGTATGTTTGACTTTGGATCTAGCTTTCATACATGCTGAGAGATGTGCTCTATTGCTTAATGTGGTGGACATTCTAAGCCTTTTGATGCAATAATCTCCTGCACTAACAGGCTGTTGTGAAAGTTCAAACTTTTCTTTTTCCCTTCTTTGTGTACTCTCTCCTATTGATGTTAGTTTGGTGTTATTGGTTTGCTTTGGACTAGTTCCTTTAGGATATCACATAGCTCATCAAGTTGACACTTGAGAAAGAAACTCCCTTGGCGATGGAAGTGCAGTATTCTGAACATTCATATTTCATTCAGAAATTTGGATTATGCCTTCTGAATGAATTTGTGCCGTCTTATATGTTTCTCAAATTTTGCTTTGGCACTAGTTCGTCATCTCATTCTGTTTGATCCATGTTCGTGGATTTGGGTACATTCTGAAAGAAAGTCGTCCCAAAGTTCATGCAGAATTTATTACGTGTTATTTTTTTATGAATACCTGCAAGTCAGGTTGGACTTTGTCTTTCATCATGATCTGGTTCCTTCAGGAACTTGAATCTCTCGCGAGGCAAAGGCTTGGTTACTAATAGAGCGGAATGGCGTCGTATGATCCATGTAGCCGACCCCACCTAGTGGGATAAGGCTTTGTTGTTGTTGTTGTTGTTCGTCCTGAAAACTGCTTTACATGACTATCTATGAACAAGGGCAACCATTTGGCCGCTCATGGGAATTTGACTTTTTTGCAAGTCGAAGCATCAAGCTTCTTTAAATTTTTTTGGCAGAGTTATATGGACACAGGAGATCTCCATGAAACATCACACATTTTGCTGTGCTCTAATTTTCTCTCATATCTGTGTGGCACCAAAGAATGATGTTCTACATATATGTTCCTGCGGAAGTGTTCTGGAATGCATTGTGTTTTTTTTTCTCCATTTGTGTTTGAATTCAAATTATTCACCCCTTGGGAGATTCATATATATGTGTAGCGGTTACATCATTGTCATTTGATAGCACAAGAAATATATTGGTTGTCTCAGGCGGTTGTGTATGAAAGATATACAATATGGCTTAGTTGTGCTCAGAACCAAAGTTACTTCATTTATTTATCCTGGAAGAGTTTAGTGCAATGGTTCTCTTTTTGTGTATCACTAAGACATATCTATGTCATTTATACGCAGTCTACAGTGAATGCTTCTGTAGACTTAACAAGGCTATTCCGTATGCTGAGATAAGGCAATTTCTGAAAGTTGTGTTGTTAGAGCGATAAATGAGATTCATGCATATGTTGTGAACTTTATCTTTGCCTTCTGGATGGAACTTCACTTTTGAAACTTGGTTGGCATATTAACTGTGAGGGAGGCCATAATTATCCCTTTAGCTTTGCATAATTTCTACAGTGTTTTGCGGTTAAGTCAATGCTTTTTTGAGAGAGTTGCAGTTTACATCACGATGTGTTTCTAGACTTTTGTGGTTTCTGTCATGGGCGGAGTTGCAGAAAATTAATTTTCCCGACAGCCAGCGTAAAACCCTGTCGAATCGCATAAACATGGATCAACGAATGCGGAATGGTGTCGTATGATCCATGTAGCCAACCCCACCTAGTGGGATAAGGCTTTGTTGTTGTTTGTTTGTTTGTAATTTGTTGATATGGGATAGCTCATATTTAATCTTTTCTTTGCATGTGAATCGAGTGTCTAATCGTTTGCGTTATTATATGATACACCTAACTGTTACCTAATGCTTTCTGTTTCTCATTTGGTTGTGACTTTTTAGAGTTCTTATGTGTATGATTTGGGACTAGATGCTTGGTTAGATCAGAAGATTCTTTACTTTTCAGGATGTTGTTTTGTCAAGTTTGCTAGTTCAGAAGAGGCAGATAGGGCTATAAGGTCTTTGCACAATCAATATACTTTACCCGGGGTGCGAACACTTTTTCTTTGCTACTTATTTGAAGATACTTTTGTTTATGCCTTTACCTTGTAATCAAATCGCCTGACATGTTTTTCAGGGATTGGGCCCTATTCAAGTTAGATATGCTGATGGAGAGAAGGAACACCAAGGTATTGCTGCAGACCTACAATTCTCTAGAAGAGAATACTAATTTTCCTACCTCTTAAGTCAGATTATTGCAGGAGGCGATAGCTTATTATTTTCACAGATATTATTTGCATATGCTTCTTGGTTGTGTGGCGTAGCAGTATTTTTTACTCAAACAAAAATCACTGATGTCAAGTTCATAGATAATTATCCAAGATCTTAATGAATTCTTGTATTGTCTGTCTTTGTTCTTGATGATATGTCAATGGTTACTGACAATTGCTTGTTTATAGATAAGACTAGTTGAAAAATTAAAGCATCTATGCAGCTATCATTAGTTCTCTTTGATGTGAAATTATATTTAAAGCACTCAAGTGAAAGTCTGTATTAATGACATTTTTTTATTGGTATTGTTTGATGCTGTTTATGTGAAAGTATCTGTTTATACACCCAGCATTTTTTATTTTAGTTTGCTTATTCTGGTCTAGTAGTTGAGCTGGTTGTTTCTTGCATTTCTTAGGTGCTCTTGAGGACAAATTGTTTGTTGCATCACTCAACAGGCAAGCCAGTGCAAAGGAGATTGAGGAGGTGAGTCTATCATTCCATTATTTTTCTTTAAGAAAGTAGACCAAAGTAAGTAGCATATTGCATTTATTTTTAGGATATAAGTTCAAAGTTTTCTGATTATTTGAATATTTAAATGATGTGTTATATTTGGCAAAACACCTAAACAGTGACCTGGAATTCTGTGGTAGTCTTATGAAGCATTAATGTTGCAACAGATCTTTTCCGTATACGGACTTGTTGAAGATGTCTACATAATGAGGGATTCATCCAGGCAAAGCCGAGGTGTGTTGGGTTATATAAGTTTTGTTTTTATTAAAGTTTTTTTCTCCTAAAAAGAAGTTTTGTTTTTGAGAAGGATATTTCCTTAAAGTTTCTTTGTAGATTTTGACTGCAGTCACCATTTTATCTTATAACTTGATTTGTTTTATTTTTCTTCGTGAAAGGATGTGGCTTTGTGAAATTCTCAAATAGGGAAATGGCAATGGCAGCTTTGAATGGTCTCAACGGAAAATTTGTTATGAGGGTAACATTACTGTGCCTTTTTGGACTGAGCTTCATTTGTGTTCCACAGGAATGTCATTGGTAAAGTCCCTTTTTTCTGTTATTAGGGATGTGATCATCCTTTAGTAGTTCGATTTGCTGATCCTAAGAGGCCAAGGCCTGGTGAACAAAGGTTTGAATGATCATCTTTGTTTTTTCAATTATAATTTTTTCTAGGTATCTAACTTGATAATCTTTAGAGGAAAACTTTCAACAAATTTATCATATAAACGATGTACTTCCCTGATACACGTGTCTTGTATAACTGGTATATAGGGGTGGTCCTGCATTTGGTGGTCCTGGATTTAGTCCGCGATCGGAAGCAGCACTAGTAATCAGGTATTCTCATGAAATATCAATTTATGGAGGTTGAATTATTAGATTAGAATTTTGGGAAGTACAAAAATATAATAGAAAAGGCAGACAATTTCTGTGTTGCATCCTGCTGTTTAGCTATCGAGATGTTGTCTATGGCGACCCTATTGCTCCGTATAAAAATAAAAATCATATTCGAGTTTCCCTATAACTTTTAGCAATGCACTAGTCTTATGATTAGATCAACTCATGATGAATGCATAGTCAATGTTGTCAAACTCGTAAATCGGAGTTGACACAGAGGCCGGGTGACCACGTAAAATGTGGGACACAGACGATTCTACCAAAATCATATAATTATATCTTTCTCTAAAATTATAACATCTTTATTGAATTATATGAATATATTAATTTGTACAAAAATAAAAAATGCCTATAAACAATTATTACACATCATTTATAAATCTGATAATAATTAATATCTAATAATATACCCAATAATGGCTAACAAATAACTAATGATCTACTAATATAAAAAAGAAGACGATCGGATGAGTGAGAGAAGTCTGGACCAGCCCTCTCCTGCTTGCACACCACTTGCAAGAAAAGAGGAGAGGAGTCGTCCTCTTGTGCTCGCACTATGCTCATGAGCAGAGAGGACGAGCGAGCATGATAGAGTTGTCCTCTCCTGTTGACGAGAGAGGATGAGTTTTCTCTTGCTCGCAGGCCGCTCCCGAGCAGAGAGGACTTGTCATCTCCTCCTTGCGGGCTCACACACTGCTCGTGAGCAGAGAGGACTCACCCTCTTCTGCTTGCGAGCTGAAGAGAACGCCGGGATCTGCGAGCAGAAGAGGTCGAGAGGGAGGGAGGGAGGAGCAAGAAAGGAAAGAAACCTGGCGAGCGAAAGGCGTCAGCAGCAGCAGCAACAACCGGCGACATCAACAGCAGGGGCAGCAGCGGGCGGAGATGGCAAAATGGGGGGTAGCAGCAACTGGTGACAACAATAGCACCAACAGCAGTGATCGGCGACCGCAACAAGCGGCGGCACAGAATTCAAACGAGCGATTAGGGAAAAAATGAGGTACACACTTAATAAGAAAAAGTTGGCACGACAGCACGCCGATCAGTACGAAACCGAGTTGGCAACCGATCCAACCCGGTTTTCCCTGGTAGGATCGTAAAACCGGCCAATTCTGAGTCAACTCGCGTTTTGACAACATTGCACGTAGTCTTACGGATCTTTTTTTCGTTTTCTTCTTAACCCGAATAGTGCTCTTCATGGTGTGATGAGTAGTTCAATAGAACTTTGCTATCATTTCTAAAAAAAAACAAAAAGAAAAAAAGATTTATGATCTTGCTCTTTTAGTCACATTGCCAATTCATGTAACTCTATCATTGTCATCTCGTATTTTGAAGTGATAATATCTTGTAAGAGTTCAACTCTGAGCTCGACATCACAAGGTCATGCTTGTTTTAGAAAACCATTTTAAACTCTAATCATGTCTGACTCTAAAAAAACATAGAATTGGACAGGAAACTAAGATGTTCAGAATAATGTTTCCACTTATATTTTGTTGTAATTGCTTTACAATAGTCAGAACCTTCCTTTTAGATTTGTGCCAACATTTTTTTTCGAGAGAAGAAAGGATGACCACTGGGGTTGTGGTTGTCATCCATGTATTGTGCCAACATTTATGCAAATTTATATATATATCTGGATGACAACCACATAACGAGGTGGCCATATGCAAATTTTTTGTGATGACAAGCCTTCTTCACATGCCTATACCTTCCAGTTTCTTCTTATTTTTCTTTAAGGTTATACATACAAATTATGTGCATCCTCTTAGAGGATCAGAGTTTAATTCGTGAGGATTTTCTTCACTTCTTTTCATTTAAACTTGATGCAAACGTGTTGAATTTGCAAAACTTAGAAGGCAGGTTTTTGCTTTTAGGCATATAATTTCAAGACACCGAATGCATGTATGTAATACATGTTTTCTTCAAAATTAGATCACTTAATAATTGAAAATGTTTTTTCCTCAGACCTACAACTAACCTGGATGAGCCAAAGAGGCATAAGCCTGATGGGTGGCATCCCTCGAGTCCAGAGCCACTTGGGTCATCATCACAGTTTGGTGCGCATGGGCCTGTCAATCATTTACCTTCCAAAGGTGGTTCAGTTGCAGCATCCTCAGATAATGTGAGAATCTCATGGATAACTGCACTCACTTGGAAGATTCCGTCTTCTAATAAAATTTTAAGATCTTTTTGTGTGGATTTGCTTGTTTAGTCTGCAATATATGGACTTGCTGGTGGGCATAATAATGGAGCCGGACCAAATCTTTCATTGCCACCTTCATCACAAGTACAAAGATATAATCTTCTTAATTTTGCTTTCTGTTATTAGATAGGAATGGGGCATTTTTGTAAATTCTTTGATTTTGTAGGGATTCAACCCATTGGCTGCTCCAGGTCGTACTGTTCCTGGTCAGCAAATATCGACACTTCAGAAGCCATTCATGCCCCCTCAAAGCTTCCTGCCTCCCATGACATTGCCGCAATCTCAACAAACGCCTGCTTCCAGTTCACAAAACTTAAGTATGCAAGCGCCGATGCAACAGCTTGGCCAACTTCAAGTCCCTCAATCTGGTAGTTTAACCCCATTTAGCCAAAATCTATCATCACAACTCCCTGGTTTAGGTGGACAGGGATCCACAATGTCAAAATCTTTGCTTCAGCAAAATGCCTCTAATGCAGCCTTGCAGACTCCAATGGGCCTACAAGCACAAGTTGTACCCACCATTGCTAACCAGCAGCAATTTCCCGTGTCTAACATGGCACAACAACTGCTTCAACAGCCAATTCAACAGTTTCCACAGCTACCCCAGATTTTGCTACAGCAACAAGCACAAGCTTTACAATCGAGTGTTCATTCATCTCAACAGGCAATTATTCAATTGCAGCAACAACTTCAGCTAATGCAACAACATCAGCAGGTTGCTCAGGCTGCGAAACCACAGGTAAAAGAAGAGAGAATTGCTCTCATCCTCTCTGAGCACTAATGAGTTCTCTATAGACTTGATTTCTTTTTTTTATTTCTTCTCATGCTTCTTTAGGATTGATATTATCAGTTTGAATCTGATAATTAACCTTTCTCATTTTCTTTTATTTTTGGTCCTTCCGTATGAAGTCTGCATGGACTGGATCAGTGTCGACATCTACAACTCCTGTGAGCACTGCTGTCAACACATCTGTCTCAGTTATGCCTTCAACTGCATCAACCACTCCTTCAATCACAGCTAATGCTTCCGCTGCTACTCCTTTGACCTGCAACTGGACTGAGCATACTTCTCCTGAAGGATTTAAATATTACTATAATAGCATGACTCGCGAGAGTAAGGTAGGTGTTTTTCGTTTAATGCCCTTTTTCCATTTTGTAGCTTTCTTGTTTCTCAGCAGGCGTTAAAGGACTCTAGCTTTATTAATTTACAGTGGGAGAAGCCTGAAGAACTTGCAATATTTGAGCAACAGCAGCAGAAACTGCTCCCTTTGCAACAGCAACAACAAAAACTTGCTGTGCAGCAACTTCCATCAGCATCTGATATCCAGTCAAATGCACAAGTCAAGTCTACCCCACAAATTTCTCAAACACAACAGGTGCAACCACAAATGATGAGACAACAGACACAGTTGCAGCTTCTTCAGTCTGGATTGGTGGGCAGTAATTCTTTTTCATTAGTAGTAGTTATGTTTTTCCTTTTCCTGATGTATGTCACTCATAATTTATTTCAGTTTCAAGCAGCTGGTGGAGTCCCTCAGCAAAGTTTACAAGTGAGTTTTGTGATTTTTTTTTTAAAAGAATGTGAGTTTTGTGATATCTAGAATCTTTGTATTGCTCACAATAAGATGCTCTGAAATTAAAATTTGTATTATCATGCATGAAACTATGATTTTACTCTTTACCTGTTAAACTTATTTTGTTTCCTATGATCTATGATTTTCAGTTTCAATGGTTTAACCAAATTCATCTTTAATGATGTTTTATTCTCTTTAGGATATGAGCTATGCACAACTTCAGGCAGCTGGCTCTGTAATTGATCCTGCTCGAGTCCAACAGGTATTCCTTTTTCTCGTCGTCCTTGTTAATTTGTCCAGGGAGATAGGATGGTTTCTTGTTTACTATTTATCATGATTTGACTTTGGAATACCTTGCAGGGAATTCAGGCAATTCAGGAGTGGGCTTGGAAAAACAAACCTGCAGGTAAGAATTACAGTTCTTTATCCACAACCTACTTTAGATTTTTCTTTCTTCGTTATCATTCTTAGATCAAGATAGGGTAAAAAATGTTGAATTGTATGTGCTACCAATTTTTCTAAAAGTTGAAACCATTTTGCTATAACCTAGATAATCACGTGGGTAAAAGGTGGAGATATATTTTGGGCAAATAAGGTGGAAGATATGTTTTTTATAAAACAGTTTCCATTAACATCTATTAGCTATGGAGTATTAAATATCCTTTTCTGTGAGAAACGAGGTATTAAATATCTTGGACGACCAACCGAGCCAATCCTATTGAAATATCAGGAAATGACTTTCCAAAATGTCATATTTTTTTTTTGTAGAGAAGAAATATATTTGTAATAGGACATATAGCAAATGAGCTTTCAACTTACAATTCATGCCATATTTTGTGCATCAATTCATCCCCTTGGATCAATTAGTTGTATGCCTATGGGTGTGTTTGGTTTAAGATATATGACATTACTTAGAATCTAAGGATGCCAAGGAATGTAATTTCAAGGAATGACATTCCTAGCAAAATTAGATTGCAATGTTTGTTTTGGTTTAACAATGCAAGGCCATCGAACAAAAAAAAAAAGAATAAAAAGATGGGCTTTTGATTATGAAGTTGGGAATTGTTGGGAGAGGAGATCAAACAAGCAAGTCCAGACCATGATGCTGGATGGTCACGGTCACATCGAGTTCGTCAAACTGCTGAGGTCGCCGGCTCATGGTCCCTAATGTCCAGAATCTATTTCTTCCCCGCCGAACTGGAATGCCTCACTAGCACTGACAGAAAGACAAGGGACACGGGAGATGCCATGGGACATTCGATGTTTCATGAATGGTGCCATGAGAGAGAACCACACCTTGACAGAGAGAGTACCAACTATCAACTATCAACTTTTGGTTGGCATATTTCACTTGCTGGTCTGTAGTGCCTTTAACCGTGTTTTCACAAATCTTATTTCGCTCCATCTCATTTATCTTTCAACTATCTAATGAGATTAACTAGTAACAAAATAAATTGTCGGTGAATTGTTCGATGCTGTCATGATAGTGATCAGGAAGGATATGCCTCCGAAAATTACCGGCATTTGGCAACAGTGCAAATGTTAGGGTTTTGAGGACATCCATTCTATGATTGATTATCTTTTCCGCTCTCAGTGATTCAAATGACGTAGGAGTTGTGTTCTTTAGTAAATCTTGTTTGACACTGTTCCTCGCTTCTAACACTCCCTTGACATTTTGCTATTTTTTTTTCCAGGTTCATAACTTTCAGCGGTCATCTCTTGGATGATGAAGAAAAGGCTGACGAGAAGTTTCCTTCAGCAGGAAACCGTGGGAGTCTTTGGTCATGTAGCCGCTGACCGTGTACTGTACTATTATTATGAATGTTGTGTAAAAATTTTCAGTATTTTTTTATTCTTTTCCCCCTTTAATTTAAACGTAGTTTCATCCAATAAATCCGCTCATGAATGAATTTAATTTAATCACCTCGGAGCAATTCTATTAAACTGGACCGGAATTTGGTCTGTTGAATCGGTTCCACTGGGAACTGGTGCTTGTTCCGGTCCACTAGCCATTTGGTCCACGAAGGACTTCCTACTGCAGGAATGAGGAGTCTTGTATATGAGTGGCAATGTCAAATATTATTATATTTAAAAATTAAAGGCACATCACATTTGAAACAAAATAATTAAGATTAATGAAGAAATAAATACAAAACTATTAATCTATCAGCTATAAAAGTTATGAGATTAACCTGTCCGGAAACATTTAACCCATGTGTGGCAAATATGCAGTTTTTTTTATCGTTAACATATTAGTAATTGAGGTTAAGGAATATATTATGGAGCAAGTTTCAAGTCACAGTCAGTTGTGAGATATGGTTGAACCACATTTGTAAGTTACTCAACGGCCTCTTTCTCTCTTCCAATCCTCCATTCTCTCCCTGATCGCACCTCTCGATTTTGTCTCCTCGTTGTCGCTCTCACACCAAAGTCGTTACCGTCGAATGCGATTCGGAGGTCTTACATTCTCGGCCTCACATTCATCCCCTGGGTAAGAAGATTCGTCAACCTTCCATAGTTTGTTAAATGTTGAATAATAATGATGGAGTTCAAAGATGCGAAGTAAATAAATAAAGGATCTATTTCTCAACAGAGTTATAAAATATGCCTTTAGTTATTGGAAGATAGTCTTCTGTATTAATTTAAAAGCTTGTACTTGTTGTTGAGTTGTCTTTTGTAGTTAGAGTTTTTAATGTTATCATGTGAAAATATCACAAATTTGTTCCGTGCAGCACCTCTATTGATTCAATTGCACTATTTTAATATTTAATTGTTGTTGCTTGCGCTGATTTGAAGTTTCAAGTTTGTGTTTTAATACTTAACTGCAGAAGTTTAAAGGTCATTAACAATGCTAGCTTCAATCGTTTTCGTTCTGATTTCAACTTGTGCATAGCTTCGTGTTGATGCTGGGTATTGCAGATAATAGGAAGCAAAAGTTGTGCTCCTTCTAGGGGGCTTTATTTGACAGCGGCATGGAGGCCATAAGGAATAAGGCGGTAAGAAATCAAGGGTCGTTCTCCTTCATGACATCTTCCATGCGATAGTGGCGTGAGGGTGAGTGTCGTATGATGGGAAAATTCGAGAACAAGGAGAGAAGATCGCAGAGAGATTGCAAGAAAATTAGAGAAGACACACGAATTTACCCAGGTTCACCCTTGAGATTAGGGCTACGTCCTACAAAGAGGTTCCACTATATCGTTTATGTTTACCGCCGCCATACAGATTACATCTGAAAATAGGCTATATATAAGCCTCTCCAAATCGGGTTTAAAATCCAAATAAAACAGAGAGAAAACTTAATTCGAACCACAAGAGCCGACAAAACAAAAGCCCAAATCCGTCTAAATTTCGGGGGCGCTGCCACCGAACACCTGCCTGCTCACCGGCGAGCGGGACCGCCGTCAGGGGACGGGGCCCCCCGAATCACTCTTTTCGTTCGTACGCCAACAGCACAGGCAATTGGGTAATACTCAGATTCCCCTAAGCTTACGTGGACGAACCCGGTGTGAGAAACAAGGGGCCCTGAAGTATTCACCAATTTCAACATCATAATCCTTCGCGACGGCTTCTGTGCACCGGGAAAGAAAGTCTCATCTACAGTCTCTTGATAGTGGTTTCATTTATCCTTCCAACAGCTAGTACACTAGTGTTCCTTGATTAGCAAAGATGGAGAAAGAATGGGGAGCGACCAGGAAGCGAGATCTCTACTGCAAGATCTCAATGGCAGGCTTTCATCCTCCTATACGGTTATTGTGCAGTGGAGTTTGGAGAAGACAATGCTGTGAAGGAGAAGGCTCGCAAGATTGGAGGAGATTCAAAATATCTAAATCAGCATCCATCGGAGATCTAACGATGACTTATACATATGGTGCAAAACTTGCTCCATTATATCCCTTAACCTCTTAGTAATCTGCTATCAGTAATATTTCACCGTCAAAACCAATGCATATTATTCTAAAATTGTAACTTTGATTTATTTGTTTAATTATTCATCATATTTTCAAATTAATATTGTGAAAAAAATACTCAAACTAAAACTAAGAGCAATAAAAGTGTTTCAGTCATTTCAATCTACTTTCACTTTTCTTCATAAAGAAATAATTATAGAGAGCAACTAACATTATAAAAAAATATTAAAAATGAGAAGTTCAACTACTATCCGTTAATCAGAAGTTCAAATATATTAAAAATATTTATTTACTTTCAATTATCTCTCTTTATTTGGTAAATAAAGAATATATGTTGATAGGGAATAATTTGATACAACCGCTTTTACTTTCATAAGCTTCACATTTAATTCAAAAGAAAAACATTTTGCATAAATTAATCAGTAAATCTTGAATCTCTTCCATGCACGACTTAGATATTCATTCTCTTTCTATTCGAAACACGTGCTTTCATTTCTCAATTTTATAAATAAAAAATCTTTTCGTGAAGGCTTCTCATCTAACGTATTAAATGTTCCATATGGTTGAGGTCTAACCAATATTGTATTTCATCTCTAAGTGAGAATGGAAAAAGTTTTATTTTGGTGGCATCTTCTTCAATGCCATTCCACTTGATGGTGGCACACATTTCAAGGAAATAGTTGATGTGAGATAACCCTCTGAATGATTTAATTGCATCATCTAAGTGAGCCCTCACTTTAAATCAAAGTTATTTGTAGCAATTCTTGGCCCCACTGACTCGGTGTGGCGCTTCGGTAGAACCTTCTGGCCAGTCCTCCATTGGTGGTCCGTACACCTCTTGATGGTGTTTGTGTTCTTTATTCACGGTTGGCCTTCTATTCTCATTTACGACCATGGTTTGTTCTCTTTGTGCTTTCTGTTTGCTCGGCACTGTCATTATAGCTCAAGTACATCGTCTCTATGTGGCACACATAAAGAGAAAAGAACTTGTGTCTAAAATAACAAACAAAATGAAAATTATAATATTAACGCTCTTTTTTAACAATGATGCTAAAAACTTGTCAATGTCGTGGTATATAAATATCGTCCCCCAGAGACTAGAATAGTATGATTTTGGATGTTATCTAAATGGTTATGTGGAAGTTGATCGGAAAATAAAATTAAGTATCGAAACATAAGTAAAGAAATGAGTTAACTAAATCCAAGAAAGAGAAAGAGAAGAATTGTTCAGTTGTCGGAATAAGAGTTCTAAAATTTTGAATCCACTTAGGGTATTGACTATAGAGATTTTAAAGAATGTCATCGTAAGTGCTCTACTCGATCTTTAAAAATCATGCATCCCAGTTGTAGGCAAATACAATTCTACTTAAAATAACAAATGCATACTTTCGAGATCATTTAAATTCTTTTAATTGTATTATAAATTAAGATTACACAAATAAAATGATTGTTTTTATTTCTAAGAAATAATGCACTTCTAATCATTCATTTTAACTAATATTAATGAAATACTTTCATAATAAAAAATAGCTTAAATTGCTTAATTAAAGGGGCAATCAAATAAAAACATATTATTGAGAACATGAATGACAGAAAGCATATCCAATTATAGAAAAATTATTCCTATAAACAAATCCTATATTTCATCTAACCCTAGGAGAAAGAGTTTAGACATACAAAACTAGAGAGATCATCATCAAAATACAAGTTTGCATTAGAAAAAAAGTTGAGTACACAATTGTAGGTAAAAGATAAAATTCGTCTCTTCCTTAAAAATAACTCGGGAAACCCCTTTCTCAGCTACCAAAATATCCTTTTATATCTTTCGTAATTATGAACTCCGCCTATGTTTTATAGTCGGTCCAAGTCCGGATAAAGGAGGAGGATTGTGTTAGACCCCGACAGCCAGCGTAAAACTCTGTCGAATCTCATGAACATGGATCAAGCCATGTAGCCGACCCCACCTAGTGGGATAAGGTTTTGTTGTTGTTGTATATCTTTCGTAATTAGGGTAAAACAATATTTTCCAAAAAAAAACTTCGAAATAAACCCAAAACGATTGAAGCAGATTCAACACAATTAATAATCAGGTCGAGATGACATCAATTGGTTGAAAGGGCTTGATTTACAGTCAGCTTGTATTGCAACGTTGGCAAGATCCAATACGACCATGACATCTTCAATATGCTCTCCGAGGGCCTAATATTTGAACTAATCATCCTAATACATTTCAAATCCTAATATTAGATAAGATTTGCATCCTAATATTTAATTTTGTATTTGTTTAAAACAGAAATTTTAATACTAAAAGTTAGCTATATAGAATAATAATAATGTGTACATTTGAAAATTAATGAGATTCATTTTTTTAACTAATCCTAATATGTTCCGAATTCTAATAATAGTTTCACTATATATGATAATAGTATATATAATATTGCCTTTTTAAAGGATAATATTTTATTTTATAGATTAAAAAATAATTTGAAACAATGAATTCAATTTGAGTCGAATTAAGATAAAGAAAATTAAATTCAAGTTGCGTATGATTAAAAAATAATCTTCCTTTTTTTTTAAAAAAGTGTATTTTTGGGAATTAGAAAATAATTTAAAAATTATATAAATAAGTTTTTTTTATGCCGAAAGTTGTGTAATTTGAGTATAAAATAATAATAATACTAATTTAATTCAATTTCAAATCTTAACTATATCCTAATATCTATATTACTATGTCCAGAGGAAGGAAGGAAGGGTCATGTCGTCTGTCCAGAGGAAGGAACGTCGGAGACCGTCGCTTTCGTGAGAGGGGGAGGGGGAGAGAGAGAGAGAGAGAGAGAGAGAGAGAGAGAGAGAGAGAGAGAGAGAGAGAGAGAGAGAGAGAGAGAGAGAGAAGCGGTGGAGGGGAAGTCCAGAGGAGGAGAGTGAGGGAAGAAGAGGAGAGGGCCGACGGGACTGCCTGTGGCAGCGATGCGGCGGCGGCGAAGGATGAAGCAGCGTCGCGACCGCTGCTGGGGAGAAGGCTCGGGGCGGCGAAGACGGAAACGACTGAGGAGAAGGCTCGGGATGACGAATACGGTGGGGACCGGCCATGGGGACCGCCAGCCGTCAGAGAACTCCTTCGAGTAGAGCAGGCGGCGGAGCAAGAGTAATGTCGTCCGTCGGGATCGCTTTGGTCTGTGCCGTGGTGGTGGCCTTGCGGCGCCAGGTGCACACCGACTGGTGACGAGCGGAAAGGCCCGGGCAAAGGGGGTTTATGAGTAGGTCGGTCACAAAACTCCACTCCTACTCGGAATCCAATGAGTTTGTTCTCTGCTCTATAAATATCGATGGATGTCATGGAGGTCCGTCCGCCTCATAATCTACCTATCCGAGACGACGAGGAGAAGATCCAGGTTCATTAATTCTTCCTCTGGGGCTCTATTATTATTATTATTATTATTATTATTATTATTATTATTATTATTATTATTATTTTCTTAATTAATTAATCAAGTTTTCTCAACAAGTTTTTCATTTGTTCATGGTTTCCGATTGTAGGTCAATATGGGAGGAGCTAAATTGAATAGGGCGTGGAAGAGGAAGAGGTCCTCCATTGAGGAAATTTCAGAGGTACACAAATTTAATTTTTTTTTTAGCCAATCCAATCTATCTATCAACATCATCTTTAGTTTGTACCTGATTTTTCTTGCTTTTGTTGATAATATGTTAGATTCTTCTTCTTAGGGAATATTTTAAAGGACACATCATCTAATATTTAAAATAATCATCCTAATCCACTTCAAATCCTAATATAGATAGATTTGCATCCTAATATGTAATTTTGAATTTGTTTAAACAGAAATTTTAATAATAAAAATTAGCTATATAAAATAATATTGTAGACTTGAAAATTAATTGAGATTCATCTTTTTGAACTAATCCTAATATGCTTCTAATTCTAATAATATTGCATTTTCAAAGGAAATATATCAAGAATTATAATCATAATCAATTTAAATAAGGAAAAAAAAATTAAATCCTTTTAGAATAAAAGCCAAGTAAAAATATAGTATAGTGACCCAAACTAAACTAACTTTTTGTTATTCATGAATTATAATTTTAGTTTTATTTTAATAGTATATTTTATAAATAAAATGTAATGATGAAAAATATTGTCTATATCTAATTTAACTCATTTATATATAGAAGTATAGATGGATTAATATAATTACACTATTATGTTGTAAATTTTACTTTCAATTTATTTTTCGTATCTAGTCAATATCTTTTAGCAAAGTAATCTCACTCATTAACACTTTTAACTGCAAAATAAATAAATAAATTGATAATTATTAATGTTATAATATCTTAGTTTTATAATAGTTATTTCTTTATAATATCATCTTAGCACTAGTTAATAATAATTCCTTACGTGCGAAATACTTCAGCAATTGTCTATTTGCTGAGCATTTTCATGATTTCTGATTTGACTCTAAGTTTACGTGTGTATTTATAAAAGGATAGTGAAGCAATAAACAATATTAGAATAAGCAAAAAAATGTCTGTAAGAAAGAATTTAAATTAAGTGCAAACAAGAATTTATAAAAGACTTTAAAGTAAATAAAACAAGAATTTATAAAAGAGGAACTATATTAAGTGGACTGCGTATACGATGCAATTGGTTGTCTCATCTTCTACCTCCTCGCTCACTCTCTCTCTCTCTGTTTGTGTGTTGAACATATAAATACTAAATATGCGACTCAAAAGGTTTGTCGTTTGTTTGTGGTTTCTGATTGTAGTTCAATATGGGAGGAGCGAAATTGAATAATAGGCGAAAGAAGATGAGGTCCTCTATTGAGGAAATTCCAGAGGTACACAAATTTTAAAATTTTTAGCCAATGTATCTATCATCATCATCTTTAGTTTGTACTCGATTTTTTTTCCTTTGCATTGATTCTACCTTGTTGATAATATATCAGATTCTTCTTCCTAAAGAATATGTTTACTTACCTATTTTAAGTTTCCGCCTTTCTAATATAAAAAAAATCAGGGTTGACTTTACTTTGAATGCTATTATAAGTCATTTTTTTTGTGCTATTGTAGGAGCTTCTAGTTAAAATAATATCTCTTCTGAGTTTCAAAGATGCTGTCAGGTCTAGCATCATATCATGTAGATGGAGACACTTGTGGAAACATATTCCAAATCTCGTGATTGATTCGCATAATGCGCTTTCCTTCGAGAATGATTTGATGCTCATGATCAGCATGCGTCAACGATTAAAAGCAGGGGAGCAGAGAGTGAATGGTGTGTCTACGAAAATCACCGAGGAGTTTATTTATGGTGCAAACTCCATCTTGCTAGATCATCGGGGCATACTTGATTCCCTAGCAATTAAGTTCTTCCTTAACAGAGAGCATGCGATTCATCTGGATGGATGGATTTCGCGTGCTATTGCATCAAGGGTAAAGAAGCTTGTTTTAAATTTGCGATCGCCACATAAAGTACGATATAATTTTCCGTGCCATCTTTTATCGAGGGAACGATGCTTTCTAGAATTTTTGGAATTGAAGTTTTGTTCTTTAGAGTCACCAATACAAGAATTTGAGGGCTTTAGGAATCTTACAACCCTACAACTAGAATCAGTTCATGTTACTGATGATGTCATTCAAAAGTTATTGCCCAAATGTGTTGCTGTAAAGGACTTGAGTTTCATCTCATGCAATCAATTGCTTGGCTTGCAATTTCCTGCATCATTATGCAACTTGGAGCACTTGGAAGTCAGCTGTTGTGAAAAATTAATGAGGGTAGAATGTTATGCGCCAGAACTCTCCAGTTTTAAATACTGTGGTGATGAAGCATCATTAAAAATTAAAGTGGTTGAACAAGCAGTTATCATTGTATCTCCGGAAGATTCATCATACATGACTGATCATCTCCCGCAAACTATAGCTTCCGCAAAGAAACTGAAATTTTACAAAATTTGGGCACATGATCAGGTGTGTTATGGATAATACATTATTACAATACTATTTTCTTTAGAAAAACATTTTATTTATTTCTTCATTTACAATTTTCTTTCAGGTGCCTATCACGCCAAATTTCCAAGAAAGATTTGTTCATCTAAAACACTTGGAACTCCTCTATCGCTACACAATCAAAATTTGCGAAGTGATTGCTTTTCTTGATGCATCTCCTTTTCTGCAGACATTTGCAGCTCGAGTAAGCATTGCAAAATCTCTATTACATGTTAACTTCTATTGGTTTTCAAAGTCTTAAAGAACTCTACGGATCTTAAATTGTTTAGATAATCATTTTTACAAGTAATTCTTTTTTTTTAAATTTTTTGTAAGCATGTTGCATTTGAGTCATATATAGTTACTTACAGAGTAGCATTTTCCTAAATGTTACTTCAAAGTGAAGTTTAAGTATCTTTTTTCTCGTTATATGTTAGATTGCAACCTTTCATTTTATCTAGTTTAAATATACATTATGGGGAGAGAGTTGCATAATATATTATGCAAATATCTTCATTATTTTTTTCATAGCTCATGCGATGATAACTTTGAAACTTTTGAGTTTAATTTCCATTCCAAACGTTTAAATATATAGAAAGAAACTTGTACCTATATTTATATTCTTACCCCTTCCTCGTCATGTGTGGATTAGTGATAACTTTGAACTAGTTCAGTCATGGACCTTTAGGAGAGAAAATAGTTTTTTGTTATATATGAGTTTATTAAAGTTTCGATCAAGATCTCTCTACAGCTTAGAGATCATGTTAAATGAGCTACTATTTATCCCAAAAGCTTCCAATGAATATGTGTATGCATGTAAGCATTTCTTGCATTTGTCTTAATTTTGTCTTGACCTTTCCATGTGATGCAGGTATGGGGAGCTGCATTTGATAATGAAAGCAAAAAAGATACAATGCAACCCAAGTGCCCTTATAATAACATCAAATCAGTAACTATACATGGTTTTACTGGTCATAATAGTCAACTTGAACTAACAAGTTTTTTTCTTGCAAATGCAACACAGCTTGAGGTTATGACTATTCAGTCAAGTACCCGATATTCCGACTTCGGGCGTGAGCTGAAGGTGTGCCCTCTTCAGATCGAGGTTGAAAACAAGATGTTTTATGAGCTTCTTTGTCGTCAAGCACCACAACATGTGAAGCTTTTGGTGTTGTGATTCTTTTATTTATTTCATATAGAAATTTGTATCATATAGAGAATAGGGTTTTAGCATAGTGACCCACACCTTTGATCCTCTTTACGGGACTTGTGTACCCGATTATTAAAAAAATCAATGACGTACTTTATTTTTTTGTCTATTTTTTTCCGTTCACACAAAAAATTTACATTCAACAAGACAAAAAAAGATATTTGTGATATGCATTTTGTATTTATGAACCATATTTAAGGTGCTGAGGACATGGCGCAACCTACTTAAGCACCATGCATTTATAAAACTGTTATTTTTGTTCTTTGAACAAAAGTCCAAATTCCGAATCTTATAGAATGTAATTATTTAAATATTTTTATATGAATCCAACTAGGAGATATTTTTTTATTCACATATATTGTCTTAAAGTAAATTGATAACTAAAATCAAAATAGGAGAAAGGCAAGTCATTTATTGAAATGACATTATATGTAAATGCTACCACGTTTACATAAATATGTGAGGAGGCGGCGTTAGTGGCGGCGGCAGCGGGTTCCGAGACAGCAGGTTCGATCCTTCCCCGACGACGGGTGGCCTTAGGGGCGGGTTCTCCGGCCGCGGTGGTTCTCCAGGTAGCTCATGTTCCTTCTCATTATTTTTTGGTTTGCTGTGCTAGGGTTTATGGACATAGTGCATTAGATTTCTCCTTATCTCAAAATTTTCGTATCTTTAGTTCTTTATTTTGTTTTCTCTTCATTTGAAAGAAACTAGTAATCCACATTTGTTTCATTAATTAGAACGAGTAGGTCATTTGAATTGGTCTCTATTTGCTAATCCACAATTAATTATATCTTAATATGCGCTTCTTTAATTTAATTTGTATACTTCTCAGCTCGTCACACCTTTGTGAGATTAAGTCCTTCACGGTTTTCATCATGTCTTTATGGTTGAGCTCCCAAAATTAACTATATATGCGCCATCTTCCTACACGGATCTAACCACAATATGCATCCACCCACCCTCATAGACTAGGTTTAGATTTTTTTAATTTTCTGTAGAATTTTAAGTCCATCGATAATTCTCTATGCGCCCAGCAGCCAATGTTGTGTGGTTATTATAGATGAGTTAATGTTAGTAGACCAGAACATGAAATATACATCTATGTTGTTTACGTGTGTTTGTTCAGTAGAAAAGCTACACAAGTAGTACAATCACTTTATTTGTGCTATGTGTTCTATTCTATATATTTATTTGCTCTGTGATTAATTATTTTTCCGTGCATCAGGTTGATTTGTGTTGTCTGTATTCGAATTTGCTCTGTGATTAATTATTTTTATGCATGCTATGGCCACAACCTCAACTAGGACGCAAGAATGATGGTGGAAAATGGGGCTTCCTCTTTTTGGCGGGGGGTTGTGGAAATCATGCCCCAGGTCCAGCAGTTCTTCCTGCCTACCCTGGGCAGGGGATCTAGTTTCCTATTTTGGCAAGACAGCCGGTCGAGCTTGAACCCATGGCTTTGGATTTCCCCAGACTGTTTCAATTAGCATCAGATAGAAACCAGAAGGTGGCAGACTGCTGGTCTATCCATTATAGTAGTGGTAGTGGTACGTGGTTTCCAACTTTTTCTACGTATCTGTCTGATCATAGGCTTGAGGAGTTGGCCTTACTACTGGGGCGGATCGCCCACAAATTCCCTAAAAATGATATGGAGGACGGCTGGCGGTGGAGATCGGATACTTTTAGTGTGCGCTAGGTTTACTCCCTGCTTAGCGAGGGCCATGACAATCAAAGTAATGAGTTCCTACTGATGTGTAGATTAATCTGGAAACCAAGGGCCCCCTCAAGGTGCAGTTCCTCTCTTGGCTGCTATATCAAAAAAGAATTCTGACCAAGGTTTACACATCGCGCTGGGTTGTTGGCACTGACACTTGCTGTCCACTGTGTGGACAGGCGGAAGAGGATGCCGCCCACTTGTTTTTTGGGTGCGCGGTGGCCCTTCAGATCTGGGCAGAGGCAGATATTAGATGGATTGATTCTTCTTTGGAGATGTCTTTTTGGCGGTAGGCCAAAGGACGAGCCCTCTGACTCCTGGAAATGGATACGCATTGATGAAGGTTTCTGCAATGGCTGCAGAAACCTTCATCAATGCGTATGCATTTCCAGGCGTCAGAGGGCTCGTCCTTTGGCCTACATTTGGGCCATTCGGCTGCAACGGAATGACACCATTTTCCGTAATGGACGTGTTTATGCTGAGAATGTTGGCGTCCATGCTAAGGCGATTTTTTAGGAATGGAAAAAGTATCTGTAATGTGGTAGAAGTTGTAATCTGGTGGAGATTCTTTTCACCTTTGCATCGCTTTTATCTCCTAAGTTGCTGTAACCCTTTCTTACATCGATGAAACTCGGAGGACTACCCCCTTGCTAGTCATCCTTTCTTGTTTTAAAAAAAATAATATATTCGAATTTTCACTCTGTCTTAAATCTTGTTTTGTGTAGATCGTGGTGATACAAACAAATATGCTAAACTTTTTATTGGATCAATGCCAAGGACAGCAACTGAAGATGTAAGTTACTATTACTTTTTTCATTTTATCTTTTTGTTGTTGTTGATCAGTCTTTCACACTTGTCTTGTAGATTTTATGTTTGATCTCTGTCGAGGTTGAGTTCTCGAGGGTTCCAATTAAAATTTGTTGTATTGCAAAAGCACATTATGGATAGCTAAATGGTTTGAAATTAAAATGGGAAATGACAGTTATCTTTTTCCTTGAGATGAGCTTGTGTATCCTATGTCTGAATTTGCTTGAAATTTCATCTTGGAAGCCAGAACTTGGGGTGTTCTGGTTTTGTCCCTTTCTATGTGTTGCTTACCATGTGATGGTTCTGATAATTGTTTAGAAGCTTGTCTGCTGACATCCTTGTCTCTGAAATCTTCAAGCCATCGCCCCATTGTTACCCTTCTTTTGGGTATGTTCAATCAATTGATGCAGCTGCTAGTTTGTGAAAATTTCTGTCCTTACTTTTGATGGATATAAATGGCTATAAGTTTCTCTACCTATGTGATCAACAATGGAATCAACATGTCAGTGGTTCGAGGAAGTAATTGGTTTTTGTGTGTGTTTGTACGAACACATTTTCTTGTCGGTATTGTGGATAAAAAACTGGTGAACTTGGATTATGTGCATGATACCTTGTCCGGATGCCAAAACATGTTTTATGAAACCAAGGATACATTTCTTTCGTGTGGCAGAACTGCGCATCTGCTGCCCCACCGAGATGTTCAGTGCATTTTCAGTGATGATCGAGTTGTTTCTTTTGTCTAGTGTCTTATGGGTTTGCTTGTACTATTATAGTTTACATCCTTGTTTCTTGTTAGCAATTCTCATTGGTATTAAGGGTTCCTTTTTTTTAAGATAAAGATTCATTCCTTTGCCAAAATTAACAATGAAAATGTCGATGTGCAAGCCATATTGGTCATACTTACGTGCTATGTGCATGACAGAATTGTGGACTTTGAGATCTCAGCTTTGTTGCTACTTGGATTGTTCACTTGTGAGGTTCCATCTGATCTCATTTTTAAGAATATTATGTATGTTTGACCTTGGATCTAGCTTTCATACATGCTGTATTCGTGACAGAAATGTGCTCTATTGCTTAATGTGGTGGGCATGCTAAGCGTTTTGATGCGATAATCTCCTGCACCAAAGTTCTATGCCGATCATTTGTCTGTTGTGTACAAAACTCGGGCAGCGTTCGTCACTGCTTTTTCTTGTCTTCTCTCTTCGGGCGTTCGCGGGACTCTTTTCTCATTGGGCGTACGCGTTCGCTTTGCCACTGCCGCTATTGCCTCCGTCGGCGCCACGTTGACTCTTCTTTTTGCAGCGGCCGCTCGAACAATATCCAAACATTCCTCTCTAGTTGGAGGCGCTGGCGCCGCCATTCCGGCACTTGACTCCCCTGTTCCGGCATTCCGGCGAGTGCTCTCCGTTCTGACGTTCCGGCGCATCTCTTTCTCCGCTCTGGCGTTCTCTTTTCCGGCGTCCCGCGTTTTGGCGTCCCAACGCAGTCTTGGCTGCGGATTCGTTCCGGAGTTCTCTGTTCCGGCGTCCCGCGTTTTGGCGTCCCGGCGCAGTCTTGGCTGCGGAGTGCTCTCCGTTCTGGCCCGGCGCAGCGTTCCGGCGTCCCGCGTTTTCGCGTCCCGGCGCAGTCTTGGCTGCGGAGACTCTGACTCCGTTCTGGCGTCCCGGCGCAGCTCTTTCTCCCCTGTTCCGGCGTCCCGGTTTTTGGCGTCCCGGCGCAGTCTTGGCTGCGGAGTGCTCTTCGTTCTGGCGTCCCGGTGCAGCTCTTTCTCCGTTCCGGCGTTCTCTGTTCCGTCCCGGCGCAGTCTTGGCGTGCTCAGTTCTTTCTTTCTGGCGTCCCGGCGCAGTCTGTCTGGGCGGTTGTCTGGATTTGCAGCAGCGGTCAGAGGCACCGGTCTCTTGTTGTCCTCCTCTCTCAATCTTGGTAATCTTGGCTGCGCAGCGGTCAGAGCAGCGGCCGCTTTCTTGTCGTCCTCGGCGTTGCAGCAGCGGTCAGAGGCACCGCAAGCTCTCTTGTCCTCTGTCATTGGGTGCGGCGTTGCGGTCACCGCCGTCTTGTTGTCCTCCCTCTCAGTTGGGTGCGGCGTTGCAGCAGTCGTCGGAGGCTTGTCTGTACCTGTTCTCTCCATCATTCTTTGAAGTGTTTTTTTCTTGGCCGAAATAGTACTTTCAATGCAATCCTTATTTACTCAAAATTATGTGCATATATATATATATATATATATTGTAGTACATATATACATGATCGCATAATAAATTATTAATATTGAGAGGTATATAACACGACCATACGTGTCAAATTTTTATATAAATTAATATATATACAAATATAATTAAAATTTTAGAAATAAAATTAATTTTATAATAATTTAAATTTTAAAAATAATTTAGAATGCATGATTCAATTTGAGTCAAAATTAAATTTTTTTTATCAATTTGAGTATGATGAAAATAAATAATATTTTTTCTAAAAAATAATGTACAATTAAATAATAATTCCTTTTTAATATTTTCGGAATTAAAAATAACATAAAACAAATCATTCAATTTGAATCAAATTAATATTAATATTTCATTTCTATTAATTTGAGTATGATTAAAACAAATATGATAAATAAATAATACAATAAATAATATGTAATTTCTAAATAACTAGGAAAATCTATCGCGCTTCGTGCAATTGACGAAGTTGTGATAATAGGAGATTAAAAAAAGAAGTCTTTATAGAAAGGGTAATATGGGTGTCCCCCAACTTAAATGAGGGACTGTCTCCCCATACAGTGTCAGCCGTCGAATTCTCATTCGATGGTTGGCGTAGATCTAAGCCTTTTAAATAGATGTGGGGTGGTTCGAGCCGATGGAATGAGTGGTTCAGAAATTGATTTGGCGTGGTTTGCACGACCGGTTCCAAGAGATACAAAAATATAAAATCCTTGGATTCTCCCATTTTCTTCTCTCCTCTCTCTCTCTCCTCTCCGTGCGGCTGCTCGACGCCGACGAGCCTCCAACTCCTTTCTCTTCCTCTTCAGTACTTCACCTCCGCGCGGCGACCTCATCCGATGCCCGTCGCGGCAGATCTACCCCCCGTCGATCCCCGCGCAACGGCATCTAAGTTCTTCAGCGCTTCACCTCTGCGCGACGACCTCCTTCGATGCCCGTCGCCGTAGATCTGCTAGCCGCCAACCCCCGCGCGACGGCGTTCGAGCTCTACAGTGCTTCGCTGTTGACCCCCACTCTCCTCTCATCTCATCTCCTCTCTCATGCTCTCCTCTCTTTTGCTCTCTTTCTCCGCGCTCGGCGGACGACTGCGGAGACGGCTGTTCTCTCCTCACGTGGCGTGGCGGACAGTTGCCCCCTGCGTAGCGGCGACCTCAAGCACCGGACTCACCCTTCGCCGATCGCCGACCAGATTTGCGCATGAAGAGGACCCGATCCAACCGTTGATCGAGCACCCCACCTCGATCTCGCTGAACGCCGCTGACCTCCTATCACCTCCGCCATGGTGCTATCGACCTCTGTGAACTAGTTTAAACTTAATTAATCCATTCTGTGATGGTGTGATTAGTTACACTTTTGTAAATTTTTTGTTGATAATTCATGTTGTAAATTAGTGTGATTTATCAAAATTTTCTTATCGTGTAAAGTGCCTTCAACTTCAAATCGTTGAGGCTGAGGTTGTTTTTCCAAAACAAGATTGACCTTTGAGATAGTCGGATAGCTTATTTTCAATATGTTAGAATTAAATAAGTTCAACTCAAATTGTGGAAGAGCTTCTCATTTGTTAACATGGAGCGAGATGTAAAGCGAGGTAGAGAATGTCTTAAAGCGAGAAAGGGAAGTATGTCTACAAATGACGACGAGAAAACACCACCGCGACGTTGTTTTTCCAGAACGAGATTGACCTTTTAGATAGTCGGATAGCTTATTTTCAATATGTTAGAATTAAACAAGTTCAACTCAAATTATGGAAGAGCTTCTCATTTGTTAACATGGGGAGGATTTGGCGGAGCTCGTAAAGTGAGATATAGAATGTCCGAAAGTGAGAAAGGGAAGTATGTCCAAAAGACGTTTCGAGGCATTGTACAAATGACAACGAGAAAACACCATTGCGACGTTGTCAATCGCATACAAGCAAGAAAAAGGATTTTACAGTATAGATTAACAAAAGTGTAACAAATTCATGCATGGATTAACAAAAGTTTAACTAATTTACAACATGGATTAACACAAAAAATTTACAACATGAAGAATTTACGTGGATTAAGTGTGCAAGCTCGGCGGTGGCGGCGGTGCGGATGACTCGGTGGCGGCGGGGCGCACGAGCTCGACGGCGTTGGCAGAGGGGCGCATGAGCTCGAAGGCGTTGGTAGAGGGTCGCGCTCGTGACGATTGTGCGCGAGAGGTAGAGCTACGGTGTGCTCGATCTGATAGGCGGTGGTGCGCGGGGGAGTCCCCGGTTGCTCGATCTGGTCAGCGGCGGTACGCGAGCACAAATCTAATCAATGGGGTGCGCGGGGGAGTCACTGGTTGCTCGATCTGGTCGGCGTCAGTGCGCCAGCGCAAATTTGACTAGCGGATCTGGCCGGGGTGTCGCGGATCTGAGCATTTTCGACCTCGAAGGGGGTCTTGCGGCGTGACGGGGTCGGCGGCGGGGAAGATCTACGACTAAAGGACTAGGAGATCGGTTGTTGTTCGCGCGGGGTCGGCGGCGTGCAGATCTGCTGCGACGAGCGTCGGACGAAGTCGCCGCATGGGGGTTGGCAGATATGGCCAGAGGGTCGTCGCATTATATGTATTACCTACATATATAATTAAATTCGTATAGTATATTTAGTTACATTATATGTATTACCTACATATATAATTAAATTCTTATATCATATGTTACATATATATGTATGATAGATAAGTTATTTTTATATTCTTAATCATGGAATTTATGAGGGTTGAATTAGGTGACATGATCTAGCGATGGTGTTGATATATTGTGTCCAAATGAATATATTATTATATGTGAGCTACATTATGTGTATTACCTGCATATGTATTCCTATATCATATATGTGTTATATATATGTGCAATCCCATAGTTCTGGGCCATCAGATTGGAATCATTTTAATTTGATGGTCCAAAACATAAGTAATCTGGACCATTGGATCAAAATAATGCCAATCTGATGGTCCAAAAGTATGGGATTGCACGGTGCAATCACATAATACGCCTATATATATATATATCAATAGATAAATTATTTGTATATTCATAATCATGAAATCATTAGGGTTGAACTAAGTGACATGACTTAGCACCACACCATATGTAAACGAAATGTCGTTGAAATAATGTTGCAATATCCCAAAGTAGCGTCACATTAATTAGCGACACAAAATTTTGCATCGCTAAATAGAGTCACAATGACATCAGTTTAGCACCTCCATCTTTTAGCGTCTCAACATCGAGATGTCATTTTGGCTCTAAGCGGACGCTAGATTTATTAGCCACGACGTAGCGTCGAAGTAGGGACACCGTATCGCTTGGCTAATTTAATTGTTTGACTTTTTCCCACTTAATTAGACATATATACATATAGATCTACACATATACATATGTACTCAGTTTTATATACATATACATGGGTAAATTATATATGCATTCCATAATTTATATGGTGTGGGAAGGGAACAAAATGGCTGGAATGGGGCAGAGATATTTAGCGTCGCAATAGCGACACAATTAATGTTATCAGACACTATTCTAAATATATTGTAAGTGGCGACACTTTAGTGCCTGGTTAGCGTCGCAGTAATTGGCGTGACATTAGCGTCGCATCGAAGAGATAAAAGATATAAAGTGGAGCACCCCTATCACATGTGGCCAATCGAATTTTGTTCTCCAATCCACCGTTTGGCAGAGTTAGGAAGGATTCTCAGTGGGTTCACCAACTAAGGGATAATAAGGGAATTCTAAATTCAAATTAAGAGATTATAAATTTCTGCTCTAAGGTCTAATATCATTTGATAAAAGTTTAAATAACTACAATAGAAAAAATAATGTTAAATATAAAGAAGACAATTACTTGAACAAATTGTACCTATATAATCACCAATATAAACATGTTTGTTTTGAATTGCAAACAATAACCTTCAAATTTAATAAATCTCATAATTATATATTTAAGAAATATATAAAATAGTAAATTCTATATATGATTTAAATATATGAAATTTAATTTAAAATACTACTTATAAAAATAGTATATAAGTTAATGAAGTCACATATATACTTTTTACTTATTTAATTGGGTGTTAATGAATTATATATACTTATAGTAAGTTAACTTATTGGTAAAATAATGAATAATTGTAACACCCCAAAAATCGTCCCTCCTGCCACGTAGGCAGTCAAGTTGACCCCGGGAGCGCTACACTATCTACTACACTATTGACCATGACCATTCAATAATATGGCTTACGTGGCACTAATATAATAATAAAAATATAATCAAAGACTTTAATGTGGAAGATTAAACGGTGGAATGACAGGGAACATTTGATAACATAAATAGTCCCGTATGCGGAAGTTCAAACGTTGACATCAAAGCAGAAATTGGTTAACATGGTTCATAACGAAATACGGAAATGCATCAGTTCAACAAGCGAAAGAGAAATTCAATGACCGGAATAACGTAGTATCTCTAGACCAATTACAACTTGAAAGAAATAGAGCAAGGAAAATTTTAAGCTATGTATTAGTCATGTGCAGCATTCTCCAAGCTATGCGCCCTCCATCCTCATCAGTTGGCATTCTCACCTGCAAAATCCCATTGCAGGGGAATCAAATACCCGTGAGCAAAAAGCTCAGTACAATAGCAAATAGACGGAGAAATAAAGATCAATGATAAATATAGAATCAATGAATCAGACTCTGACTATAACAATGTCTATGCTTATTCTTTACTATAATATGATCCATACTTTACTGTACTCTACTCTATGCTTTGCTTTATTGTACACTGCTTTACATTTCTTTACATTACAGTGCTCTGCTTTGCATTACTTTACTTTACAATACCTTGCTTTATATTGCTTTACATTACATTGCTTTACTGTGAGTTGCACTACATCTTTTACATTACTATAATATCCTTAAAGTTAGTTGTCCTATGCGAGCTCGACTTTATTAGGTTGGGATGCCAAGGTGCCTCTTTGCTCTGAAGCCAGTAGGCCCATAAAGGGAAAATGGGTGGGTGTTAGGACCTCACCCAATTCGGAAGGTAGGGAGAAGAATTCCTACAATTCAGGAACAATGGTCAATTAAGGAACCTGTAGGTTCACTGTCTCCTCAGTCTGTCCCTCTGGCACAATACAATAAAATTAACGGGAAGGAGTGTGATCGATGCATCACCCTTCATTCGAGATACATGTAGGAGAAGACCTGGAATCTCAGGAATAATGGTCATTGAAGACAGTAGCTTCGCTGTCCCCTCAGCTAACTACCTATTCCTCCACTGCTTTAACTTTAATCTTTACTTTAACGTTGGGGGCGACACATAGCAATCCCATATCTTTAACTTTACATTATTTATCTTAGATTAGCATGACATCTAAGGTTCAGAACTCAACTAGAAGTTTCAATATGATTCAACCAATATCGGTAAATTAATTAGAGTCTCAGATTCATTGGAATTGGAATTATATAGGAATCGGTCGACCGGTTCTCTGTGTTCGGCCGAATCGACTTTAATGGACTTGGACCGATCGACCGACCATGGTGGGACCGATCGATCGTTCTGGGATATCGGTCGACTGATCCTCTTGGATCGGTCGACCCTCGAGGATATATGGATCGACCGACCGTGCTTAAGAGCCGGTCGTCCGGTTATTGCACAGGATCGGTCGACCGGTCACAACGTTAACGGTTTGCGCACAGCGCGAAGGATCGGTCATCCGTTCGAAGAATTGGTCGACCGATTTTAAGATCAGATCTGTCCTACGACAGATAGGTCGGTCGACCGCCTTGTGAGATCGGTCGACCGATGGATCAAAACTCTGACGAGTTCTGTGAGGATCGATCGACCATTTTTAAAACAGGGCCGCCGGACTTCCTTCTCATTTTCGGCGGCCTTCCGGCCGTTAAACAATGACGACAACAATACAAAAAATGTAGACAATCATCTTAGGATCATAATGAAGTAATCATACGCATCAAATAATCATTATTTCTTCGTCTAGGGATTTCGAACGCTAAGGTACCTCTGTTTTCGCGTTTAACGTTCGCCGGTCACTATTCGAGTCATTCAGGCGATCGCCGGTCGTCCTGGGTCGATGGGAGGTCACGCTTGGTCCTCACGGAGGTCGTTGGGTGTCGAAGGATCGTCCGACTGGTCACTGTTCGTCGTTGAAGTCGGCCTCTGTCTCGTGCGTTCGTCGTACGATGCTTTGGTCGCCGACAGTTCGCAGAAAGAAAGGACGAGGTGGCCCTCCCCGGCTGGAGAGCCTCCAGGACAGGACAGGGGGGGCGGCGGTCAACCATCAACTCTCGATATGCATATTGATCAATCGATCCCCGCGGAGAAGTTGCTGTATGAAGTCCAGTGACACCATAGTTGAACAGATGGAAATGGTGCGGAGGACAACCCAATGGCAACGGAGACAACATCCGGGGAAGAAGTCACTGCAGGCGTAACTGTACCGGGATGAGCGAGGTGATAATGATTTCTTCCGGCCGGCTGCTAGGGTATCCAAGGGGGTAGTAGTTGTGCCCCTCGTGGTTCCTCTTATAGCATCGGCCGGCCAGGGTGGCCGGCCGATTTCGAGCGGCATCAGGGGAGGAAAATCCTCCCCTGTCGGCCGTTCCATCTTTGACGTTTCTTTTTTTTAAATTCCGAATTCGAATTCCTTGCCATAATTGAAATTTAATTTGATTTTGAATTCGTTTTGAATTCTATCAATTAATGGCAATTGATTTCCTTTTTAATGCTGTGATTTGCCATTGATTTCTTCATGTTCAAAATGCATTCGTTACAATAATGGAAAGAAAATAAAAGTTAAATGGTGAAGATAAAATTATGTCGGCAGGAAAAATAAGTAGTTTACGCCTAAAGTTGAAGCAAGACTCAAGCATAAATCAGAGGCGCATGCACGCACCTGCCACCGCCTCCGCTAACGTGCATGCAACCACGTTGATGCTTCCTCGTGCAGGCTTCACCCAGCACTGCCCCTCGCCGATACACGTGCGTCCCTACGTCTCTCCAATGATGTATCACCCAGGTCAAACTTCTTTACGTACTCCTCCCCTCGATCGATATATAGCATCACTTGTACATGCACATTCAAAGCATGCAGCTCATCTATCTAAACACACATGTATGCATGTAGTGCATGCTCAGCCCCACTACAACCTAAAGAATTACACGTATATAAACGAAAACAAAAGAGTGTATAGCTACCCGCTTGGCCTTTGGTGTTGTACTGTTGTGGGAGCTCGGCCCCTCGTCATTGATAATATGCTGGAGATGTTCCGACTTCTCGACCTCGAGATCACCGGAGATTCCACTAATCACTTTCTTTATTCCAAATGGAGCAAGGAAGAAAACTCTTTACACAATCACCTTTTCTCCGTTTTGAGAGGCAAAGCAAACATCTCCTCCTACGAAGCTAATCTTTTCTCTCGCTCAAGAGGTAAAATTTAGAACTTCTTTCACATAGGAGCTCTTACAATTTTTCTGAAAAATAGTTTCTCTTTTATAATAGAACACTCAAAGAAGAGAAGAGAGAAAGAAAGAAAACTTTAAAATGAAAACTTTAAGGAAATGATCTTCTTTCGATAACCTGAAGTTTTTCTTCAATGCTTGGATTGATGTCTTTGCTTCTAACTTTGGCACTCCTTTTATAGGCTCTAGTATGTGAAAAATTCGTCTAGAATTTGTTCCATAATTTTCTCCTTCAAATATAGTCGTTATTGTTTATTCTAGCAATGGACCGGTCGATCGCATTTATGGACCGACCGATATATATGACCGTTGCGCTTATTTGCTGGCTGACTGCAGCTGTCCGGTCGACCGGTACATCGACCGGTATCGTCTCAGTGTCGACCGGTATGGTTTGGGTAGTGCATGCATTGATTGGTCGACCGGTGCCTCAACCGCTAAGTCGACCAATATTGTCTCGATGTCGTCCGGAGTAGTTCATGTATTTATCTATCGATCGGTATCTCCAGATCGGTCGATCGGTGTTCTCTCGATCGGCATTTATTATGTCGATCAGCAGATTGACCGTCCTCCACTATTTTGATCATAACGTTTTGCACAGTTATCCAAATTAGATAATCTTGATTTCTATGGATAGCTAACATGATTTCCTACAGATATTTATAATTCATCCAAAATATAATAAGACGTGTCAATTATTTAATCAAAGTGTAATGCATAAAATTATCTCTTTTTCTTTAAACTTTTTCAGTATTTTAACTTTAATCATTCGAGGTTTGTGTCATCAAAATATAGTTTTATATGACATTAAAACTTTGACCCAGCAATCTCTCCCTTTTTTATGAAGATAAATCGAGAAATATGAAAAATGTATACGTTACAAAAATGTTGTAAAATTCTTGTCAAATCAATTTTATTCTCCTTAACACAACTTTCTTTACAATGAAAGATATTCATATAAGTATAAATTGTAAGGAACTCTTCATATAAAGTTATATTCAGATCACATTGCTCCTATATTTCTCCCCCTTTTGTTCCATCAAAAAGAATAATTTGTATATGAAGCATATAAGAAACCATATGTAACTCCCCCTTAATCATATTTAAAAAATTTACTCTTCCCTTTTTAATATAAAAAAAACATGAAAACTATTGCATCATAAAGACAACTCCCCCTAAATCTATGATTATTTTATAATGAAAACCAATTTATGAAAGTCACAAAAAATATTAAGAATCAAAATTTTGTAAAAAACTTTGATACAACAATGATATGTCAAAATAAGATTGAAAATTTTTAACATTCTCCCCCTATCACTATGACCAATTTTCTTTGTTCCTTTCTTTTCTTTCAAAAAAATAGTAATTTTGAGATTTTGAGTAAAATAAAAAATTGGATTAACACTTAAGAGTCAAATGAAAATGCAATAGTATAACCAATGATACTTTTATCATAATCTTTGTGCATTCACATTTTCAATTCCACTTGTCCTTTGCATATGAGGCACACCTGAAAAATAATCAAGTAACTTTTAGTAGCCAAACCTTTTTTGATCCATTTTTTTTAGTCACGGTTCCTTTTGGAACCCACATCATCCATTGTTGTGAAGATTTTCTTATTTTCTATTGATATGCATAATGACCATGAAATTCGCATGTAAAACATTTGAGATGTGATTTTCTACCATATGAATGATTGGATTTTCAATAAGAATTCTCATGTACAAAATGATTCATAAGATTATTTTTCATTATATGAGAAATAGTCTTTTTATTATTTTGTGTACTTTTCAAAAAAGTATTTTCTTGCTTTACCTTTTTTAAAGAACATGCTAGTTTTACTATTTCATAAGCATGTGTAATTTCCAAAGAATCAATTTCGTTTTTCAATTTTTCAATGTCAAGTAGTAATTTTTTATTTTTCTCTTTAATTGAAAAATATCTTTTTATGAGAGAGGAAAGCTCTTCATTCACATCTAAAGAAATATTTTCTTCGGAGAAGCTCAATGAGTCATTATTTGAAGGATTAGAAGTTACGTCATCGTCGTATGTCATTAAGCATAAGTATGCTTCATCATTAGAGGAGCTTGATGAGTCACTTATTGCACTTGAGTCTTCATACTTTTTCTTTTTATCTTTTTGAGATGTCTCCTTTTTGTGATGTTTGTGCGATCTTCGGCTTGACTTTTCGTTCTTCTCTTTCTTTTTCACCAACTTGAGATACTTATTTAATTTTCTTGTATAGCGGGCGAGTCTCTTTTCGTCCACTTCTTCTTCATTTGAATCTTCTTCAATTTCATTTGCTTTCAACGTCAATGTTTTCTTTTTGAGAGCTTTTTCTTCTTGATCTTCTTGGATTAATCTCATAGATTAGAAGCGAACCAATAAGATCATCAAAATCCAATTTGTTTAGATATTTTTCTTAGACCACGGTCCTCTTCGTATGCCATTGGGGGATAAAGAACTGTGAATCTTTTTCACTTTTTGGAGGTTAGTTTTTGGCTCGTCCAAGGAGGCTAAGTCATTCACAATATCATTAAATCGAGCAACCATATCATTTATGGATTCATTATTATGCATTTTGAAAGAATCATATTGATAATTTAAAATATTCAATTTAGATTCTTTAACTTTATCGGTTCCTCCATAAGTGGCAATAAGTTTCTTCCAAATTTCGGTTGCACTTTTGTCGAAAAATAATTAAAAAATCTTCAATACAGAGTAGCATCTCAAAATGTGCGATGCTAATTCGACGCTCAAATGACTCCGACTAAATAATTTAAAGAAATTGGCTATAACGACGATGCTAAAAAGGCATTGTCGTGTGATGTGAAATTATGGGAATGTAATTAACTATCTAATTTACTAGACTCTAAGCGCGTAATGCAAAAGATTAAGGTATAGGCGTAGACCTTTCAGAACTGGAAATAGACTAAGGTCTAGGCGTAGACTATATACAAATGAAAACTAAGTAAGGTTTAGGTGTAGACTATGTAGAAATAAAAACTGAACAAGGTCTAGGCGTAGACTACGTAGAAATGAAAACTAAGCAAGATGTAGGCATAGACTATGCACAACTAGAAACTGGACAAGGTTTAGACGTAGACTATGCACAACTAAAAACTGGACAAAGTCTAGGCATAGACTATGCACTCCTCACTTCACTGAACTATAAGTGCACAAATCGGAGTAGTAGACTCAAATGTCATATCCACAATGATTTAAAATTTGAGATTCACTAACTAATCTAAACTAATCCTATACTAGAAGGGTTTAAATAACAACTAAGTAAACGGGAAAGATAAAAGCAAATTAAAAGTCTTAAAGTATATTAACACTTAACGACAAGTTCTCTTAGGAATGTGGTTCATCTAATATTCTGCTATGGATAGATTAAAACAACATAACAGTAATAATCATAAGATTTAATCTGTAAAAATTGCTCTCACATTACATTAAAGTTAGAACTAAGTATCATACATTAGTTAGGTTGATTCAACAAATATTCAATTGATATCATAATACCTTAAAACTTTTAGTTCACTACATAGATAGAATCAAATCCACAAACTAATGCTAATGCTCTTGGTTTATTTCTATATTTTTTAGAGAATGACAATGAGTACCATAATACATATAAATAAGGTTTGGATATTACACCATTTTTTATATTATATTGCCTATTAAATTAAATTAAAAATACAATGACTTAATATTTTTATACATCAATAGAGTACTGGGATACAGAAGATCCAACTTATGAATGTGAAAAATGTTTAGCCATGCAAGGTGGTCCTTGCTAATTCACATGGGATTTCATGTGCCCTATGTTACTCGGATCAGAGCGTAAGGTAGCGATGCTTTCGGCTACTAGAATTTGCCATCTAGGGTGCAATATTTCATCACTTTGCCTAATAGCACGATGCTCGTATAGTTCTCTCACAATCCCATTTTCATGGTTTAGGTTACTCTCATTTCACTCGCCACTACTACATGAACTACTTTTGCTTTTTCTTACTCTGGTATGCTTAATCATGTTAGAAATCATCACTTTTGATATTTATAAATATATAATGTCATATTTGCATTTATATGTTCATAATTTCTTATTTTCGCAAAGCTTTGTCGCAGTACAATAATTCTACACCATAACTGACCTAACCACATGGAAACCAAACATAGGGGAGGATGTCCTCCTGTAAGTTTTACAGTCTAGTCAGGAACTAGTAAAAGTGTACAATGCATAACTTTAATAGCTTAAATCAAAAGTAGAATAGAGTACTTATCTTGAATATAAGGTGGAGCATAGGAGCATCATATGTCATAATAAGACAGATGTCACTAATCAATGAAATCAGATAATGCTTGGTAAACTTAAAATTAGTGGCATGCTTGATAATCATGACATAAGTAATTCAATGGCTTGACTTTATGATCATGTTTGCTTATCTTATGCATACTTTTTAAACTTTGGTCATGCTTAGAAAATCATGATAACTTTAGGTGCATTTAAATTCTTGGGGTATGCCGAGCAAATGATATAGCCTTGTGCGGATCAATGGGTGATCAAATCATGACCAAGGGAGCGACCTTTATCTTGAGGCGCTTGGCTTAGACTGGAAACTCATTATTCATCTTTAACCTTAACTTATTAAACACTTTATAAACTTGTTATTCCTTATTCTTCATACAATGGAGGCAATAAGATCAGTAGGAAAATAAATTAGTAAAATGATACATGTCTTAATCAGGAATGGATCTCATTGTGAACATAATCAGTCGTAACCATGACCAATCATAAGGGAAAACAAACAGTATTGAAATCAAATCAAGGGAAATGGATAAAAGTAATAAGGGGTACTGCTATGTAGTTCGGCACAACCATAATAGACTAGTGGCATGGGCGTGCTGATGGGGATAGCACAAAATGGACCCGGTCCCGACCTTATATATTAATAATCTGGGCCGGGTCCGAGTCGGGTATCTGTGTTGCGAACCCGGTCTCGACCCGAAACCAACAGGTTTTTCACAAAATGGACCCGGTCCTGGCTCGGATTAGATTCGGGCCGAGTTATTTACCCGGTTTGTCGGATCGGTGCGGTCCGAGTCGATGCTCAGGCCTAACAGAGAGAGTACCAACTATCAAATGTCATAGATCAAGACTAGGGTGAAGGATCAATAGCCATTGTTGCTTCTCTGTTTCCCGAGGAGAACCAACGAGAGATATTGGATTTTGGAAGACGTCGGAATGTGAGAAAGGCACCAGTTGAGGGGGTAATGGGATTCCAACATTTAGTAGGAATGCCAGTACAACTGGAATGTCATATTCCTATTTACATTATCAAAAGATACATAACCAAATATTGTATTTCATCATTCCCATTAAGATTCCCAGGAATCTAAAAAAGATAGAATGAACCAAACGCACACTGTTAAAGTATTCCTTACATGCCTTAGTTTCATATGGTCAGCTAGCAATATATATATATATATATATATGTTTTCACTTTTGGTTGGCATATTTCACTCGCTGGTCTGTAGTGCCTTTAACCGTGTTTTTACAAATCTTATTTCGCACCATCTCATTTATCTTTCAACTATCTAATGAGATTAACTAATAACAAAATAAATTGTCGGTGAATTGTTCGATGCTGTCATGATAGTGATCAGGAAGGATATGCCTCCGAAAATTACCGGCATTTGGTAACAGTGCAAATGTTAGGGTTTTGAGGACATCCATTCTGTGATTGATTATCTTTTCCGCTCTCGTGATTCAAATGATGTAGGAGTTGTGTTCTTTAGTAAATCTTGTTTGACACTGCTACTCGCCTCTAACACTCCCTTGACATTTTGCTGTTTTTTTTTTCAGGTTCATAACTTTCAGCAGTCATCTCTTGGATGATGAAGAAAAGGCTGACGAGAAGTTTCCTTCAGCAGGAAACCGTGGGAGTCTTTGGTCATGTAGCCGCTGACCGTGTACTGTACTATTATGAATGTTGTGTAAAAATTTTCAGTATTTTTTTTATTCTTTTTCCCCCTTTAATTTAAACGTAGTTTCATCCAATAAATTCGCTCATGAATGAATTGCTATTTTATTTCTCCTGTCCGATAACCATTTAATCACCTCGGAGCAATTCTATTAAACTGGACCGGAATTTGGTCTATTGAATCGGTTCAATTGGGAACTGGTGCTTGTTCCGGTCCACTAGCCATTTGGTCCACGAAGGACTTCCTACTGCAGGAATGAGGAGTCTTGTATATGAGTGGCAATGTCAAACATTATTATATTTAAAAAATAAAAGCATATCACATTTGAAACAAAAATAATTAATATTAATGAAGAAATAAATACAAAACTATTAAACTATCAGCTATAAAAGTTATGAGATTAACCTGTCTCCGGAAACATTTAACTCGTGTGACAAATATGCAGTTTTTTTTATTGTTACCATATTAGTAATCGAGGTTAAGGAATATATGGAGCAAGTTTGAAGTCACAGTCGGTTGTGAGATATGGTTGAGCCACATTTGTAAGTTACTCAACGGCCTCTTTCTCCCAATCCCCCATTCCCTCCCTGATGTTCCATATGGATATGGTTGAGGTCTAACCAATCTTGTGTTTCATCTCTAAGTGAGAATGGAAAAAGTTTTATTTTGATGGCATCTTCTTCAATGCCATTCCTCTTGATGGTGGCACACATTTGGAGGAAATAGTTGATGTGAGATAAATGGTTTTCATTGCATTCCCCTCCCAATGATTTAATTGCATCATCTAAGTGAGCCCTCACTTTAAATCAAAGTTATTTGTTGCAATTCTTGGCCCCACTAACTCGGTGTGGTGCTTTGGTAGAACCTTCTGGCCAGGTCCTCCATTGGTGGTCCGTACTCTTCTTGATGGTGTTGGTGTTCTTTATTCACGGTTGGCCTTCTATTCTCATTTACGACCATGGTTTGTTCTCTTTGTGCTTTCTGTTTGCTCGGCACTGTCATTATAGCTCAAGTACCTCGTCTCTACGTGGCACACACAAAGAGAAAAGAACTTGTGTCTAAAATAACAAACAAAATGAAAATTATAATATTAATGCTCTTTCTTAACAATGATGCTAAAAACTTGACAAATCTTTCGTAAGTATATGAAGTCAATGTCGTGTTATATAAATATCGTCCCCCAAAGACTAGAATTGTATGATTTTGGATGTTATCTAAATGATTACGTGGAAGTTGATCGGAAAATAAAATTAAGTATCGAAACATAAGTAAAGAAATGAGTTAACTAAATCCAAGAAAGAGAAAGAGAAGAATTGTTCAGTTGTCGAAAGAAGAGTTCTAGAATTTTTAATCCACTTAGGGTATTGATTATAGAGATTTTAAAGAATATCGTCATAAGTGCTCTACTCGATCTTTAAAAATCATGCATCCCATTTGTAGGCAAATACAATTCTACTTAAAATAACAAATGTATACTTTCGTGATCATTTAAATTCTTTTAATTGTATTATAAATTAAGATTTCACAAATAAAATGATTGTTTTTATTTCTAAGAATTAATGCACTTCTAATCATTCATTTTAACTAATATTAATGAAATACTTTCATAATAAAAAATAGCTTAAATTGCTTAATTAAAGGGGCAATCAAATAAAAACATATTATTGAGAACATGAATGACAGAAAGCATATCGAATTATAGAAAAATTATTCCTATAAACAAATCCTATATTTCATCTGACCCTAGGAGAAAGGGTTTAGACATACATAATGAGAGAGATCATGGATCGGTTACTATCTTTGAATAAAAAAAGAGATAAAAATAAAAGAAGTGTGAGGTATTGATATTTTGTTATGAGATTATGTGATTTCTTGGTATCTTAAATATATGATTAATAATTCAAGTTGGTGAGTTGAGAAAGAGATAGTTGAATCAAAATAATTTATTTTTTGAAGTTCAATTTTTGTCAGAGGACAATATGAATGTTATACCATCATCAAAATACAAGTTTGCATTAGAAAAAAAGTTTAGAGTACACAATTGTAGGTAAAAGATAAAATTCGTCTCTTCCCTAAAAACAACTCGGGAAACCCCTTTCTCAGCTCCCAAAATATCCTTTTATATATCCTTTTATATCTTTCGTAATTAAGAACTCCGCCTATATTTTATAGCCGGTCCTAAGCCCGGATAAAGGAGAAAAGTTATGTTAAGCCCCGACAGCCAGCGTAAAACTCTGTCGAATCTCATGAACATGGATCAAGCCATGTAGCCGATCCCATCTAGTGGGATAAGATTTTGTTGTTATATATCTTTCGTAATTAGGGTAAAACAATATTTCCCAAAAAAAAAAACTTCAAAATAAACCCAAAACGATTGAAGCAGATTCAACACAATTAATAATCAGGTCGAGATGACATCAATATGGTTGAAAGGGCTTCATTTACAGTAAGCTCGTATTGCAACGTTGGCAAGATCCAATACGACCATGACATCTTCAATATGCTCTCCGAGGGCCTAATATTTGAACTAATCATCCTAATACATTTCAAATCCTAATATTAGATAAGATTTGCATCCTAATATTTAATTTTGTATTTGTTTAAAACAGAAATTTTAATACTAAAAGTTAGCTATATAGAATAATAATAATGTGTACATTTGAAAATTAATGAGATTCATTTTTTTTGAACTAATCCTAATATGTTCCGAATTCTAATAATAGTTTCACTATATATGACAATAGTATATATAATATTGCCTTTTTAAAGGATAATATTTTATTTTATAGATTAAAAAATAATTTGAAACAATGAATTCAATTTGAGTCGAATTAAGATAAAGAAAATTAAATTCAAGTCGCGTATGATTAAAAAATAATCTTCCTTTTTTTTAAAAAAAAAGTGTATTTTTGGGAATTAGAAAATAATTTAAAAATTAAATAAATAAGTTTTTTTATTTGCCGAAAGTTAAGTGTAATTTGAGTATAAAATAATAATAATAATACTAATTTAATTCAATTTCAAATCTTAACTATATCCTAATATCTATATTACTATGTCCAGAGGAAGGAAGGAAGGAAGGGTCATGTCGTCTGTCCAGAGGAAGGAACGTCGGAGACCGTCGCTTTCGTGAGAGGGGGAGGGGGGGGGGAGAGAGAGAGAGAGAGAGAGAGAGAGAGAGAGAAGCGGTGGAGTGGAAGTCCAGAGGAGGAGAGTGAGGGAAGAAGAGGAGAGGGCCGACGGGACTGCCGGTGGCAGCGATGCGGCGGCGGCGAAGGATGAAGCAGCGTCGCGACCGCTGCTGGGGAGAAGGCTCGGGGCGGCGAAGACGGAAACGACTGAGGAGAAGGCTCGGGATGACGAATACGGTGGGGACCGGCCATGGGGACCGCCAGCCGTCAGAGAACTCCTTCGAGTAGAGCAGGCGGCGGAGCAAGAGTAATGTCGTCCGTCGGGATCGCTTTGGTCTGTGCCGTGGTGGTGGCCTTGCGGCGCCAGGTGCACACCGACTGGTGACGAGCGGAAAGGCCCGGGCAAAGGGGGTTTATGAGTAGGTCGGTCACAAAACTCCACTCCTACTCGGAATCCAATGAGTTTGTTCTCTGCTCTATAAATATCGATGGATGTCATGGAGGTCCGTCCGCCTCATAATCTACCTATCCGAGATGACGAGGAGAAGATCCAGGTTCATTAATTCTTCCTCTGGGGCTTTATTATTATTATTATTATTATTATTATTATTATTATTATTATTATTATTATTATTATTATTATTATTATTATTATTATTATTATTATTATTATTATTATTATTATTATTATTATTTTCTTAATTAATTAATCAAGTTTTCTCAACAAGTTTTTCATTTGTTCATGGTTTCCGATTGTAGGTCAATATGGGAGGAGCTAAATTGAATAGGGCGTGGAAGAGGAAGAGGTCCTCCATCGAGGAAATTTCAGAGGTACACAAATTTAATTTTTTTTTTAGCCAATCCAATCTATCTATCAACATCATCTTTAGTTTGTACCTGATTTTTCTTGCTTTTGTTGATACTAAGTTAGATTCTTCTTCTTAGGGAATATTTTAAAGGACACATCATCTAATATTTAAAATAATCATCCTAATCCACTTCAAATCCTAATATAGATAGATTTGCATCCTAATATGTAATTTTGAATTTGTTTAAACATAAATTTTAATAATAAAAATTAGCTATATAAAATAATATTGTAGACTTGAAAATTAATTGAGATTCATCTTTTTGAACTAATCCTAATATGCTTCTAATTCTAATAATATTGCATTTTCAAAGGAAATATATCAAGAATTATAATCATAATCAATTTAAATAAGGAAAAAAAATTAAATCCTTTTAGAATAAAAGCCAAGTAAAAATATAGTATAGTGACCCAAACTAAACTAACTTTTTGTTATTCATGAATTATAATTTTAGTTTTATTTTAATAGTATATTTTATAAATAAAATGTAATGATGAAAAATATTGTCTATATCTAATTTAACTCATTTATATATAGAAGTATAAATTGATAATTATTAATGTTATAATATCTTAGTTTTATAATATATAATATCATCTTAGCACTAGTTAATAATAATTCCTTATGTGCGAAATACTTCAGCAATTGTCTATTTGCTGAGCATTTTCATGATTTCTGATTTGCCTCTAAGTTTACGTATGTATTTATAAAAGGATAGTGAAGCAATAAACAATATTAAAATAAGCAAAAAATGTCTGTAAGAAAGAATTTAAATTAAGTGCAAACAAGAATTTATAAAAGACCTTAAAGTAAATAAAACAAGAATTTATAAAAGAGGAACTATATTAAGTGGGCTGTGTATACGATGCAATTGGTTGTCTCATCTTCTACCTCCTCGCTCACTCTCTCTCTCTTTCTCTCTCTCTGTGTGTGTGTTGAACGTATAAATACTAAATATGCGACTCAAAAGGTTTGTTGTTTGTTTGTGATTTCTGATTGTAGTTCAATATCGGAGGAGCTAAATTGAATAATAGGCGAAAGAAGATGAGGTCCTCTATTGAGGAAATTCCAGAGGTACACAAATTTTAAAATTTTTAGCCAATATATCTATCAACATCATCTTTAATTTGTACTCGATTTTTTTTCCTTTGCATTGATTCTACCTTGTTGATAATATATCAGATTCTTCTTCCTAAAGAATATGTTTACTTACATATTTTAAGTTTCCGCCTTTCTAATATAAAAAAAAATCAGAGTTGACTTTACTTTGAATGCTATTATAAGTCATTTTTTTTGTGCTATTGCAGGAGCTTCTAGTTAAAATAATATCTCTTCTGAGTTTCAAAGATGCTGTCAGGTCTAGCATCATATCACGTAGATGGAGACGATTGTGGAAACATATTCCAAATCTCGTGATTGATTCGCATAATGCACTTTCCCTCGAGAATGATTTGATGCTTATGATCAGCATGCGTCAACGATTAAAAGCAGGGGAGCAGAGAGTGAATGGTGTGTCTACGGAAATCACCGAGGAGTTTATTTATGGTGCAAACTCCATCTTGCTAGATCATCGGGGCGTACTTGATTCCCTTGCAATTAAGTTCTTCCTTAACAGAGAGCATGCAATTCATCTGGATGGATGGATTTCGTGTGCTATTGCATCAAGGGTAAAGAAGCTTGTTTTAAATTTGCGATCGCCACATAAAGTACGATATAATTTTCCGTGCCATCTTTTATCGAGGGAACGATGCTTTCTAGAATTTTTGGAATTGAAGTTTTGTTCTTTAGAGTCACCAATACAAGAATTTGAGGGCTTTAGGAATCTTACAACCCTACAACTAGAATCAGTTCATGTTACTGATGTCATTCAAAAGTTATTGCCCAAATGTGTTGCTGTAAAGGACTTGAGTTTCATCTCATGCAATCAATTGCTTGGCTTGCAATTTCCTGCATCATTATGCAACTTGGAGCACTTGGAAGTCAGCTGTTGTGAAAAATTAATGAGGGTAGAATGTTATGCGCCAGAACTCTCCAGTTTTAAATACTGTGGTGATGAAGCATCATTGAAAATTAAAGTGGTTGAACAAGCAGTTATCATTGTTTCTCCGTAAGATTCATCATACATGACTGATCATCTCCCGCAAACTATAGCTTCCACAAAGAAACTGAAATTTTACAAAATTTGGGCACATGATCAGGTGTGTTATGGATAATACATTATTACAATACTATTTTCTTCAGAAAAACATTTTATTTATTTCTTCATTTACAATTTTCTTTCAGGTGCCTATCACGCCAAATTTCCAAGAAAGATTTGTTCATCTAAAACACTTGGAACTCCTCTATCGCTACACAATCAAAATTTGCGAAGTGATTGCTTTTCTTGATGCATCTCCTTTTCTGCAGACATTTGCAGCTCGAGTAAGCATTGCAAAATCTCTATTACATGTTAGTTTTCAAAGTCTTAAAGAACTCTACGGATCTTAAATTGTTTAGATAGTCATTTTTACAAGTAATTCTTATTTTTTTTAATTTTTTTTGTAAGCATGTTGCATTTGAGTCATATATAGTTACTTACATAGTAGCATTTTCCTAAATGTTACTTCAAAGTGAAGTTTAAATATCTTTTTTCTCGTTATATGTTAGGTTGCAACCTTTCATTTTAACTAGTTTAAATATACATTATGGGGAGAGAGTTGCATAATATATTATGTAAATATCTTCATTATTTTTTTCATAGCTCATGCGATGATAACTTTGAAACTTTTGAGTTTAATTTCCATTCCAAACGTTTAAATATATAGAAAGAAACTTGTACCTATATTTATATTCTTACCTCTTCCTCGTCATGTGTGGATTAGTGATAACTTTGAACTAGTTCAGTCATGGACCTTTAGGAGAGAAAATAATTTTTTGTTATATATGATTATTAAAGTTTGGATCAAGATCTCTCTACAGCTTAGAGATCATGTTAAATGGGCTACTATTTATCCCAAAAGCTTCCCATGAATATGTGTATGCATGTAAGCATTTCTTGCATTTGTCTTAATTTTGTCTCGACCTTTCCATGTGATGCAGGTATGGGGAGCTGCATTTGATAATGAAAGCAAAAAAGATACAATGCAACCCAAGTGCCCTTATAATAATATCAAATCAGTAACTATACATGGTTTTACTGGTCATAATAGTCAACTAGAACTAACAAGTTTTTTCTTGCAAATGCAACACAGCTTGAGGTTATGACTATTCAGTCAAGTACCCGATATTCCGACTTTGGGCGTGAGCTGAAGGTGTGCCCTCTTCAGATCGAGGTTGAAAACAAGATGTTTTATGAGCTTCTTTGTCGTCAAGCACCACAACATGTGAAGCTTTTGGTGTTGTGATTCTTTTATTTATTTCATATAGAAATTTGTATCATATAGAGAATAGGGTTTTAGCATAGTGACCCACACCTTTGATCCTCTTTACGGGACTTGTGTACCCGATTATTAAAAAAATCAATGATGTACTTTATTATTTTTTTTGTCTATTTTTTTTCGTTCACACAAAAAATTTACATTCAGCAAGACAAAAAAAGATATTTGTGATATGCATTTTTCATTTATGAACCATATTTAAGGTGCTGAGGTGATACATGGCGCAACCTACTTAAGCACCATGCATTTATAAAACTGTTATTTTTGTTCTTTGAACAAAAGTCCAAATTCCGAATCTTATTGAATGTAATTATTTAAATATTTTTATATGAATCCAACTAGGAGATATTTTTTTATTCACATATATTGTCTTAAAGTAAATTGATAACTAAAATCAAAATAGGAGAAAGGCAAGTCATTTATTGAAATGACATTATATGTAAATGTTACCACGTTTACATAAATATGTGAGGAGGCGGCGTTAGTGGCGGCGGCAACGGGTTCCGAGACAGCAGGTTCGATCCTTCCCCCACGACGGGTGGCCTTAGGTGCGGGTTCTCCGGCCGCGGTGGTTCTCCAGGTAGCTCATGTTCCTTCTCATTATTTTTTGGTTTGCTGTGCTAGGTCATTTGAATTTGTCTCTATTTGCTAATCCACAATTAATTATATCTTAATATGTGCTTTTTAATTTAATTTGTATACTTTTCAGCTCGTCACACCTTTGTGAGATTAAGTCCTGCACGGTTTTCATCATGTCTTTATGGTTGAGCTCCCAAATTTAACTATATATGCGCCATCTTCCTACACGGATCTAACCACAATATGCATCCACCCACCCTCATAGACTAGGTTTAGATTTTTTTAATTTTCTGTAGAATTTTAAGTCCATCGATAATTCTCTATGTGCCCAGCAGCCAATGTTGTGTGGTTATTATAGATGAGTTAATGTTAGTAGACCAAAACATGAAATATACATCTATGTTGTTTACGTGTGTTTATTCAGTAGAAAAGCTACACAAGTAGTACAATCACTTTATTTGTGCTATGTGTTCTATTCTATATATTTATTTGCTCTGTGATTAATTATTTTTCCGTGCATCAGGTTGATTTGTGTTGTCTGTATTCGAATTTGCTCTGTGATTAATTATTTTTATGCAGGCTATGGCCATAACCTCAACTGGGACGCGAGAATGACGGTGGAAAATGGGGCTTCCTCTTTTTGGCGGGGGGTTGCAGAAATCATGCCCTAGGTCCAGCAGTTCTTCCTGCCTACCCTGGGCAGGGGATCTAGTTTCCTATTTTGGCAGGACAGCTGGTCGAACTTGAACCCCTGGCTTTGGATTTCCCAAACTGTTTCAATTGGCATCCGATAGAAACCAGAAGGTGGCAGACTACTGGTCTATCCATGATAAGTAGTGGTAGCGGTACGTGTTTTTCTACGAATCTGTCTGATCATAGGCTTGAGGAGTTGGCCTTACTACTGGGGTGGATCGCCCACAAATTCCCTAAAAATGATATGGAGGACGGCTGGCGGTGGAGATCGGATACTTTTAGTGTGTGCGAGGTTTACTCCCTGCTTAGCGAGGGCCATGGCAATCAAAGTAATGCATTCCTACTGATGTGCAGATTAATCTGGAAAGCAAGGGCCCCCTCAAGGTGCAGTTCCTCTCTTGGCTGCTACATCGAAAAAGAATTCTGACCAAAGTTTACAGATCGCGCTGGGTTGTTGGCGCTGACACTTGCTGTCCACTGTGTGGACAAGCGGAAGAGGATGCCGCCCACTTGGTTTTTGGGTGCGCGGTGGCCCTTCAGATCTGGGCAGAGGCAGATATTAGATGGATTGATTCTTCTTCAGAGATGTCTTTTTGGCGGTCTTTCTGCAATGGCTGCAGAAACCTTCATTAATGCATATGCATTTCCAGGCGTCAGAGGGCTCGTCCTTTGGCCTACATTTGGGCCATTCGACTGCAACGGAATGACACCATTTTCCATAATGGACATGTTTATGCTGAGAATGTTGGCGTCCATGCTAAGGCGATTTTTTAGGAATGGAAAAAGTATCTGTAATGTGGTAGAAGTTGTAATCCGGTGGAGATTCTTTTCACCTTTGCTTCGCTTTTATCTCCTAAGTTGCTGTAACTCTTTCTTACATCGATGAAATTTGGCGGACTACCCCTTGCTATTCATCCTTTCTTGTTTCAAAAAAAATATATATTCGAATTTTCACTCTGTGTTAAATCTTGTTTTGTGTAGATCATGGTGATACAAACAAATATGCTAAACTTTTTATTGGATCAATGCCAAGGACAGCAACTGAAGAAGATGTAAGTTACTATTACTTTTTTCATTTTATCTTTTTGTTGTTGTTGATCAGTCTTTCACACTTGTCTTGTAGATTTTATGTTTGATCTCTGTCGAGGTTGAGTTCTCGAGGGTTCCAATTAAAATTTGTTGTATTGCAAAAGCACATTATGGATAGCTAAATGGTTTGAAATTAAAATGGGAAATGACAGTTATCTTTTTCCTTGAGATGAGCTTGTGTATCCTATGTCTGAATTTGCTTGAAATTTCATCTTGGAAGCCAGAACTTGGGGTGTTCTGGTTTTGTCCCTTTCTATGTGTTGCTTACCATGTGATGGTTCTGATAATTGTTTAGAAGCTTGTCTGCTGACATCCTTGTCTCTGAAATCTTCAAGCCATCGCCCCATTGTTACCCTTCTTTTGGGTATGTGTTGCTTACCCTTCTATGCCGATCATTTGTCTGTTGTGTACAAAACTCGGGCAGCGTTCGTCACTGCTTTTTCTAGTCTTCTCTCTTCGGGCGTACGCGGGTCTCTTTTCTCATTGGGCGTACGCGTTCGCTTTGCCACTGCCGCTACCGCCTCCGCCGGCGCCACGCTGACTCTTCTTTTTGCAGCGGCCGCTCGAACAATAACCAAACATTCCGCTCTAGTTGGAGGCGCTGGCGCCGCCATTCCGGCACTTGACTCCCCTGTTCCGGCATTCCGGCGAGTGCTCTCCGTTCTGACGTTCCGGCGCATCTCTTATTCCGCTCTGGCGTTCTCTTTTCCGGCGTCCCGCGTTTTGGCGTCCCAACGCAGTCTTGGCTGCGGATTCGTTCCGGCGTCCCGCGTTTTGGTGTCCCGGCGCGGTCTTGGCTGCGGAGTGCTCTCCGTTCTGGCCCGGCGCAGCGTTCCGGCGTCCCGCGTTTTCGCATCCCGGCGCAGTCTTGGCTGCGGAGACTCTGACTCGGTTCTGGCGTCCCGGCGCAGCTCTTTCTCCCTTCCAGCATTCTCTGTTCCGGCGTCCCGCGTTTTGGCGTCCCGGTGCAGTCTTGGCTTCGGAGACTCAGACTTCGTTCTGGCGTCCCGGCGCAGCTCTTTCTCCCCTGTTCCGGCGTCCCGGTTTTTGGCTTCCCGGCGCAGTCTTGGCTGCGGAGTGCTCTTCGTTCTGGCGTCCTCCGTTCCGGCGTTCTCTGTTCCGTCCCGGCGCAGTCTTGGCGTGTTCAGTTCTTTCTTTCTGGCGTCCCGGCGCAGTCTGTCTGGGCGGTTGTCTGGATTTACAGCAGCGGTCAGAGGCACCGCTCTCTTGTTGTCCTCCTCTCTCAATCTTGGTAATCTTGGTTGCGCAGCGGTCAGAGCAGCGGCCGCTTTCTTGTCGTCCTCGGCGTTGCAGCAGCGGTCAGAGGCACCGCAAGCTCTCTTGTCCTCTGTCATTGGGTGCGGCGTTGCGGTCACCGCCGTCTTGTTGTCCTCCCTCTCAGTTGGGTGCGGCGTTGCAGCAGTCGTCGGAGGCTTGTCTGTACCTGTTCTCTCCATCATTCTTTGAAGTGTTTTTTTCTTGGCCGAAATAGTACTTTCAATGCAATCCTTATTTACTCAAAATTATGTGCATATATATATATATGTATATTGTAGTACATATATACATGATCGCATAATAAATTATTAATATTGAGAGGTATATAACACGACCATACGTGTCAAATTTTTATATAAATTAATATATATACAAATATAATTAAAATTTTAGAAATAAAATTAATTTTATAATAATTTAAATTTTAAAAATAATTTAGAATGCATGATTCAATTTGAGTCAAAATTAAATTTTTTTTATCAATTTGAGTATGATGAAAATAAATAATATTTTTTCTAAAAAATAATGTACAATTAAATAATAATTCCTTTTTAATATTTTCGGAATTAAAAATAACATAAAACAAATCATTCAATTTGAATCAAATTAATATTAATATTTCATTTCTATTAATTTGAGTATGATTAAAACAAATATGATAAATAAATAATACAATAAATAATATGTAATTTCTAAATAACTAGGAAAATCTATCGCGCTTCGTGCAATTGACGAAGTTGTGATAATAGGAGATTAAAAAAAGAAGTCTTTATAGAAAGGGTAATATGGGTGTCCCCCAACTTAAATGAGGGACTGTCTCCCCATACAGTGTCAGCCGTCGAATTCTCATTCGATGGTTTGCGTAGATCTAAGCCTTTTAAATAGATGTGGGGTGGTTCGAGCCGATGGAATGAGCGGTTCAGAAATTGATTTGGCGTGGTTCGCATGACCGGTTCCAAGAGATACAAAAATATAAAATCCTTGGATTCTCCCATTTTCTTCTCTCCTCTCTCTCTCCTCTCCATGCGGCTGCTCGACGCCGACGAGCCTCCAACTCCTCCTCTTCCTCTTCAGTACTTCACCTTCGCGCGGTGACCTCGTCCGACGCCCGTCGCGGCAGATCTGCCCCTCGTCGACCCCTGCGCAACGGCATCTAAGTTCTTCAGCGCTTCACCTCTACGCGGCGACCTCCTCCGATGCCCGTCGCCGCAGATCTGCCAGCCGCCAACCCCCGCGCGACGGCGTTCGAGCTCTACAACGCTTCGCTGTTGACCCCCACTCTCCTCTCATCTCTTCTCCTCTCCCATGCTCTCCTCTCTTCTGCTCTCTTTCTCCGCGCTCGGCGGACGACTGTGGAGACGACTGTTCTCCCCTCACGTGGCGCGGCGGACAGTTGCCCCCTGCGCAGCGGCGACCTCCGCGAGACCTCGAGCACCGGATCTCACCCTTCGCCGACCGCCGACCAGATTTGCGCGTGAAGAGGACCCGATCCAACCGTTGATCGAGCACCCCACCTCGATCCTGTTGAACGCCACTGACCTCCTATCACCTCCGCCATGGTGTTGTCGACCTCCGTGAACTAGTTTAAACTTAATTAATCCATTCTGTGATAGTGTGATTAGTTACACTTTTGTAAATATTTTGTTGATAATTCATATTGTAAATTAGTGTGATTTATCAAAATTTTCTTATCGTGTAAAGTTCCTTCAACTTCAAATCGTTGAGGCTGAGGTTGTTTTTCCAAAACAAGATTGACCTTTGAGATAGTCGGATAGCTTATTTTCAATATGTTAGAATTAAATAAGTTCAACTCAAATTGTGGAAGAGCTTCTCATTTGTTAACATGGAGTGAGATGTAAAGCGAGGTAGAGAATGTCTGAAAGCGAGAAAGGGAAGTATGTCTACAAATGACGAAGAGAAAACACCACTGCGACGTTGTTTTTCCAGAACGAGATTGACCTTTTAGATAGTCAGATAGCTTATTTTCAATATATTAGAATTAAACAAGTTCAACTCAAATTGTGGAAGAGCTTCTCATTTGTTAACATGAAGAGGATTTGGCGGAGCTCGTAAAGTGAGATAGAGAATGTCCGAAAGTGAGAAAGGGAAGTATGTCCAAAAGATGTTCCGAGGCATTGTACAAATGACAACGAGAAAACACCATTGCGATGTTGTCAATCGCATACAAGCAAGAAAAAGAATTTTACAGTATAGATTAACAAAAGTGTAACAAATTCATGCATGGATTAACAAAAGTTTAACTAGTTTACAACATGGATTAACACAAAAAATTTACAACATGAAGAATTTACGTGGATTAAGTGTGCGAGCTCGGCGGCAGCGGCGGTGCGGACGACTCGGTGGCGGCGGGGCGCACGAGCTCGATGGCGTTGGCAGAGGGGCGCACGAGCTCGACGGCATTGGCAGAGGGGCGGGCTCGTCGACGGTTGTGCGTGAGAGGTAGAGCTGCGGCGTGCTCGATTTGATAGGCGGTGGTGCGCGGGGAGTCGCTGGTTGCTCGATCTGGTCAGCGGCGGTACGCGAGCACAAATCTAATCGATGGGGTGCGCGGGGGAGTCGCTGGTTGCTCGATCTGGTCGGCGTCAGTGCGCCAGCGCAAATTTGACCAACGGATCTAGTTGGGGTGTCGCGGATCTGAGCATTTTTGACCTCGAAGGGGGTCTTGCGGTATGAGGGGGTCGGCGATGGGGCAGATCTACGACTGAAGGGCTAGGAGATCCGTTGTTTTTCGCGCGGGGTCGGCGGCGTGCAGATCTGCTGCAACGGGTGTTGGACAAGGTCGCCGCGTGGGGGTTGGCAGATCTGGCCGGAGGGTCGTCGCATGAGTCGCCGCTTGGCGCAGATCTGACAGGGGGTTGTGGGGTCGGCGGCCAGGCTTTTCGGAGAGGAGAGGAGAGGAGAGAAAGAGAGTCGAAGGTTGCTCGTCGGCGTCAGACAGCCGCGCGGAGAGGGGAGAGAGAGAGGAGATCGGCAGCGCCGAGAGAAGAAACGAAGAGGGGGGAGAGAGAGATAGGGGAGAAAAAATGAGTTCGATAGAGGGTTTTCAGTGCATGCGAACCGCGCTGAACCGCTCATCGAACCGGCCTCGGACTGCATCAAATCTCACACAAACTTCTTAGATTTGTGCCAGCCGTCGGATGCATATCCGACCGGTTGACACTGCATAATCCCTCCATTTAAGTTGGGGAGACAGTCCCCCCCATATAAGTTGGGGGGGGGGGGGGGGGGGGGGGGGGGGGGGGAGGGGGAACACCCATATTACCCTTATAGAACAATGCTCTCAAAATATGATTTTTTTTAAAAAATTAATTATGTCAAATGAAGTATTAAGTTAGAGAAGTGATTACTAATAATAATAAATGAAGAGAAATGAGGCCATGCGGGGGTGCACATTGAACAACCAGAAACAGAGGAAGGCTAGGAAGGAGATGGTGGCATCGGTGGCCACAATCTCTAGTGAGCACCCGCCGTAGTTGAAAGCTAGCTGCATGGGGCGCACACGAAGTAACTTCTTCCCCGGGATGCACCGGTAGCACAAGTTCCGATCGTCACAACACATCAGATCATCATTGTCTGCTATTCTACACAAATGTGCATAATATTTGAACCAAGAAATGCGATTGTCCCTAGAAAATTTGCCTATTTGAACCCCATGGAGCAAGGTGCATAGAGGAGGAAGTTGACGTTGAAGGACTGGATGGTGGCATCAACTAAGAAAAAAAATTCTACATCCGGACTCTCAATATCTCTTACAATCAACTAAGAAATTATCTTCCTAGCGGAGAGGAGAGCACTACAAAAAAACTGACTAATAGTGACGCAAGTTAGCGTCTCAATTGACGGTGACGCTAAATCGACGCCAATAGCATCGACGTTGAGTCATTGTCTCACAATAGCGTCACCATAGCGTCTATTTAGCATTTAAAATATGCGACGCTAAAGACGACACCATGAAAATACTACGTCGTCGCTATTATTGTGCACGAGAAGGGGGAAATGCGTGACAGATCATAGTCGTCGATGCTAACGACGGAGTCAATATGAGCACCGAAAAATTGCGTTGCATTGGCACCGCGAAGTGCGAGGCTACTTCATGTCTTAAATGTTGCGACGCTAAGTTGACGCTATTTGATTTAAATATTCCTAAATAAATATATATGTTACCTACATATGTATTAGTATACTTACCTACACATGAATTCTATATTATATGTGTCACGTATAAATTCGTATAGTATATTTAGTTACATTATATGTATTACCTACATATATAATTAAATTCTTATATCATATGTTACATATATATGTATGATAGATAAGTTATTTTTATATTCTTAATCATGGAATTTATGAGGGTTGAATTAGGTGACATGATCTAGCGATGACGTTGATATATTGTGTCCAATATGTATATATTACTATATGTGAGCTACATTATGTGTATTACCTACGTATGTATTCCTATATCATATATATGTTATATATATGAGTTATATTAGGATATGTGATTGCACCGTGCAATCTCATAGTTAAACATATTATCGATTATTTTATTTGATACGAGGTAATTTAAACATATTATCGATTATTTTATTTAAAATTCTCTTGATTCACCGTATTATTTTCTTTGACAACGATTGATTATTGATAATTTTAATTATTCTGATAATCTTGATTATTATCTCACTAATAATTTAGATAGTAAACAAGGGATGTGTCTTTCCATATTGTGGGAATGCATTTTGACGAAAAGATTCATTCAATTAAAATTTTATTTTAAATATTTTATTAATAAATAAATATCATTTAACTTCATCTTTTTATTATTTGGAATCTTTTACAAATAAAAGAAACTAGACACGCTTAGGTTCGTTAAAATCGATTGAAGTTGTTGATACGAATGTCTAAATAAGTAAACTCGCCAATTTTAATTCAAGTTATATTCTGGCGCTGTGGCATGATGGAAGTAACAGGCTTGATGAGATCCTGGTTTCAAAGTCTTTTGCCATTACTTTTTTTGTTATTTTTTATATCCATCTTTTCATTTCCTTATCTTTTATTATTTCATTTATCTATACTCATAATTTTTGTAATTAAATTATTCTTTAAAATATAAATATGATAGAATAACCTACTTAAATAATATAACATTACAGTAACTTGTGTAAAAATATTTATTCCCAATAATATTCTTTAATATATGATTTAATATTAAGATCAAAGACACATCCTGATCCTAATACCTATATATAAAAATTTTACTCTATCTCTTAGATATTTAATATATGGATATATATACAATTTAATATATGGATATCTGTACAACTTGAATCATCCATATATTTAATTAGGGTCTTATGTGTTTTCTTAGTATTCTTTCATTAGTTAGGATATGAATGTTATCCAATATAAATTTATGATTAAAATTTGGATTTCAAATAAATTAGGACTATTATTATTGTTTTAAGTTATAAAGAATTCAGTTGGTCTAAGTTAATTGACAAACACTTGTACAACGCAAATTATGAGAAGCCCAAATACATAGATGGGCTTTCAGTCCGCTAGAATTCGGGCCCAATTAAGATAAGTTCAAAAATTTGTGCTACTCCTACTCCGTATTAATAGTCACCAGATCAATTTTTTTTTAAAAAATCATCAATTTTGAATTAGACAAGTAATAATATTGGCCAATGGTGTGTTGTTATTGGATGGTTTTACATTTTAAGATCAGGACAAGTTTTAAATAATTTGAATGTCTCCATTCCGACCCAGCCTGATATCAATATTATGGATATATTTTAAAAATCTTCATTAAATAATTCAAATTATATTGACTAATTTTGTATTTTGATGTGTTTTTAGTTAATGGCTATTATATTTGATAATGCATAGGTAAATTTGAATGTGTTTTTGTATTCTCTAACAAAGAAATAATTTTTGAAACGACATTATGAAAGATAAACACAAGCTAATTAAATATGATTTTTTTTCCAAAAATTGAGTACTCCGAATTAGAAAAGACCATTGCTTAGGTGAACTCGGAATGTTAAGTTTGAACTTAAATTTATGACCATTGTTTCCACCGTTATTGACATAAAACGATATGACCCCGTTACATGTTATACGTTCTTAGTTTATAATTTACTATAAGAAATTTACTGTCGGTCTCTGTGATGACGTTAAATAAGCACTAAACAAGACATCGATGGTTTAGCGTGAACAATGCACATCGCCCCACTTCCGATGCTATCAGCTGTCACCTTTGTGCCACTATAAGGGGCGATGCCAAACGCTAGAGTAACAACACTTTGACACTATTTGTTTGATCAAAAACTTTGACACCTAAGACGACTCCAAATAGAAAAACTTTAATCATTTTGGTTTGTTTGAGGAGATAAAAAGAGGGGGTAAGATCTATTCCTAAATATTAATCTGAATTACCAAAACTTGGAATATAGATACAAAAACTTGTAAACATTTAGTTACAAAAAAAGTTTCTATGGACTATGTATCATTCTTAACATTCGATAACGACATACTCAGTCCCAATTGGCTGCATAATGGCTTGAAGTATCCCGCATGCCAGATTGGCCCCAGGCAGTCAGATCCGACCGTCCGCTGTATCGACTATCGTATGCAGGATCTGGCATGCGGGCATCCAATCCAACTGCGGGCTTCCAGATCTGGCAAGCGGCCGATCCGGGCCATCCGGCTGCGGGCTGCTGTGGAGTCGAAGTCCGGAGTCGAGAGAGTGAGAGAGACGAAGAGGGAGGTCGGTGCCACAATTGTTCGAGTGAGGTCTGAATGAAATTTAGTGCGATTTCGGGGCTCCCAACAGGCGATGTCTTCCGACTTCGATCGAAGTCCTTTTATAGCGCACGTTCCATCGCTTAGTCCGCCCCATCCGCGCCATTCCGTTGCACGTTCCGCCGATGTCGTGCATCCGCTTGAAGCGGTCGATGGTGGAACGAATCTCACGCTCCTGTTGATGACCACGAAGGTCACATATCATTACATCTTCCACTTGACCAATGTGGTCATGCAATTCCAACACTTTCATTATCCATATAGTGTTACCGCGACTTCAATACTCCCACTATTCATGAGGTATTAATAGGAGATGAAATTTTCTTTTTGACTCATGTATTCCTGAGTCCCATTAAACCAACATGTTTAATGAATATTCCTGCTGGAATTCCCTTTGTAAGAGAATCAGCTAACATGTCATTTGTCGGCATGTAGGCTACTGTCACTTCTTTTTTTTCCACTATGTCATGTACGTAATGATATTCGATCTCTATGTGCTTTCCCTTAGAACTGTTTGCTCCACTGTCAATCAAACTTATTGTAGCTTGATTATCACTGTACATTTATAATGGTCCATTGACCAAATTGAGCCCTAGTTCTAAAAGAAAACGTCTGATCCATACGGCATGGGTGGTTGCCATACTACAGGCAATATATTCAGCTTCTTGTGTATGTCTAGCCACACATCCTTGTTTCTTGCTATCCCAAAAAATAGCTGCACCACCTAACAAAAATAAGTGACCTGATGTGGATTTTCGATCATCAATGTCCCCTCCAAAATTCGCATCAGAGTAGCCTATAACATCAAATGTATCAGCTTGGTATGTCAATTTCAATTGTACAGTACCTTTTAGATATCTAAGAATCCTTTTAATGGCTTCCCAATGTGCTTTTCCAGGATTGCTTTGATATCTACTAACTAGACTTACTGGATAAGCCAAGTCAGGTCTTGTACATAACATCGCATACATCAAGCTACCAACTGCTTGTGCATAGGGAACACCTAGAGGTTCTTGCTCTATGTTGGGACATTGACTTTTACTAAGTCTTTTTCCAATCACAATCGGTGTTGGTGCTGGAGTGCTATTCTGCATTCCAAATCTCTTGAGTATCTTATTTAAATACTTTTCTTGACTTAAACTCAATGTCCTTGAGTTTTTGTCTCGAATAATTTGAATTCCAAGAACATAGGAAGCTTCGCCCATGTCCTTCATTTCAAATTCTTTGCTCAATTTTTCTTTTATTTCATTGAGCATTGTGACATCATTTCCTGCGAGCAAAATGTCATCTACATATAATGACATTATTATGAATTTGCTCCCACTCTTCTTGATGTATACACAATGATCCAATTTGTTTGTAATAAAACCAAATTGGATGACCGTCTCATGGAACTTTTTGTACCATTGACGTGAAGATTGTTTTAAGCCATATAATGATTTTTTCAGCTTATACACTTTGTTCTCCTGACCTTCTACTTGAAAACCATCAGGTTGTCGCATATATATGTCTTCACTCAATTCCCCATTGAGGAAAGCAGTTTTTACATCCATTTGGAATAATTCCAAATCCATATATGCAACCAATGCTAAGATACCCTTATGGATGCAAACTTAGCTACCGGAGAATAAGTTTCCTGAAAATCAATTCCGGCTTGCTGAGTATAACCCTTGGCAACTAATCTTGCTTTGTGCTTTTCAATCGTACCATCAACTCGGTATTTTTTCTTGAATACCCATTTGCACCCTATGGATTGCCTACCTTCTGGCAAGTCACATAGCGCCCATACGCCATTTCGATCAATTGAGTCCAGCTCATCTCTCATGGCGGCCAACCATGATTCCGACTCAGAAGAAGCAACTGCTTCATCAAATGAAATAGGATCTGTACAATCCTCTGTATCAACATCGACGGCGTAACACGAAGCTTCGCATTCGTACAGATAATAGTCATCCAAATATGCGGGCGTCGTCCAGGGCCTCTTGTTGCCGATTATACTCGTGGATTGTATGGGTTCCTCCATTTCTGCCAAAGTTTCATTATCATGTATAGGTTCTTCCCCCATTGTTGGACATATATCCAACGTGTCTTCTTCAGAGTCGACATTATCGCCAAGGATAATTAGAGGTTCTGTTCTGTCCTCTTCTTCATGCATATCTTTCTTTTCATTTTCAAGAAAAGTTGCATCATGACTCTCGATTAGTCCTCTTTCATCATGAAAGAACCTATACCCTTTGGACTTATCACTATAACCAATAAACCTGCATATCACCGTCCTAAAGTCCAGCTTGTCCCTAAGCTGACTTGGAACTAGTACGTGCGATTTACATCCCCATTTTCGGAGATGACTCAACTCGGGCTTCCTGCCATTCCAAAATTCATATGGCATTGATTCTACGGACTTAGTGGGAATTCTATTTTGTATGTAATTTGCAGTCATCACTGCTTCACCCCAAAAAATTTTAGGGAGACCTGAGTGTGACAACATACATCTAATTGCATTCATCAAGGTTCTATTTTTTCTTTTTGCTACACCATTTTGTTATGGTGTATAAGGCATCGTAGTTTGCCTACTTATGCCACACTGAATACAGTAATTTTCAAATTCCCGGGAGGTGTATTCTCCTCCTCTATCTGTCCTTAAACATTTAATTGGTTTTCCCAATTTATTTTCCACTTCCATTTTATATCTCTTAAACATTTCAAAAGCTTCAGCTTTTCTTTCCAAGAGATATACATGGGAGAATTTGGAATAGTCGTCAATGAATGTTATAAAATATTCTTTATTCCTGTGTGTTGCGACACTCAATGGACCACAAATATCCGAATGAACCAACTCTAACAATTCTTTTGACCTTGTTCCTATCGGAAAAGGTTTCCGAGTCATTTTTCCGGTCAAACAATGTTCACAGGGCAATGTTCTTGCTCCTGATATGTTAGGTACTAGGTTCATTCTAATTATTTGTTCCATTTTTGTTTTTCCTGGGTGTCCTAATCTCTCATGCCAGAGATCAAAATCAGATAGAAGACACAAGGAATACTCAGAAGTCACATTCATTGATTCATTATTAACTACTGGAAGACAAAATAAGTCATGGCCAGGTTCAAACTTTCCAATGGCTAAGACTTTGTTGTTCTTCCCTATAGTTACATGACCTTTATAGAATCTAACTTCAAGATCTTTCTTAAGGAGAGTAGGAACAGAGACAAGGTTTCAACGAATTCCAGGTGTGTATAGCACATCATGAAGGATCATGATACTATCACCCAGATCTAACTTGTATGTACCAATACCTTCAACGTCTAGATAGGTATTGTTCCCCATGAATATCCTTTGTTCACCTTTCTTTAATTCCTTGAAGTTAGTCAAGCCAACCTTGGTTTTTGCAATATGACGAGTCGCACCAGAGTCGATCCACCATCCTTCAGCGTCTGTCGTCGCAGCATTGCACTCGACGACTCCAGCAAATTCAATCTTGTTGGGGCCTTTATTCTGCGGAGTCTTATTCTGACTCGGTTTTTTTTTCTGTGGGACAATTGGACTTAAAATGCCCAAATTTTCCACAATTGTAGCAAGCTCCCCTTGGTAGTTTTGAACGTTGTCCTTTGAATTGCTTCTTGTTGGGACCAAGGTTCTTCCGATGGTAAACAGCATGAACTTCTTCTTCTCCAGCTTCTTCAGCTTCATATATTTCAATTTTCTTTTTGCCTTTAGCCATATTTTGTTCCATGGCTAGTTGAGCTGGTAGATCGGTAACTGACTTAACTGTTCCATTAAGTCGAAGTGATGTGGCAGCCATGTCAAAAGAGGGAGGCAAACTATTTAGAATAGTTGCCACTTGCATGGTTTCAGGTAGGACTGTTCCTGCAGTAGCTAGATCTTTGGCCATAACGACCATTCTGTTTACATGATCTATTACATTGTCATTTTCCTTCATTTTATAATTATTGTAATTATAAAAAAGGAGTTGCACATTAGTATTTGTTTTGTTATCATGTTTATCTTTGATGGCATTCCACAAATCATGTGCAGATTCTTGGGTTTCAAAGACCCTAATCAGATCATCCTCCATATGAATCATTATAAAGGATCTAGCTTTATTATCATTGCGCTCCCACAGTTCCATTGCTTTCTCGTGCGCCTTCTTTTCTTCATCAGTGGCATTCTCAAAAAGCTTAGGTGCAGGAATGTCAATTGTTTTATGCAGGTTCTCATGCATCAGTCCATATCGAATTTTTCGGCTCCACATATCATAATTCATGCCATTCAACTTTTCCCATCTTGTCATTTCATATGCAATCATTTTTGAAGACATTTTGTTAAAAATTTTGATCTAAATATAAAAAAAAGAATATTATGAGAATTGCAGGAATAGAATGAAATTTCTAATTATATTGAAGGGCAAAAATCGTGTAAAAAAAAATCCCTTTTAAATTTAAATATTTATATAAATTTGAAATTCAGATTCAAATAAATAAAAACTTTATAAAATAAATATTTGAATTTAACTAACTCCCAAAAAAATTTAATTTGAAATTCAAACAATATATATATTGATCCCTTTCAATAAGTAATTTAAAAATTTAATAATATCAGTATAATTAATCTGGAAATCAGTATAATGTCTGCAAATAATAAATGAATTCAAAAATGGGGAGATCACGTGGGCAGATTTGATCATTAAGATCACGTGGGCAGTAAAAATAATAAATCAGATTAGATTAAAAAAAATCAATGGCTAGGATTAATCGCTACAGTAACACACTGTTCATGTTCTTCAATTGTCCAAAAAAAAAATTTTTGTGCGTGCGTACCTTTCACCGAAGCTAGGGGAGTCGCGATCAGGGACTGGAGTTCGTCCAAAAATGAAATTGAAGGTTTGAGAACATTCGAAGCAGATGTGCAGGTAGCGCAGAAGCGTCAATTTTGGATTTGACGGAATCGAGGTCGATGTGCGCCGAAATGTTTTGCAGGGGTTGATGGATTTGCAGCGCCTCTGTCAGCGTTCGTCTGTCGTCGTTCGTAGGCGCTCAGTTCGAGTCAAATTCACTGCAGTATTCCATCGAGACAGAAAATAGTTCGCCGGAAGAAGGAAAGAAAAAAAAAATTTCCGGAAGAGAAAGAAACAGATCGCCGGAAAACGCAACCGGAAGCTCTGATACCACTGAATGAAATTTAGTGCGATTTCGGGGCTCCCAACAGGCAATGTCTTCCGACTTCGATCGAAGTCCTTTTATAGCGCACGTTCCATCGCTTAGTCCGCCCCATCCGCGCCATTCCGTTGCACGTTCCGCCGATGTCGTGCATCCGCTTGAAGCGGTCGATGGTGGAGCGAATTACGCTCCTGTTGATGACCACGAAGGTCACATATCATTACAAGGTCGCCATAGCCATGTCCCGTGGGAGAGAGATAGAGATAGAGAGAGGAGAGACAAAAAGTGTATGTGGGGAAGGGGAGATAGAGAGAAGGAAAGAAAGAGAGTGGAGTATGTAGGATCCCAAAGGGTACAGGGGGGTGAATTGGTGTTAAAATCAAAATGATCAATTTCACTAAAATCATAACGGAAACTTAAAATTGATTCTTAAAGCCTTTCAAAACAAAACAATTCAAATCATAAACATAATATGAGAGGGAGAAAGAGAGAGAGAAAGCAAACACAAATGTATGGGCGATTGTTGACAATATTCGGCCACACTTTGACCTACATCCCTGTTCTGACTTCTCGACCTCGAGATCGTCGGAGATTTCACTAATCACTTCCTTTGTTCCAAATGGGGCAAGGAAAAAAACCCTTTACACAATCACCTTTTCTCCGCTTCGAGAGGCAAAGCAAACATCTCCTCTTATGAAGCAAATCTTTTCTCTCGCTCAAGAGGTAAGATTTAGAATCTCTTTCACATAGGAGCTCTCACAATTTTTCTGAAAAATAGTTTTTCTCTTTTATAATAGAACACTCACAAGAAGAGAAGAGAGAAAGAAAGAAAGCTTTAAAATAAAAACTGTAAGGAAATGATCTTCTTTCGATAACTTGAAGTTTTTCTTCAATGCTTGGATTGATGCCTTTGCTTCTAGCTTTGGCACTCCTTTTATAGGCTTTAGTATGTGAAAAATTCGTTCAGAATTTGTTTCACAATTTTTTCCTTCAAATATAGTCCTTGCTGTTCATTCCAGCAATTGACCGATCGATCGCATTTATGGATCGACCGGTATATGTGAACGTTGAGCTTATTTGCTGGCTGACTGCAGCTGGCCGGTCGATCAGTACATCGATCGGTATGGTCTGGGTAGTGCATGCATTGATTGGTCGACCGGTGCCTCGACTGGTAAGTCAACCAGTATTGTCTCGATATCATCCGGAGTAGTTCATGTATTTATCGATCGATCGGTATCTCCAGATTGGTCGATCGGTGTTCTCTCGATCAGCATTTATTATGTCGATCGGCAGATTGATTGTCCTCCACTATTTTGATCATAACATTTTGCACAGTTATCCAAATTAGATAATCTTGGATTCTATGGATAGCTAGCATGATTTTCTACGGATATTTATGATTCATCCAAAATCTAATAAGACTAGTGTCAATTATTTAATCAAAGTGTGGTGCATAAAATTATCTCTTTTTTTTTTTAACTTTTTCAGCATTTTAACTTTAATCATTCGATGTTTGTGTCATCAAATTATAATTTTATATGACATTAAAACTTTGACCCAGCAATCTCTCCCTTTTTTATGAAGACAAATCGAGAAATATGAAAAATGTATACGTTGCAAAAATGTTGTAAAATTATTGTCAAATCAATTTTACTCTTCCTAACACTTAACTTTCCTTACAATGAAGGATATTCATATAAGTATAAATTGTAAGGAACTCTTCATATAAAGTTATATTTAGATCATATTGCTTCTATATTTCTCCCCATTTTATTCCATCAAAAAGAATTATTTGTATATGAAGCATATAAAAAATCATATGTAACTCCCCCTTAATCATATTTTTTTAAAAAATTATTCTTTCCCTTTTTAATATAAAAAAAAAACATGTAAAGTATTGCATCATAAAGACAACTCCCCCTAAATCTATGATTATTTTATAATGAAAACCAATTTATGATAGCCACAAAAAATATTAAGAATCAAAATTTTGTAAAAAACTTTGATACAACAATGATATGTCAAAATAAGGTTGAAAATTTTTAACATTCTTCTCCTATCACTATGACCAATTTTTTTTGTTCCTTTCTTTTCTTTCAAAAAAATAGTAATTTTGAAATTTTGAGTAAAATAAAAAAATTGGATTAACACTTAAGAGTCAAATAAAAATGCAATAGTATAACCAATGATACTTTTATCATAATCTTTGTGCCTTCACATTTTCAATTCCATTTGTCCTTTGCATATGAGGCACACCTAAAAAATAATCAAGTAACTTTTGGTACCCAAACTTTTTTTAATCCAATTTTGTTAGTCACGGTTCCTTTTGGAACCCAGATCATTCCATGTTGTGAAGATTTTCTTATTTTGTATTGATATGCATAATGGCCATGAAATCCGCATCTAAAACATTTGAGATGTGATTTTCTACCATATGAATGATTGGATTTTCAATAAGAATTCTCATGTACAAAATGATTCATAAAATTATTTTTCGTTATATGAGAAATAGTCTTTTCATTATTTTGTGTACTTTTTAAAAAAGTATTTTCTTGCTTTACATTTTCTAAAGAACATGCTAGTTTTATTATTTCACAAGCATGTGTAATTTCCAAAGAATTAATTTTGTTTTTTAGTTTTTCAATGTCAAGTAGCAATTTTTTATTTTCCTCTTTAATTAAAAAATATCTTTTTATGAGAGAGAAAAGCTCTTCAATCACATCTAAAGAAATATTTTCTTCAGAGAAGCTCAATGAGTCATTATTTGAAAGATTAGAAGTTACGTCATCGTCGTATGTCATTAAGCATAAGTATGCTTCATCATTGGAGGAGCTTGATGAGTCACTTGTTTCACTTGAGTCTTCGTACTTTTTCTTTCAACCTTTTTGAGATGTCTCCTTTTTGTGATGTTTGTGTGATCTTCGGCTTGACTTTTCGTTCTTCTTTTTCTTTTTCACCAACTTGAGATACTTATCTAATTTTCTTGTGTAGCGGACGAGTCTCTTTTCATCCACTTCTTCATTTGAATCTTCTTCAATTTCATTTGCTTTGAACGTCAATATTTTCTTTTTGAGAGTTTTTTCTTCTTGATTTCTTGGATTGATCTCATAGATTAGAAGTGAACCAATAAGATCATCAAAATCCAATTTGTTTATATTTTTTTCTTTGATCACGGTCCTCTTCGTATGCCATTGGGGGATAAAGAATTGTGAATTTTTTTCAGTTTTTGGGGGTTAGTTTTTGGCTCGTCCAAGGAGGCTAAGTCATTCACAATATCATTAAATCGAGCAACCATATCATTTATGAATTCATTATTATGCATTTTGAAAGAATCATATTGATGATTTAAAATATTTAATTTAGATTCTTTGACTTTATCGGTTCCTTCATAAGTGGCAATAAGTTTCTTCCAAATTTCGATTGCACTTTTGCCAAAAAATAATTAAAAAAATCTTCAATATAGAATAGCATCTCAAAATGTGCGATGCTAATTCGATGCTCAAATGACGCCGACTAAATGATTTAAAGAAATTGGCTATAACGGCGATGCTAAAAAGGCATTGTCGTGTGATGTGAAATTATGGGAGTGTAATTAACTAGCTAATTTACTAGACTCTAAGTGCGTAATGCAAAAGATTAAAGTATAGGCGTAGACCTTTCAGAACTGGAAATAGACTAAGGTTTAGGCGTAGACTATATACAAATGAAAACTAAGTAAGGTTTAGGTGTAGACTACGTAGAAAAGAAAATTGAACAAAGTCTAGGCGTAGACTATGTAGAAATGAAAACTAAGAAAGATGTAGGCATAGACTATGCACAACTAGAAACTGGACAAGGTTTAGGCGTAGACTATGCACAATTAAAAACTGGACAAAGTCTAGGCATAGACTAAGCACTCCTCACTTCACTGAATTATAAGTGCACAAATCGGAGTAGTAGACTCAAATATCATATCCACAATGATTTAAAATTTGAGATTCACTAACTAATCTAAATTAATCCTATACTAGAAGGGTTAAAATAACAACTAAGTAAAGGGAAAAGATAAAAGCAAATTAAAAATCTTAAAGTATATTAACACTTAACGACAAGTTCTCTTAGAAATGTGGTTCACCTAATATTCTGCTATGGATGGATTAGAACAACATAACAATAATAATCATAAGATTTAACCTGTAAAAATTGCTCTCACAATACATTAAAGTTAGAACTATCATACATTAGTTAGGTTGATTCAACAAAGGTTCAATTGATATCGTAATACCCTAAAACTTTTAGTTCACTGCATAGATGAATTAAATCCACGAACTAATGTTAATGCTCTTAGTTTATTTCAATATTTTTTAGAGAATGAAAATGACTACCATAATACATATAAATAAGGTTTGAATATTACACCATTTTTTATATTATATTGCTTATTAAATTAAATTAAAAATACAATGACTTAATATTTTTATACATCAATAGAGTATTGGGATACAGAAGATCCAACTTATGAATGTGAAAAATGTTTAGCCATGCAAGGTGGTCCTTGCTAATTCACATGGGATTTCATGTGCCCTATGCTATTCGGATCAGAGCGTAAGGTAGCGATGCTTTCGGCTACTAGAATTTGCCATCTAGGGTGCAATATTTCATCACTTTGCCTAATAGCACAATGCTCGTATTGTTCTCTCATAATCCCATTTTCATGGTTTAGGGCCTTAGGCTACTCTCATTTCACTCGCCATTACTACATGAACTACTTTTGCTTTTTCTTACTCTGGTATGCTTAATCATGTTAGAAATCATCGCTTTTGATATTTATAAATATATAATGTCATATTTGCATTTATGTGTTCATAACTTCTTATTTTCCTGTTACATAGGACCTAGAAGTAATTTTCAAAATAATATTAGAAATTATAATTCAATGTTCTCAATTACCTCAATGGATGGAAAAGTTGATATGTGTATCAATCAATCATGAGGACCAAGAACATTTAGATTATCTAGTCAAAACCATCATCATATTGGAAGCTTATTACCGGTTGAAGGATCTATTCCGAAATTTGCACAATTATATATTGTTGACACAGGATCAATTATGAATTAAATTTTTTATAATAAATGTATTTTTTAATTTTAATAATAAATATAATTTTTTTCATTTTAAAATGTAGCCAAGGTCAAAGCATAAACAAATTCTAAGCTAAAATTGTTGCCGGCCTAAGACAAATGCTTGATACACATAATATTTTGGCAAAGACATTTAGAATAGTGAGATAAATTTAAAGAAGAGATAAATTCAAATATTAAAATCAAGTTAATAGAAAAAAGAAACACTTATGGAAGGAGATACAATTTACCTACAGTTTCATAAGTAGTTGCTTTAGTTGTAGGGGATTTTGAGCCTTTTAGAGGTGATAGAGATATTAATATTGAAACTCAATCTCGATAATTACAAAGAAGTAATGAATTAAATACTGCTTATTTGAAACTACAACATCCTTTACTTTATCTACATGCTTAAGATGGTTATAAAGAAGATATTCAATTTAATCGAAATAATGATTCCATTAGAATAAGGCATTAAGTGTAACGCCCCTAAATCGACCATCGCCACATGACGAAGACTAACTTGAGAACGCTACAAGCACTATGGCATTGACCATCATATTGACTAGTCTCAGTCAAGGACCGAGACACGTCAACAGAAGAAAGAATAAATAAAAAAAGATAAGATAAATTGTGGAAGTTCAAAAGTACCTGCATATCATCCCTGAACGAATATCATAAGGTTACAACCTAAATTCATAAATGCGAAAGAAATAGATAACTAAATATGCCATGTAGTTCATGTGCTTTCTAGTCGCCAAAGCTTTGTCGCAGTACAACAATTCTACACCATCACTAACCTAATCATGTGGAAACCAAACATAGGGGAGGAGGTCCTCCTGTAAGTTTTACAGTCTAGTTAGGAACTAGTAAAAGTATACAATACATAACTTTAATAGCTTAAATCAAAAGTAGAACAGAGTACTTATCTTGAATAGAAGGTGAAGCATAGGAGCATCATATGTCATAATAAGACAGATGTCACTAATCAATGAAATCAGATAATGCTTGGTAAACTTAAAATTAGTGGCATGCTTGATAATCATGACATAAGTAATATCGGTGGCTTGACTTTATGATCATGCTTGCTTATCTTATGCATACTTCTTAAACTTTGGTCATGCTTAGAAAATCAGGGTGACTTTAGGTGCATTTAAATTCTTGGGGTATGCCGAGCAAATGATATAGTCTTGTGCGGGTCAATGGGTGATCAAATCATGACCAAGGGAGCGACCCTTATCTTGAGACACTTGGCTTGGACTGGAAACTCATTATTCATCTTTAACCTTAACTTATTAATCACTTTAGAAACTTGTTATTCTTTATTCTTCATACAATGGAGGCAATAAGATCAGTAAGAAAATAAATTAGTAAAATGATTCATGTCTTAATCAGGAATGGATCTCATTGCAGACATAATCAGTCATAACCATGACCAATCATAAGGGAAAACAAATAGTATTCCAATCAATCAAGGGAAATGGATAAAAGTAATAAGGGGTACTGCTCTATAGTTCGGCACAGCCATAATAGACTAGTGGCACGGGCGTGCCGATGGGGATAGCACGGTCGTGCTTGTCATATGGCACGGGCGTGCTGGTGAAGTCTAGCATAGGAGTTTGGCATGGGCGTGCCTGTAAGATGGCACGGGCGTGCCTGTGTATGAGGGCGATCGACCGGTCTATATGTACTGTCGGGTTCGTGGTCAGGCTATGGCACAGGCATGCCAGTAGGGTGACATGGCCGTGACGGCAAGGGAGGACGGTCGACCGATTTAATGGGTCAGCAGATCGATTTTTAGATACATCCATTCAAATGGATGAAAAGTCGTGCGAGATAGGTGACACGACTGTACAGTGGTATCACATGCGTGCTAGAGGGGTGGCACGACCGTGACGATGGGGTTCCAGCCAATTTTCAACACGACAATCAATTATACTTAAGAGTGTATCACCCTAAATTAGTTTCTAAATCCTAGCAATCACAAAGCATATCAGTTAACAATAATAATAAAGTCCTACAAGCAATTTAATCATACAATTACACAATCATACGAAGCAGATCAGCCCTAATCAAACAATCCAACAATACAAATAGAAATCAGTTCAATAACATATCAATCTTCATGTTCATCATGCTATGGACGTGGATTAATCTTGAGAGAGGGGGCATGGATTAGATCTATTCAAATCATGCAAGGTGATTTCAGTTCACCCACCTCTACTTGCTATTGATCCCTACTCCGATACGTTGGAAATCTTATCGGTCGCATTCTCCCTATTCTCTCCACGCTCCCTCCCATGGTCGATCTCCACCTGCAACAATCTGGACGAAGAGGGCGTGACGAGGAGTGAGGATTCAAGAGGCGGCAGGGGAGAAAAAGATCCCAGTTACCCTCGCGACAACAAAGAAGAGTTCCTTCCTTACCAAAATGTGCGGGAGAAGGGTGCCAAAGAAATGAGAGATCAAGAGAGAAAAAAGTTATCGGCATAAGAATCTAGCATTAATTCCTTGATGTTCTCATTAGTTAGTGTGATCCAAAATCTCAAGAATCTAGCATTAATTCTTTGATGTTCTCATTAGTTAGTGTGATCCGAAATCTCTGCCCTTATCTCCTAGAAAGTTGGTCCTTATCTCATCTTAATGAGATTCCCAACTGTTATCTTTTCTATTGGCCGTTTCTATCTTGGTTTTGATTTTTTTTACGATTGTTACATTAAGTTAGCATACGAAAATACTTCTCATACAAAATTCATGAAACAAAGAATGGATTTCAAACTGTCCTATTTTCTAGATGACTATTTCAACAATTTTTAGTTGATGTATAAACAATGATCGAATATGCAAAATTAAAGGATATAAGGACTTATAAAAAAATAATTAAGAGCTGAGATTCATAGAAGGTTAGCCAATTCTATTTTACATGGGGAGACTATTCGTTCTTCTCAAGAACGAAGAATAATTTTACCATCTAGCTTCACAAGTGGTGCTAGAAATATGCTTCAAAATTATCAAGATGCTATGGATATATGTAAATGGGCTAGATACCCAGATCCTTTAGCTTCACAAGTGGTGCTAGAAATATGCTTCAAAATTATCAAGATGCTATGAAAATATGTAAATGGGCTAGATACCCAGATCCTTTCATCACATTTACTTGCAATCCAAAATGGTAAAAAATATGTAGATTTGTTGAAAGCAAAGGCTTATATCCAGAAGATCGTCCAAACATTTTATGTCGAGTTTTCAAAATCAAATTGGGAAAACTGATAAAGGATTTACATGAAATATTTGATGAAGTAAAATCAGGTACATATTAAAGTTACAACATAATATATACTTTTATTATGAATCTTTAAAGCTCATTATTATTTTATTATGAACATAACTTGACTATTTGTTTAATTATTATTTCTAATGCAGTGATATATACTATTGAGTTCCAAAAGCGTGGATTACCACATGCTCACATTCTTCTATTATTAATGAGAATAATAAATATCCAATGCTACATATATTGACGAAATCATACTGATGAATTAGTTGATGCTCATTACTACACAACTATAAAAACTTTATGTTGCACGGTCCATGTGGTATTATTAAAAAGTCTTCTCCTTGCATGGAAAATGCACAAAACATTCAAATAAGTTTGTCTAGTCAACAACAGTTGATGAAGATGATTATCCTATATATAGAAGAAGACACAATGGGTGAACTATACAAAAGGATGGTATTGATTTGGACAATAGCTACGTAGTTCTTATTACTAAAATATGGTGCTCATAGTAATATGGAATGGTACAATCAATCAAGATCAATAAAGTTTTTATTTAAGTATGTTAACGAAGGTCACGACCATATCACTGTTGCATTTTTGCAAAGTATGCATGATTAAAGTTCATCAAACTATTGACAAGATCAACATGTTTTATGATTGTCGATATATATCACATTGCGAAGATACTTGAAGAATTTTTTGCTTTCCAATTCATTATAAAGAACCTCCAATTGGTCTTTCACCTTCCAAATGAATAGAATATTATTTTCTCAGATGATGATCACATTAATGATGTTTCCAAGAGACCAACTATAAATGAATCAATGTTTTTATGTTGATTTGAGGTAAATAAATTATATCCATAACTAGGGAGTCGACATATGCATAATTGCCTCTTAAATTTATATGAAGCAAAAATTTTAAAAATGGGATAAAAGAAAAATTTTAGCATTTTCTGTTGGCAGTATTTTCTTTGTTGCACTTGAAAATGGCGAATTATATTATTTAAGAATATTATTAAATGTCATAAGAGGCCCAACATGCTTTGAGGACCTTAAAATGGTCAACAATCACATCCATCCCACTTTTAGAGATGCATATTATGCACTTGGTTTATTAGATGAAGATAAAGAATATATTGATGCCATAAAAGAAGCAAGTCAATGGGGATACCATCATATCTAAGACAATTATTTGTTATATTATTGGTACAAATTCAATGTAAATACCAAATCATGTTTGGCAAACAACATGGCGATTATTGTTAGATGATCTTATTCATGAAGCTAGAGTATTATTAAATAACTCAAATATAGAAATTATGCATTTCAATTTTATGTATAAAAATATGCAAGAAAATATGGTTCTTTATTTCATATACAAATAATAGTATATTTGTAAGTTTATAATTGTCATTAATATTTTTTTTGTGATATATTTTTACAGTTCTATTCACTTGCATGCAGAGCCAATAGAAGATGATTCGAAAAAAAATAATTGCCTGCAAAAACTAGAAATTTTTTTGCAAGGTTGGGAGAAAAGTTTTCAAGATTTTCTAATGATGCCAAAGCCTATCTATTCTTAAAAAGATAATAATTATACAAATAGGTTTATTCTTGATGAATTATGTGTTAAGAATATGAAATCTCTTCCTAATGGCTTAAGCTTTTAGGAAAATTGATTAGCACGTCAAATTTAATATGGTATCATAGCCAGAGGTCAAGAGCTCAAACTTCGTTAAGTTCTTATTAAAAAGTAATTTTCTTCCTTAGTTGTCCATGCGTTGGCCTTGGGTTAGACAAAAAAGTTGTCAGCAGTCCACAGGGGAGTGTTAAGAATATAAAAATAATGATGTTGCTCTTCCTAATGACTTAAGATTTTAGGAAAATTGGTCAGCATATCAAATTTAATATTATGTTATGATAGAAATTCTTTATTAGAATAACACAACAAATTATTAATGAATTTGAGAATGGAACAAAAGACGACTTGTGATAAAATAATTACGGTAGTGAATGAAAATAAAGGTGGATTATTCTTTTTATATAGTTCTAGAAGCACTGGCAAGACTTTTACATTGAAGGTTCATATTGTGTTAATCAAGTGGTATTGCTTCTCTTTTATTACTAGGAGGTAGAACAACTCATTCATGATTTGCAATTCCACTCAATATAAATGAACTACAAAGTAAGGAAAGTCTATTAGCTGATTTGATTGCTAAGACAAAATTAATTATTTGGGATGAGGCTCCAATGATGCACAAATATTGTTTTGATGCCTTTGATAGAACTTTTCGAGAGATTTTAAGATTTAATGATGGATCCAATTTTAATCAACACTTTGGAGGTAAAACAATAATTTTTGGAGGTGATTTCAGACAAGTTTTACCGTTGCAAAATTAGGCAACATATTGTACATGCTACTCTTAATTTATCATATTTATGACATCATTGTCAAATTTTAAAATTATCAAAGAATATGCTATCACAAGGGAGCATATCATGTTCAAATTTGGATGAGGTACAAAATTTTTTTCATTGCATCTTAGCTATTGGAGATGGAATAATTGGTACTTCATTTGAAAATTATGAAAAAGTAACAATTCCTTATTATCTTCTCATAAATTGTTGCGACGATTCAATATCATCAATCGTGGAACGTACATATCCATTTTTTTTCTAGCATTCAAATCACATAAATTATATTCAAAATAGAGCAATTCTAGCTCCTACTCTTAATATGATGGAGTCAATAAATAATTATATGATTTCTCTTAACCAAAATGTCGAGAAGTTATATTTAAGTTCTCATATAGTTTGCATGTCTAATCATACTTTGGAGCTTTAGACAATACAACTCACTTTGAAGGTTGGAGTACCTATAATGTTATTGCGAAATATTTATCCATTAGCAGGATTATGTAATGACGCATGAATGATCATCACAAAACTTGGAAATAAGGTTATTGAAGCCAAGGTATTAAATGGAAATAATAGTGAAGAAAAAGTGTTCATACCAAGAATGAGTTTAACTCCATCTGATTTAAGAATACCTTTCAAGCTACAATGGATGCAATTTTCAATTGCAATATCTTTTGCTATGACCATTAACAAAAGCCAAGACAGTGACTATTTCATGTGAGATTATTTCTTAAGAAATCAATGTTTAGAAAAGGATAACTTTACGTGGCTCTTTGAAGAGTAACAAATATGAAAGATTTGAAAAAATATTAATTTACGATTAGGACCTGCTTGAGGGTTCCGAAGGCCTAAAGAGAAATAATATTATGAGATTTTTTAATATACATAAAACTTATTTATCATTTTTCAAGTATAAAATTATTAACTAAATTTTAATATTTGTTTTTTTGTAACATTTTTAATGTTAAATTATTTGTGGCATTATTTCAAGAAGTTTTCTCGAAAGAAAATTTTGAATGTTATGAAAGAAATTAAACTAAAAATGAAAGGAAATTGCACTCTCTTTTTTTCAAAAAAATAAAGAAATGACTCTTTGATTTAACAAACAAAAAGTAGTGATCTCATCAGGAATGGTGGATTAGAAATATATAAAATTAATATGAAAATATTGAGAAATCAAATTTCAGTGCAAATATTAAGAGAATTGCATTTATAGAATGCTAAGTAAATAAATAAGGAATCAATTATGATTTAAATTAATGATGAAGAATAGAATTAGTACTAATAGTGAGAAAATCTATGAAAATATTGCTGACCTTTGAGAATTAATTATGACAGATTTTTTATCAAGGCAAAAAATATGTATATTAATTAATAATGTGTATATATACTAACAACTATTGGGTGGCAACTTGGATTGCTTGGGCTTTGGGCCTGACGCTGGATAAATAACGAATGAAACTATAAATGTAACTTATAAACAAGTGTTTCATAATTTATTGTAAGACTCTGGAAATATATTTATTAATGCTATTGATATAATACGTTTTATTTTTTTTCTCATGAAAATAAAAGTTTAAACTCAGTACACACATGCATTTGAAATATTATCTTTTAGTATAACGTAGATTATTCAATTATTTTAATAATATATTTTGTTATTCTTAAATACTATAGTATCATATTTATGTAATAATGAATTCTTATAATATCTGTGCATCAGGTCTTAGGACTAGGTTTTTTATTTATTAAGTATGCACCCCGTGCGATGTCCGGATGGTTTAAAAATAAACTTCAAACCACAAAAATAATGTTTTTATTTTTTTAGTTTAGCTGGATAATTATATTTAAAATTACAAAGTCATATTATCTTAATTAAGTAACACTTATGTTTTGCTTTAAATTATTTATTTTGCTTAATCACTTGCCCATTTGGCGTTGAATAAGAATTTTTTTTTTCTGTCAGCCGTGTTTGGAAAGCGATGCTAACGACAAGTTGAAAGTCGGTCCACCATTGAGCCCAACTAATTTGGTTAAGTTCGTTTCGAGTCATATAGGCGAGATTGTCAACAGAAATATTCTGCATTTACAAATACTCGAATTCGAAACCTTGCTTAAACAAAGAGGAACTTACCTATAAACAAGCAATTGTCAGTAACCATTGACGTATCATCAAGAACAAAGACAGATAATACAAGAATACAATAAAACCTTGGGTAATTAATATTCTCTTCTAGAGAATTTGCGGGTCAGCAATACCCTTGGAGTTCCTTCTCTCCATCAGAATATCTAACTTGAATAGGGCCCAATCCCTGAAAAACATGTCAGGCGTTTCGATTACAAGGTAAAGGCATAAACAAAAGTATCTTCAAATAAGTAGCAAAGAAAAAGTGTTCGCACCCCAGGTAAAGTATATTGATTGTGCAAAGACCTTATAGCCCTATCTGCCTCTTCTGAACTAGCAAACTTGACAAAACAACACCCTGAAAAGTAAAGAATCTTCTGATCTAACCAAGCATCTAGTCCCAAATCATACACATAAGAACTCTAAAAAGTCACAACCAAATGAGAAACAGAAAGCATCAGGTAACAGGTAGGTGTATCATATAATAACGCAAAAGATTAGACACTCGATTCACTCGATTCTCATATCAACAGATTACAATCTTAGAAAATTAATTTTCTGCAACTCCGCCCATGACAGAAACCACAAAAGTCTAGAAACACATCGTGATGTAAACTGGAACTTTCTCTCAGAAAAGTATTGACTTAACCACAAAAAACTGTAGAAACTACGCAAAGCTAAAGGGATAATTATGGCCTCCCTCACAGTTAATATGCCAACCAAGTTTCAAAAGTGAAGTTCTATCCAGAAGGCAAAGATAAAGTTCACAACATATGCATGAATCTCATTTATCGCTCTAACAACACAACTTTCAGAAATTGCCTTATCTCAGCATACTAGATATGTCTTAGTGATACACAAAAAGAGACCCATTGCACTAAACTCTTCCAGGATAAATATATGAAGTAACTTTGGTTCTGAGCACAACTAAGCCATATTGTATATCTTTCGTACACAACCGCCTGAGACAACCAATATATTTCTTGCGCTATCAAATGACAATGATGTAACCGCTACACATATATATGAATCTGCCAAGTGGTGAATAACTTGATTTCAGACACAAATGGAGAAAAAAAAAACACAATGCATTCCAGAACACTTCCGCATTAACATATATGTAGAACATCATTCTTTGGTGCCACACAGATATGAGAGAAAATTAGAGCACAGAAAAATGTGTGATGTTTCATGGAGCTCTCCTGTGTCCATATAACTCTGCCAAAAAAATTTAAAGAAGCTTGATGCTTCGACTTGCAACAAAGTCAAATTCCCATGAGCGGCCAAATGGTTGCCCTTGTTCATAGATAGTCATGTAAAGCAGTTTTCAGGACGAACAGAAGAAAAATAAACAAGTCTTTGCCTCGTGAGAGATTCAAGTTCCTGAAGGAACAAGATCATAATGAAAGACAAAGTCCAATCTGACTTGCAGGTATCCTTACAAATAACAGGTACTAAATTTTGCATGAATTTGGGGTGACTTTCTTTCAGAATGTACCCAAATCCACGAACACAGATCAAACAGAATGAGACGACGAACCAGTGCCAAAGCAAAACTTGAGGAACATATAAGACGGCACAAAATTCATTCAGAAGGCATAATCCAAATTTCTGAATGAAATATCAATGTTCAGAATACTTCACTTCCATCGCCAAGGGAGTGTCTTTCTCAAGAGTCAACTTGATGAGCTAGTCCTAAGCAAACCAATAACACCACTAACATCAATAGGAGAGGGTGCACAAAGAAGGGAAAGAGAAAAGTTTGAACTTTAACAACAGCCTGTTAATGCAGGAGATTATTGCATCAAACGGCTTAGCATGCCCACCACATTAAGCAATAGAGCACATCTCTGTCATGAATACAGCATGTACGAAAGCTAGATCCAAGGGCAAACATACATAATATTCTAAAAAAATGGGATCAGATAGAACCTCACTAGTGAACGATCCAAGTAGCAACAAAGCAGAGATCTCAGAGTCCACAATTCTATCATGTACATAGCACACAAGTATAACCAATATGGCTTGCACATCATCATTTCCATTGTTAATTTTGGAAACGGAATGAATCCTTATCTTAAAAAAAAGGAATGAATCCTCGATACCAATGAGAATTGCTAACACGAATCACGGATGTAAGCTATAATAGTACAAGCAAATTCTTAAGACCCTAGACAAAAGGACCAACTTGATCATCACCAAAGATGCACTGAACATCTTAGTGGGGCAGCAGATGCGCAGTTCTGCCACACGAAAGAAATGTATCCTTGGTTCCATATAACATGTTTTGGAATCCTGAAACGGTATCATGCACATAATCCAAGTTCACCAGTTTTTTGTCCACAAAACCAACAAAAGTAGTTTGGTGCTCAGGATGCTGAAGACAGCCATATGTAGGTTGCCAATATCATATTTGGGCCTCCCACTTAGTGATGGCCGAATTCTAACAAGGGACTGGGCTCTTGTTATTGAACAGATTGAACGACGACTTGAAGGTTGGCATTCTCGTTTATTGTCACGAGGGGGAATATTGGTTTTAATTCGTTCTGTGCTTTTTGCTATTCCCATATATTTTATGTTAGTATTTGGAATGCCACACGGGATTGTACAACGAATTGACTCACTTCGCCGGAGTTTTTTTTTGCGAAACCCAGGCAGTAATGGAAGGAGCACGTATTTGGTTGCTTGGAGTGAAATTTGCAAATCTATTTCAAAGGGAGGACTGGGTTTTCGGGATCTCAAGACTATGAATGATGCGTTACTTTCAAAATGGGTTGTTCGATTGATGGGACAAGTAAATGATGTTTGGCTTTCAGTGATGAAGGTCTGGTATGGGAGCACACTATCTTGGGAAATAAGGCAACGGGTTCACAAGGTGCATCATCATTTTGGAGAAGTATCCTATCCGTTATACCACGCATACAAAATTTTTTTGGAGCAACACTCGGAGCAGGAAGGGACTTTCATTTCTGGGAGGATCTGTGGCCAGTAGGAGAACCTATGCCTTAGCAAAAGATCGACATGCAGTGGATGCAACTTATTGGGAAGACAATTTATTATCTTCAGGTGTTTGGACCCCACACTTTGTGGTTCCCCTCTCGGATAACAAACTCGAGGATTTTCTCCTCCTTTTGGAACGTTTAGAGGATTATCGCATAAATAACTCTAGACAATATGCATGGGTATGGACAACGGGCATATTTTCAGTACAAGGAACGTATCATCTATTGATTAATGAAACCAGTGGAATGGAAGATGAATTACACCTAGATTGTCGAGTTAATATGGCAAACGAAAGTTCCTCTATGTATTAAAATATTTGCATGGCTCCTCAGAAGACGACGACTGCCAACACAATGTTATAGGCGGAGATGGACCCAAGATACATGTACCTCATGTGTTTTCTCTGATGACCCAGAGGAGGATATCGAGCACATATTTTTTTAATGCGTTGTGGCATGAGAGGTATGGCAATCATCGGGCTGCTTCTAGGTAGTATACTCGTCAACAACTTTTTGGAGATCATTTAGAGGTGGAAGCAGTTCAGGAACCAATCAATATTATGTATCCAGACGTCGACGTGCAACGAAATGGATGCATTTTTAGGGGTGAACAATGTTATGTTGAAAATATCCTTATCTATGTCTAGATGCTTGATGAGAGACTGGGCAAGAGTGTAGTAATTATTATTTCAACATCTTGATGTAATATTGTTATATTAATAAATATAGATGAGTGCACATGGCTCTCATCATCTCCTACTTTCAAAAGAAAAAAAGAAGGGTAATAATGGGAAGATGGCTTGAAGATTTCAGAGACAAGGATGTCAAGAGATCAAGTTTCTATACAATTATCAGAACCACAACATGGTAAGCAAGACATAGTAACGCAATACATAAGTAGAGAAACTTATAGCCATTTTCATCCATGGAATGTAAGGACAGAAATTTTCACAAACTAGCAGCTGCATCAATTGTTTGAACATTCTCCTCAAAAAAAAAAAAAAACAATTGATTGATTGAACATAACCCAAAAGAAGGGTAACAATGGGACGATGGCTTGAAGATTTCAGAGACAAGGATGTCAACAGATCAGCTTCTAAACAATTATCAGAACCATCACATGGTAAGCAACACATAGAAAGGCACCAAACCACAACATCCCAAGTTCTGGCTTCCAAGATGAAATTTCAAGCAAAGTCAGACATAGGATACACAAACTCATCTCAAGAGAAAAGATAACCGTCACTTCCCATTTTAATTTCAAGCCATTTAGCATTCCATAATGTGTGTGTTTTTGCAATACAACAATTTGTAATTGGTAAAAACCATTTTATGATTAAACTAGATGCATTAATCCACTTGGCTTGCTTAACACAGCTGGCAAGTTCACTGTTGCACCGAATGGTAACACGATGGCAAAAAGGCAATTATGAATTAAGCCCCGGTCTCTCTTCTTCCGGGTGCAGAGACAACAACAACAACAAAGCCTTATCCCATTAGGTGGGGTCGGCTACATGGATCATACGACGTAGAAAATGATCTTATTCCGGGTGCAGAGAATGAACAGAAAACAGAAGTCGCCACAAAAACAACAGGAGACAATTGTTCAAAAACAGGACAAATGATCTTATTCTGCAGTTACTCACCAGGGACCTGAAATAGCAGAGGTATATATTATAATCGATTCAAATAATTTAGCACATACCTTGTTGTTCTCCAGTTTTCCTATCCTTGATAATAGCAACTTCAATTACATTCCTATGATCCTCAAATACAAGCCGAATCTACAAAATACAATAGCATCCAAGTGAATAACTATAATGACACGAAGGTATATGAAAGCAACAACACTTGAATATAAAAAATGCATAACACGGAAACACGACCAGAAAAATGAAATAATCCACCTAATATCTCTATAATGTTATACACATAAGAAAGAAAAAAAATACATTTTTTAGAGAGAAGGAATAAATTCACGAAAATAACCTTGTAGGTAGTAGTTGAGAAATATGAAACAATGTGCATTCTCACCTTCAAATGAAAAAGAAAATAACACCAACAAGATGCATGAGCAAAATAAGCTTTGAGATCACACACACCAATAGCATTACTATTTATAAACATTTGAAAAATGAGGAAAGTTAATAAAAAAAAAGAATAGCACCAATACAAACAAGAAATAAATTATAAAGACAACCTCAACCAGAACAAAGGAGCATACGCATGACAAAACAAAAGAGCAGCAGATTTTTTAAACCCTCGAGAACTCACCCTTGATAGCGATCAAACATAAAATCTACAAGACAAATGTGAAAGACTGTTCAACAACAAAAAAAGACAATAAAAAGCCATCTTCTTCAGTAGCTGTCCTTGGCACTGATCCAATAAAAGGTTAAGCATATTTGTTTGTATCAAGATTTAACAGAGTGAAAGAATATCGCCAAAACAAAACAACCACATACAAGGAAAAAAAATTAATCACAGAGCAAATATATTTACAAAATAGAACATAGCAATGGGGTCCTCGGTTGAAAGAATATAGACAAAACAAGTAAGAAGGTCGATTCACACAAAACAAGATTTAACAGAGTGAAAGAATATAGACAAAACAAATCAACCAGATGTAAGGAAAAATAATTAATCACAGAGCAAATATATTTACAAAATAGAACATAGCACAAATAAAGTGATTGTACTACTTGTGTAGCTTTTCTACTGAACAAACGCACATAACATTGGTCTGGTCTACTAACAGTAACTCATCTATAATAACGACACAACAATGGCTGCTGGGCGCACAGAGAATTATCGATTGACTTAAAATTCGACAGATTTTTTTTTGAGAGAAGAAAGGATGATAGCCAAGATGTGTGGATGCGTTTAATGCTTGGGCAATGACAGTAATCAAATCTGAACTTAATTCTCTCATAAAATTTAATTAAAAAAAATCTGAACCTAGTCTATGATGGTGGGTGGATGCATATTGTGGTTAGATCCATGCAGTAAGATGGCACATATATAGTTAAATTTGGGAGCTCAACCATAAAGACATGATGAAAACCGTGAAGGACTGACTTGTTCTTACAAAGGTGTGACGAGCTGAAAAGTATACAAATTGAATTAAAGAAGCGCATATTAAGATACAATTAATTGTAGACTAGCAAATAGTCGCCAATTCAAATGACCTACTCATTCTAATTAATGTAACAAATGTGGATTACTAGTTTCTTTCAACTGAAGACAAAAACAAAAATAAAGAAGTAAAGCTACGAAAATTCTGATATGGGGAGAAACCTGATGCACTATGTCCATAAACCCTAGTACAGTAAATCGAAAACTTAATGAGAAGGAACATGAGCTACCTGGAGAACCACCGTGGCCGGAGAACCCACGCCTAGGGCCACCCGTCGTCGGGGACTTGGTAATATTTACATATAATGTCATTTCAATAAATGGCTTGCCTTTCTCCTATTTCGATTTTAGTTATCAATTTACTTTATGACATTTTGTATTATATGTAACAAATTAACTTGTTATTTAGATAAAAACAACAATAATGAAAGATGAGGTCATTACAATAATGAAATATGGTTTGATGTCATTCATGTGCTTCCCATTTGGATTTGATGTTGATGGCAGAGATAAACAGGTGGTAAAATGTGGTAAAGGAAGACTTATCCATAATAGGAACCCGGCTTAAGGTTGATTTGAACATGAGGTAAAATAATGGGCTCAAACTTGGTACTATTTACATATAATGAATGTCATTTCAATAAAAGTATATAAAGTGTCACCTCCGTACCTTACATATAATTCATAAATACAAAATGCATATCACAAATATGTGCATAATTTTTTGTCATGTTGAATGTGAATTATTTGTGTGAACGAAAAAAATACACAAAAAAATAAGAAAATTAAAGTTCATCACTGTAAGAAGAGTAGATCAAATAATCTAGAGTCCGATTAAAAGAGGGAGAGGGAGGCCAAGGCGGACACTTGGCGAACTAATAGAGCAAGATCTATTGGTGAATAATATACCGAAAGGTTTGGTTACTAATAGAGCGGAATGGCGTCGTATGATCCATGTAGCCGACCCCACCTAGTGGGATAAGGCTTTGTTGTTGTTGTTGTTGTTGTTGTGTTGAATGTGAATTATTTGTGTGAACGAAAAAAATACACAAAAAAATAAGAAAATTAAAGTTCATCACTGTTTTTTTATAATAACGGGGTACACAAGTCCCATAAAGAGAATCAAAAGTAGGCCACCATGCTACAACCTTATTCTCTACGTGATACAATTTTCTATATGAAATAAATAAAAGAATCACAACACCAAAAGCTTCACATGTTGTGGTGCTTGACGACGAAGAAGCTCATAAAACATCTTGTTTTCAACCTCGATCTGAAGAGGGCACACCTTCAACACTCGCCCGGAGTCAGAATATCGGGTACTTGACTGAATAGTCAAAACCTCAAGTTGTGTTGCATTTGCAAGAAGAAAACTTGTTAGTTCAAGTTGACTATTATGACCAGTAAAACCGTGTATGGTTACTGATTTGATACTATTGTAAGGGGACTCGGGTTGCATTGTATCTTTTTCGCCTTCATTATCAAATGCACCTCCCCATATCTGCATCACATGGAAAGGTCAAGACAAGATTAAGACAAATGCAAGAAATGCATACAGGCATACACATATTCATTGGAAGCTTTTGGGATAAGTAGTAGCTCATTTAACATGATCTCTAATCTGTGGAGAGATCTTGAACCAAACTTTAATAAACTTATATTTAAAAGAAAAGTATTTAAGATCCGTAGAGTTCTTTAAGGCTTCAGAAACCAATAGAAGTTAAAATGTAATAGAGATTGTAATGCTTACTCGAGCAGCAAATGTCTCCAGAAAAGGAGATGCATCAAGAAAAGCAATCACTTCGCAAATGTTTATTGTATAGTAATAAAGGAGTTCCAAGTGCTTTAGATGAACAAATCTTTCTCTGAAATTTGGTGTGATCGGCACCTGAAAAAATAAAATTGTAAATGAAGAAACAAATACACACTTTTCTTAAGAAAATAGCATTATAATTAATAAACTGTTGTATCATCGATAACACACCTCCCAAAGTGAACAAAACTTCAGTTTCTTAGCGGACGTTATAGATTGAGGGAGATGATCAATCATGTATGATGAATCCTCCAAAGATACAATGATAACCGCTTGTTCAACCACTTTAATTTTTAATGATGCTTCACCACCACAGTATTTAAAACGGGAGAGTACTGGCGCATAACATTCTACCCTCTTTAATTTTTCACAACTGCTGACTTCCAAGTTCTCCAAGTTGCATAGTGATGCAGGAAATTGCAAGCCTAGCAATTGATTGCATTTAATGAAACTCAAGTCCTTCACAGCAACACATTTGAGCAGTAACTTTTGAGCGACATCATCAGTAACATGAACTGATTCTAGATGCAGGGTTGTAAGATTCCTAAAGCCCTCAAATTCTTGTATTGGTGACTCTAAAGAACAAAACTTCAATTCCAAAAATTCTAGAAAGCATCGTTCCCTTGATAAAAGATGGTACGGAAAATTATATGATTCTTTATGTCGTGCTCGCAGGTTCAAAACAATCTTCTTGGCCCTTGATGCAATAGCACACGAAATCCATCGATCTAGATGAATTGCATGCTCTCTGTTAAGGAAGAACTTAATTGCTAGGGAATCAAGTACGCCGTGATGATTTATCAAGATGGAGTTTGCACCATAAATAAACTCCTCGGTGATTTCCGTAGACACACCATCCACTCTCCGCTCCCCTGCTTTTGATCGTTGACGCATGCTGGTCATAAGCATCAAATCATTTTCGAGGGAAAGCACATTATGCGAATCAATCACGAGATTTGGAATATGTTTCCACAAATGTCTCCATCTACGAGCTACTATGCTAGTCCTGACAGCATCTTTGAAGCTCAGGAAAGAGATTATTTTGACTAAAAGCTCCTGCAATAGCACAACAAAGAAATTACTTGTAATAGCATACGTATACATATATATATATAGTCAAGTCAGTTTTGTTTGTATATGGTGATTCTGTCACATGAAAAAGTTTTGGTTTTTTTTTTTGCTTTGTGGGGCGAACCGAATTTTAATGTACCTCTGGAATTTCGTCGAAGGAGGAGGAGGACCTGATCTTCTTTCGCGTTCGCGTCGGCATCAATTTATCTCCTCCCCTCCTCATCCTCGACTTTTCTTTTCTTTTCTTGCAATGCGAAGAAGTCAAATCCCAGCAGTGGCTTGGAAGTCCTTGGTGGACGGCGGGTGCTTTTATAGAGGTAAGGTGTTCTTATTCTGTGGAGCTATTACAAACCGACTCCGAATCGGCCAGGGAGGGAGAAGAGTACTTTTTCCTGTCGGCCGTCGAGATCGCTCTGGCCTGCGGGTGGACAAGCTCGTCGCCGTGGTGGCCTCGCGGCGCCAGACGCAGACGGAGGACAGCGAGCGGGAGCGCGCCGTCGGGATCGCTCCGGCCTGCGGTTGGACAGCCGGCTGGAAGATCGTGGTCGTGGTGGCCTCGCGGCGCCAAGCGCAGATTGGAGGACATCGAGAGATATTGTGCGTCTCCGAGAAGGAGAAGGAGAAGGAAAAGGAATTGAAAGAATTAATCTCCATCTAGGTCGATGATATAACTAACTATTATTCATTCTGATCTTTTTTTTTCTAATTTTAAAATTTATGATTTGTTAAAGATGATTAATTAATTACGGCAGATCTTTTTTTTCTTTTCCACATTACCAGAACAAATTAATTACAAAGTTATTAATGACAGCGGTGTACTATTATTCTATTACTTAACCTGTCGTTATTTCATTTCATCTAATATCACTCAAATTAAGTTTGTTTTTTTATATATTTAATTATTATGTTTTCTCAAATTAAACTTGCTGGACTCCTACTTATATTCAAATTAATTTTATTGCTTTTTCAATGGAATCTCATTTAATTTGAACATATATTATTGCTATAACAAAAACTTCTATAATTAATCTCTTAAATTTAAATAAATATGAATATATATATATATATATATATATATAAGTAAAGGTAAAAGCATGGAGTAAAAGAATATGATAAATGGCCTCATGACAAGATGACACATGTCATTTAACAATAAAGTATTAATATTTAAGATAATAATCTCAATTTAATTCAAATTATAGATATATATCTATGATTCTAATAGCATGGAAAGAAATCAAATCAATGATCTTTGGATAATTTTAATTTCTGTATAATTTGATTTAAATTGAGATTATTATCTTAAATATATCTTATATATATATATATATAATTCTAATAGCATGGAAAGAAATCAAATCAATGATCCTTATATAATTTTAATTTCTTTTAAATTTCATTAAGATAAATCTAAGTTGGAATACATATCCTAATATTTAATACTTATAATAACTATTTTATTCAGAATTAAAAAAATAATATATGTATAAGAACATTCTGTTATAGTCCTAATTTATTTTAAATCCTAATCCTAATAAGTAATAATAATTATTTTATTCGGAGTTAAAAAAATGTATAATAAAAGTTTGTTACAATCCTAGCTTATTTCAAATCCTAATATGCAGGATTCATACATTAGTTTTATCCTAATCTTTTATAACAATAATATTTTTATATAATTGATTAATATATCCTATTTATCAATTTGAGTATGATTAAAATAAATAATATTTTATTTTCAAAAGGTAACATGCAAGTAATTGATAATTCCTATTGAAAAGACAAGTAATTATTTTTAGTAATAATATATTTTGAATCTAAATAAGATTAATATTTACTTTTTAGTAATAAGTATGATTAAAAGAAAATAAAATTTATCTTATAACTTTGTTATATAAGGTAACAAAAATTAAATAGGATTAAATTTATAAGCATATTTACACAATCATATTTTTTATTATGATTAAAATAAATAATAATTTCTTTCTAATAGATAATGTAGAAATAAACATAATTTCTTTTTAAATACAATTTTTTCATAGTAAAAAAAATTGAAACGAATCATATTTTTAAAAAATTGATAATATGTTATTTATAAAAGGCAATGTACAAGTATAATTAAAAAATCATATTTAAAAAATAAATGTATTATCTTTTATCATAGAAAAAAATAAAGCAATGAATTCAATTGTGTCGAAAAAAAATTATACTAAAGAATTCAATTTGAGTTGAAAATACTTAATTATTTAATAAAAATAATTTAATCGGAAGTTGGGTCTTGGTAGTTTTAAATTGAATTTTAAACTTTTCAAAGTAGAATAATTTATTTATGGAATTTAAATACTAATAAATTAATTTTGATAATTATTAATAATTATAATATTTCAATAATATACTATATATTTTTTATAATAACTGTCATCCGTGCATCGCACGAAATTTAGGACGAGTTAAATATAAGGATAAAAGTAACGTATGAACCAAGACTTTTATTTGTCTATTTTATTGTGATTAGGATTATTATTATTTTTTCTCGTGTAATAGATATATTTAACATAGTATAAGTTCATATCTGATTTTTTTAAACTAACCTTAGTTTTCATTTGTATATAGTCTACACATAGACCTTAGTCTATTTCCAGTTTTGAAAGGTTTACGCCTATACCTTAATCTTTTGCATTACGTGATTAGAGTCTAATAAATTAGTTAGTTAATTACACTCCCATAATTTCACATCACACAACAAAGCATTTTTAGCATCACCGTTATAACCAATTTCTTTAAATTATTTAGTCGGCATCACTTGAGCGCCGAATTAGTGTTGCACATTTTGAGATGCTACTTTGTATTGAAGATTAATTATTTTTTCGGTGACAATGTGGCATCTAATTAGCATCATGTCATTTCGTGATGCTAAAAAACTTACCTAAAATCTCTAAACACTCCTTTCATTTTAACGTTTTACCACTCGTCTCCGCCATTGTTGCTTTCGCCTCTCCGCATGTGTCGCTATGACGTCCCCATTGCTCTAGCATCATCACCTTATTAATTTAACTAGACTTGGAATGAAAGCTTTGTATATATATATATATATATATATAGAGAGAGAGAGAGAGAGAGCTCCTTTTGTGGTTATTTTCTTGCTTTTTTCCCTCTAACCTTTCGATTTTGAGGGTTTTTTCGATTTTGGGGGTTTTTGTCATCTTCCCACTCCCGCTCTTGCCAAAAAATTTGCAGATCTATGCCTCCAGCAAAGTGACCTCCGGCTGTGACCTCTGGTGCTGGGTGACGCCTGTGCCTTGGCTGAGTGACCCTCCGGCAAATCGACCTCCGGTGCTGGGTGACGCCTGCGCCTCAGCTGAGGCCTTCGATTGTGACCTCCGGTGCTAGGTGACGCCTTCACCTCGACTGAGTGACCTTCTGGCTATGACCTCCGGTGCTAGGTGACGCCTGCGCCTCCGTGAGCAACCTCGTGAGCTCTGGCTGTGCTCCACCTCAGATCGATGCGCTCTGTGTAACATTCCAGACCAGCGTGTAATATTGTCCACTCTGGGCCTCAGCCCACACGATTTTCTCAAAACGCGTCACACCTAGTGAAGGACATATTTCCATATATACCCAGCATCTCTCCCGTGACTTATGCATGTGAGACTAATCCAAGGCATGCCCCATGCATCCTTCCCCCCTTAGGGGACTCAACGCCCTCGTTGAGTGACCGCACCCCACCATGCATAGAGGTCCACGCGGAGTGGCTCTGGTACCATATGTAACATTCCTGACCAGCATGTGATATTGTCCACTCTGGGCCTCAACCCACACGATGCACAACTAGAAACTAGACAAAATTTAGGCGTAGACTATGCACAACTAGAAACTGGACAAGATTTAAGCGTAGACTATGCACAACTAGAAACTGGACAAGGTCTAGGCGTAGACTATGCACTCCTCACTTCACTGAACTATAAGTGCACAAATCAGAGTAGTAGACTCGAATGTTGTATCCACAGTGATTTGAAATTTGAGATTCACTAACTAATCTAAATTAATCTTAGACTAGAAGGGTTAAAATAACAACTAAGTAAATGGGAAAGATAAAAGAAGATTGGAAGCCTTAAAGTAGATTTACACTTAACGACAAGTTCTCTTAGAAATGTGGTTCATCTAATATTCTGCTATGGATGGATTAGAACAACATAACAGTAATAATCATAAGATTTAACCTATAAAAACTGCTCTCACAGTAATACTCTCATATGAACATTAGTTAGTTGATTCAACAAAGGTTCAATTGATATCAAAATATCCTAAAACTTTTAGTTCATTGCATAGATAGAATCAGATCTATAAACTAATGCTAATGCTCTTGATTTATTTCTATATAATAAGGGAATCTAACATTAACCTCTCAGTTGTCATTTCAATATCATATTCACATTAACAAAAGCTACTTGGATGCATCAAACATCATAATGATAGATTGGATTAGAAAATCAAGTTAATGTTCTTGACTCATTTCTCAAAAATCACAAATGAAATCAAATTCAAAAACTAATTGCTAATGCTCTTAGTTCATTCCTGAACAACAAGGGAATCTAAAGTCAGCCTCTCAATTGTCATTTCAATATGAGATTCACAATAATAAGAAGTTAAAGGATGCATTCAGATATAAGCATGGATTAGAACCAAAAAAGCAAATGCTAATGCTCTTGACTCATTTCTGAGTAAGAAAAGAACCACACATCAACTTCTCAATTGTCATTTTAAAACAAAATTCACATCAACAGAAAATTGATTCAAGGGCATTCAAGACTATACTAATATCAGTGATCATCCATCCATAAACAAAAATTAGACTACTACCTATCATAAGAGAACTAAGATTTAGCTCCTCATAAATGTTGAAATCAATACAAAATAGATGAGGAACATAATAAATAACATTCTTGAAGTATCTTTCTGGCTGCTTCTTCTCCTTCCTTTAGCTCCAAGGTGCAAATCGTTGAGAATGGCATAAGACCCCTAATTCTTCCTCAACATCACCCTTTTATATGGCATTATCATCATCATTTAATCCTCACCAGAAGTTTCTATTCCTTATGATTTTGACCTGTCCTCTGGCCCCCTCTTCTTTCAAAAAGATTCCTCTTTGCATGCTTTGATAGCTTGCAATTTTGTGCCCCCTCTCTCTCTCTTCCTTTCTAGCAAGATTGTTTATCTTTTATGCTTGATTTGGAGGCTGAATTAGCAAGAACAACAAGTATCAGTTCCTCAAATAAAAATTACACAAAATAAGAACTAAATCAACATATAAAAAAGTTTAAATGTGCAAGTGTAAGATAATATTATGCCGAGAAGATAATTGCATGTAGATTAAGTATAATTATTAGAATATGAACATTTCAGGGCTTATATGCATATGAATTAAGACGGAAAAGAGCAAAATTTTAGTATAACCAGCTGTTATCATAGTGACTCTACATTAGTGTCGCCAAAATGTGACGCTAATTTGATCACTAGCTGATCATATTAGGTTTTCACTCCATTTACACTTAATTTCATATGTATCGAGCCCCAAAAATTGCCTACATTTGATTAATTATGCCTAGAATTCATGCATTTGTGACCACTAGCTGACCATGCTCATATTATACTCATTTTATATTCAATTTGATGTGCACAGAAGTTCTGAATTGCTCTTATTTGCAAGGTTATCATTTCTGTGCCAAGTTATCATCTTTTGGGCAAAGTTATCATTTCAATGTGCAAAGTTATCATTCTTGCATAACACCAATCTGCAGTGGTTAATTGAGTTGATTTTTAGTTGTTATTTTGTCCTAATCCCCTGCTGTTCTTGCTGTGCTGAATTATTCATATTTGGACAATCATGATTTAATGTGCACAAAGTTATCATTTCGGTGCATAAAGTTATCATTTATGTGCAAGGATTTCATTTTTGCATAACACCAAACTTCATTTAACAATGGAGCTGATCTTAGTAGCTGTCATAATCCTTATTTGTTTAATTTTTATTTGAGGACCTTGATGCTTGCTGTTCTTGCCCTTCTAGCAGGTAATACAAGTCTGAAATCTGCTGGAAAAGGTGGGGGGGGGGGGGGGAGAACACTGCTAGCTGCCCAAAAAGCAGATAGAATCTGCTGGAATTTCAGGACCACAGGACAGGCGGTTTGAATCAGAAGAATGGAACATTCTAATTTGTATCCAAGGGGGATTAAGGGCCATTTCAAAGCTGAGAAACCTGGAGAAGGAAGGGAAAGCCTCCATTCTGCAAGGGCTGCTGGACCAAGAAGCCAAGGAGGAGCTGAAGTGGAGCTGCTGCAATCTGCATTCCAATCGACAGTTTTCTGATTTCAGAATGCTTTGTATCCGTTTCTCAATCTGTTTTGTATCAATCTTTGTAATTATGATGCGCTAAATTCCAGCTCTCCTAGGATAGGGTAGTAATCTAGTTCTAGTTATGGATGGAGTATGAACAATGTTGATTTTCTTCTCTGATGTCAAAACCATTCTGATATTCTGATTTTTTATTTCTTTTGGAATCTGTTTTGTCATTGTGAAGCCCTGATTTAATCAGCAACTGAGAGGTTGATTTATGTTCTTCTTGATGTTAAAAAATGAATCAAGATGCAATGATAATTGTCAGATTTCAATCTGTGATTAAGTGCCTAATGCTTCCAATTAACTAGTGTTGATGTGGACTTCATTTGCAATTGCAACTGAGAAGCTGATTTTAAGTCCCATTGATGTTTAGAGATAATCCAAGAATCATTTACATTAGTATTTCATTTAACTACATTCCTGATTAGTTAGTTGAATCAATTGTCCCATTATTATCAAGGTCAATTAATGTTGACACCATTTCAGGCCTTGTGAATTGCCAAATCTGAGAAGATTTCGGCCAAATCAGTAAAGAGCCAAAACTTATGCTTAATGATAACCTGATATCAGTAAGGATCCTCTTCTTATTCAACTTAGCTAATCATTCATATGAGAATATGATAATTGGCTTGATTTAATTATGCTGTGATAACAACCTTTTTTTCAAATTGAGTCAGAATTGATATATATTGATGAATTGTTCTAATCCATAACTGAATTAGATGAACCTCATTCCTAGGAGAATCTCCCATTAATTGTTAATCCCTTTTAGTTCTTAGCTTAGTAATTAAATTTCAGTCCATATCAATTACCAAAACACCAAAAACAGTTATCCCTTAGCCAAAGTTCAAATCTGTTTTCATTTCTCTTCATTACATTATTTTAGCTACTTAGTCTAGAATTAGTCTAGATTAGATTAGTGAGTCTTTAGCCCTCAATCACCGTGGATACGACACTTGAGTCTACTACAATTGATCTATGCACTTGCAGGTAGAGTGAGTTGAGGAGTTTGATCATATTTCATAAAACTTCATTTTACCCCAATTCTGGCCTATAATTCAGCAAGTTATCATTACTCCACACAATTTACAACAAGTTTTTGGCACCGTTGCCGGGGATTTGAGACTAATTAGATTAACTTAGGTAGTTTATATTAGTTTTAGACAAGTTATCATTCCCAATTTTAGCCTAGTTTTTAGTTTTTGCAAGTTATCATTCTGAATTCTGAATTTCTGTCTAGTTTTCTTTCTTTTCTGAATTTGATACTTTTGATTCCAATTTATGCAGGATTCAGACAATCAAGAAGAGTTATACTTATCTAATCCTGAACCTGAGAGAAGATTCAATAGAAGAAGAAGGTTGCAAAGAGAACAAAGAAGGAGAAGAATTTTTTAGGAAGAGGTCAACAATCAAACCATGGTTGCTCCTAGGACATTGAAGGACTGTTATTCACCTAGTAAGAGGACAACTTGTGGATGGAGCTATAGCACCTGCTGTGACCTTTGAGTTGAATCCAGCACTTGTCACAATGATTGGGCAACACCAATTTGCTGGATTGGGAATTGAAGACCCAGCGCTACACATTGACAATTTCAAGGAGATGTGCAGCACTGTCCATTTCCATAACACCACTATGAATGTTGTTTACATGAGGCTATTTCCTTTTTCACTCAAGGATAAAGCTAAGATTTGGTACAAGTCCCTTACACCTGAAGAAATTGCAACTTGGGAGTCCATTGTGCATCTCTTCTTATTTGAATTTTCCCCCCTAGCAAGACTGATAACTATAGGGATCAGATTGCTAGATTCTACCAATTGGATCAAGAAAACATATGTGATGCATGGCAAAGACTCCAAAGTCTATTGAGGGCATGTCCACACCATGGATTTGAGAAATGACAATTGATCAACTATTTTCACAAAGGATTAAACTATCCTAGCAAAGTGGCATTGGACACTGTTGTAGGAGGGATTTTTGCCTCCAAAAACATTGATGAAGCATACCAGCTGATTGAGAACATTGTCAAGAACCATCATTTCCTCACTCATGATAGAACAAGAAGGCCATCAACTAATAACCAAGTGAACAACATTTCTGTCCAGATTAAAGAAGTTTTGCAAAAGGCCTTAGGAAAAGCTGAATTTATCTTCTAATGTTAACAAGGCATCCAATTATGAAACCAGATGTGATGTATGTGGAAATCAAGGCCATGTTACTAAGAGTTGCAATCTGATTATGCAACAATATGAATAATCCATTGACCAAGTGAATGCTTTGGCAAACTATGGAATGAAGCCCCCTGCTGAATACTACACATCTGAAAACAGAAATCATTCCTACTTGTCATACAAAGCCAATCATTATCAGGCACCTCCAATGCTGAATTCAAATTGGCAGTCCAAGATTTTGCCAAGGAATCAACCCCTTCCTTATAGTCAACCTCCAAATGTCCAAATGCAAAGACCTCCATATGAGCAACAAGTTCAAGCCTCTCAAATGTCAAAAATGGAGGAGTTGCTGCAAACAATTTTGAAGAAGCAAGAGAAGCAGGCAGAAACAATGCAGAAATTGACTTCTGGATATGAAACTTTAAGTGCCCATCAAAAGGTACTTGAGAGTCAAATTGCTCAATAAGCTAGCACCTCAACTAGGCCACCAGTGTTTTTTCTTGGACAACCAGAAATCAATCCTAAGGAACAAGTTCAAGTTGTCCAGCTCAGAAGTGGAAGGATCATTGAAGAACCAATGAGGCATGTTGAGGACAATTCAGTTAGAGCAGAGTCAAATTCAAAGCTTGCAGAAGGACTAGCTAAAGAAATTTTGGTGGAAAACAAGAACAAGAACAAGAACCTTCAAAATGAAGCCAAGGCTAGAGTTTTTGATCCTGTGCCATTCCCACAAAGACTGATCAAAGCTAGGCAGGATCAACAGTATGGGAGATTTTTGGAAATTCTGAAGAAATTATACATCAATGTGCCCTTTGTGGAGGCAATTCAGGAAATGCCATCATATGCAAAGTTCCGCAAGGAGGTTCTGACCAAGAAAAAGAGAATCGTGGAGCATGAAACCATAGCCCTGACTGAAGAAGTCTCAGTCATAATTCAGAATAAACTCCCTCCCAAATTGAAGGATCCAGGAAGTTTTTCAATTCATTGTGAAATTAGGAATAGGAAAATTTAGAGGGCAATGTGTGACTTAGGAGCATCTGTCAGTGTAATCCTTTTGTCATTGTGCAGGAAGCTAGAGGTTGGAGATATGAAGCCCACCAACATGTCCTTGCAGCTAGCTGACAGATCTATCAAGTATCCACATGGAATTCTTGAAGACATACCCCTGAAAGTTGGAAAGTTCTACATTCCTATAGATTTTGTAGTACTTGACATGGATGAGGACCTGAACACCCCAATTTTGTTGGGAAGACTCTTCCTAGCCACTGCAGGAGCTGTTATAGATGTCAATGAAGGTAGATTGACATTTCAAATTGGAGAGGACAAGATAGAGTTCAATCTAGCTCAAGTTATCAGTAGCCACAATTTTCAGCAGGAAGACTTTGAAGATGGGCAACTCAATTAGATAGTGGAGCAAGTTTCTGCAATAATTCCAATTGAAGACCCTTTGCAAAGATGCCTTATGTTTGATCACTTGAAGGAATTAGAAGATCCAGAAGCTAAGGCATGTCAATCTATGATGAATTCATTCAAACTAGCCGACAAAATAAAAATTCAGAATGTAGTGCAGGAGGTTTTCACTACTAAATTCCAGACCAGTTCAACGAAGGAAAATTCTTCTAAATTGGAGCTGAAACCTCTTCCTAGCAATCTGAAGTATGAATTCCTGAGAGAGAATTCCACATTTCCAGTAATTATCAATGCCAATTTACCCCAAGAGCAAGTCCAAGAGCTACTGAAGAGACTGAAATTATACAGGGAGGTAATTGGCTACTCAATTGAAGATATCAAGGGAATTAATCCTTCAATTTGCATGCACAGAATTCCCATGGAAGATAATTACAAGCCTTCAATTGAATGCCAAAGGAGATTGAACCCTGTTATGAATGAGGTTGTAAAGAAAGAAGTGCTCAAAATCTTGAATGCTGGAATCATTTACTCAATTTCAGATAGTGAGTGGGTTAGTCCAGTTCAAGTTGTGCCAAAGAAGGGTGGAATCACAGTGGTGAAATCAGATTCAGATGAGTTGATTCTTATCAAAACAGTGACTGGATGGAGAATGTGAATAGATTTCAGAAAATTGAATAAGGCAACCAGGAAGGATCACTTTCCACTCCCTTTTATTGATCAAATGCTAGAAAGATTAGCCAAGCATTCTCACTTCTGTCACTTGGATGACTATTCAGGCTTTTTACAGATTCCAATCCATCCACAAGATTAAGACAATACCACTTTCACTTGTCCATATGGGACATTTGCCTATAAAAGGGTGTCATTTGGTTTGTGCAATGCCCCTGCTGCATTTCAGAGGTGCATGATGTCCATCTTTTCATATTTCATTGAAGATATTATGAAAGTGTTCATGGATGATTTTTCAGTCTATGAGGATTCCTTTGAAGGCTGTTTGGAGAATTCGACAAAAGTGTTGCAAAGATACAAGAATCTAACTTGATTCTGAATGGGGAAAAATGCGATTTCATGGTTCAAGAGGGAGTTGTCTTAGGCCACATTGTATCCAACAGAGGAATTGAAATGGACAAAGCCAAGATCAAAGCAATTGAGAAGTTGCCACCTCCAAAGAATGTAAAGGCAGTGATGAGTTTTCTAGACCATGCTGGATTTTACAGAAGATTCATAAAGAATTTTTCAATGATAACCAGACCCTTCACAAAGTTACTAGCAAAGGATGCTGAATTTAATTTTGATGAAGATTGTTTGAAGGCCTTTAATCAGCTGAAGCAAGTCCTCATATCAGCTCCAATTGTGCAACCATCAGATTGGTCATTACCATTTGAAATAATGTGTGATGCATCTTATCAAGCAGTGGGGGCAGTCCTAGGCCAAACCAAGGACAATGAGCATTATGTTATCTGTTATGCCAGCAAAACCTTGGATGAAGCTCAAATCAATTATGCCACCACTGAAAAGGAATTATTGACTGTGGTGTTTGCATTTGACAAGTTTAGATCCTATCTAGTTGGAGCCAAAGTAATTGTGTACACTGACCATCAAGATGTGAGACACCTATTTAGCAAGAAAGAATCAAAACCAAGGTTGATCAGATGGATTTTATTGCTGCAAGAATTTGATGTAAAGATCAGGGATAAAAGAGGCACTGAAAATTTAGTGGCTGACCATTTGTCTAGGATGGAAGGAATTCAGGAATTTCCAACAATTCCTATTAATGATTCATTCCCTGATGACTTCCTAATGGCTATATTAGCTACTCCAGCCCCATGGTATGCTGACATTGTGAATTATTTGGCTTGTGGGATCATTCCATCTGATTATTCATATCAGCAGAAGAAGAAATTCTTCCATGACATAAAAGATTATTATTGGGATGATTCATTTGTGTTTAAGAAATCTCCTGATGGGATGTTTAGAAGGTGTGTGCTAGAAGCTGAATTCAAGGACATTTTGCATGAATGCCACTCATCACCCTATGGAGGACATGGTGCTACTCAGAAAATAACTGCTAAGGTCCTCCAATTAGGTTTCTATTGACCTACTCTATTCAAGGATGCCCACATGTATGTCAAGAGCTGTGATGTATGCTAAAGAGCAGGGTCAATATCCAGAAGGAATGAAATGCCACAGAATGGAATTTTAGAAGATGAGATTTTTTATGTTTGGGGAATTGACTACATGGGCCCCTTTCCTATTTCATTTGGATACAAATTCATATTATTGGCTGTTGATTATGTATCCAAGTGGATAGAGGCAATTCCCACAGTAGCTGCTGATTCCAAGGCAGTTATCAAAATGTTCAAGGAAATCATTTTTCCAAAGTTTGGAGTGCTAAGGGTAATTATCAGTGATGGATGCAGCCACTTTATAGAAAGGAGTTTTGAGAATCTTCTGAGCAAATATGGGGTCAAGCATAAAGTTTCAACAGATTATCACCCACAAACAAATGGCCAAGCTAAAATATCAAATAGGGAGATCAAGGCCATTTTGGAGAAGATTGTTTCATTAACTAGGAAAGATTGGAGTAGCAAGCTGAATGATGCACTTTGGACCTATAGGACAGCCTATAAATCTCCAATTGGTGTCTCCCCATACAAATAGGTTTATCAAAAAACTTGCCACTTGCCAATTGAGCTCAAGCACAAAGCATATTGGGTTGTCAAGGTGCTGAATTTTGATATGCATTCTTGTGGACAGAAAAGGCTCTTGCAGCTGGATGAATTAGATGAGATTACGCTCAATGCCTACCATAATTCTGAATTCTACAAGGAGAGGACAAAGAGATGGCATGACAGTAGGATCTTGAAGAAAGAATTCAAAGTTGGAGACCTTGTCTTGTTGTACAACTCAAGGCTTAAACTCTTTCCTGGAAAATTGAAATCAAGATGGTGTGGACCATTCAAAGTCCACAAAGTTTATCCCTTTGGAGCTGTGGACATTGAGAATGATAACTCTGATATATTCAAGGTTAATGGACAGAGACTAAAGTTATATAACTCCACAGCAATGAATTCAGTTAAGGAAGTGTTGATATTGACAGATCCATTAGAATTGCCTAGCTGAACTCAAATGCAACAATGTCTAGCCTAAGACATTAAAGTAGGGTGCTTCTTGGGAGGTAACCCAAGCCATTTCATATCTAATTTTCTTTATTTTGCAGGAATAATTCAGAGAGGAATCAGAACCACCCCTGACCTTTTACCTAGGGAGTATTCCTAAACCCAATTCTAATTTTTCTCACTAAAATGCCACTGATAACTGATATTAACTTATAGTTCATGCTTTAATTATCATAATGATATATGACTTATCACTCATATCAGTTATCCACATCTACCATTGCTAAATTTTAGTGCATTTCAGTGCATTGTTAAATTATGCGTTCCAAAACTGATCATTGCAGTTTTCTGATATGGCATTTAATATTTTGCTAATCATTCTCCAATTCTCTGCAGAATTGATTGCATATTAGGAAAAATTAATCACACAAGCCTCTGGTTGACATGAAGGAACCAAATGAAGCAATACACAATTGCACAATTTCGAGAATTAAACACCTCCCAACTCTCTCCCTTGCCTATATTTTTCACCATTGAAGACAGTGCTGGAAATAAGTTTGGAGGAGGAAACCTGGTGCATTTTTAAACTTTACACCATGTTTTTAATTCATTTTAATGCTCATATCATAATTATCACCAGGTTATCATTGTTTTTATCAGGTTATCATTTTTATCACTAGTTATCAGTATATTCAACAAATTATCACTAGTTATCACTGATATTGGCCAACTCAATTCTTGTTGTCACTTTAACTTCAAAATGGGTGAAATACCATAATATGACAGCCACTACACTCCAACACCAAGTAGTCAATTTGGCTATTAGTCTTTTTGCTTCAATCAGTTCACTTTTTCAGATGCATTTGAACTCAAATTTCAGCTGAAATTTTTTTTTTGTGGGTAACACTAACTGGTACTCATGGATTGGTTAGAATATAGAAGATGTCTAGAATGGAATCAAGGCTCTTGCTGCCATGTTAAATAGGAAAACTTGACTATTTGCATTAAGTGATCTAAACCTTACTTGAGTTTGAACTATTGCTCACTTCATGAACAGAACAAAAAAAATGGAGAAAAAGAAAAAGTGAAAAGTTGCATTTCTGCATTGCATGCATGCATGAATAAAGAGAGTCAAATTTTAAAAGGAATCTCTCCTGAATAAAATCAGGATTTTTATCCTGTGACTAGCATGAATAAAAATCAGGTTTCAACTTGCTTACTTGCATCAGCATGAATAAAAGTCAGGTTTCAAACCTGTTTAAGCAGTGCACAAATCTGTTCATGAAGAGATTTATAGTTCAACCTTTTTAGTAAAGTTGACAATTCCTGAAATTCAAATTAGTTACTGCTAGTACTTTTTTCATGGTTTAAATTTGCTTTAGCCTCTGTGGTTCCTTAGCTAGAAATTGAGTTTTAGAAAGAATGGGGTGTTGGCAAGGTGAGAAACTCATTTGACTTCAATCAGCTGAATCTAAATTCATTTGTGAACTGTTTAATTCAAGCCTTGTTCTTAATATCTGAATGTTTTACTTGAGGACAAGCAAAAGAATAAGCTTGGAGGAGTTTGATCACTAGCTGATCATATTAGGTTTTCACTCCATTCACACTTAATTTCATATGTATCGAGCCCCTAAAATTGCCTACATTTGGTTAATTATGCCTAGAATGCATGCATTTGTGACCACTAGCTGACCATGCTCATATTATACTCATTTTATATTCAATTTGATGTGCACAGAAATTCTGAATTGTTCTTATTTGCAAGGTTATCATTTCTGTGCCAAGTTATCATCTTTTGGGCAAAGTTATCATTTCAATGTGCAAAGTTATCATTCTTGCATAACACCAATCTGCAGTGGTTAATTGAGCTAATTTTTAGTTGTGATTTTGTCCTAATCCCCTGCTGTTCTTGCTGTGCTGAATTATTCATCTTTGGACAATCATGATTTAATGTGCGCAAAGTTATCATTCCGGTGCATAAAATTATCATTTATGTGCAAGGATTTCATTTCTGCATAACACCAAACTTTATTTAACAATGGAGCTGATCTTAGTAGTTGTACTAATCCTTATATGTTTAATTTTTATTTGAGGACCTTGATGCTTGCTTTTTTGTTCTTGCCTTTCTAGCAGGTAATACAAGTCTGAAATCTGCTGGAAAAGGTGGGGGGGGGGGGGACCACTGCTAGCTGCCCAAAAAGCAGATGGAATTTGCTGGAATTTCAGAACCACAGGACATGTGGCTTGAATCAAAAGAATGGAACATTCTGATTTGTATCCAAGGGGGATTAAGGGCCATTTCAAAGCTGAGAAACTTGGAGAAGGAAGGGAGAACCTCCATTCTGCAAGGGTTGCTCACTACAAGAAAATTAGCGATTAGCGACGCAATGTAGCGCCTCCAAAAACTGTGACGCTATATAGACGCCACTAGCGCCTCCATTGTGTCTACTTCGTGTCACGAGAATCAGACGCGACTTGCCTCTCGATAGCATCTCATTCGCATCTTCTTAGCTACTCAGCGGTTTGACGTTAACTCTAGCGCAATCGAGACGTTACGTATACACTATTATTTCGCGCTACGAATCGCAAATGCGTGACAGCACCTAGCGTCGTTCTGGCGTCGACCACTTTAGACACAACACTAGCGTCTTAGGTCTGAAGACTCTAAAGAGACGCTATATGGCATCTCAAACAAAGGAGACGCTAATGAGACGCTACTGTATATATTTAAATACTATATTATATATACTATATGTCAATGAATAAATTCAATAAATATTATATTAGTATTAATTACACAATTATCAACATATTATCAATAGCATAGTATCAACATAAATATGTATTAATTACACAATTATATATATATGTATTTTTACATGATAAGAGTGTTCCTAAATATATAATTTGTTACCTATATTATTTATGTTATCTATACATATAATATATATAATATCTTAATTATGCATATATTATTATATACTTAGTCATGGGATTACGATGGTTGATTAAGTGAGTGATATTTTAGCGTCACAGTAGACACTCAATAGCGTCCACCTAGCGTTTAACGAGAGCTGCAGCTTGTGTCGACGCTATGATGACACTATGGGCGTCTCTCTAGTGTTGCATGTTCGAGACGCCATATTGTTTGAGATGCTAGTTCGGCGCTACGGTGTCGCTAAATGAATTTAACGACTCAATGGCGTCTGTATTGCGCCTCCTAAGCCGATTTTTTACACCTCGCTCAATCGGGCACATATAGACATATAAATACGCGTATATGCTAATACTTATATATAATAAGTGCATATATACATATTATTATAACCTAATCTGACACATAAACAAATACACATATATATATTCACTTCGAATACGTATACATATACATGTTATCTATATATATGACTCGCACATGTATAGACATATACATACACATATATATTTATAATACATATAGACGAAACACATTGTTGTAACTTAATCTCTCACACGTAGACATATATATACATACGCAAATATTACATATGTATATATATACACACACAATTGTGTTATATACACATATACATACATATTTATAATTTTGTATACATACATGATAGATTATCGGAAGAAAATAAAATAATTGGAACGGGGCATAATGCGATGAGGCATTACATTGATAAATAAAATTTCATACATACTAAAAAAATTTGAAAAAAACTTTTAATGAGCGTCTCAATGACGTCGCGATGATGAGACGCTACACCATTGAGACGCCCCGATGACGCTATGGTGTCGCTATGTTATCTTAGCAACACATTAGATTCTCTATAGCGCCGCTCTAGCCGAATTGTGACAGTGTCCCGCCTACATGGCATCTACGTAGCGTCTCGTTTCTTTGTGACGCTAAAAAATTACTTAAATCCCTAACCCCTCTTCTTCGTTTTCACTTTTACTGTTTACCATCGTCCCGCCCGACTCACCGCGACGCCCGACCTCCGACGCCCGACCTCCGACGCACTCCACTACCTCCTCCGCCCTTTGCCCGACATCTGATGCCCGACGACCGCCCTCCACCGCCGCCGTCCGCCATTCGCCACCGCTGCCGCCATTCGCCACCGCCGCCCTTCGCCTCCGCCGCCCTCCGCATTCGACCGCCGCCCTTCGCATTCGACCCCTCCCTCCCCGACGCCCGCCCTCCACCGCCGCCGCCCCCTTCGGCTCCGCCGCCCTCCGCATTCGACCGTCGCCCTCCGCATTCGACCGCCGCACTCCGTGTTCAACTGCCGCCCTTTGCCTCGTCCTTCTCCTCCCTCTGCGTTCGCTGTCGCCCTCCTCATTCCGCTGTCGCCCTTCGCCTCCTCATCCTCCTTCCTCCGCCTCCACTGCCCTCCATCGCCGCCGCAGGGTGCCTCCGCCGCCGCCTCGTCCGCCCTCCGCCTCCACCGCCGCCCTTCGCGTCCACCGCCGCCTCGTCCGCCCTCCGCCGCGTCCTCCCTCCATCGTCACCTCCGTCCGCATTCGCCGCCACTGCCCTCCGCCTCCACCGCCGTCTCGGCCGCCCTCCGCCCTTCGCCTCCACCACCCTCCGCCTCCACCGCCGCCCTTCGTGTCCACCGCCGCCTTGTCCGCCCTCCGTCGCGTCCTCCCTCCACCGCCACCGACGTCCGCCTCCGCCGCCACTGCCCTCCGCCTCCACCGCCATCTCAGCCGCCCTTCGCCGTCCTCCGGTTAAGAAGGTACTAGCCCGCCATCATGTAAATTAAGTTAATTATTAATGCATGAAGTTAAATTAAGTTAATTATTAATGCATGAAGTTAAATTAAGTTAATTATTCATGTTAAGTTAAGTATTACTTATTCATGTTATTATCATGTTAAATTAAGTAGCACTTAAGTTAATTATCATCTCTTTGGATCAAGTTAGTATTACTTATTAAGTATAATATGAAGTATCATCTCTTAGGAATTAAGTTAAGTATTACTTATTCATGTTATGAATTAAGTTAAGTAGTACTTAAGTTAAGTATTACTTAAGTTAAGTTAACTTATGTTAATTGTTAAGTTAACTTATGAACTAATTCATGTACTTCCACATTCTTGGTGATAAAATGAGATTATGATTCGACGATGAAGTACTTGAAACATGTGATTTTGGACTTAATTCGTAAGTTCAAAATCACACATTTCAAGTACACGAATTTGATTACTTGGCTTAATGTTCTCCATTACAGAAATGATAAAACCAGATCGTAGTTGGAAGGGTAAACATGGTGTCATAATTAAAGAATATAAGGATGATGTTGATGAATTCATTAATGTGGTATATCAAAATGAAGATGTTGCTTCTTTATATGGCGAAATCTTATGTCCATGCCGGAAGTGCAAATGTTATAAGTGGAAAGTAAGATATGATGTGCAGAAGAATTTATATTACAACGGTTTCTTACTTACATACACCAATTGGTTCTTTCATGGCGAAGAAAGATGGGCTAAAGAAACAAGTAATGTAGATACCGTTGTGGGCGACTCGAGCAATCCGTACAGGGACATGATACGAGATACAATGTTAGGAGAAAATATTGGCGAAACATCGATTGAAGAAGACCCGAATCCTTCGGCTTCTAAGTTTTATAATCTTCTCAAAGAGGCAGATGAACCTTTATGGGATGGATGCGTGAAGCAAACTACACTTTCTGCAGTGGCACAACTAATGAATTTAAAATCAGAATTTAATATGAGCGAAAGTTGTTTTGACCGGATGCTTGCCATTATTAAGACTATGCTTCCAGTTTTCGAGAAATTACCGGAAAATTTTTACAAGTGCAAACGGTTGATGAGAGATTTAGGGTTGAAATATCAGAAGATTGATGCATGCTGCAATCATTGCATGTTGTACTACAAGGAAAACAACTCACTTATGAGTTGTTTTATTTGTGGCGAGCCCATATTCAAGCCAAAAAAGAATTCTCAAAGTTCGAAAAAAAATGTGGCAAATGCAATATTTAGATACTTTTCGATTGTTCCAAGATTACAACGACTATTTCTTTCTGAAAAAACTGCATCATTTATGAGGTGGCACAGAGAAGGGGCACGTGAAGATCAAAATTCAATTAGACATCCTTCGGATGCGGAGGCATGGAGATGATTTGATGTACTTCATCCGGATTTTTCTGCAGAATCACGCAATGTTAGATTAGGACTTTGCACCGATGGCTTCAACCCATTTGGCTCATAGAGTACTGCTTATTCATGTTGGTTTATTTCTATGACATCATATAATTTGCCTCCAATCATGTGTATGAGATGAGGGAATATATTGCTTACCTGTATCATCCCAGGTCCTCGATCTCCTAGTAAAAGTTTAGATATTTACTTAAGACCTTTGATTGACGAACTCAAGATGTTGTGGGAGGATGGCGTGGTTACCTATGACAAATCTAAAAAGCAAAATTTCATTATGAGTGATTGTCATAGGATGTTTCTGCCATTGGAGAATTTGATGCGCCGTGATCGAAACACATTTAAAAAGAATACATCCGAGAACACTTTGTGTCCAACTCATTTGACAGGAAAAAAATTGCTAGAGCAAGTAAACAAGCTTAGTAAAGTCTCATTCGGACTGAAGGCTGGTACTTATAAGCAAATTGGGTTTGGAAGTGAACATAATTGGGAGAAAATAAGTATTTTTTTGGAGTTGCCTTATTGGTTTTCAAACTTGGTACGCCATAACTTGGACGTTATGCATGTGGAGAAGAACATATTTGACAATATCTTCAACACTATTATGGATGTTAAAGGAAGAACAAAAGATAGCATATAGGCTCGCGAAAACATGAAATTAATATGCAAAAGATCAGAGTTAGATATCATTCATCTTCAAAATGGTAAATGCAAAAAGCCAAAAGCTACTTATGTCTTGAGCAATGATCAAAGAAAAGTGATTTTCGAATGGGTAAAGCAATTGAAATTCCCCGACGGATATGTATCAAACATATCTTGTTGTTTTAACTTGGACAATGGGAAGATACACGGGATGAAGAGTCATGATTGTCATATTTTTATGCAAAGGCTGCTTCCAATTGCCTTTAAAGAACTTTTGCCAAAGGCCATCTGGGAGGTATTAACAGAATTGTCTATGTTCTTTAAAGAGCTTTGTACATCCATCGTTCGGAAAGAAGACATATCTCGGTTAGAGGCTTCTATTGTGATTACCGTGTGCAAGGCTGAGAAGATATTTCCACCTTCTTTCTTTGATGTGATGGAACATTTGATTGTACATCTTCCATATGAAACAAAAATTGCTGGTCCGGTTCAGTATCGATGGATGTATCCTTTCGAAAGGTGCATGTTATATTTGAAAAGGAAGGCGAAGAATAAGGCAAAAATTGAAGGCTCCATATGTGAAGCATATTTCATTGAGGAGGTGTCAAACTTCACTTCAAAATACTGTGAGCCAAACATACAATCACGACACCCAAGTTCCAAGAAACGGTGATGGTGGTGAAGGAGAAGTTGACATGAATATTCTATCCTTCTTCAAGTACCCATGTCGACTTCTTGGTGTAGGACGCAAAGTTATCTTGAATGACAGAGATCTCACCGCCGTTGAGAATTATATTCTTGCAAATTGTAGCGAAGTGACGCCGTATCTCGAGTAAGGCAATTTGTTCTAATTTGTTATATAATTTAAAGCTAATTGTTGCTATATGATTGTATTAATTGAAATCTATGTATTCAGGAAATTCGAAGAATTACAGCGAAAAATCAATCCGTTAGTTTCAAACAATGAGTTATTAAAACTACGAGACGAACATTTTGTCGATTGGTTGAGATGTGAAGTGAGAAATCTTTCCGCTTGTTCTTAATTGTTATAAGTTCGTAACTTTTAATAAAATTTTTAGTTAATTATTTTGTAGGTTATTAATGGCTCAGTCATAGAGAATAAAATACGAGATCTCGGTCATGGCCCGAAGAAACAAGTTCTTAGCTATTGCAGCGTCATAGTCAATGGATATCGGTTCCATACAGAAGAATATAGCCGGCAACGTTCAACTATTAATAGCGGCATATGTGTTCTAGGAAGCATGTACGGGGACGATGACTTTGATTACTACGGTGTTATAGAAGACATCCTAGAATTATCTTATTTGGGAAAATCTAACAAAGTCGTGGTGCTAAAATATCGTTGGTTCGATCCAGAGAAAGGAGTTCGGATCGATCAAATGTTTAAATTGGTGGATATTAACCCTCGATCGAGACTTCAGTCATACGATCCATTCGTATTGGCGGAACAAGCACAACAAGTGTACTACACTAAGTATCCATCGAAAAGAACCAAGGATGAATGGTGGGCATCATGTAAGGTGAGGAGTAGACTATTCTTAGTTGAAACAATGGTAGATGACAATGAAACATCATCCGTACACAACGATGTGCCCATGGATGATTACTATCAAGAAGATAGAGTGAATGAGACGATTGATGTGGCCGATGGAGTTGAGAATTTTCAATTAGTTGATGACGCTGAGCCAATGGAAGAGTTCAATTCAAATGACCTCTTGGATGTGAACTTCGATAATTTTATTGATGATGACTCGAACCAAGATTATAGCGAAGATGATGAAAATGAATCAGAATATGAAACAAGCGAATGAATCCCGTAGTTATTCTAATGACATAAGCTTTTTACTTTTTTTTTTAAAATTATATATGGTTACCGATAATAAGAGAAGTTTCTTTCTTTTTTTTCAGTCATGGTTACTAGGGGTCGAGCATCTGTGTCATCTCGCTCTTCCAGGCGTTCACCCCAGATGAGTCAGCCATCACAACCACCAGGTAATATATTTATTGTGAGCTGCTTATTTATAATTGATTATAATAGCTAAATTCCTTTTTTAATAATATCAGTTCCTCCGCCGCCGATGGGGCACGTAGCCAGATTGTCACATAGTAGGCGATCCATTGGTGGGTCTGCTCAACGTATCACTCCAGGTACGTGACACATTGTAGACAATAGACAATAGGAGATAGAGTTTTTTAAATATTTTGCTTTTGTGACAATTGCTCCACTGTCGACGGGGAACATAGTCGGTACGTCTCGATTGCACAACGACGATCATCATGTCACACTAGGTTATTTTTTGTATATTACTTAATTTTATGTAGGAGCCAAATTTTATGTATTTTCTTGTGATGGCAGTTGCTACCCCACCGCCACCGCCGAAAATACCAGACGCTTCACCACAATCTAGCGTTGGCGAGCAACATCTTACGCTAGGTGATATATTTATTGTTATTGACATTTCTCAATTAATTATATTAATTATTTTTTAATAATGTCAGTTGCTACGCCGCCGATAGCACAAGCACCTGACTCAATTCATTCAGACGAGCGGACTGCTACTGATCATGCGGTACACATCAATCAAGGTGAGAACATTACTGTACATCTATCAATTATCACAATTTTAATTTGGTATGACACTAAAGATTTATTATGTATTAGGGCCCGTAGCTGATGTCGGACCTTCACAGCCTACCCCAGCTGTACCGGATGATGATTCCTCTTCGAGTGATGAAGACGATAATGGGGTTGTCACTGTGAATAATATTGCTCGACCGTAAGTTAAATAAGTTGTACAAATTTTGTTATAGTTTTGGTTATCATTGAAAATTAATTCTTCTTTGTAATTGACAGAACCACTTTCTTACCCACTAGTACCGTGCGGGATGTCAGTGCTCTCGTTCTTTTCCACTTGCCGGAAGGGGCAGGATCCTGAAAAGATGTCCCAATTCAAGTGCGAGATGACATCTTTCGAGCCTTTACGGTACGATCTTTTATTTGGGTTACATAATTCGATTTATATTTATTTTAAAATTACTAAGTTTTAACGCTCTATTTGTAGGAGGCAAATCAGTTTCATTCGGATCTTAGTTTAGGGACGATCCGGAGAGCTTTTGAGGAGGTCGCTGCGAAACGCCTCCGAAATCGATTATACAAGTTTCGCAAGGTCGTCACGTCCGCCGGCCTCACTTTGGAGCAGGGCATACAAAGATGCCCAAGACATATTAGGCGCTCGGTTTGGGAGTCCCTCTGTAGGAAGTGGTAAGTATGTATACTTTTACATTATTTTTATGAAAATTATAGTTTTTTGAAAGTGTAAGTATTTGATGTTCACAAAGGACGGATGAACGATGGCAAAGGTAGTCGGAAAAGGCAAGAGTTAGCCGTCTTTCGAAGCCCGATGCCCACATCCACACAGGGGGATCGATACGATTTGACGAGCATCGACGGCGCATGGTATTTTACATATAAATTCAATTTATCAAACTTTTGACTTATACTTATGTTATCAAATTTGAAACTTTATTGTAGGAGGAGAAAGAAGGCGGTCCCGTAGACTTTCGTGTGGACTATGAGGCCACGCATAAGAGTCGGAAGACAAACGACTTAGTCACGCCCACCGCTCGTAGGCTTCTAGTAAGTCTCATGATATGGTCATTTGGTTGTTGCCGTTAGTGCACTATTTTTGAAATACATAATGTTTAAATTTTATAGGATGAGTATAATGCCAAAATGACTGAAAAGTATGGAGATGATCCGAGTACCCAGCTACCAGGTAATGTTTCTTCGTTGGTTTAGTCATGTTTTTAATTTACATGTTTCTTGATATATAATTTATATATTATATGATTGTATAATTTTTCTATTTCGTAGAGGACCCTACTGTTTGGGAGGAGGTGGCCGGCACGACACGATGGGGATACTTGCATGGCCTCGGCACAGCCGCTCAGATACTTAGGAGGATCGGAGGATATGCAGGAGGTGCATCTGCTCCGAGCTCATCCACTGCACCTGATATGACGCAGCTATCACAGTAGCTATCGCAGTAGTTATCGGCGCAGATATCGCAGCAGGTATCGCAGCATGTGTCGCAACAGTTGTCGCAGCAGTTGGCTCCTCTATTGCAGACGATTCAGGGATTGATCCCGATGTAGAATCCATCCCCGCGAGGCCATGGACCGAGCACGTCTGGGTCGAACATCCGGAATGATAACAATAACTCCCAAACCTAGGATAGAAAATAAACTATGCATTTGTTACTTATAGACTTAAACATACATATAGTTTGTTAGTTTAGTTTAGTAGTTTTTGTATTCTTATGTTATATATTATGCCTGTGATGGTTTTATATTGCCTCTGATGCTTTTATATTACCTGTGATGAATATCAATGCATTATAAATTGTATGTTGTGGGAAGGAAAAAAAATGAGGCTGGGACGGATAAAAAAGATGTGCAAGTAGCGACTCCATAGCATCTCATTGGCATCTCAACACGTCAACGCTGATTTAAATATATCGCACTTAGCGCTATCTTAGCGTCTCATTGGTGACACGTGCATGATCATATTTGCATCAATATAGCGCCTTTCTAGCGCCTACAGTAGTGACACGTGGGCGTCGGAATAGCGCCTCACGCCTAGCGCCCCTTGCGCGTCGACTTAGCGACGCGTTCCTGCTTCGCACAGCCGCAAACATCATGTCTTAATAACGTCGATATAGCATCAACAAGTGGCGATAGTTGCGTCTCATTATCTTTGACTCTAGTGCGACGCCACTAGCCATTGATTTCCAGCGTCTCAATTTTGTGGCGCTAGTTGGACACTAAAGAGACGCTCTTCAAAATAGAGGCGTAATAGCGCCTCCCTAGCGTCTCCAACCTTGAGTCGCTAATCGCCAATTTTCTTGTAGTGGCTGGACCAAGAAGCCAAGGAGAAGCTGAAGTGGAGCTGCTGCAATCTGCATTCCAGTCGATAGTTTTATGATTTTAGAATGCTTTGTATCAGTTTCTCAATCTGTTTTGTATCGATCTTTGTAATTATGATGAGCTAAATTCCAACTCTCGTAGGATAGGGTAGTAATCTAGTTCTAGTTATGGATGGAGTATGAACAATGTTGATTTCCTTCTATGATGTCAAAACCATTCTGATATTCTGATTTTTTTATTTCTTTTGGAATCTGTTTTGTCATTGTGAAGCCCTGATTTAATCAGCAACTGAGAGGTTGATTTATGGTTTTCTTGATGTTCAAAAATGAATCAAGATGCAATGATAATTGTCAGATTTCAATCTGTGATTAAGTGCCTAATGCTTCCAATTAACTAGTGTTGATGTGGACTTCATTTGCAATTGCAACTGAGAAGCTGATTTTAAGTCCCCTTGATGTTTAGAGATAATCCAAGAATCATTTACATTAGTATTTGATTTAACTACATTCCTGATTAGTTAATTGAATCAATTGTCCCATTATTATCAAGGTCAATTAATGTTGACACCATTTTAGGCCTTGTGAATTGCCAAATCTGAGAAGATTTCGGCCAAATCAGTAAAGAGCCAAAACTTATGCTTAATGATAACCTGATATTAGTAAGGATCCTCTTCTTATTCAACTTATCTAATCATTCATATGAGAATATGATAATTGGCTTGATTTAATTATGCTGTGATAACAGCCTTTTTTTCAAGTTGAGTCAGAATTGATATATATTGATGAATTGTTCCAATCCATTCATATATGAATTAGATGAACCCCATTCCTAAGAGAATCTCCCATTAATTGTTAATCCCTTTTAGTTCTTAGCTTAATAACTAAATTTCAGTCCATATCAATTACCAAAACACCAAAAACAGTTATCCCTTAGCCAAAGTTCAAATCTGTTTTCATTTCTCTTCATTACATTGTTTTAGCTACTTAGTCTAGGATTAGTTTTGATATATCGTATGCATAGTTTGGATATCATAGGGTATAGTTACGATGGTCGGAAAGTCGCATCGGAATGCACTTTTCCGTTGGCGGTAGAACCCGGCCTGGGTTCTGCTGTGCCCAGCTTGGATTTGGTTGAATCTAGACCGAATTGGATTCGGAACCGGATCGAGTTATCCAACCTGGCCCGGGTTCCTGTTGGCCCGACCCGGGTTCTGGTTTCGGCTCGACTCGAGTCGCGATGTGATTGATTTAGAGGTGAACAGGCCAACTCAGCCCGAGTTCACCATACACTCGGCCAGGGTTTGCCCTGGCCGAGGTGATATCGGTTGTTTCCGAACACGGTCCGGGTTTCACCCGACGCGGGCCGGGTTCTAGGGACAGAAAACATAAATTGTGATATTTTAACATAAATAATTGAATAGTTGCTATTGTTCCTAAATTGTATTGTTAGCAGATCTGACCTCATCAAACTTTTATTAGATTTGATTTGATATTTTCTTCATTGTTACCATATCAGATCCTGTTATCCATCATGTTATTGATCCAGTAGTTTTCCCCTGATTGGATCCTTGTCTAACATAAATTAAATTATTAAAGATAGGTCTTTAGGTTAAACAAGTTAAAAGATGGAAACTGCTGGGTCTCCATGTTCTCCGATTGTCTCTAAGTCCCCTGGGCCATTATTGTTATAGTATTGTATGGGGCAGATAGTGTACTTAGAGGTTTGAGACATCATCCTTTAGGAAAGCTATGGGTGTCCTGTGATGGCCATGTCCCCTGTCATCACGAAGGGCGGCTTGCCATGGCTTGATTTCCCACTGGCCTACATGACAGAGACACGAAGTTTTCCATAATTGGTTGAGCGCTCCCTAACTGAATTGAATTGAATTGAATTGAATTGAATGGAATGGAATTGAACCTTGGTCATTTGGATTTAGATGTTGATTGGCTTTGCCTCCGCCTATTGAATAGAATAGAAATTGTTAATTGACCAATGACCACAAATATTGATCATGGAAAATTGTTGAATTGGATAGTTGTCATACAAAACAAGCATAATTGACAGTTGATATTAATTGATTCCTTGATCTCTTACCTGATTCCCTTTATTGATTCATGCTCTCATTGATTTATTATTTTATTATTGAGCTCTTCCTATATGATCTTATCATGTGCTCTATTGTTTATTGCTTCTTATCGATTATTGATTTTTGAGCACTATTGATCTACTTATTGTTATGGTTAGACCCTACGTACTGAGTATTTTTATACTCATGAGTTTTCCCTTGCATCTGGATTCATGCAGATGAGATGATAGAAGACAGTGATGCATTGCACATGGTGTAGGATTTAGTCCTACTAGATTATTGGATTAGTTTTTATATTCCGCATGTTTAGCATAGTGGAGTTATGGACGTTTCCAGCTCCTTGATATTATATTGTTAGGCGATCTTCTTTCCGCATTTATAGAGTTTATTTTCCACAAAATTTATCTACATAGAATTGAATAACGCCTTTGGGATGACTTTGAGCACGTGATAATCACGTGGGTCTCGGGGCTTTACAATATCAATTACCAAAACACCAAAAATAATTATCCCTTAGCCAAAGTTCAAATCTGTTTTCATTTCTCTTCATTACATTATTTTAGCTACTTAGTCTAGGATTAGTCTAGATTAGATTAGTGAGTCTTTAGCTCCAAATCACTATGAAAACGACATTTGAGTCTACTACAATTGATCTATGCACTTGCAGGTAGAGTGAGTTGAGGAGTTTGATCATATTTCATAAAACTTCATTTTACCCCAATTCTGACCTATAATTCAGCAAGTTATCATTACTCCACACAATTTACATCATAATAGTTTATTTTTTATTTTTTTCTAGTTAAACTATGGAGAAAAGTACATCTCTTAATTCAATTGTCATAATTTTATAATTAAGGAGATAGAAATATAATTGGTATATAATTAATTTTAAAATATTTGTATTAATTTGTAGATAATTAAGATATGATGGGATACAAATATATAGTAGATAATTAATTTTAAAAAAATTGTATTTAGGTAGGTAACATATATAGTTATGTTAATTAAATTAATAGTACCTACTTAAATACAAATCAATATAGGTATATATATGTATTTCTATTTAAATATATACATGTGGGTATTTGTATTTATGTACATTTAATCAATTTATAATTAATAACTAATACTTGTATTAAGTTTGCAGCACCACAGTGTTGCATTAGCAAGGACGTGACACCCACTTTAGCGTAGAAAGGTGTCGACGGTAATGTAGGGTTATAGTTTACCACGCATTTTCCTTTTCTGAAGCATGATATTAGTGACGATGTAGAGCCAAGAAAGCGCCGACTTTAGTGTCGAGGTGTGGTAACGCAAATGCGATGCTAATTAGTGACTACTGAGAGGCAATTAACGTCATGTGTTCTTCGACCCAATGATGTTGTTATTTCAAGCCTATTGGGGTCGAATTAGTATCACAGCTTTTGAGTCGCTAATACGCATGACTATTCAACAGATTTCTTATAGTGTGGTTAGGATTGAGTTCTAGAAGCAGCCCTTACGGACTTTAGAGGTGGCTCCTACCTTTTCTTCATAAGTTGTAGCACTTAATTCTAACCCCGTATGGTTAAGGGTATTTTATTTGACCCTCCTACTAGGATTTTATACCACAATCTGGAAGCATCCACATGCAATCAGTAAACATGATTTTTCACCTTTTTTGACTTTTTATCTTGTTATTTGATTGACTATATTTACATACTTTAATTTAACATGTCAATATAGGGTAAAAATAACTAAACTCGGACTAGGTAGGGCAGAACCTGGGCTAGGTTTCTATAGAACTCCGGGTGGAACATAGCTCGGTTTGGGCTTCTGTATTCTTCATGCACTTCAATTCTATCAAGTAACCCAGGCTGAATTCTCAACGATGCGAAACCTTACCCTTAAGCTCGAGGAGAGTGTGTCGACACTAGGGTCAAGTCATATCAAACCAAGAATCTTCTTTTCCTATCTCTTATCTAATAAAACTTCTATTCTCATTCAAACTTTTCTTATCTTTTCCTCTTTTCTTATCATTCCTCTAATGATACTTTTATTTCCTTTCGAACTATAACTTTTTTTTAACAATCCTAAAATTTTGGATTTACTTTAATTATGAAAATTAATTTTCTTTCACTTAAATTCCATGGTGTTACACTTGAGAACTCATGTCATGCCCCCGGGGCAGTGCCTCCCGCACCGTTGAATCACAATTCGACGTGCAACAGGGCCGGCCCGACTGCGGTGTCACAAGGCTTGCAATACAATCAATAAAATATATGGGTGCCGCGGAAGCACTATGTACAATGCATGAGGACCAATAAAATGATCACACACTACAATAAAATTCCATAATTGTACATGGCCAGCACCATAGATAATATGAATGAACTTAAATCTTCAAGTTACATTCACTAGTCACATTAAAATGCAAACTCCAGCATGGGCAGCATGATACATCTCTCTAGACATAGTCTTAAACATAAACATAAGGCCTACTAATTGGCTATGAACAAAATGGACATAATCCTAAATATGCCATGCCATGTGAAAAACACATTAGCCTTGAAAAACACATAATCCTAAATGGACATAATCTTTTGTCATGAGAAGCATCGTCATTAGCCTTGATTTCCTGCAGGATCCATTGCAGGAAAAACACATTCCATTAGAGTATGTAAGATCTAAGCTATAGTTATTATAAAATGGCATAAAATGATAAAATGGACCACAATCTATCAATAGCAATAATTATACAATTCAATTGAGCGTCTAGGTGTTTCCTTAACTTAGACTCTTTCAATTTCATTCTATCTTTAGGCTCACCAATATTAAGCATGAACAATGCAATCAATATGACATTGTCATGCCTAATGTGACCCATCGTCCAATAGTGTTCATGCTTAATCAATTAGGGTCATTATCTTGTTTGCTATCATTCAATGAGTGGAAGTTTGCACCAGGACTTCCATTGGACGTTCCCCCTATAGCCATCTCTTATTTCTCATCGAATGACAATGCCATTTTCAATTCAATTCAATTAATTATAATTAATAGTGTGAGCCTTTAACAATTGGTCGGAGGATTGAATCTTGCCTTAGTCAAACAATGGGTGGCTAGCTAGGCCACGGGGAATCTATTTGTTCCCCATACAACAGGTGTCCCGAAGGACCGATCAATCAATATGGAGACATCTATCTCCCAATTGGACAGACTCATCAGTTATGTTCCTTCGACGGTACATTCAATCAATCAATACATCATTACATTAACCGATTCTATTTGCGGCTATGCATGCATATCGATATTAGCTAGATTATCAATCAATCTTTCATAACAATAACATTAAAGATTTTGTTCCTATGCTGGACCGGTCGACCGGCCTCTATGAGAGGTCGACCGAAAGTCAACAGTCAATCAATCGGTCGATCGGATAGGCGACCGGCACGGTATTAACATTAGCCTTGACCATCGGTCGATTGATCTATCAGTCGATCGATCGACTGGTATGGTCTCGATGTTCTTGCCAATAGATGCCTATTTATCGGTCAATCGGCCGCTAGTAGCGATCGACCGGTCATATCGTAATTTTCTTATGATATATATTTCACCACTACGTCGGTCAACCGGCCATGCCCGACGATCGACCGGTCTATGTTGCAGAATGAAAACTATATATTTTTCCTAGGTTTTTCAAAGTGCAATGCAACAAGAAATTTGCCACTCAAACATATAACATGTTGGACTCTCATTCAGGACTCAATCAACATAATATAAGTAATTTCTAACATATGATGCCCTAGGTTTTTTATGAACCTAAACATGCTTCTAGTTTAAGTCTCAAAATTGATTTTTCTAACAAAATGCATCTAGGGCTGAATCTGTAAATCCACCCCTAGAGTTCATTTGACTTAGATCTACCTTAGTCTATGACCAAGGTAGGGATCCACCTTACATACCAGATTTTTAGCTTAAAAGTCCTTTTTTTCACTGCTGTCCTCCTCTTGAACTCCTCCTCATCCTTCTCTCCTAGCTTGGTCCAGCACCTTCCTGATCTTGCTCCAAACTTCTACCACCTTGATGCAGATCTGAAGTTGAAATGAGAGCACAACTTCACTAATTTTTGGATCTTAGATTCAATGTACAAGAATTAGGGCAAATAGTTGCTGGAATGGGGGGAAAAGAATAAAAAAATAGTGCTGGGGGTTTTATATCAGGTGAGCAGAGCGAGGAAGTGGAAATGGGGTGGAATAGGGTTCTGCCACTTGTCATTTCCCCTCTTTTTATTTTATTTCTTTTTTCTTTCAGTTTGACAGGTGTTACAACTCAACCTTGATTTTCATGGCTCATGACATCAATGTAACAACTCGTGATATCGGCATGTGCATGAAGATTACAAGCCTTCCCTTTGTTCTTTTTCGTGACAGCATTTCATGACTTGTTATTGGTTTGCAATGACCCATCACTACAAGAACTTGATCCATTAGCTACGGATTTTTGTGACTCCAAAATCCGTCTCATTATATCACAGGTAGAGACATATTAGTGACAGATTTATGACATGTTTAATGCGACACTTTCACAAATCTAGTCCATGATATAGTGACAATATTATGACCACTTTAATTACAAACATTATTGTCACTAATATTAGTTAGTATATGATAACAAATCTATACCTAATTTGTCCCTAAAGTTCGACTTTAATCTGTCACTAATTTGACCTAACTATTGTCATTAATAATTATGAGTTTGTTACTGATTTGGGACATATTTCATGCACTATTTTCCCAAACCTAACTGATGATATAGTGACAAAGTTATGACCAATTTAACTACGAAAATTATGGTCATTAAAGCTAGTTGGTAAATTGTAGCAAATCTTTAAGTAATCTGTCACTAAAGTTTTACCTTAATTTGTCGCTGATATGTCATAATTATTGTCATGAATAGTTACTAATTTGCTACCGATTTGTGATTATTTTTCTTATAATAGTTTATACTATATATCAATTTTGTATACAATTTCTATTGCATATAACGGTTAAAAGACAATACGATATTATTTTGGGAAATGAATGGGTTTTTTATTACTATTTTATAATGAGCGTCATTTTAGGCGCCACTGATTGAATAATGATGATTATCTCAAATGATTTTACTTTTTTGCACGAACTGATAACATTTTCGAGACATATATAATACTTTCTTTCATACTTATTCATCATTATGCTAACTATTTTGTGATCAATTTATTTACAAAAACATTGTGTCCATGATATTAGTGGCTTTATTGTAACAAATATGTAATTAAATTGTCTCTAAATTATAATTTGTCACTAATCAATTACAATTCCGTCATTATTGATATCAAAATTTTCTATTAATTTGTAATGAATATTTATACAATAATCCAGAATAACATAGAGATAAATATTGTGATTGGACTATTGCCGCCCAATGTATCAACATGGCACAAAGTTCCGAGGGATCTTAAGGAACGAATGTTTGACCATTTTTTTAAGACTCTACAATTATTTAGAGTTAACTAACATTTTTTTAAAAATAGATAACACTTTTCTTTTTACATTTATTTAATTTGTTAATTAATTTATCTTATTTAAGAAAAATCATAAGTTTGAGCCAGGGCTACCCGAAGATATCATCAAAAAAGTTTTGATGTATGCGGTTCAACATCGCCTACGTGGACAAGTGTACAATTTTAGACAAAAGGCAATGAAGGATACTAACAATAATATTGCCTTAGCTCGTAATTCACCTCCTCCTGGATTAAATCGGAATGTTTGGCAATCACATTGTGATGCATGGTACAAGTTCAAAAAAAAAACTTTTGTCAATGTATATTTTCTAATATATTATTATTTGGAAATATTTTTTTGTAATTACAAGAGTTCAGAGGAGATAAGTGGCAGCAAAGAGCAATAGTGCTTCAAAGCCTGAAAATGTTGTACACACAGGGGGGTCAATTCCATTTTCAAGTCACAAGCGTCATTTGGTAACTTTGTTCCAACTTCTAAATATTTATATATGAAAGTAAATATTTGCTAACTTTGATCAATCATTTAATACAGGAGGAAAAAAAGAAAGGGCCGGTCGACTATAGAGAGGTTTATGAATTGACGCATAAGAGTAAAAAGATAAAAGATTTTGTTACTAATTATTCTCAAAAAGTCTATGCATGTTGCTTATAAAATATCTTTTTTGAAATGATTTTTACTAATTCACCTTTTGTTGTAATAAAATTATAACTCTTACCTTCTTATTTTAGCAAGACTACAATTCTAAAGTGATTGAGAAATATGGTGAAAATCTAGAGATACAACCATCACTTAAAGTCGAACTGTGGAAACAAGGAAGGGTTAATGGTGGGATGACCAAGGAAGGGTTACTCCGTGGATGGGGTACATCAGTTTTATTTACTGGTCCTGCCTCCTCTACTAGTCAAAATGTCACTGGTTCATCTTTTTCAACTTTGATGCATGATGGTACAATTGATCGCTTTAAGGATGTTGTCGGTGATGTTGTGGATGATTGCATGAAGAACGTATTTGGGTCAATGATGGAGAGTTATTATCAGCGTGGAGGAGTATTTGAACAAATGCTCAAACGACTTTTGATTGATTCGACAAATGATGTTGCTGGACCGAGTACCTCATCGTCAAATGTAAGAAATAATTGACGATAAAAAATTTAATTGTGGCTAAACTTTTGTCATCACTAGTTTTCATTTGATTTGAGACTTGTGTTGGATCATTAAGATTGATGTTAAAGATTTTCTATTTTGACTATTATGTGAAGTAGGGCTTGGATTAGAATTATTATATATGCAAACATTATGCTTTGTTATATGGAATTTAGCCTTTTCTTGAACTACATGTGATTTTGACTATTTATAATGTTAATTGTGAAATATATATATGTTTCATTTATATTATTGTATAAATTGATAATTTAATAAATAAATAAATAATAATTGTAAATAAATATTATTATGTTGTGACTAATTTGTGACAAGAGATGCAAAATTATGTAACTGCATGTAGCTACCGAATATCCACTAATTCACCATAGATTTGTTGTCAACAATTTGTGACTGATTAGTTATTGATTCCTTACAAATTGTAGCTATGACTTAGTGACTGATTAGTTACAAAATTTCATTGTGTTGAACCTAAAATTTGTGACAAGTTAGTGACAACATAGTGACATATATCAACATAAATAATGATAGAATTTGTGATAGATTATTGTGTCACTTTTAGCGACAAGGATATAGAGACGGATTTATTATGCCCCAAATCTGTCACAAATTTGTCGATAAGACCATTTGTGACGAAATTAGCTACTGATTTATCACAGATTGCTCCATCACTAATAACTTAAAATCTTGTAGTGCATGAAACTTGCTCGTAACTTGACAGTTATGAAACTTCAGCCATTCATGTCTCAATCATGTTTCACGGCTCATGACCAGTGAAATTGTTTGCTGTCCCAAAATCGATGAACTCGTCCCTCAATTTTCTAGGGTTCATCCATACATTTTGTTCCAACATGTTTTGACCTAACTTCTAAGCAATTTAGAGCTCCTAATCATGAGTTTCATCCACGCATCTAGCATTCATTCAATCACAAACAAAAGGGTTCAAAGCATCCATTCCAATTTCAGGTTGAAAATAGTTTGGATTCACCCTATTTACATAATTCCGAATGAAATTTTTAGGGATGGTCTTTCCTTTACCTAGTTCTCCCTGCAATGTTTCATCTCCTTCCTCTTCTCCTTTCTTTCCTTCTGCTTCTTCTTCATCTTTGGTTAGTTTCTAGGACAAAAGGGGCTTGGTAGCTGCATGTTGCAAGAGAAGGGGAAATTTGAGGTGGGAAATTGGGTCTTTAGAGCTTTTATAACCCTAACATTTGTTGGACAAAAGTACCCCTGAAAATTAGTATTTTTTCCTTTTGAGGTTTTACAACCTACCTCACTCAAAAGGAAAATCCGTCCTCAGTTTTTTTTATTTAGAAAACTTAGTACAAACATAACTACTAATTGTCTTAAACATTTAACACCAATCCTACTTCCGTTGCACACTCTAATACTAAGGCACTAATAAAAATCTTTATTTTATGCCTCGTATAAATGACAATGAATCCTTCAATTTACAAAAATTCATATTGAATCTTACAACTTAATCTTCCATGACATTTAATTCTTTAAAGTCATTATGTCCTAAAGGATCATTTCTCGACTTGCTTGTGTCATCCTTATATAGGGGTTATGCTAATATTCTCAGTATCAATTCCAATTTTATCGAATGTCTCTAAGGAGACTAACAATTCATTTACTCATGATAAAACATTTATTTTTTTCTTTTCTTGGATGAATCATCATCATATTATTATGATGGATGCTTCGATTAATTAGGACATTCCTTGTTTTTAGGAGACATTAACTTAATTTATCTTGGTGACCTTTCATTATACTCTTTTTGGCATAAGTACTACTCAACCACTCACATAATATCACATATCATCACTACTCTAATGAGATTCCTTGCTCATATATCATATTCTCAATATTCAATGTAACAATCAGAAATTTTCAAATTAAACATCAACTTTTGCAATTAAAATAAAATTAAAAATTTAGGATTTGTTAGAGAAAGTTAAATTTGAAAGGAAATGAAAGCATAGTTAAGGGAAGAGGACAATACAGATAAGGAAAGTTTGGAAGAGAATAAAAGTACAATTAGCTAAAAAAATAGGAAAAGATAATTCCTAATTAGATTAGGTGTTGAAATTACAATAAAATTAGGGATTCCAAATTGAATTTGAACCTAACTATAAGTTTATGATATAATGAACCCCTAAGGAGAGTTAAAATAAGAGTTTTAAGTTCAAACATATATAGAACTATTTTTATTCCACAAGTTAAAGGATAAGGATAATTAATTAATTAATTAAATCTAAAAATTCAGAAATAATGGTGTCTAAGAGAGCTAGAAAATAAAAAAAAAATAATTAGAAGTTAGGGCTGAAATTGTTGTAATATTGAAGTAGGAGTCCTAGAGGTTTAAATTAGGTGTTTCTAAGATAAAAATATCCAGGAAATAAAATAATAATAATAAATTATTATTTAAAGTATAAAAATTCAGCAAATATAATAATAAAGATTTATATTCCAAAAGTAGATGAAAATTAGAAAGTAAGGGAAAGTTATTAAGAGATAAGAGTTTGAATGGAAGAAGAAGAGAAAGGAAAATGAAAGAAGAAAGAAAAGGAAAAGAGAAATAAGAAAACATTAAGTTAATTAAGATAAAGGATCAGAGTTAAATTAATTAAATAGATAAATAAATAAATAATTATTTATTTATTTAGTTTCTGGATTCTTTTAAAAGTAAGGAATTGAAGCTGATAAAGGATGGGAAGAAGTTAAGAAAGATAGGAGTTTGAATTTGTAGGATCACAAAGCACCAAAAGGGCGGGTGAACTGGTGTTTAAATCGAAAATATCGATTTTACGAAAATTATCACAAAAGCTTAAAATCGACTCGTTAATATTTAAACTAACACAAAATAATTCATATCACATGCATAATAAGGTAGGAAGGAGAGGGAGAGAGAAAGACAAACACAAGGTGCACGATGGTAGAGTTTCGGCCACACCTTGGCCTGCGTCTTCGCTCTGACATCTCGACCTTGAGATCGTCGAAGATTGTACTAAACACCCTTCCTTCATTCCAAATGGGACAAGGAAGAAACTCTTTACAACACTCCAACTTTTCTCCGCTTCGAGAGGTAAGGCACACCTCTCCCTCTATGAAGCTTATCTTTTCACTAGCCCGAGAGATAAGATAAAATCTCTTCTACACAGGAGCTCACACCTAAATATTTGAGCAAATATTTCTCTTTTACAATATCAAAGAAGACATAAAGTAATAAAAGATTTGCAACTTAGAAAGCTAATATAATTATCTAAAACTTTGATATTCATCATTTATCCAAAATCTAATAAGATCATAATAAAATATTAATTCAAAGTTCAGTACAAAAAGTTGTCCATTTTAAATAGCATATTAACCTTTACTCCTTTATACATAACGTTTCATACCAATATCCAAATGAAATGATATTTGATTCTATGAAAAGCTAACAATATTATCTATAACATTTATATTAATCTCTTGATTCAAATCTCATGATAGAACACTCAAATATTAAGTGCAAATTTAGCACATAAAATATCAACTTCAAAGTTAACTTTTTGAACTTTATTTGTTTAAACATAACTTTTTATGTGATTGTCCAAAAGATGTGATTCTTGATTCCTACAAAGATAGAGAGTTATCTACAACTTTTATATTCACCTCTTAACGTAGATCTCGTGAGAACATAAACAAATATTAACCGAAAGTTTAGTGCACAAAATAACTCATTCTTATTTAGACTTTATTTTGATATTTTAAATATAACTCTAATCTTTCGAGGTTTGTATCATCAAAATATAATTATATAGGTCATAAAAACTTTGCTCCAACAGAATTGCAGAAAACAAAGGAAAGGATAAATGATTTAGTTAAAAATAATTAAGAAAGTTAATTATATGATTCAGAGATTGATTATAGATGGATTATAACTTAATTTTATATCATAATTTGTAATGCCCCAAAATCGCACCCCGCCACATGGCAGAATTCACTTCGAGCACGCTACGGATCATCCTTACATGTATATTATATTGACCAAAAAGAAGATTAATCATCATTAATTAATAAAAAGAGTGTGACATCATAATTTGTGAAAGACCGATAATGATTTTCATATGAGTCCAAAGGAAAGCTAATTCATCAAAATAATATACGGAAAAGGATTAACTATCCCATCATCTAAAGAACACAAGATACCCATGTGCAGCCACCTATGAACTCGATCTGTCAATGTTGAACACCTTCATCATTCTGACCTTGGCCTACATTTAAGAACATGCAGTGGAAGAACCTCCCTATAAGTTTTACAACTCAGTATGAAAGTAAAGTAAAAACAATCATAAGATCATGATACTAGACAAGAATCATATAAACATCATCATCATTATCATATAGGGAATAAGGCTATGAACATAAAATATTCATAAATCAAAATGTCATCTTTTGGAGATCATAAGATCAAGGATCAAGATAGATCATAATAAATTATCATAAAATGGAAGCAATCGATCATCATGATTATGAGGTAATCATCATATAAAGAATCATTATACGAACATAGGTAATCATGAAGTAAATCATCTTTGTTAAAGCATATTAATAACAGATCAAGATATCATGAAAGGATCTTTATATAAGTGGCAAGAACTAATAATCATCATAATGATATTTCATTGTTAATATGCTTCATCATCTTATTATTCATCTTTGACTTATTGAAGGTATATTTCAACCCACGGAGAGGAATGCTTCAACCCGTCCATCATCATCATAATTGGTAAAGTCAGCCCATAATTGATCATAGTCAGCCCATAACTGATCGAAGTCGGCTCATACTTGGTCGTCACTAGTCCATCGTAATAAGAGCTCTCCATTTAACATTTTTCATTTTTTATCTTGCAACTTTTAATTTATCTTTATTAGGACATAAGAGTCATGATTAAGATTTAGTCATCATAAGGAAGGATCAACAAATCATACTGATCAAGAGCCATAATAATCATCATTATATAAGACTTAATCATAGCTACAAGATAGGATCATGGAAAGAAGTCAAATGTGCATAAACATCTTAATCATCATTATATATAGATCAACATTGATGGATATGAATCAGTGTCATCATCGATATGATTAGATCTAAATTAAGTCATTATAAGATCATGGGTCATGTTGGACATCATAAAAAGCATAAATAACATAATCATCATCATGACTTATATCAAGATTAAGAACATGAATTAGGGGTCAAAAGATCATACAATCGGAACCATTGCCGAGTTTTGTTAGAACCCGGGCCGAGTTCGTAAGGCTTCATCTCAGAAAAACATGACATGACCTGAGATAGGTTTAAGTCATACCCGGGTCAGGTTCGTGCTTGGAGGATCGGTCGACTGATTCGACGGATCGGTCAACCCTTCGTCCGATCGATCATTTTGTCGTGGTTATAGCCCGGGCTGGGTTATCATCAACCCGGGTCGGGTTCTTCCTCATCGCAGAGTTTTGAACTCTCGACAATGGCGGACTCGGGCCGAGTTTCGACGAACTCGGTTTGAGAATAGACCTGCCTGGGCCGAGTTACAGAAAACTCTGGCCGGGTCTGTATTACACTGAGACGTCGTGATGAAAAATAGGGATTTCCGTTCATCTTTCCGACATTGGCCGGCATCAAGCAACATCATAAATCACAGTACCATAACTAGGGATTGACTAGAGCATACTGTAAACCTAAAATCAAGATTTTATGATGAATCTACCCTAGTTCCATACCTTTGTGAAATTTCTGATGAAATTCCACATTCCTTATCTTCTTCATCTTCCTCTTCTTCTTCTTCTTCTTCTTCTTCTTCTTCTTCTTCTTCTTCTTCTTCTTCTTCTTCTTCTTCTTCTTCTTCTTCTTCTTCTTCTACTTCTTCCTCCGACTATTCCTTTCGATCCAGATGCGCGTCGTTCATGCCCAAATCCTCTGTTGGGTGGCAGCCATCAGGTGCGCGAGAGAGCGAGAGAGGAATGAGAGAGATGGTAGAAAAATTACAGCCGGCTTGTAGAGAGAAAAAGGGGCTGATTAGTTTGATTTGGCCTCATATTTATAAGAGGATACTTAGAGTTTTGTTTTAAACTTAATTCTTTTTTATCTTTTCTCTCTCTTCTTTTTCTTCTCTTTAGGTTTCCAGTTTTATCTTTTCCATTTTTTTTTTGTTTTCCAACTAGGCCCGGCATTACATAATTAATTTAACTTGGAATTAGTTTTTCTCCTATAAATTAAACCTCCTCCCAACCAGTCCTCTCTCATTTAGAAATCTGAATTTTCTCTCAATTTTTGAGCCTTTGTTCTCCCTCCTCGGTGTGTGTGTGCACGGCTGCAACTTTCAATCATCTCTTCATCTCGTATCTCAATCCGTACCGAGGAAACCCGACCTAAGTTCTTTAGTGTTTCGCAAGACTTAGCATGGTGGATTTTGAATTCAGCCAAGAATTTGGACAAAACCCAGCTCAGATTGTTGCAAGTGTTTGACGTTGATCAAAGCAATTGGGCCCAAGTTTGATATATACTCAACCCGAGTTTTGTAAGGAAAGAAATAATAATTTGAGGATAGAGCGGGAAGCCACCTCGGACCCAGCCTAGGTTCTCATAGTAGAATCGTTAGAATATTTTTGTCTAAGCACACGACGTGAGTTTGGATTTTACCGACTCGAGTTTTCTTATTGATCAAATCAAGGAATTGGCGATAGAAAGAAACAGACCCGAGCCACTACGGAATTGGTCTAGGTTCTGACCAAAAATTGCATAGACATCGAATTGAGGAACACATCCTACATTTTCTTGACACGTCTTGGGTTCTATCCAAATCCGACCTGAGTTTCATAGTAACCGCCCTAGATTCTTGTTACATATTGATGATAATATAGTTTTAATTGAATTTAGTGTGAAGTGTTAATGTTACCCCTGTATTGATCATGCTAGATTGAAAATTGTAAAGATAAAATTAGGTTAAAGATAAAAATTTCAACACAGGATATTGCAATAGAATCAAATGTTCAACATATGTGTATTAATAATCCCACCACGGCAACGCCAACAAGTGGATATTAATAGTCCCTCCACAACAATTTAAATGTGGGTAATAATAGCCCCACCACAATAGGAAAGAATGGTTAAAAGGTGGGTAATAATAGTCCCACCATAATAATTTAAAATGTGTATTAATAGTCCCACCTCTCTTTATATGAGTCTTAGGTACCCATTTTTTATTATGATTTGATCCATCTTAATCCTGCATGGAAGTGTCATGATAAAAAGAAGTCGAGCTCGCATAGAACAACACACATAAGTGTCCTAAAAAATGATCAAAGTAAAAGATATAGTGCAACAACAGAAGAACAATGGAAAGAACAAAAATAATGAAAAGAACAAAAAGGAATAGAACAAAAAGGAAAAGAATAACATAGAATTGATTTTATTATCCTATTGAAAGCTTGCTACTTTTATTAAGTTTTCTTATCCATTTGTATGATCTTATGTAATGAGATTTATCACTCATGGATATTCCATGTTCATATCTTTGATTCTCATAGGTAATAGAATACGAAAAGTAAGGATGCAGACGTGTGCAGTAGCAATGTTCATAATGATGTAAAGTGCACATGTGAATCAAGTCAATAAGATTTTTTAAGTTAATTAAAATTTAGTTAGCCTTTGAAGAACAAATAGGGGGAAAGCAAGTTAAAAGGTAAAGTTCGCTTCTGTATCTCATTAAAGAGTTGATAAAAATATGTTTACTTGTAAGTAATGCTGACCCAAAAGAAGCCCAATTACGACGTGATAGGAGGGTGAATTTTCCAAGTGTTATATTCAAGCTCCAAATCTTGAGTTCTTTATGCACTAATTCAGATTCTCATCATGTCATAAGGGATTCTACTGAGCATAATAGCATACTTATTAGTTAGCAATTGTCAACACTTATACATACTTGTATTAATGTGTGTATGTATGACTTTTAAAATATTCTTCTTTTGTCATAACTTTTAGAATTTGCATAATAGATGTGACCACATATTTTAGTGGGAAAAGTTTTTGAAACAATGCTAATTATAGCCAATGAAGTTAACAATGATAATAATTATAGTATTCTTAAGTATAATATCACATAATTGATAATGAAAATTTACAATTTTCTTCCTCTTTTGTCATAACTTTAAATTTTTCATAGTAGATGCGACCACATAGTTTAGTGGGAATGTTTTTAAAAGAATGCTAATTATTGTGGCTGAAGTTAATGACGTTAATAATGATATTATTCTTACAGAAAATTTCACATAATTATAACTAAAATTTACAATCATACATACTTATTATTTAAGAACGGAGCTCAATACTACTTGAGTTTGTAATAAACTTAACCCAAAAATAGAAAATATGCTTCAAAATATAATTAATTAATATTAAAATTAAACCAAATATATGGATATTCAGTATGGTTTACAATTCATCCTTTACTAGAATACCAAAATAGAACAATAGGATCATAAATGAGGAGATTTGATTTGTCACATATAATTTTCTTTATTTGACATATAATTTTTATTATCTTTTATTGATAAGTAAATATCATATCTTATTATTAATCGCACTATAAAATTATAAAATAATGAGATATCTTTGAACTGCTAGCTGCTTATTTTTGTTAGCTTAGTGACTTGGCCAAACAAGATTAAGTAATAAATAAATCAATATGCATTACAAGACTTTTAAGATTATAAGATAAAATAAATATGTCCCTCTTTTAAAGGAGGGACATCGTGTTTTCTATAATTTTAATCATCTGATTAAAAATTTATGTATGAAATTTGATTTGTTTTCATTTAAGAACTTTTAATCTTATCTATATACTTTTGATCCGATGAATAAAATGATAGGAAACACGGTATTTCTTGTTTAAAGAGATGTCATAATTAAGTCCAAGATTATAAGTACATATTAGATAGCATCATTGTTTTCTAAAAAAATGTCCATAATATATTGTATTATATAGTAATAAGTAAATCATGTATTATCTATTGTATATGTATTAATTTAAAATACTAATAATTATTTCCTTATAAACTAAAATCATTACATAACGAATTCAGATTATATACGGATAAGTTACTAATTTGGATAATTAAAAATATTGAACCTTCAAAGTTTGAAGAATTTTACTATGACATACTCATAATAAAATTTGATTATGCTATATGATCTTACAATTTTATTAATCTGATTTTTGGATAATGGATTTGGAGTTTTAGTGAAATTAGATATTCTATTTATGTCGTAAATTTCCATCTAGGTGACAACATAAAGTTTGCGACCGAAATTATGGTCAGGAGCTCATACACAACTTTTTTATGATCAAATGTCAAATGGCTGTAAAATTTCAAACCCAAATTTAGTTTCCTAAAATACTACCACTTGATTTGTTCTACGTTTCTTTTAATAATAATAGTTTGATAATACAGTACCATAGATATTAAGTAAATATTAATAATGTTAGTTCGGTTTATTTATTATCATCACATTATTAATATTAAGTAAATTTCACCCATGAACAAATAGCATGTGCAACAAATGATTTTAAGACTATGTCTACACTCAATTTTAATTGTTACTCGAAATCAATTAATATGTATTATATATTTTTCACTTTCTCATATCATTTTTTTATCAATTGAAGGAATCAATATCTAATCATGGTGTCATCTCTCATTCAAAGATTTTGGCCAAGAGATATATTTTGGATAATGAAGAATCAATAGTAGATGTAGAGAATGTAATGAGTTCGCCTATCAAAAAAAGGTGAAGAGAGTTAAGGTTCGAAAGGAACAAGATGCAGGGTTTGCTTGACATGTTAAACTTTAAGTTCAAAATATTTTATATGAATTAATAATAATTTTTTTAGTTTACTAAGATAGAAAATGCAAAACAAAAATAACAATATTTATACAAACAATCCTAATTAATATGTTCAAATTAATCCAATATAATCTAGTCGTATTGGTATATATATACATATACATATACATATATATATATATATATATAATTGTAATCATAATCCATTTACGTGAAAAAATTAATAGATATGTATTACGAATATTATAATATTTGATTAAAAAAACTTCATGTTATGTATACTAAATGCCATATATAATCTTCATATGTATCTATCTATATATATAATTCTAATATATCAAATATTAGCACTTTGTATACATTATATATTAAATATACTGTATATATAACCCCAATGTGTATCTATCTAGATATATAATACAAATCTAACTAATGTTAGCACTTTGAAGGGCTTATTCACAACATCATATATTCATATATCATCTAAAAGCATTGATATTCAGAGGAAGTTTCAACAACACAGGGTATACATGAAAGTAAAAGAAAAAAAACTTTATTTTTATCATTAATAAAAGAGTCAATTTTTTCCCTATTTTTTTAGATTATTTAGTTACATGATTGCTAATTGATATATCTATCATTAGTTGTGTTCAAAGTATTTATAATATTTTTTATTATACAATCAAATGATTAGCTTTTTACTAATAGCTAAAAGATTTTGACTAATTAATTGAATAAAAATTATTAAGCTACCATGCATTATTTTGCTTTCAGGCAAATGGACTTTTCTAAGAAGAAACTTAAAAGAATGGAAAGGAAAAAATACTGAGACAAAAAAAGGCCAGATATTCATCAGGTATAGCAATTTGGATTTTCTTTGTGAAATCAAATAAAGTTATTTATATTTCTTGCAAGTTATTTCTAAATTAATTTCTCATTGTTAATAGTTGCTCTTCCAATATTTAATTATTTTGTGATAGCCATTCATACTGGGCCACAGTTCTTGATTCCAATGCTAATCTAGAAAACAAAATTGAAACATCTTAGAAGAAACTTAAAAGAATGGAAAGAATAATCATCCGGAGGCAAAAAAGAGCTAGACATTCATCAAGTGAAATTTTAATTGATTTATGCATTCAAATGTAGAAAATATGTTATCAGCCGCTGAAGGGGGGAAAACGAAAGTCGTTTTCTGGTCTCCCCTTCGCCGGTCTATTTTGATATTGAAAATTAGATTTTTGAGATTGAAAAGCTAGTTCTTTTGAGAATGAATTATAAAGTTTTTTTTTCTATTTCTAGTTATTTGAATAGTGGGAGCGCCTATGGGATGCTATAACTATCCAAGAAGACACTCGAAACTTGAAGGAGAAACAAACCTATCCGGTGGACTGCCTCTAATATGTTTTTTATGTTAGTTCCTTTTGATTTATAATTAATCATATAATTAAACTAATTTGGGATAGATATTCAAAACATGGTGGCAAATCTTGATTCCTATGCTAATACTCAAAATAAAAGTGAAATGTTTAACTTATATTATTACATATAATAATATAATTAGAAATTCAATAAATTTTTATCATGCATAGTTAATTAAATTGTGATAAAATAATAAATTGCTATTAAAATAATTTGTTACTGATTTTTATTAACTCTAATTAATGATAGGTATTCAGATCAATTCATGCCTAATTCAAATGTTCAGTCGACACATGAAGGTAATTTTTTATTTATTAAAAATATTTATTTGTATTTTGTTTTATTAAATGCTTGTACATGAGTAAACATTTCAATTAGTGATTGAATTTTTAAAACATCTTCTATATTTAATTCATTTTAAAATAACATAATATTAAGCTTATATATGTCAATAATCATTAATATATAACTCATTTTAGGCGTGCCAATTTCTATGGAAGAATGCATAGAAGAACAAAATTAAAGTGAGTTTGAAGGTATGCAAAATGTCAAATTAATTAATCATTCATGATTAATCTATATTTTCTATACGCATAAATGTAATATTTAATTTATATAATAGTGACTTATTTATATGTAATATTTTTTAGAGGATGACAATGACTACCATAATACATATAAATGAGGTCTGCATATTACATCATTTTTTATACCATATTGCTTATTAAATTAAATTAAAAATACAATGACTTAATATTTTTATACATCAATAGAGTATTGGGATCCAGAAGATCCAACTTATGAATGTGAAAAATGTTTAGCAATGCAAGGTGGTCCTTGTTGATTCACATGGGATTCCATGTGCCCTATGCTACTCGGGTCAGAGCTTAAGCTAGAGATGCTTTCAGCTACTAGAATTTTGCCATCTAGGGTGTAGTATTTCATCGCTTTGCCTAATAACACGATGCTCGTATTGTTTTCTCACAATCCCATTTTCATGGTTTAGGCTGCTCTCATTTCACTCGCCACTACTACATGAATTACTTTTGCTTTTTCTTACTCCGGTATGCTTAACCATGTTAGAAATCATCGCTTTTGATATTTATAAATATATAATGTCATATTTGCATTTATATGTTCACAATTTCTTATTTTCCTGTTATATAAGGCCTAGAAGTAATTTTTGAAATAATATTAGAAATTATAATTCAATGTTCTCAGTTACCTCAATAGGTGGAAAAGTTGATATGTGTATCAATCAATCATGCGGACCAAGAACATTTAGACTATCTAGTCAAAACTGTAGTCAAGGTCAAAGCATAACAAATTCTAAGCTAAAATTGTTGTCGGCCTAAGACAAATGCTTGATAAACATAATATTTTGGCAAAGACATTTAAAATGGTGAGATAAATTTGAAGAAGAGATCAATTCAAATATTAAAATCAAGTTAATAGAAAAAAGAAACACTTATGGAAGGAGATACAATTTATCATAAGTAGTTGCTTTAGTTGTAGGGGATTTTGAGCCTTCTACAGGTGATAGAAATATTAATATTGAAACTCAATCTCGATAATTACAAATAACTAATGAATTAAATATTGCTTATTTGAAACTACAACATCCTTTACTTTGTCTACATGCTTAAGATGGTTATAAAGAAGATATTCAATTTAATCGAAATAGTGATTCCATTGGAAGAAGGCGTTAAGTGTAATGCCCCCAAATCGACCATCGTCACATGGCGAAGATTATCCCGAGAACGCTACAAACACTATGGCATTGATCGTCATATTAACTAGTCTCAGTTAAGAACCGAGACATGTCAACGGAAGAAAGAATAAAATAAAGAAAGATAAGATAAATTGCGGAAGTTCAAAAGTAGATGCATATCATCCCTGAATGAATATCATAAGGTTACAACCTGAATTCATAAATGCAAAAGAAATAGATAACTAAATAGGCCTTGTAGTTCATGTGCTTTCTAGTCACGAGAGCTTTGTCACAGTACACCAACTCTACACAATCACTGACTTAACCCTGTGGAAATGAAACACCGGGGAGGAGTTCCTCTTATAAGTTTTACAGCCTAGTCGAGAATAATAAAAGTATACAATGCATAACTTGAATAGCTTAAATCAAAAGTAGAATAGAGTACTTATCTTGAATAGAAGGTGGAGCATGGGAGCATCATATATCATAATAAGAGAGATGAACAGATGTCACTAATCAATGAAATTAGTTAATGCTTGGTAAACTTAAAATCAGTGGCACGCTTGATAATCATGCTTGCTTATCTTATGCATACTTCTTAAACTTAGGTCATGTTCAGAAAATTTGGGTGACTTTAGGTGCCTTTAAATTCTTGGGATATGTCGAGCAATGATACAGCTTTGTGTGGGTCAATGAGTAATCAAACTATGATCAAGGGAGCGACCTTTATCTTGAGGCACTTGGTTTGGACTGGCAACTCATTATTCATATTTCATCTTAACATATTAAACACTTTAGAAACTTGTTATTCTTTATTCTTCATATAATGGAGGCAATAAGATTAGAAGGAAAATAAATTAGTAAAAGGATTCATGTCTTAATCAGGAATGGATCTCAATGAGGACATAATCAATCGTAACCATGACCACTCATAAGGGAAAACAATCAGTATTCAAATCAAATCAAGGGAAATAGATAAAAGTAATAAGGGGTACCGCTCTGTAGCTCGGCACAACCATAATAGACTACTGGCATGGACGTGCCGATGGGGATAACATGGTCGTGCTTGTCATATGGCATGGGCTGGTGAAGTCTAGCATAGGGATATGGCATGGGGCGTGCCTGTAAGATGGCACGGGCATGCTTGAGTGTGAGGGCGGTCGACCGGTCTCTAGGTACTATTGGGTTCATGTCAGGCTATGGCACGGGCATGCCAATAGGGTGGCACGACCGTGATGGCAAGGGAGGATAGTCGACCGATTTAATGGATCGGCAGACCGACTTTTAGATACATTTGTTCAAATGATTGAACAGGTGTGCTAGATAGGTGGCACGATCGTACAACGGTAGCACGGGCATGCTAGATAGGTGGCACGACCGTTACGGGGTTCCAGCCAATTTTCAACACGACAATCAATTATACTTAACAGTGTATCACCCTAAATTAGTTTCTAAATCCTAACAATCACCAAAGCAGATCAATTAACAATAATAATCAAGTCCTACAAGCAATTTAATCATATAGTTCCACAATCATACGAAACATATCATCCCTAATCAAACAATCCAACAATGCAAATAGAAATCAGATCAATAACATATCAATCTTCATGTTCATCATGCTCTGGACGTGGAGATTAATCTTGAGAGAGGGTGCATGGATCAGATCTATTCAAATCATGAAAGGTGATTTCAATTCACCCACTTTTACTTGCGATTGATCCCTTCTTCGATCCGCTGGAAATCTTATCGGTCGCGTTCTCCCTGTTCTCTCCCCACTCCAACTCCCCTAGTTGATCTCCACCTGCAAAAATCCGAACGAAGAGGGCATAACGAGATGTGAGGATTCAAGAGGTGGCAGGGGAGAAAAAGATCCCAGTTACCTTGGCGACAATAGAGAAGAGTTCCTTCCTTACCGAAACGTGCAGGAGAAGGGTGCCAAAAAGATGAGAGATCAAGAGAGAAAAAGGTTATCGACAGAAGAATCTAGCATTAATCCCTTGATCTTATCATTAGTTAGTGTGATCCGAAATCTCTGCCCTTATCTCCTAGAAAGCTGGCCCTTATCTCATCTTAATGAGATTCCCAATTGTTATCTTTTCTATTGGTCGTTTCTATCTTGGTTTTGATTTTTTTTACGGTTGTTACATTAAGTTAGCATACGAAAATACTTCTCATACAAAATTCATGAAACAAAAAAAATGGATTTCAAACTATCCTATTTTCTAGATGACTATTTCAACAATTTTGAGTTGATGTATAGACAATGATCGAATATGCAAAATTAAAGGATATACGGACTTATAAAAAAACAATTAAGTGCTGAAATTCATAGAGGGTTAGCCAATGCTATTTTACATGAGACTATTCCTTCTTCTCAAGAACGAAGAATAATTTTACCATCTAGCTTCACAAGTGGTGCTAGAAATGTGTTTCAAAATTATCAAGATGCTATGGAAATATGTAAATGGGCTAGATCCTTTCACCACATTTACTTGCAATCCAAAATGGTAAAAAATATGCAAATTTGTTGAAAGCAAAGGCTTATATCGAGAAGATCATCCAGACATTTTATGTAGAGTTTTCAAAATCAAATTGGGAAAACTGATAAAGGATTTACGTGAAAATCATATATTTGGTGAAGTAAAATCAGGTACATATTAAAAGTTGCAACTTAATACTTTTACTATGAATCTTTAAAGCTCATTATTATTTCATTATGAACATAACTTTACTATTTGTTTAATTATTATTTCTAACGCAATGATATATACAATCGAGTTCCAAAAGCGTGGATTACCACATGCTCACATTCTTCTTTTCCGTAATGAGAATAATAAATATCCAAAGCAACAGATATTGACGAAATCATACTGATGAATTAGTTGATCCTCATTACTACACAACTACAAAAACTTTATGTTGCACGGTCCATGTGGTATTATTAAAAAGTCTTCTCCTTGCATGGAAAATGCACAAAACATTTTCCAAATAAGTTTGTCGAGTCAACGACAATTGATGAAGATGATTATCCTATATATAGAAGAAGACACAATGGGTGAACTATACAAAAGGATGGTATTGATTTGGACAATAGGTACGTAGTTCTTATTACTAAAGTATGGTGCTCCTAGTAATATGGAACGGTGCAATCAATCAAGATCAATAAAGTTTTTATTTAAGTATGTTAACGAAGGCCATGTATCACCGTTGCATTTTTGCAAAGATACTTGTTTTATGATCAAAGATACTTGTTTTATTTCCTATACTTGTTTTATTTAACTATAGACAAGATCAACGTGTTTTATGATTGTCGATATATATCACCTTGCGAAGATACTTGATGAATTTTTGGCTTTCCAATTCATTATAAAGAACCTCCAATAGAAAGGTTGGCCTTTCACCTTCCAAATGAATAGAATATTATTTTCTCAGATGATGATCACATTAATGATGTTGCCAAGAGACTAACTATAAATTAATAAATGTTTTTACAATGATTTGAGGTAAATAAATTATATCCATAAGCTAGGGAGTCGACTTATGCAAAATTCCCTCTTAAATTTATATGGAAGCAAAAATTTAAAAAATGGGATAAAAGAAAACCTTTAGCATTTTCTATTGGCAGGATTTTCTTTGTTGCACTTGAAAATGGCGAATTATATTATTTAAGAATATTATTAAATGTCATAAGAGGTCCAACATGCTTTGAGGACCTCAAAATGGTCAACAATCACATCCATCCCACTTTTAGAGATGCATATTATGCACTTGGTTTATTAGATGATGATAAAGAATATGTTGATGCCATAAAAGAAGCAAGTCAATGGGGATACCATCATATCTAAGGCAATTATTTGTTATATTACTGGTACAAACTCAATGTAAATACCAAATCATGTTTGGCAAACAGCTTGGCGATTATTGTTAAATGATCTTATTCATGAAGCTAGACTATTATTAAATAACTCAAGTACAAAAATTATGCATTTCAATTTTATGTATAAAAATATGCAACAAAATATGGTTATTTATTTCATGTACAAATAATAGTATATTTGTAAGTTTATAATTGTCATTAATATTTTTTTTGTGTGATAATTATTTTTATAGTTCTATTCACTTGCATGTAGAGCCAATAGAAGATGATTCGAAATAATAATTGCCTACAAAAACTAGAAAGAATTTTGAAATGTTGGGAGAAAACTTTTCAAGATTTTCCGATGATGCCAAAGCCTATCTATTCTTACAAAGATAACAATTATACAAATAGGTTGATTCTTGATAAATTATGTGTTAAGAATATGAAATCTCTTCCTAATGGCTTAAGCTTTTAGGAAAATTGATTAGCACATCAAATTTAATATGATATCACAATCAAAGGTCAAGAGCTCGAACCTCGTTAAGATTTTATTAAAAAATAATTTTCTCCCTTAGTTGTCCATGCGTTGACCTCGGGTTAGACCAAAAAGTTGTCAGCAGCCCACACGTGAGAGAGAGTGTTAAAAATATAAAATCAATGATGTTGCTCTTTCTAACAGCTTAAGCTTTTAGAAAAACTAGTCAGCACATCAAATTTAACATTATGTTATGATATAAATTCTTTTTCAGAATAACACAACAAATTATTAATGAATTTGACAATGGAACAAAAGACGACTTGTGATAAAATAATTACAGTAGTGAATGAAAATAAAGGTAGATTATTCTTTTTATATGGTTCTGGAAGCACTGGCAAGACTTTTCCTTTAGAAATTCTTTTTTAGAATAACACAACAAATTATTAATGAATTTGACAATGAAACAAAAGACGACTTGTGATAAAATAATTACAATAGTGAATGAAAATAAAGGTAGATTATTCTTTTTATATGGTTTTAGAAGCACTGGCAAGACTTTTCCTTGGAGAATATTCTCATAAGGAATTACATTGAAGGGTCATATTGTGTTAATCAAGTGGTATTGCATCTCTTTTATTACTAGGAGGTAGAACAACTCATTCAAGATTTGCAATTCCATTCAATATAAATGAATACTTAATTTGTACTACAAAGCAAGGAAAGCCTGTTAGCCGATTTGATAGCTAAGACAAAATTAATTATTTGGGGTGAGGCTCCAATGATGCACAAATATTGTTTTGATGCCTTTGATAGAACTTTTCGAGATATTTTAAGAATTAATGATGGATCCAGTTTTAATCAACAGTTTGGAGGTAAAACATTAGTTTTTGGAGGTGATTTCAGACAAGTTTTACCGTTGCAAAACTAAACAACATATTATACATGTTACTCTTAATTTATCATATTTATGACATCATTGTCAAATTTTAAAATTATCAAAGAATATGCTATTACAAGGGAACATATCATGTTCAAATTTGGACGAGGTATAAAAAATTTTTGATTGGATCTTAGCTATTGGAGATGGAAGAATTGGTACTTCATTTGAAGATTATGAAAAAGTAACAATTCCTTATTATCTTCTCATAAATTATTGTGGCGATTAAATATCATCAATCGTGGAATGTACATATCCAATTTTTTTTCTAGCATTCAAATCACATAAATTATAGTCAAAATAGAGCAACTCTAGCTCCTACTCTTAACACGATGGAGTCAATAAATAATTATATGGTTTCTCTTAACCAAAATGTTGAGAAGTTATATTTAAGTTCTCATATAGTTTGCATGTCTAATCATACTTTCGAGCTTTAGACAATATGTATACACCAGAATTTTTAAGCAGTATCAAAAGTTCTTGAAATTACAAATCGAACTACTCACTTTGAAGGTTGGAGTACCTATAATGTTATTGCGAAATATTTATCCATTAGCAGGATTATGTAACAACGCAAGAATGATTATCATAAAACTTGGAAATAAGGCTATTGAAGCCAAGGTATTAAACGGAAATAATAGTGGAGAAAAGTGTTCATACCAAGAATGAGTTTAACTCCATCTAATTTAAGAATACCTTTCAAGCTACAATGGATGCAATTTTCAATTGCAATATCTTTTGCTATAACCATTAACAAAAGTCAAGGACAATGACTTTCTCATGTGAGATTATTTTTTAAGAAATTAGTGTTCAGAAATGAACAACTTTACGTAGCTCTTTGAAGAGTAACAAATAGAAAAGGTTTGAAAAAATATTAATTTATGATTAGGACCGCTTGAGGGTTCCGAAGACCTAAAGAGAAATAATATTATGAGGTTTTTTAATATACATAAAACTTATTTATCATTTTTTAGGTATAAAATTATTAACTAAAATTTAATATTTGTTTTTTGTAACATTTTTAATGTTAAATTATTTGTGGCATTATTTCAAGAAGTTTTCTCGAAAGAAAATTTTGAATGTTATGAAGGAAATTAAACTGAAAATGAAAGGAAATTGCACTCTCTTTTTTTCAAAAAAATAAAGAAAGGACTATTTGATTTAACAAGCAAAAAATAGTGATCTCATCAGGAATGATGGATTAGAAGTATATAAAATTAAGATTAATAATTTTCAGAATAAAAAATAATTTCAAAGAGATAATTCAATTTGAGTCAAATCAAGATTAATATTTCCTATTTATCAATCTGAGTATGATTAAAATAAATAATATTTTATTTCCAAAAGGTAACATCCAAGTAATTAATAATTCCTATTGAAAATACAAGTAGTTATTTTTTTAATTAAAAAATAATTTAAAATAAATAATTCAATTTGAGTCAAATAAAGATTAATCTTTCATTTTTATCAATTTGAGTATCATTAAAATAAAAATAATTCACTTTCAAAAGATAATTTGTTTTTTTAGAATTAAAAATAATTTAAAATAATTAATTCAATTTGAGTAAAATTAAGATTAACCTTTATCTTAAATAAAATACATAAGTAAATAATAATTCGTATTTAGCAGATAATTTATCATTTTGGGAATTTAAAAATAATTAATATATTTTGAATCAAATTATCAAAATAAGATTAATATTTACTTCTTTGTAATTTAAGTATGATTAAAAGAAAATAAAATTTGTCATATAACTTTGTTATATAAGGTAACAAAAATGAAATAGGATTAAACTTATAAGCATATTTATACAAGCAGATTTTTAATTATGATTAAAATAAATAATATTTTCTTTCTAATAGATAATGTAGAAGTAAAAATAATTCCTTTTTAAATAATTTTTTTCATAATAAAAAATAATTTTAAATGAATAATATTTTAAAAATGTCTTGATAATTTTAAATTGAATTTTAAACTTTTCAAAGTAGAATAACCTATTTATGGCATTTCAATATTAATAAATTATTTTTTTAAAAGTAAAAATAATTCCTTTTAAAATACAAATCTTTTTTATTGGATCTTAGCTATTGGAGATGGAAGAATTGGTACTTCATTTGAAGACTATGAAATAGTAACAATTCCTTATTATCTTCTCATAAATTGTTGCGACGATTCAATATCATCAATCGTGAAACGTACATATACAATTTTTTTCTAGCATTCAATTCACATAAATTATATTCAAAATAGAGAAATTCTAGCTCTTACTCTTAACATGATGCAGTCAATAAATAATTATTTGGTTTCTCTTAACCAAAATGCCGAGAAGTTATATTTAAGTTATCATGTAGTTTGCATGTCTAATCATACTTTGGAGCTTTAGACAATATGTATACACCAGAATTTTTAAGCAGTATCAAAAGTTTTGAAATTACAAAGCGAACAACTCACTTTGAAGGTTGGAGTACCTATAATGTTATTGTGAAATATTTATCCATTAGCAGGATTATGTAACGATGCAAGAATGATTATCACAAAACTTTGGAAATAAGGTTATTGAAGCCAAGGTATTAAACAGAAATAATAGTGGAGAAAAGGTGTTGATACCAAGAATGAGTTTAACTCCATCTGATTTAAGAATACCTTTCAAGCTACAATGGATGCAATTTTCAATTGCAATATCTTTTGTTATGACCATTAACAAAAGTCAAGAACAATGACTATCTCATGTAAGATTATTTCTTAAGAAATCAATGTTCAGAAATGGACAACTTTATGTGGCTCTTTGAAGAGTAACAAATAGGAAAGTTTTGAAAAAAATATTAATTTATGATTAGGACTGGCTCGAGGGTTCCGACGGCCTAAAGAGAAATAATATTATGAGGTTTTTTAATATACATAAAACTTATTTATCATTTTTTAGGTATAAAATTATTAACTAAATTTTAATATTTGTTTTTTGTGACATTTTTAATGTTAAATTATTTGTGGCATTATTTCAAGAAGTTTTCTCGAAAGAAAATTTTGAATGTTATGAAAGAAATTAAACTGAAAATGAAAGGAAATTGCACTCTTTTTTTTCAAAAAAATAAAGAAATGACTCTTTGATTTAGAAAGCAAAAAGTAGTGATCTCATCAGGAATGGTGGATTAGAAGTATATAAAATTAATATGAAAATATTGAGAAATCAAATTTCAGTGACAAATATTAAGAGAATTGCATTTATGGAATGCTAAGTAAATAAATAAGGAATCAATTATGATTTAAATTAATGATGAAGAATAGAATTAGTACTAATAGTGAGAAAATCTATGAAAATATTGCTGACCTTTGAGAATTAATTATGACTATGAGATTTTTTATCAGGGCAAAAAATATGTATATTAATTAATAATGTGTATATATACTAACAACTATTGGGGGGCAACTTGGATTGCTTGGGCTTTGGGCCTGACGCTGGATAAATAACGAATGAAACTATAAATGTAACTTATAAACAAGTGTTTCATAATTTATTGTAAGACTGGAAATATATTTATTAATGCTATTGATATAATACGTTTTATTTTTTTCTCATGAAAATAAAAGTTTAAACTTAGTACACACATGCATTTGAAATATTATCTTTTAGTATAACGTAGATTATTCAATTATTTTAATAATATATTTTGTTATTCTTAAATACTATAGTATCATATTTATGTAATAATGAATTCTTATAATATCTGTGCATCAGGTCTTAGGACTAGGTTTTTTATCTCTTAAGTATGCACCCCGTGCGATGTCCGGATGGTTTAAAAATAAACTTCAAACCACAAAAATAATGTTTTTATTTTTTTAGTTTAGCTGGATAATTATATTTAAAATTACAAAGTCATATTATCTTAATTAAGTAACACTTATGTTTTGCTTTAAATTATTTATTTTGCTTAATCACTTGCCCATTTGGCGTTGAATAAGAATTTTGTTTTTTTTTTTTTTTTTGTCAGCCGTGTTTGGAAAGCGATGCTAACGACAAGTTGGAGGTCGGTCCACCATTGAGCCCAATTAATTTGATTAAGTTCGCCTCGAGTCATATAGGTGAGACTGTCAACAGAAATATTCTGCATTTACAAATACTCGAATTCGAAACCTTGTACCTAGATGCATAGATGCTTTGATTTTTCAACTAGTCTTACCTATAAACAAGCAATTGTCAGTAACCATTGACGTATCATCAAGAACAAAGACAGATAATACAAGAATACAATAAAACCTTGGGTAATTAATATTCTCTTCTAGAGAATTTGCGGGTCAGCAATACCCTTGGAGTTCCTTCTCTCCATCAGAATATCTAACTTGAATAGGGCCCAATCCCTGAAAAACATGTCAGGCGTTTCGATTACAAGGTAAAGGCATAAACAAAAGTATCTTCAAATAAGTAGCAAAGAAAAAGTGTTCGCACCCCAGGTAAAGTATATTGATAGTGCAAAGACCTCTATAAAGCCCTATCTGCCTCCTCTGGACTAGCATACTTGACGAAACAACATCCTGAAAAGTAAAGAGTCCGCTGATCTAACCAAGCATCTAAACCCAAATCACACACATAAGGACTCTAAAAAGTCACTTCCAAATGAGAAACAGAAAGCATGAGGTAACAGGTAGGTGTATCATATATAATGCAAGAACTAGACAAAATAAGGAGAATGCATGCCAGATCATATGCAGCAATACTACCCTATTTATAGAGTTGCATTGTGGGTTCCGACAATTGCATCACCATGCAGTTTTGCAACCGCATATCATGTGATTGGCCAAGCATATCATGTGCGTACGTCATATGTCCAGCAATCTCTCACTCGCACATAATGTGTTATTTTCCATATTTGCGAATATCCGTGTGTAGTAATTGGATCGTGCTGACCCACAAATACATTCACAACATAATACGGGAGAATTGCGACCTGTTAAGGATACACAATCACTCAACCACTTGAGAGCATATACTATGACCTCTTAGGATACATAGTGCTCAATCAACTTGAGAGCCAAGACTATAAAAGTCGCTCACTCAATATGCGAGCCAAAACTATATTCTCATATAGTCGCTCAAGCTATCAGTTACTCGCTTTGCCTAGAGACATCTTGCTAGCACAATTTAGACAACTTACGTTTAACTCCACGGCTATTCAATTTTATATGTATACTTTATAGTTGGCCAACAACATATAAAATTTATGCAGCACCAGTGAATCTTTCTCTCGCCCTCATATTCTCGATTCTAAGTCAGCTGCTTTCCTATACGTGGCTCGATGGGCCGCATACAATTTTAACTTTTGAGTACCTCGCTAAAGTAGCAACACTAACATATCACTTTGAAATATAGTCAAAAGTCTCCGGACTTGTTCAGTCCTTAATGACTCACACATGTGACGAAGACTTGATGACTATTCGTCACGTCTTAGGGTCGACTTAACATACTCGGTGATACACTCAAGTATTACGGTGGAGACTCCCACTGAAGGAGCATATGTCATTGCTCAATAACACCGCACAGACTTAAGTCCAGTCATCAAACTATAGCGCCTGACTTGAGTCCTCCTATTTAGTCGCTCCAAAAATTTGGCACCTTAAATGAGGTCTCATATTTGTCTCTCCTTGTCAGGTCATATGAAGTTGAAGTCAACTCGTGTTCAAATCCTCCTGAACAAATCAGGATGGTTTCCCCGCTCGCTATACTCTAATCGTTGGAGGCGATTACCTGTGTAATTTGATAATCTCGTGCCTGATTGACATACTCTACTTGTGTATAACAACTCGTAATAACTTAAACAAAGAAATAAAATACTTTCATTAAAAATAAGAGTTTAAGTACAATTAGGATTACGTAATCCTATAACTTTTACATGTCTAATAAAAACATCTCTCAAAATAGACTTCGTAAATGGGTCAGCCACATTTTGATGTATAGACACATATTGAATTCGTACAAATTTGTACTTAGTGTCGATATGCTTCCATTTATAGTGATATTTCTCATCTTTGATATATGCAATGGCAGCTTGATTATCACAGTATAGGTTAATCTTTGAAACATCATGGTGAAGAAATTTGCCTAACCAAAGGCCTTCTTTCGTAGCTTCGGCATATGCCACGAATTCAGCTTTCATTGTTGACAATGCTATGCAATCTTACTTCTTGCTGCTCCACGTCATAGCGTCATTGCTAAGCAAGAAGATGTAACCGAAGGTGGACTTGCATTCATCAACATCGCCAGCTCAATCAACAACCGTATATCCAGCTAACTTTAGGCTTCCTCCTTGATAGCACAGTGCGTAGTCAACTGTTCTCTTCAAGTATCTGAAAATCCTTTTGATAGTCTTCCAATGTTGGTGTCCTCGATTAGACTGATATCGACTGACTAGACTAATGGCATGACATATGTCGGGTCGAGTACATAACATAATGTACATCATACTTCCGACTGCGTTGGCATAAGGAACAGAGTCCATAGCACTCTTTTCTTCTAAAGTCTTTGGACACATATTAAGACTTAAAACTTCACCTTTCGCTATACGAGTATCATTACAATTATACATTCGAAAATGTTCGAAGACCTTTTTTATATAGGTTTTTTGCGAAAGAACAATGAATCTCTTTGAACGATCTCGATGAATTTTTACTCCAAGTATATATGCCGTTTCACTCATGTACTTCATCTCAAAGATAGAGGACAACCATTACTTAATGGTATTTATATACTTCTTATTATTCCCAGCTAGCAAGATATCATCGACATATAGAGTTAGAAATGCAAACTTATCTTTGGAACCACATATATACACACAGTGGTCTTCATCAATCATAGAAAATCCGAACAAAATTATTGATCGATGAAATTTCAAATACCACTGCCTAGATGATTATTTTAGTTTGTATATGGACCGTCACAATTTACATACTTTGTGCTCTTGACCTTTTACAATGAAGTATTTAGGTTGCTTCATGTAAATTTCTTCATCTAGTTCTCCATTTAGAAAACTTGTCTTTACATCCATTTGATGTAGTTCTAAATCCATATAAGCAACTATAGCTAGGATTAAATGAATTGAAGAAAATCTTGCAACTGGTGCAAAAGTTTCATCATAATCTATACCCTCCTTTTGGGTATATCCTTGTGCAACAAGGCGAGCTTTATATCTTTCTATGGATTCATCCGCACCACGTTTGACCTTGAGAACTCATTTATTCCCTATTGGTCTTCTATCGGGTGGGAGATCAACCAAATCCCAAACTTGGTTATCTTTCATAAACTTCATTTCTTGTTCCATTGCTTTCATCCATTATTCCTTCGCAGGACACGAGAGAGCCTCCTCAATTATTTTAGGCTCATGTTCATCTTCCGGACCAACGATAAAAGCTTCCCCCTCAATTTCAAAACGACGACGTTGGATACTTTTTCAATTCGTTCGACGTATTGAATATTCTGATATATCTCGTTCTTGAGTTGGCGATGTTTCTCTCCCACTCGGATGAGTATTCTGAGGTAAGGAGATATACCCCTCAATAGATTGATCTGTTGGAGGTGCCAATGCATGATCTTCTTCCTCTTTGAGGTGAAGATCTTTATCTATTTCGCTTTTCTTAGGAAGATCATCTTCTAAGAATATAGCATATCGACTCTCTATCTCTGTTACAGTTCCATCATCCTTTTCTCCTATGAAAACATATTCTTTGAAGGTATCAAAATATCTTATAAAAATACACTTCTTTCCGTTAGGACCTAATTTTCCATACTTATGAGAAGTATGAAGTACATAGGCTGCACACCCCAAGGTCACAAATAATTAATTTCGGACTTTCAGCCTATTCGAAGTTTGTAAGGAGTGAAATTTACAGACTTCGATGGAACAAGATCCAATATATAGGCTACAGTCAATAAGAAATCACTCCAGAAAGAAATAGGAAGATTCACTTGCGCCATCATTGATCAGACCATATCAAGTAGAGTTCGGTTTCATCTTTCTGTAACACCATTTTGTTGCGGAGTTTCCAAAATTATTAATTGCCTAACAATTCCTTTTTCATCACATAACTCTATAAAGAAATCAGATAAATATTCACAACCACAATCTGTACGCAATATTTTAACCTTGTGATCCAATTGGTTCTCAGCCAAATGCAAGAATCTGTTGAAATACTCTAATGCATCATATTTGTGTGTGACTAAAATACTCTAATGCTTCATATTTGTGTGTGATTAAATAGACCACACCATATCGTGAAATATCATCGATAAAAGTGACGAAATAAGAGAAATCATGTCTAGCCTTAACATTCATAGGACCACAAATATCATAATGGATTATTTCTAAGGAAGAATCAGCATGTTTGCCTACTCCAAATGGTTTTCTAGTTGCTTTACCAGCAATGCAATCTTCACATGTGGGCAGAATCACTTTAGCGAGATTGCCTAAAAGGCCTTCTTTAGCTAGTTGATTCATACGATCTTACCTAATATGCCCAAGTCTGGCATGCCAAGTTTTGACATCAACATTTTTATCAAAAAATGATACAAATGAACAACTAGAAGATTAAAAATCCGTAAAGATTTCAAGAACATAAAAACCATTATGTTTGTAAGCAGTACAAATACAAATATTATGTAACATCGCATCAATATAACTGGAATCAAATGTCATTACATAACCAAGTTCATCTAAATGAGATACTGAGTAAATTTCGTCGAAACTCTGGAGCGTAGAGGCATCATGGAGGTGCAGGACACGTCCTTCGCAAAGGTCAAATTTACATGTACCAATGCCTTTGACCTCCACTCGTGCATTGTTGCCAACGTAAATTCACTTGGTTTCGGCACTGAATCGACGAAAATCCACAAAGGCATCACGTTCTTTTGCTACGTGATCAGTTGCTCCTGAGTCTACAATCCACGAAAGATGAGAGTCAGTGACTAATGCATAGTGTTTGCTTCTTCGACTCAATGCACTCATGAGCAAAGTGTCCACGCTAGTGGCAATTGTAATACTTAACTTTGCTTTTGTCAAACTTCCCATTGCGCTTACCACGTTTGCGCTGATTTTTATCTTTGTTTTCAGTCTTGTTTTTACCCTCCTAATTTTGCGGTCTTTTACGTTTCCGAGCACCTTATTTCGGTTGTCCGAAAGCCAAGTATCGGTCGACCGATATCTCAACGGTCGTCCGATTTAAGTAGACATCACATTCTGTGATTAGCGGATGAACCTGAACCCAATTTCGATCGTCCGAAAGATCCATAATGGTCGACCGTTATACCAGCGATCGCCCATTTTATAGAGTCATCACATTCTATGATTAGCGGACGAACCTGAACATAGTTTCGGTCGTCCGAAAGGACTAAAATTTGACTCACGCCTTTTGTACTGGATTCAACAACATATACTTGACCGGAAGGTTTAGCTGTCTCAAGGTGCTCTTCTTCCAATTTTAGATGACGTGCAATATCGGTAAAAGTTTTGATGTTATCGTTATGAGCTAAGTTCAAAACCATTTGTTTCCAACATGCTGGAAGGGAACGAATAATAACCTGCACTTGTTGTTCATCAGTAAGTTGAACACCAACACTTTTCAATTCACAAATCATGTTCGATAATTCACTCAAATGTTACCGCATAGTGTGATTTGGGCGCATACGGTATGAATCGAACTTAAGATTAAGTAACCTTAATTTTGTGGTTGATATGCTAGCAAACTTGTCTTGAAGGGCATCCCACATGGTTTTGGCGGTTTCATGCACCTCATACTCACACATTAAGGAATTTCTTTTTTCATGCATTGTAAGCTTCCGAATTTCTTCTGTGTTGAGGTGTAATGCCAAATTCTGGTTCAGGTGTCTTTGATGCATTTAATAACTTTCTCTTCTTCGAGAATGTATTGTACTTTCCTATGCTAGATGTCATAATTGTCACCATTCAATTTGTCACATTTGTTCAGTTCAGCAATTATTTGCTTGGTTGCCATTTAGTCTAAGATCATGTTAAACAATAAATGAGTGTTAGAATGTTATACACAAGTCTTCTCATCGCATATATTTCAAAAATAATAAAATAATAATATTTGAGAGTATGACATCGAGATGGTAGCAAAGCTCTCACTCATCTCCAACTATTCCAAAAACATTGCCAAGTTATTAAAAATAATATAACTGCGCCAAGTTACCATTCTAGTAATTTTGGAAAAAATAAACATCCAAAATCATTTAAAATATATAACGTGATTAACATATCATTTTTAAAAATTTTGGCCAGACAAACAGAGTTATGTGATTGGGACTCTTCCTTATCTATGCAAGGTACCTATTAGGGAACCATCACCCCTTCGACTCGATACCAAAATAATTAAAAAAATGTTATCATGTCAGGAAACTTAGTAATATTTAGAGACTGCATTAATTGTACACCAGATAAGTCCATAGAAAAAGAGGGTACTAAGTTTTCCAGTTACAATCACTATTCGGTACTTTTCTAGACATGCACATGTCATGCACCACTCAATAAAAAAATTACCACCGTGACATCATATAATTTAAATGCCTTAATCATATTTGGACTACCTATGTTTCATTATGAAAATAATTAACTTAGGTCCAATTTATTAAATTCCTAAGTTCATGAAACACGTCACATTCATAATTGGCATATTTATGCATAACACATGTTGAATCCTATGTTTTGATGATAACAAATTAAAATGGACCTAAAAGTTACTAATCTATTCTCAAGTGGTGATAATACAGGTGTAGGATTGATATGAACAGATTCGTAGAAGAATTCGACAAATTAAAATTGGAAGAAAAAAGTTTTCAGCAAGACTGGTCGACTCATCGGTCGATCGACCATGGCGTCGGTCGACTGATATTCAGCAAAAGAAAAGCAGAGATCATACCGGTAGACGTCGAGACCATACTGGTCGATAGACCGATCGATAGTGATATATACCAGTCGACGTCGAGACAATACCGGTCGATGCATCGATTGAAGGACCGGTCGATCGGACAATTTCAAAACACTGAAGAAGCAGCAACGGTCACATAAACCGATCAACCGGCCTATCCCAGTGGTGGACCGGCCTCTCGGTCAAATGAACAATAAAGATTAGAATTTTTTAGGAGAAATTTGTGGAAGGACTTTTGAACGAATTCTCACCTTCAGGAGCTTATATAAGGAGTGTCAAAGCTTGAAGGAAAAGCATCCAACCCTCTTGACCAAGTTTTTTAGCATAAAATTGCAAGTTTCTTCCCTTTTCTTTTCTTAGTCTTGAGTGTGAGAAAGATTTTGTAAAAGAAAAGAGTTAGAGGGAATCTACACTTTCTGATCTAGTAAGATTGAGAGCTCCTTGTATAAGAGGTGTGCCTTGTCTCTTGAGCGGAGAAGAATGCGTGATTGTGTAAAAGAGTGTTGTTCTCTCCCTACAAGAAAAGAGAAATATAGTGAATATCCGGCGGTCTCGAGGTCGAGAAGTCGGAGTGGGGACGTAGGCCAAAAAGTTGAGGCCGAACCTCGTAATCATATTGTGTCTTCTTGCGTTTGTTCCTTATCTTTCATTTACGCCTTATCTATATTTACTTGTGATCGTTTTTATTGATTTTTTCGAAAGTGAATTTTTAAAAAGATTTTTTTTACACCAATTCACCCCCCCCCCCTCTTGGTGCTTTTGATCCTACAATTGATATCAAAGCCAAGTTGCTCTAGCTTTAAGATTTAAAATATCTTTAGAGCTATGACATCAAGTGGTTTCGGTTTTTCCGAATGTCAATCTATTAATCATCCTCCACTTTTTAATGCATCAAATTTTGCATATTGGAAAATTAGGATGCAAGCCTATGTTTGTTATATTGATATTGATATGTGGGATATTATTCAAAAATGTTTTGATCTAAGTAAAAAAACTCCTTTTGAATATACCGAAGGAGAAATACTTTTAGTAAAACTAGATTGGAAAGCTAAAAATATTTTTATTTGGATCCAACCGAGTTTAATTAGATTTTTAATTGTGAAAGTGCTAATGAGATTTGGAAGAAACTTATTATTACTTATGAAGGAACGAATAAAGTTAAGGAGTCTAGATTAAACATTTTAAATCATCAATATGACTATTTCAAAATGCTTGAAAATGAATCTATAAATGAGATTGTCATTCGTTTTAATGATATTATAAATGGCGTAGCCTCTTTGGACGAACCAAGGACTAATTCTCAAAAAGTAAAAAAGTTTCTCAGGTCTCTCTCCTCCAAATGGCATACAAAGAGGATGGTGATTGAAGAAAAAGACTTAAACAAGTTAAACTTTGATGATCTTATAGGTTCGCTCTTAACCTATGAGATCGGGATCAAGGAAGATGAAGAAGCAAATACTCCAAAAAGAAAAACATTGGTATTAAAAGTAAATAAAGATGAGGAAGATACAAGTGAAGAGGATGAGGATCTTGATGAAAAGAACATTTCTCTATATGCAAAAGAACTTGACAAATATCTCAAGTTTGCTAAGCAAAAGAAGAAGAAAAGCTTCATCAAAAGAAGATCATCATTGAGCAAGAGTCAAATAACTTGCTTTGAATACAAAAAGATTGGACACTACAAAAATGAATGTCCAAATTTGGTCAAAAAGGAGAAAATGGAGAAAGCTCAAGAAGGAAGAAAAAGGCTCTTCAAGTCACTTGGGATGAAAGCGAAGATATAGAAAATGACTCTAACACTTTCTCTAGTGACGACGAAGAAGCCTACATATGTCTTAAGCTCTAGCTTAGAATTCTCAATTGAAAAATTGAAAATGAAAAATAGTGCACTAAAATCATTATGTAAAAGACAAATTGTATAAATTGCATGCTTTAACAAAGAAATTAATAAATTGAAAGTTGAACTTAAAAATTTCTCAAATGGAAGTAAAATGTTAGATGCCATGCTTAGTGGATTTAGAATATCTTCAAACAAAAAGGGACTTGGTTTTACCTCTTTTGAAAAGAAGAATGACAAAAGAATTTTATTTGTTAAAGCATCGCATCATTACACAAAATCACATATTATTTGTTTTCATTGTGGATATGAAGAGCATTATTCTTATGATTGCAGAATTATGAAAGGAATAAGTAAATGAATGAAGAAAATTTGGATCCCGAAAAGGACCATGACTAACCAAGATGGACCCAAGCAAGTTTGGGTACCAAAAAGATGAAACTCCTAATTTCTTTCTTGTGGGAAGCTTCTAGGTACAATGAAGGAAAATGATATTTGAATAGTGGGTGCTCAAGACATATGACCGGCGATGCCTCAAATTTCATCAATTTGATAAAGAAAAATGGAGGAAAAGTCACTTTTGGAGACAGTAGCAAAGGAAGAGTAATTGGTATAAGTAATATTGCTAAGAATGACAAAGTGTATTTAGAAAATGTTTGGCTTGTTGAAAATTTTAAACACAATCTAATTAGCATAAGTCAATTATGCGATAAAAATTATTTAGTCAAATTTGAAAAGGATAAATGTTTGATGCTAGATGAAAACAAAAAAGTTTTACACATGGGCTTTAGGTACAACAATGTATATAAAATTGATTTTAATAACTTGAAAAATGAAAAATGTCTTAGTGTCATGCATGATGACAAAACTTGTGACATAGAAGATTAGGACATGCAAATTATAAATTGCTAAATAAATTTTCAAATCATGAATTGATTAGACGCTTGCCTAAGATCAAATTTGAGAAAAATAATGTTTGTGATTCATGTCTAAAAGGTAAACAAACCAAAAGTTCTTTTAAATTAAAAGGAGTTATTAGTAGACATAGGACCTTGGAACTTTTACATCTTGACTTGTTTGGACTTATTGAGTGACAAGCTTAGGAGGAAAAAGATATGTATTTGTAATTGTTGATGATTTCTCTCGTTTCACTTGGACAATTTTTCTCGCTAGTAAAGATGAAACGCTAAACATGTTTTCTAAATTTGCAAAAAGAGTTCAAAATGAATTTGAACAAAAGATTTCAAAAATTAGAAGTGACCATGGATGAGAATTTGAAAATCATAAATTTGAATTATTTTGCGAAGAAAATGGAATTACCCATAATTTTTTCACACCTAGAACACCTCAACAAAATGGAGTAGTAGAAAGAAAAAATAGAGCTATGCAAGAAATGGTTAGAACAATTTTAAATGAAAGCAAGTTACCAAAATATTTTTAGGCGGAAGCCGTAAACACATCATGCTATATTTTCAATAGAATTCTACTTAGACCCCTTGAAAAGAAAACATGTTTTGAAATATTATTTGGTAAGAAACCAAATATCTCTTATTTTAAAGTTTTTGGATGTAAATGTTATATTTTGAATATCAAAGATAAACTAGGCAAAATTGATGATAAATGTGATGATGGTATTTTTCTTGGTTATTCTAGAGCATATATAGTGTATAACAAAAGAACATTAGCTATTGAAGAGTCTATTAATGTTAAATTCAATAAAACTAATAATTTTTTGAACAAACAAGCACATGATGATGATGAATAAATAGTTGAAGTATAAAGAAAACTTGAAGTTGTGGACATAGAGGAAGTAAAAGCTTCCACCCCAAAAGTAGAAGAAATGGAAGTACCTCATAGAGAAGAGAATCAAATCATCCCAAGAAATTGGAGACATGCCTCATCACATCCACTTGATCAAGTTATAGGTAATATAAATGAAGGCATAAAAATTAGAAATTCTTTAAAAAATATATGTGCGTTTTCGTCTTTTCTTGCAAATTTTGAGCCCAACAATATAGATGAAGCACTTGAAGATCCAAATTGGATAAATGTAATGCATGAAGAATTAAATAATTTTGAAAGAAATCAAGTGTGAAAATCTGTAGAAATACCCAAAGACCTTCCTATCGTTGGAACCAAATGGGATTGATTTTGATGAAATTTTTGCTCTTGTTGCTAGACTTGAAGCAATTCGAATGCTTTTGGCTTTTGCATGTTATAAAGGTTTTAAACTTTTTCAAATGGATGTTAAATCGGCTTTCTTGAATGGTTTTATAAATGAGGAAGTTTATGTTGAACAACCTTAAGGTTTTGAAAATCCAAATTTTCTCCATCATGTATTTAAACTCTCAAAAGCTTTTTATTGATTGAAATAAGCCACTCGAGCTTGGTATGAAAGATTGAGTTCGTTTTTAATTGAAAATGGTTTTCAAAAAGGGAAAGTTGACACCACCTTATTTTTAAAACATTTTAAAAATGATATTATAATAGTTCACATTTATGTTGATGATATCGTTTATGGTGCCACTAATGAATGCCTATGCAAAGAGTTTGAAACTCTTATGCAACAAGAATTTGAAATGAGTCTTGTAGGATAGCTCACTTTCTTTCTAGGCCTATAAGTAAAACAATTCAAGGAAGGCATTTTTCTCAATCAAGAAAAATATACAAAGGAACTACTCAAAAGATTTGGGATGAACGAATGCAAGCCGAGCACAACTCCTATGAGCACTACTACAAAATTAGATAAAGTTAAAAAAGGCAAGTCCATTGATAAAAAAAGGTACAGAGGTATGATTGGTAGTTTGCTCTATTTGACGACATCTAAGTCGGACATAATATTTAGTGTGTGTTTGTGTACTAGATTTCAATCCGCCCCTAAAGAATCACACTTAATCGTCGTAAAAAGAATACTGCATTATTTAAAGCATACAAGTGGATTAGGCATTTGGTATGATAGAAATTCCCAATTTTGAATTGCATACCTACACCGATGCAGGTTTTGTCGGGTGTAAAGTTGATAGAAAAAGCACTAGTGGAATGTGTTGTTTTCTTAGTAGTTCTCTCATTTCATGGGCTAGCAAGAAATAAAACTCCATCGCACTTTTGACATGAATTGAATATTAAAAGAGTTGCACAACACTTACATTTGTATGATATCTCTAAAATAGGATTTTTTACTGATTTAAATGGTTCAAATTTTTAAAAAATGCAAGGATCGATCAACCGACTGGAAGGACCGATCGACCGCTATGAAATTTGCAAATAAGCACTCTCGTCATAACAATGATCGGTCGACCGATATGATATACCGATCGATCGGTATATGAATGCGTCCGACTGACATAAATCGATCGATGGTGATTTAAATAAAAAAGAATTGTCCGATCGATGGTGATTTAAATAAAAAAGAATTGTCCGATCGATCGCTGTGCAGGATCGGTCGACCGACATATGCCAAAATCGCGCGATATAAGAAATCAACTGCTCAAATTGGTCGACCAAATCCCCCTTTCCACCCGACCGCTGTTCTTCTTTCGACGACTGACGACCAAACTCCGGCCAGCCGACCAACTTTTCCCCTCCGGCGAACCCTACGACCGCTGGCCACTCCAGCGACCGGCCGCCCCTTCTCTCCTTCAACTTCAGCACTCGACCGCCACTTCTGGCCGGCTATCTCTCCTCTATTTACCGTCCATCTCCTCTGGCATCTCTCTCTCCTCCGAACTCTCGCTCTCTCTCTATCTCCTCTCTCACTGTCCGTCACTCATCGCCTCCGACGACAACAATCGGCCACCTCCACCGGCCGCATCTCGTCTAGCTTCGACGACAGCCGCCAGCCCTCTGAATCGTCTCCTCCGCCGAGTGTCCTCTCTCACTCACCCCCCCCCCCCCCCCCTTTCTCTCATCTCCATCACCTCCGGCGACCATCGACGTCCGTCGCCGCTAACCAGCCGTCTCGATCTCTCTCTCTCTCCTCTCCTCTCCGGCACACTTCTTCCTTACTCATTCACCTATACCGCCTCCATCTCTATCTTCCTCTCGATCGACCAGTCACCGACATTCACCTCAGTTTCGATCTTCCGATCATCTTCGACCACCATTGTTGAATCCATGGCCGATGATGATGGGTGTTCACGACGGATAGTCTTTCAGCGTCGTCATCATTTCCCTGACTCCGTTGATACCATTCATATCCTCCCACGTGAACCTGAGCCAGAACCCGAACTCGAGCCCGTCCGACGTGGACGAGGAAGTAGACGATCCCGTGGACGTACTCGTCATCCATCTTCCCCCGAGCCCACTGAGTTTGATAGTCATCTTTTTGTCACTAGGGACGTCTCTGTTAGTTTCGAAACATTGTACGCCTCTCGCGAAGTCTGACGTGCCTATACCATTGATTGAGACGCTCTGAACATTCCCGATGTTCAGGAGATGTTCGCAACCATCGGTTGGTTGCCACTTTTCTCTCTCTCAGAGCGTGTGTATCCTCATCTTGTTCGTCATTTTTATGCGAACATGACAATCACTCGAGAGGTCATCATCACCTATGTCCTTGATATGCCCATTCGTTTTGATCAGGACCATCTTTGTCGCATCTTTGGCGTTGCGTGCCTCTTACCTGGCTTTTATTCATTTGTCACTCATGGCTGGCCTTCCGATTATCTTCCGATCGCGGATGGTATTCGTACAGTTTTTGTTGGACAAGACGTTCAATATACCGTCAAAATGGCCTATCGACATCTTCATCCAATTATGAAAATGGCTCATCACATTCTTAATCGCATGATCACTCCTCGAGCCAGGTATTATACAGAGGTCACTTATTTTGATCTCTTCTTCTTTTCACTGTCTCTGCATTTGTGATGCCTCATTTCTTCATTTTGGTCATTATGTCTTCTATCACATGAACTACACCTTCCAGAAGATCTCCTCTACTGCTCGTGGTCGGCACCACTTATATTTTGGTGCCTGGATCACGAAGATTTTACTCTATTTTGGTGTTGAGATCCCTGCAGACGAGGAGTACATTCGACCTCGCCCCACTAACGTCATTAGTTCAGGGACTTTGCACCGGAAAGATCTTAAGTTTAGTGCGCAGGCATCGATGGACTCTGACGATAGAGATGATGTCACAGATGGAAAGCCAGCGCCGATGGACACTCAGGATGCACCGGAGGCTAGCCCCAGCTTCCCTCCATCCTCAGCGCCCACTGAGCATATTGGGCCTTCCCAGCACAGTACTTCGGATTTCCATGGCACCTATGACTTCACGACTCTTTCACAGCAGATGGCTGTCATCGATCATCGTATGACTCAGATGGATCGTCGCATTCGACGGATGGAGCGTGACTCTCGATATCTTGTTGGCTAACTACAGGCTTACTATGCATCGCAAGGATTTATTCCGCCCATAGCTCGTGAGGATGATAGCTCCGATGAGGAGTAGTTACATTGTCTCCCTCTTTGATGATGTCAAAAGGGGGAGAAATCTAGGACGGTATCATATGTTATGTGTTTTAGTATGTTATGACGATATCATATGTTATGTGTCTTAGTATGTTATGTGCTTACACTTGTATCTTGCACCATTTTGTAGTGACTTCAGTCATATTTGTTAGTGCATGATGTATTATTAACTATGTAATGTGATGACTTTTCTTATGTGATGACTTTTTTATTTCATCTTTGACTTCATATTTATTTTTCTTCTCGTCATATGTTCATATCAATTATGAGAATATAAATGCCACTTATTTAGGGGGAGAAAAAGTGAAATATGCATAAATGTAGGGTGAGCTTGTTCACTACTTTCTAAACTTACATTTCATTTTCTTTCTTCTCTTTTTTCCTATCGTCCAATTAATTTACCATCATAAAAAAGAGGGAGATTGTTGAATCCTAAGTTTTGATGATAACAAATTAAAATGGACCTAAAAGTTACTAATCTATTATCAAGTGGTGATAAATATAGGTGTAGGATTGATATGAACAGATTCGCAGAAGAATTCGGCAAATTAAAATTGGAAGAAAAAAGTTTTCAACAAGACCGATCGACTCATCGATCGATCGGCCATGGCATCGATCGACTGATATTCAGCAAAAGAAAAGCAGAGATCATACCTGTCAACGTCGAGACCATACCGGTCGATAGACCGGTCGACAGTGATATATACCGATCGACGTCAAAACAATACCGGTCGATCGGACAATTTCAAAACACTGAAGAAGCAGCAACTTTCACATAAACCGATCGACCGGCCTATCCCAGCGGTCGACCGGCCTCTCGGTCAAATGAATAGTAACGGCTAGAATTTTTTAGAAGAAATTTGTGGAAGGATTTTTGAACGAATTCTCACCTCCAGGAGCTTATATAAGGAGTGCCAAAGCTTGAAGGAAAAGCATCCAAGCAAGTCAGAACATCCTAGTGCTCCTCCCAAGTTTTTTAGCATAAAATTGCAAGTTTCTTCCCTTTTCTTTTCTTAGTCTTGAGTGTGAGAAAGATTTTGTAAAAGAAAAGAGTTAGAGAGAATATCTACTTTCTGATCTAGTAAGATTGAGAGCTCCTTGTATAAGAGGTGTGCCTTGTCTCTTGAGCGGAGAAGAATGCGTGATTGTGTAAAAGAGAGTTGTTCTCTCCCTACAAGAAAAGAGAAAGATAGTGAATCTCCGACGGTTTTGAGGTCGAGAAGTCGGAGTGGGGACGTAGGCCAAAGAATTGAGGCCGAACCTCATCATCATATTGTGACTCCTTGCGTTTGTTCCTTATCTTTCATTTACGCCTTACCTATATTTGCTTGTGTTCGTTTTTATTGATTTTTTCAAAAGTGAATTTTTAAGAAGATTTTTTTTTACATCAATTCAACCCCCCTCCCCCCTTTTTGGTGCTTTAGATCCTACAACACAAACGTAGTATAAAAAATATTATAAATTACAAAACATACAAATAATTATACAATTCATTTATCACATAATGAAATTATTTATCACCTGCTTTTAACATAATATATGCATGATAATAAGTATGATTGTTATTAATTCATACATTTACATAAAATGTAAAAATAATGTGACATGCTTATAAGACATATATGTATAACACAAGGCATTTAAATAATTAAAATATCAATTTTCATAAAAAAAATGAAAATTATTTGTCACACATGTCTTAATTACATATATGTAGTGAAAATATTCATACAACAAAAAATAATGTTGTCATAACATACATAGATTATTAATTGCATCTTTTTAACCCAAAAAATAAAAAAATATTCAATATCATGTGAAATACATTTGTTACATCAAAAACTAATTTTGGTAACAAGAAATATATGCACTTCAAAACATTTTCTTACAAAAAAATATATATTATTTATAAGTTCCATATCATAAAATGAACCTTTAAAAATATATTGTGCATTAAATATTTTATTTTCACATATAACATAATGTAATATAATTTATGTTCATAACATAATATCAAAATATATTACAATATATGCATGACATATTTAAATTTTGTATACATGAGATATCAAGAAATGTTCATAATCATGTCACGTAGATTTCAAGAAAATTTCTATAAATTTTCAAATTATCATAACATAATTACATGCAAGGCATTTCATATAAAAAAAACATATGTCATATTATGTCACAAAATTTCTAATATGCATAATAATTACAAAAATTAATAAAAATGCATAATATATGTCATGGATCATCAATACAATTTCAGAAAATTTTCTAGAATTTTCTGAAGCATAAAACAAGCAATTTTTAATTTTAATATAATCTTCCCGAAATTTTTTTAATACACTATAATTTTAAAAAAAGGAACTGTGCTGCGCTGCAGCCCATGACCTAAACTTGGCCGACTGCAACAGTGCAGCATGGCACTGTTTACGCTACAGTACCATGCGGCAATGTTAACGGCGGCAGCAAGTTGCATGTTGCGCTGCGGGCCTCAAGCCTGCGTGTGCAAGAGTGCCGCATGGCACTGTTCACACTATGCGGCACTGTTCACGTAGAACAGTGTGCGCTTTGGGCCTCAAGACCACGCGCGTGCAATAGTGCCGCATGGCACTGTTCACGCTACAGTGCCATGCAGCACTGTTCACGTAGAATAGAATTTTTTTTTTTTGAAAAAATTATGGGAAGAAACATATTAAAATTTGATTTTTTTTGAAAATTTTGGGAAGAAACATATTAAAATTTGTACCAAATATTATATTGAATTCAGTCCATATGGATAACAAAAAAGGTTTGACTTCTTGTTCAATAATCAAAGTTGCACATTTTCGTAAAAAATGCAACGAAAAGAATCATTATGTCTCTGATACCAATTAAAAGTTTTAATCTAGAAAACCAACCTATTAAAATGAAATAAACGATATTTTTTTACATTGTTTCGTACTAGGGCAGGACGACGATCACTACGGAAAGCTGACGCAATATCACAATCCAAGTATATACAGAATTACAACAAGAATTAGACAAAATAAGGAGAGTGCAGGTCAGATCATATGCAGCAATACTACCCTATTTATAGAGTTGCATTGTGGGTTCCGACAACTGCGATCACCATGTAGTTTTGCAGCCGCATGTCATGTGATTGGCCAAGCACATCATGTGCGTACGTCATATGTCCAACACTTACAAATAACAGGTATTGCATGAATTTGGGATGACTTTCTTTCAGAATGTACCCAAATCCACGAACACAGATCAAACATAATGAGACGACGAAGCAAAACTTGAGGAACATACAAGACGCACTACAAGAAAATCGCGATTTTTCGATGGATAATTTTCGACGGTTCTAAATCCGTCGCTATTTGCGACGGATTTTTCGACGGTTCCGTTTCCGACGGATTTTTCGATGATTATGACCGTCGAAAATAATTTATATTATTATTTAATTTTTCGACGATTAGGAACTTCGATGTTTTCGACGGATATCCATCCGTCGTAATTTCCGACGACTTTTCCGATGGTTACGACCGTCGGAAATAAAAAAATTAAATTATATATTTTTAATATTATTATTAAATTTTTTCGACGGATTTTCTGACGATCACGACCGTCGAAAATTAAAAAAATAATTATATAATTTATTGTATTATTATTTAATTTTTCGACGATTAGGAACGTCGATATTTTCGACGGATAACTATCCGTCGCAATTTCCGACGACTTTTCCGACGGTTAGGACCGTCGGAAATAAAAAAATTAAATTATATATTTTTAATATTATTATTAAATTTTTTCGACGAATTTTCCGACGGTTGTGACCGTCGGAAATAAAAAAAATTAATTATATAATTTATTACATTATTATTTAATTTTTCGACGGTTAGAAATGTCAATATTTTCGACGGATATCCATCCGTCGCAAAATCCGCCGCAATTTCCGAAGGTCGTAACCATCGGTAAATCCGCCGCAATTTCCGACGGATATCCAAACCGTTGCAATTACTGACGGTTTTGACCGTCAGTAAATATTACCGTCGGTTCAAACCGTCGGTAAAATAAAAAATAAATATTATATATAACTAAATAAAATAAAATTTTTTATTATTTATATTTTCGACGGCCGAAACCGTCGGTAATTAAAATTTCGTTATCCCGCTTTTTTTCTCTTTTCCCGCTTTCTTTCCGCTTTTTTTTCTCTTTTCCCGCTTTCTTTCCGCTTTTTTCCTTTATATATATTTCCCTCCTCCCTCTTCTCTCTCCCTCCTCCCTCCACTCCTCTCTCTCTCCCTCCTCTCCTCTCTCCCTCTCCCGGCCGCGAGCACGGACGCCGGACGCCGGTTATGCCGCGAGATCGGCCTCTCCCGCGCGCCGGACGCGGCGACCCTCCCACGCCAGACGCCAGCGACCCTCCCACGCCGGACGCCGGCGACCCTCTCCCGCGCCGGCGTATCTCTCTCTCTCCCGCTCCGCGCCGGCATCTCTCTCTCTCCCGCTCCGCGCCGGCATCTCTCTTTCTGCTGTCGGCCGGTTCCGGCCTCCAGCGGCCGGACCGGCGCCAGGAGGCTGATCCGGCCTCCTGACGGCGGATCCGGCCTCCAGCGGCCGGATCCGAACGTTAGGCGGCCGGATCCTGCCGCTAATTTTTGTTATATTTAAAAAATTATTTGCGACGGTTGCGACCGTCAAAAGATCGACGGTTGCGACAATCGTCTAAAGTGTCAACAGTTGGGACCGTCGAAAAGTTACGACGGCTCGGACCGCCGGCCTTTTCCGACGGTTGCAACCGTCGGAAATATCGACGGCTCGGACCGCCGAAAGCCTTTTCCGGCGGTTGCAACCGTCGGAAATATCGACGGCTCGGACCGCCGGCCTTTTCCGGCGGTTGCAACTGTCGGAAATATCGACGGTTCGAACCGCCAGGGACTTTTCCGGCGGTTGCAACCATCGGAAAATTTCGACGGGTCGAACCGCCGGGGACTGTTCTGACGGCCAGAACTGTCGATGTTTTCGACGAATTTTTTTCAACCGTCGCAAATCCGTTTGCGACGAGCGTTTTTCTGACGGATCGATTCCGACTGAAAAACCGTCGGTAATTATGTTACCGACGGTTTTCGGGCTGATTACCGACGGTTCGGACCGTCGGTAATCCGCGTTTTTCTTATAGTGACGGCACAAAATTGATTCAGAAGGCATAATCCAAATTTTTGAATGAAATATCAATGTTCAGAATACTGCATTTCCATCACCAAGGGAGTGTCTTCCTCAAGAGTCAACTTGATGAGCTAGTAAATATATATATACACAAAAGGGGTAAAGTCAAGCCAGTTTTGTTTGTATATGCTGATTGTCACATGAAAATGTTTTGTTTTTTTTTCCTTTGAGGCAAAGTGGGTTGCACGCATGTTTTATTCTTTTACTGTTAATGCATATACGGAGTTGACAATGTCTGAAAGTTAAACTATGCAATTGTCTGCAACTATTGGCTTGAAGTGGCATGCATGGAGGCGCGTCCTTTACGTGATGATAACTATGCAGCAAATCTTCTATGCAAAAGTAAGTGATTGGCTGGTCGACATGTGTTGGATTGTTTAAAACATTTTTTTTTTTTTGACCTGTGTAAAGCCATGTAATTTTTTTTCCTCGCTCACGTTTTATTGAATTGCTGCAGAACGGAGGAAATAAAAATAAATAAATAATAAAGGATGTCTGCGCATGGGCCTACGGCCTGTTCGAAGAAAAAGCAGCTACAGTGCTTAGCGCTCTACAGTTGTACGGGCCCAAAGCCCGCTGTACTGCACCAGCCCGCGCGCGATGCACGAGTGTGCGAATGCTAAGGCCCGCTGCCACACGATGCATATTTTGTATTTATGCATATGTGATTTTGCATATTATGCCATGTTACTACGAGTAATTAGTAGTAATTGATATTCTTATAATTGTCATGTCACATTTAATTTTAAGTATGAGTGCTATGCATGTACTTAGTTAGTTTTAATACAAATAATCATATTATGGTTGATTATGAAATTTTGTATTTTTTTGAATAATTATGTGAGAATGGAAATTATTTTATAAAAAAATGACCATTTAATGTTGATAAGAAATTTTTTAAAATAAATTTTCTACATATTTTATGACATTTATTTTATGCATATTAGTGGTATTATGCATATTTATTAGTACACGAAATAATCATGTTATTTTGTCAATATGATTTTGAATTTAAGTAAGAAATTCATTCATATATGTTATTATTACACGATATGTTTTAAGTATAGTATATCACACTTAAATTGAATTTTCATATGAATTAAATATTCATGCACATAATTAGGGTCTTAGGATTCGTTCATTAGGATATGAATCTTATCCAATATACGTTTACGATTAAAATTTGGATTTAAAATAAATTAGGTCTATTATTATTAATTTAAATTATAAAGAATTCAGTTGGTCTGAGTTAATTGACAAACACTTATACAATGCAAATTATGAGAAGCCCAAATACATATAATTCGGGCCCAATTAAGATAAGTTTAAAATTTGTGCTACTCCGTATTAATAATCACTAGATCAATTTTGTTAAAAATAATCAATTTTGAATTAGACAAGTAATAACATTGATATTTAAAATAATTTGTGTTGTTATTGGATGGTTTTAAATTTTAAGATCAGGACAAGTTTCAAATAATTTGAATTAGGGGTGTTCACGGGTCGGGTTTGACCCGACCCGTGAACGAACCCGACCCGATCCGGCCAACCCGGGTCGGGTCGGGTCGGGTCCCTTGAATTTTGGGCTGCGACCCAAAATAAATGTAGAAAAGTATATAAATATTTAAAATAATATTTTTGATATTTAAAAATACTTTATTTTGTATTAAAAATAAAATAATAAATACTTTTTATATTAAAAAAATAAAAAAAATAAAAAAAATAAAAAACCGGGTCTATCGGGTCGGGTCGACCCAGCCTGATTTCAATATTATGGATATATTTTAAAAAAAATTTCATTAAATTAATTCAAATCATATTGACTAATTTTGTATTTTGACGGGTTTTTAATTAATGGTTATTGTATTGATTATATGCATAGGTAAATTTATATATTTTCAGATTTTTTTTTCTTAGTTACATATGGTTATAGATATTTTATTATTAAAAATATACATTTTAAATGGCATTGGTCAATAAAATTGGGATCGAAAAACTGATTAATTCCTAAATGAACATAATTCGACCTATCAAAAACTATCTTATGAATAAGATATAATGATTCTGTTTTTTTCTCTTTTTGTCTAATTCAGGTCTCAATATATAAATTTATACATGAAAATTTTATATATAAATTATATTTTCTAAAGAAATCCTTTTCTATAAGCTCGTGAAAAGAAACTACATTACAATAAAAAAATATTTTAATTTTTATTTCATGATTAAGCTGCCATACTCTGATATGAAACTTTCCAAAAGGAATATGACAATATTCCATAAATCTGATTTGTTGATCTCGTTGCCAATTGATTGCTACACGGCATCAAACTACAAAAGAAAAATTAAAAATAATGACTAAATATGAAACTTAAAGAAAATAATGACCAAATATTCTAGCTATTATTCACAGTGTGAATAATTTGACTCACGTACACAATTATTATTTATTGAGTGACCTATCAAAATACAAAAGAATTATATGGATCAAATTGGTATTCTCTAACAAAGAAATAATTTTTTAAACGACATTATGAAAAATAAACACAAGGTAATTAAATATTCTTTTTTAAAAAAAAATTGAGTTCCCCGAATTAGAAAAGAACTTTGCTTACGTTAACTCGGAATGTTAAGTTTGAACTTAAATTTTTTACAATTGTTTCCACTATTATTGACAGAAAACGATATGACCCTGTTACATCTTATATGCTCTTACTATAAGAAATTTGTCGAATAGTCATGCAACTTTTGGTCTATATGATGACGCCAAATAAGCACTAAACAAGACATGGACAGTTTAGCGCGGACAATGTACATCGCCCCACTTGATGCTATCAGCGTCACCTTTGTGCCACTATTAAGGGGAGATGCCAATGGCTAGAGTAACAGTTTGACACTATTTGTTTGATCAAAAACTTGTATGGACTACTTGTCAGTTGGTAACCAAAACTTTGAATATAGATACAAAAACTTGTAAATGTTTAGTTACAAAAAAGAATACAAGTTTCTATGGACTACTTATCACCATCAATGTCATTCTTGATATTCGATAACGATGTACTCGATCCTGAAACTCGTCGTGTCTCATTTAATGGCTGCATAATGGCTTGAAGTATATGCAAGAGTGACGCTAGCTACTCAAAAGGTAGCTCATCTAATGCTATTTAGTGTCATCTCAAGTGTTGTGGATGAACTAAAAGTAGACGAGTTACCAATGTATCTTCCATTGTTCTTGGAAATCTGAATGGCTAATCCTAAGTCCCTCAAGTACCCACCTCTTGTCATCACGACCACATTCTCTCAAATTGTGATGTTTTTTGTAAAATAAATAACAGTATATAAAGTGTTATATAATATTATAAATATAAATTAATATTTGAGAGACGTTATTTGGTGGTTGAGTATTAAGAAATTAAACATCGCAAACATAAGAAATTATTTAAACTAATTATAACAACCAATTAAATAGATGATAAAACTTTCTAAAAGTTTAAGGGCAGTGGGCATGACCACTCTTTAATTTTACTGCTCTTATGCATAGACTCCTTTAATCTTCCTGCTCTTATGCATAGACTCGTAAATCAGGCAAAAATTGAGAGGACCCCTTCTTTCACCTCATGCAATAAAGTTTTTAATCTTGTAAAATGAATAAATATAGGATAAAATTTTAACTATTCTTTTGTATATGCATTATTAAACGTCGATTATACTCATCGAATCAAATTGATCCTCCTATATGAACGTGGGCTTCTAACTTAAAAAGTTTGTTAACATTTATAATTTTAGACTTTTTTTGTCACTCTCGATTCATCATGCATCAAATTAAAGTTTAGACATTTCAAAGTGGTACATCAAACAAAAATAATTCAAATATATTAGGATATGAATCTATATCTAATATACCTTTATGATTAAAATTTGGACTTAAAATAAATTAGGACTATTATTATTGATTTTAAGTTTAAATATTAAGCTTTTAATAAGCGACACATGTCATGATATTTTGTTGCTTGTTGCAATTTCGATATATATATAACTTGAATCATACGTTGGTTTTATCCATTTATGTAATTAGGATCTTATGTGTTTTCTTAGTATTAATTAATTAGGATATAAATCTTATCCAATATACATATATTTATGATTAAAAATTGGATTTAAGATAATTTAGGATTATTATCATTTATTTGAATATAAATATTAAAATTTTAATAGATCATCCATCGAAAAATTAAAAAAAAAACACTATGAACTAGCAAGATTTTAGGATGGACAAAAATGTGAGCCCGGGCCCTCCGTGGACCTAGAGGATCTCGGAGGGCAGAGCTGCAAAGAAGGGTGCGAGGACATTGATGACAATGTCGAGGGATGGTCCGGATGTATCTTCGAGTGGGTCGCCAATGGTGTCATCATCAATAGCAGCTGCTTTGTGGGGATCCGAAAGGCTCACGGCACGCTCTGAAGCACCAGTCTGGACAGTAGAGAAAGATGGATGGTATGTACTTGTTTGCATTATCCCGTTGCACCTCGGGTGTTTGATGCAGAGATGGCAATCTGTACAGGATTTGTGTGAGACAGGAATTAAACATGCCACCAATAGGAAGTGGGATGGGGTGGATAGCAGGTCGCTTAAGCAGAGGTCCTCACGACCTCGGTTCCACCACATTTGTTCCCGTTCTGAAATTCGAAATTTGGTTCCGGGACGTGTTTGACGGAATCGGACGTAATAAGGGCGTGGTATCCTCCGATTTTGCAAACAAATGTGGCCTTAAGTGTAATTCAATAAAAAATTTGTTAACAATGAACTTGAGTAATAATAATATTAATGAAAAAATTGATTGAAGTACTACTGATTTTTTGAGAAAAAAATTAATTATATATGAAAAATGGCATAACTTAAATTTTAAATATAAGAAGATATTTAATCATGATTTATATAGTGAAGGTAAATAGGGGTGAAAATGATTTGGATCGGGTTGGTTTTTCGGTCCACAAAAATCATTCGTTATTTTCCGAACCTATTTTTTCAATCACAAAAACTATCTTAAAACCATTTAGAAAAAAAGAAAAACAACCCGCTAGCAGGTCAATTTTTTCGGGTGACTTTTTTGAACCCCTATTTTAATAAATATTTTTTTAAAAAAATAAATAATAAATAAATATTAATATTAATTTATTTAATTTTATAACTAAATATAGGATATAGTGTTAGAACTATTAAATTAGAGTTTCATAATGTGATAAGAATATATTAAGCTATATAAAAAATTATTACATTAGTAATAAAATAATTGATTACATCTAAATTAATTATATAAATAATAATTAATAAATAAAAATGAACTTCACGGACTGTACGGTTCTTTTTGTGTGAGCCTTAGTTTAAGCGAGTCAATTTTGCTCTATTTAAAAATCGTCTTAAATTATATTCGATCACCTAATTTTGGACTTTTTGAAATCGGTTTTTTCAGATCAAGTAGATTTTTGGTTCGGTCGAATTTTTTCTTACATCCCTAAAGGTAAATGACATTAAAATTGAAGGAAATGTATATATAGTGATTTTAAACCAATATCTTAAATTATTATGTCTTGATAATAACTTAATATTATAAAATTAATATTTAAAACATAATTTTGGAGCCTCGAGGCATCAAGCAAATGGTTGAGTGGTATCACTCTTGAGCCGGCTCTCAAACTAAGACTCCCCAAACAAATATGAACAAAATGTAAAAATCATGGACATCAATTTATGTAAAAGTCACGAGTTTTCAAAATGAATCAAAAGTCATGGAGGTCCCAAAAAAAAAGATATGGAAAAGAAATCAGTGGAAAAGCAATAACCTGGGGGGGCTTTATTTTATACCAGAAGCAGAGCCAAGGCACGAGAAGATGGACACCTTCGTAATATACATAGTTTCTGGGGGTAATAAAGGAGCGACATATTCGTCTATCCGATAAATTAATTGATAGAATTCCTATTGAGTTTAAATTTTAAATGTCATTGTTGCATTCTAACACTATAAATTAACTAATCAACTATCATTCTTTGTAATAATATAGATGGTGAAAAATATTTTTTTTGCCTATATGACTAGATATCTACTTACGAAAAATTGTGATTGATTGGGTCAAATGTGGTTTAACTCACGTTCAACTAAATTTCAAATGTTCTTATTCATGATAATTTATGCTATATGAAAATAAAACAATCATGTTATATGTGGACAATGTTTGTATCTTTGTTAAGAAACATATTAATAACATATTATTTGATTAGCGTGATATGAACGAAAAAAATTAATTGAATTGCATAACTTCATACAAACATTGAACTAACAAAAAAGAGATTTAATGATCAATTAGAAAGATCAAAATTCAAAATCAAAAGAAAAATCGACGAATCTGAGTAAAAAAACAACATATTCATAAACAAACAATAACTGGTACTTATTGTTTTATTTAAACTAAATGAACTACTCATTTTTTCTATTCATTTTTTATTATCGCGAATATTAAGAAAATGAATCATACGTCAAAACTCAAGTGTTCTCCACAATATATACTCAGGTTTATAAGGGATGAAAAAAAAATGACATAGTATCATCAAAGTTCAAATATCAAATATTATATATGACGCTCAATTTGACTCGATTTGATAATTAGAAAATTTTTAACTTTCAACATTATATTAACACAAAAAATGGGGAAAAACTTAAGTTGACTACAAATAGTTTTTCTTTGCAGTAAATGTGTTCTTTATTTACGTTAAACACTAAAATTAACACATAAATCATGTTTTTCTTTATCTATAAGTTAGCTTTGTTTGACTCATATAAAAAATAAGATTCAATTAATAGTTAATGGATAACATATAAAAGTGTTAAATAAAAAGGTTTAGTATATCACTCATTGAATATGAGGAGATGAAAATAAGTACGATTTATAAATTAAAATTATTTAAATTTATATATTAGTAACTCTATAATCAAAACTTTCTATGGAATATATAATTAATCTTTTAAGACATAATTATTATTAATGACTATATATAAATAAATGCAAAATGAAAAGTATACCACTGGCCATTGATATTAAAAACATGTTTTTTATTTGTATATCAATTCACAAAGAAAAAATTAAGAACATATTACTCACTTTTGTCAAATTCATATATGGTATGTTATTTTTAATTTGGGAAGTGTAGAAACTCTTTTATACATTTTTTAGCTTAAACACTTATGGATCATCCATTTTCACCATAAAAAAATATAATTCATGCTCGTAATTTTATCTGTTTATGAAGTAAATACACAAATAAGACTTAAGCTAAAATTTTCAAAGATTAAAAGGAAAAATAAACGAATTAATTTTAAAGTAAGAAATTCTTTTTTAATGTATTGTAATAAATTGCCCTCCCGAGGTTGTCCCCTTGGGGGACATTTATTTCAAATGATAAGAGCGGATTTTAGTCATTTAATAAATAAAAAAATAGAAAAATTAATAGAATATGTGAAATGAACTAAAGTGAAAATTGTGACATAATTTAAGGGGCGCTATAGTAAGTTCACATACTAGGAGTAGATGCAAAAAATTATTACAATTCAGGAGAAGTTTAAGGAATTAACTATAATTACTTTTAAGAAAGTTATTCAATTTTCTTACACATTCTTCTATTTTCTTACACATGATACAAAGATAAAAAAAAATAAAGTTGGGTCGATTGATTTGTAATTGAAGAATGTTCAATGTTGCAACACTTCCTACAAAATCCATATGAAAATAAGAAATATGAGGATACACTCGTTGTTTATTTTAATAAAAAATAATTTATATGTTTATTTTTATTAATTCATAAAATTATATTTTATATTTAGAATACTTATTTTTTTATCGAAACAATCGTTAAAATTAATCTATCACATCTACTTTTTTCTATCACATCAATTCCTGCTTACTCATTTTTATGTTTCACTTCATCCAAAGATATTCTGAAATAATTTATCAATTCAACTATTCACATGAAATCCGAAAGAACCACAGTTCCAGTATCCAAACAACCCCATATGAGGTGTTTAACAATTGAAGGGTACTGGTTTCATATAGTTCTATTAAAACTCTAGTGTGGCCTAGTTCTTGAGGTGGAACAATGCCGCATTAAATGCCTTGGTGCTAGGGCAAGGAAAAATTGAAATCAAACAAAAAAAAGAAAGAACATGTCTGGTTCCTTTTTTGTTTGTTTTGAATTTTTCAATGACATTTTTTTGTTTTCCAAACTTTTTCCTTATTTTCTCTCTCTCTCGCACATTTGTTTTATAAAATAAAAATTTCTCTTATTTTCTCTCTCACACACATTTCCTTATTTGGCTACGACCGCTCGTCATTTCTGAGCGGCCAAGGACACTCTCTCAAGACCTTGACACGCGCCTTGTCATGTTCTATTTTCTTCCATGTTTGGGACTGTGTTTTGGGTTCTTCCCGAGACCTTGGAGTCGTACTCAGGCCGAGGCCGGCTGCGGCCGCTCGTCGTTTTTTAGCAGCCAAGGCCACTCTCTCCAAGGCCTTGACATGCACCTTGTCATGTTCTGTTAGTTCTATTTTCTTCGGTGTTTGGGACCGTGTTTGGGGTCCCTCCCGAGACCTTGGAGTCGTACTCGAGCCGGCGTGGGTTGTGGTCGCTCGCCCTACCACTCTCTCCAAGGCCTTGTCACGTTCCGATTCTTTTCCATCTTGGGATCATGTTTCGGGTCCCTCCCGAGATCGCGCGGATGATGGAGCCATGCCGGCTGGGACTCTCTCCAAGATGCTCATTCTTTTCTGCCCTTGGGACGAAGCAGTACTCAGGGCGGTACTCGGCGCCGCTGCTGTTCTTTTTCGATGTTGGGCGGTAGTTCGCACCCGTCTCGCCCTGCCCTTGGGATGATGCAGTATTTGGCGGCCCCGCTGAACTTTTCCAATGTTGCGCGGTAGTCAAACCTATCTTGCCCCGCCCTTGAGACGACGCAATACTCGACGCAGTACTCAGCGCCGCTGCTGATCTTTTCTGACATTGCGCACTTGTCTCGCTCCGCTCTTGGGACGATGTTGTACTCGGCGCCGCTGTTGATCTTTTTCGACCCGTCTCGCCACGCCCTTGGCACGATGCAATACTCCGGACGATACTCGACGCCGCTGGTCTTTTCCCACATTTCCCACGTCGCGCGGTCTCGCCGTTGCCGCCCATGTCATCGTGTCAAGAAGGTTTGTGGTTGCAATCCTGTTCGTGAGCTCCAAGAATCACTGGTGACATACGAGGAAGACGACAAAGGAAAAGAAATTGGCGATTATTTATATATGTAAATTATAAATTGTATTTATTTAGTTAATTTATATTTTAAGAATATTAAATTATTTTAGAATATGTTATTTTAATCTTTTTATAATAAATTAGTATACTCCTCACGCACGATGTGCAAGTGGTGTAAAAATAAATTTTGTATCATAAAAATAAAAGTAAATTTACTTTCGCATTTATATTTTAGATAAATTATTGAAAATTTATCACAAGGATGGAAGAAGGCCTCCGATAGAGATGTTGATAATATCCTTATTATTAAGGCATAAAATGAATATAATACACTGTAGAAGAATATGAGTCATTTATTTCAATAAAGGGACGAGATAATTCATTCGTTTTATAATTCTTCTTATACTTCTTTTTTTAATGAGTTCTCTATAGAGTTCTTATGCAAAAAATTTACTAATGAGTTCTCTATGGAGACTTGATTTCTTTTTTTTTAATTCTACTTATGCTTCTTTAGAATTGATAAAACATAAGTGTGAATGATTTCTAATTCCACTCTATTAAAAAAAAAAGAAAATTTGAAGTTGAACTCATTCTCCATTCTTGCGGCTCGTTGAACATGTGGGACGAGTGACCCATAGTTTGCAATCTTCTTCTAGTGGCCATGAGAGGCGTGCATTCTTATCAATCTATTTTTATTCGAATTTTTAGTTTTATTTTTATTTAAAAAACAAAAAAAAAACTAAAGTGGGAGTGATTCCTACTTCAATCTTTGTAGTCTCCGCTCGTCGTTTCTGAACGGCCAAGGCCACTCTCTCCAAGGCCTTGGCATGTGCCTTGTCAAGTTCTGTCATTTATGTTAACTTTCATGTTTGGGACCGTGTTACAGGTCCCTCCCGAGACCTTGGAGTCGTACTCGGACTGGTGCCGGCTATGGACGCTCGTCATTTCTGAGCGGCCAAGGCCACTTTCTCCAAAGCCCTGGCACGTGCCTTATCATATTCAGCTAATTTCTTCGGAGTTTGGGATTCGGGGTGGCTGATCTCCAACGTTGCGGGGGACCCATCTCGCCCCGCCCTTCGGACGACGTACTCGGCGCCGCGCGGGACCCGTCTCGCCCAGCCGTTGGGACGACGTACTCGGCGCCGTGCGGGACCCATCTCGCCCCGCCCTTGGGATGCAGTACTCGGGGGCGCTGATCTCCGACGTTGCGCGGGACCCGTCTCGCCCTGCCCTTGGGACATAGTACTCGAGGTAGTTGATCTCCGACGTTGCGGGGGACCCGTCTCGACCCGCTCTTGGAATGCAGTACTCGGGGCGGCTGATCTCCGATGTGTTGGGGGACCCGTCTCGCCTCACCCTTGGGACGACGTACTCGACGCCGCCACGGGACCCATCTCGCCTCGTGTAATATCCCAAATTTAACTCACATATAATCATAATATTATATCATATTATTTGCAATCTTCTTCTAGTGGCCATGAGAGGCATGCATTCTTATAAATCTATTTTTACTTGAATTTTTAGTTTTATTTTTATTTAAAAAACAAAAAAAACTAAAAAACTAAAGTGGGAGTGATTCCTACTTCAATCTTTGTAGTCTCCGCTCGTCGTTTCTGAACGGCCAATGCCACTCTCTCCAAGGCCTTGACACGTGCCTTGTCAAGTTCTGTTAGTTCTGTTAACTTCCATGTTTGGGACCGTGTTACGGGTCCCTCTCGAGACCTTGGAGTCCTACTCGGACTGGTGCCGGCTATGGACGCTCGTCATTTCTGAGCGGCCAAGGCCACTTTCTCCAAAGCCATGGCACGTGCCTTATCATATTCAGTTAATTTCTTCGGAGTTTGGGATTCGGGGTGGCTGATCTCCGACGTTGCGGGGGAACCATCTCGCCCCGCCCTTGGGACGACGTACTCGGTGCCGCGCGGGACCCATCTCGCCTCGCCCTTGGGATGCAATACTCGGGAGCGCTGATCTCCGACGTTGCGCGGGACCCGTCTCGTCCCGCCCTTGGGATGTAGTACTCGAGGCGGTTGATCTCCGACATTGCGGGGGACCCGTCTCGCCCCACTCTTGGAATGCAGTACTCGGGGCGGCTGATCTCCGATGTGTTGGGGGACCCGTCTCGCCCCACCCTTCGGACGACGTACTCGACGCCGCCACGGGACCCGTCTCGCCTCGTGTAATATCCCAAATTTAACTCACATATAATCACATAGGTTAATATTATATCATATTATTTTCAATCTTCTTCTAGTGGCCATGAGAGGCATGCATTCTTATAAATCTATTTTTATTTGAATTTTTAGTTTTATTTTTATTTAAAAAACAAAAAAAACAAAAAAAACAAAAAAACTAAAGTGGGAGTGATTCCTACTTCAATCTTTGTAGTCTCCGCTCGTCGTTTCTGAACGGCCAATGCCACTCTCTCCAAGGCCTTGACACGTGCCTTGTCAAGTTCTGTTAGTTCTGTTAACTTCCATGTTTGGGACCGTGTTACGGGTCCCTCCCGAGACCTTGGAGTCCTACTCGGACTGGTGCCGGTTATGGGCGCTCGTCGTTTCTGAGCGGCCAAGGCCACTTTCTCCAAAGCCCTGGCACGTGCCTTATCATATTCAGTTAATTTTTTTGTAGTTTGGGATTCGGGGTGTCTGATCTCCGACGTTGCGGGGGACCCGTCTCGCCCCGCCCTTCGGACGACGTACTCGGCGCCGCGCGGGACCCATCTCGCCCTGCCCTTGGGACGCAGTACCTGGGGGCGCTGATCTCCGACGTTGCGCGGGACCCGTCTCGCCCCGCCCTTGGGACGTAGTACTTGGGGTGGCTGATCTCCGACGTTGCGGGGGACCCGTCTCGCCCCGCCCTTCGGACACAGTACTCGGGGTGGCTGATCTCTGATGTGTCATGGGACCCGTCTCGCCCCACCCTTGGGATGACGTACTCGGCGCCGCCACGGGACCCATCTCGCCTTGTGTAATATCCCAAATTTAACTCACATATAATCACATGGGTTAATATTATATCATATTATTTTTAAAAAGAAAATTGATATATGTGTTAAGGCATGAGTTATAACTCATAGTGTTTGATCACTGGAATTTGACAAAAAATTGTTCAAGGCATGAAAACATGATATTTGAAAATATTAGAATTAAAAAAATTAAAGTCCCGATAATTATTCCTATATATCAAAGAATTATAGATGTGATTTTTAATAATTTTTAGGAGGTGTTTTACTTGAGTAAAACATATATGCAAAATCAAAAAATCTGTGAACTTACAATTTTTGTTCTTCGAACAAAAATTTAGATTTTGATTCCTTGATTATTTATTTTTATAAATATTTTATTTGAATTCAAATGGGGGTAGTTCCTTATTTACATGTAATGTCTTAAGTAAATGAATAAATAAATAAATAAGTTCAATACCAAGAGCAATTACTTACCTCTATATTTGGCCAACCTAAGATCGGTTTCCACATGCCTTATCTTTACCCTCTACATGATGTACCATATCTTTTCACCTCCTCACTTGACCCATCCGAAAATCCAAGAGGAACAAAAATGATCATGTGCTTCTAGTGAAGGAAATTGAAAGAAAAGAATGAGAATTAGGGTTTTGGCATGTGGTGATTTCTCTGAACCTTTTCCATTTCATTCACTTTTGGATTTTAGCTAACCATGGGGCAAAACTCGTGTTCTTCATGAGCAAAATTAACCCTAGCCATGTTCAATTGGTTCCCGAATTTTAGCTACATAATCTCATAACTTTGGATGGTCCAAAAATTATGAAAATTGCTCTGATTGATCTCCTCTGAGCCTATTTTCGTTGAGCTTTGGAATCAAATTAATATAATTTTGGTAGAAAATGTTATGTGCTATCACTCTATCTTCCGAAATTGTTACCCGATTTTCTAAATTATGGATCAAATCCAATATGTCATGGAATTATCTGATAATTGCTGTTATAGACTCTGAGGTTAGGTTTCATTGAAAATTAGAATCACCCAAAAATGATATCTGTAGGGAAAGTTATAAATATTTTACTGAGTCTCACTTAGTCTGTCAAGATGAAACATAGGGCAGAATGTACTAGTATTTGTTAAATTTATTATGATCAGTATAGATAGATATAAGTTCAAAGAATTTTATGAGTCGCAACTTGTGAAGTCTATGTTTATACAAAATTTAATTTACCCAAATATGACATGTTTCTTATTTTATATAAGTAGTACAATTAAGGTCATTTAGTCTGTCAGAACAAAGAAATACTCTGAAAGTTAAGTTGAATCTTGATTTTCCTGTGAACAAATCACAATGAAATAAGATCTGAAACTTTTATAAATTAATATATTAGTAAGAAGGAAGTAAGAAAAATTTGAATGAACAAATTTGGTTATCCATTCAAGCATATACGAATTTTCTTTCATTGTGTATACAATCTGTCTTAATAGTGGGCTAACTCTTGTGATAAATAGTTACTTAAGTTACAAGAGTAAATACTCAAGGGTCATGTACCTCTTCAATTAATTGTGTTTCATGTGTGATAGGCTTTTGTTCAGATCATAGAAGTAATGTGTTTCTTATTATTATTGTATAAGAGTAAAAGAGTAAAGTAGTGAAAAATGAAAGGAAAAATATTTTGGTAACTCTTATAGGTAAGTTGTGCGTCCCAAGGAAAAATGTGCAATCTTGTTCCGTTTGAAATGATATTTGATATGATTCATCCTTTGATATTGGTGATATGAAATTGTTATATGATGAATCATGCATTTGCATCTGCATATATGATGGTTGGAGCTAAGTGCTACATCGCTGATCACGATGGAAGCCACCTCTAGAGTCCAATCCATCATTCAGTTCTCCAATAATGGGACGGGATAGGCTGGTGCTAAGTGCCATGCGGGAGCTAAGTGCCACATCGTGAGTAGTCGCGATGGGGGGCACCTCTAGAATTCGTAGGGGCCACCTTTAGAGTCCATCTGTCGCTATATGATTTGTTCCAAGAAAGGGATGAGATAGAATGGAGCTAAGTGCTACATCTATAGTCCACCTACCGACCACTAGCCAGTTAGTGATCCGTGCATACATATGAGAGTGTTGCATTGCATACACATGTTTGATATGTTTAAATGACTATGATTGTAAATTGGGTGTGATGATTTCGATTGGAATGTTATATATATATATATTTATTAGATGTATGAAAATATTGATTTTGATATTATGATTAATGCTTGTATTTTTATGTCTCTCAGAATTTATTAGATGGTAATACATAGCTTATGAGTTATCAACTTACTGAGCTATTTTTGTTCATAATGTTGTTTCTAATATTTTTTTCAGATTCATATAGCTCGTTGAGGATCGTGCGAGGTGATAGTTGTAAAATGATTTTATAACATCCTTTGTGGTATGATGAGAGGATTTATGTCTCTCGTATCTTTTTATTAAGATGTCGAGAGAGTTACTCGTATTTATTACTTATGTCAAAATAAGTTGTATTGAAAATAAAGTCATTTTATTAAATGTACGACTTAAGGAGTATCATTTTGCTCTGAAATGATCACATATTGTATAATTTGTTTAATGATATACTTTTATTCTTATGTTATAAGAGGAGTAAATTACATCACGTTTCCGCATTTTTTCATAATTTTATTTGATCATCCGTAAAGAGTCGCAAACTCTGATTTAACTCGCAGGTTAAATCGGAGTCGTGACACCCCGCCCTTGGGACGCAGTACTCGGGGGCGCTGATCTCCGACATTGTGCGGGACACGTCTCACCCCGCCCTTGGGACGCAGTACTCGGGGCGGCTGATCTTCGATGTTGTGCAGGACTCGTCTCGCCCTGCCATTGGGACGACGTACTCAGCGCTGCCGCGGGACCCATGTCACCCCGCCCTTGGGATGCAGTACTCGGGGCGGCTGATCTCCGATGTTGCGCGGGACCATCTCGCCCGGCCCTTGGGACGCCACTGCCGATCTTTTCCGACTACGACATTGCGTGGTAGTCGGACCCTTGGCGCTGCCACTCATGTCGGTCTTGTGTCAAGAAGGTTTGTGGCCAAGACGTGAGAAGACGAAGAAGGATGTGGTAGCTCCAAGAATTGCTCTTGGTGACGTGAGGAAACGAAGAAGGATGTGGTAGCTCCAAAAATTGCTCATGATGACGTGAGAAAACGAAGAAGGACGTGGTAGCTCCAAGAATTGCTCTTGGTGATGTGAGAAGACGAAGAAGGAAAAGAAGTGGCGAACAAAGGGCGATTATGTAGAGGATTTAATGGGTATCCCCCAACTTAAATGGGGGACTATCCACAATACTGCGCCAGTCGTCGGATGCGAATCTGATGGCGGGCGCGGATTTAAGAATTTTAAGTGAGATCAAGCACGATCTAACCCGGTCGAACCGGTTCGGGATTCGATCAGCCGCGGTTCGCACGGACCGGTTAGAAGCGTATAAAAAGATGAAAATTGATTGTCTCATTTTCTTCTCTCCTCTCTCTCTCCTCTTCTTCGTTTCTCCTCCGCACCGCCTCCTCTCTCTCTCCCCTCTCCACGCGCGTCTGCCCGATGCCGATGAGCCTCCAACTCCTCTCTCTTCCTCTTTAGCGCTTCACCTCCACAGCGACCTCGTTCGACGCCCATCACGGCAGATCTGCCCGCCGCCGACTCTCGTGCGACGGCATCCGAGCTCTTCAGCGCTTCACCTCTGTGCGGTGACCTCCTCCGACGCCCATCGCCACAAATCTGCCCGCCGCCAATCCCCGCTCTCCTCTCCTCTGCTCTCTCTCCGCGCACGGCGGACGGCTGCAGAGACGGCTGTTCTCTCCTCGCGCGATGCAGCGGATGGTTGCCCCCTGCGCAGCAGCGACCTCCCCGACGACCTCGAGCACCGAATCTGGCCCTTCGCCGACCGCCTACCACCATGCGGTCCTGACATCAAGCACCCCACCTCAATCCTGTTGAGCGCCGCCGATCTATCACCTCCGTCATGGTGCTATCGACCTCCCGCAACCCTGCACCACCGCCGACCCTACACACCGAGCGCCGCCGCACGCCGCCAACCCCTCACGCCACCCCGTCGCCGCCGAGTTCGACCTCCCCGCCGCTAATCCCACATGCCGCAACCTCGCCACACGCTGCCGCCGCGAGTCCTTCATTCATTTGTAATTTTTTTTGTTTATTTAGGATGATTATTGTCATATGATTTAAAGCAATTGTTGATGTAATCGAGGTCGACTTGGCTTTGATGTAAATGTTCTTAAGATATATGAAAAGGAAGTAGAAATTTTCTTTAATTCTTCGTTCGGGGAGTAATGTTGTGTCCTGCCTACGTTGACAATTAAGAATGTAGGTTGCTTTTATAAAAGTTATAGTTTGTAGACAGCAAAAGAAGACAATGAAATCAATATTGATTACACATTCTTCCTGGCATATACGCCATCACAACCGAAATTTTATTTTCAGCAGTCTCGGACCACAAGCAGGTCTCGACTCTCGAATTATGGCAATACCGGACAACTATAGGCAAACTACAAATTTAGATCATGAATTAAGATTAGGATATTTAAAACATGGATTAACAAAAATGACTAAAAAATGTGTCGGCAGTCGTGCGCCTGCGCTCGGGGTGTGCGGCGTTCGGCAGGATCACGGTGGCGCTCGGCATAGTCGCGGTGGGGTTGCATCATGAGGGTCGGCGAAGGTTGGCGACATGAGATCTGCGCGAAGGTCGGCGTGCTCGAGGTCGGCGAAGGTGTCAGAGGCGCGAGGTCGGCGGCGCTCGAGGTCCGTGATGGGAGTCGCAGCTACGCGAGGTCGGCAGTGCTCGAGGTCCGCGAGGGGAGTCGCCGCTGCGTGAGGTCGACGGCGCTCGGCGTGCTCGGACATATCAGCACGGACGCGGACGTCGAGGCGCAGATCTCGGCGGCGGCGGGCAGACTGGTCGGACGCGCTCGTCGAGGCACATATCTCAGCGGCAGTGGACAGATCTTGGACGGACGGACGCAAAGGAGGGACAGATCTCGTCGGCATTGCTGAACAGATACTTCCTTTTCCAAGGAAATTCTTTTTTAATGATGCATACAAAGAGAAGTAAACAACAATGTTCTATGAAATGCAGCAAAAAATATACATCAGATAACAAGTTTCTTCTTCAGGAGTTGTCAAATTCCTGCGCTAATAAATTATAAAGTCAGGACACCTGTAGAAGAAAAGCTAAATGACAGATAAGGTCAAAAGAGGAAATTGACGAAACATTATAGTGATGTCAACTATAGCTATTGTACACAATCAAATACTCAACAAACCTTCAGAGGATTTACATATCCGTTCATTACTCCAGTTGTACAAAATTATTTCTTGTTTGATCTAATTAACTAAAATGACAAATAATGTCACTAAATCATCTTGTGCTTGAATAAGAAAATATTTAAAAACAAAGACATGCTGTTCATGCCATAAACACAAATGTGCGACGTCTATTGCCAACTTTCCTGACAACAAAATAAAATGTTTAAAAGCCAATTAGTCTGTCCCATTCCAATGAGCAGTATTTAACTAGAACAGGAAGATACCTTTGTTTTTGCGGCTAATTTATAGATTTCAGGAACATCAGATTGCTTATGATGTTTTGGATACGCCACTTGACTATACAGGTCATATTTGTCAATCAACTTTAATATCGAAGTCAAAACAGCTGCATTTGTGGTGGTCATCTCATCAATGGACTCACGATTACCCATTATCAGTGTCTGCACAAACAAGTGCAGGAAGTTTTAAAATAGCATTATTTGACCATAGCATAGAATTCAAGCAAAAAAGAAACAGACGTTGGGCAACAGTATATACAAAAAACAGATGTGATTATACATTTAGCTTCCACATACCAGATTTGCAAGCTCTCTTAAGGGGCGACATTCACCAAATGCCTTGACAAGTGTTGTGATATTCTTTTTAGGGTCTGCTCTTGCTAGCGCAAGGATCATAGGCTTCCGAGGATTTGTAAAAAATCGCATTATCTGCCGAAGTCATAAGACAACATTTGAACATAAACAAATTAAACTCAAACAGATGTCCTTGCATAAAATTTGGTATGGTATATTCAGAAATGTATTCCAAATTGAATAGATATAAAGGCAAAACCAATCACAGGTATCATACCTCAGACTAGATCGGTGGATCAGGGTGATGGAAAAATTCGAGAACAAGGAGAGAAGATTGCAGAGAGATTGCAGAAAAATAGAGGAGACACACGAAATTTACCTAGGTTCACCCTTGAGATGAGGGCTACGTCCTGCAAAGAGGTTCCACTATATGTTTAGGTTTACAGCCGCCACGCCAAATTACATCAGAAATTAGGCTATTAATAGCCTCTCCAAACCGAGTTTAAAACCCAAACAAACAGAGAAAAAACCTAATCCGAACCACACGGACCGGCTAAACAAAAGTCCAAAATCCGTCTAGGTTTCGGGACCGCCGTCGGGGGGCGGGGCCCCCCGAACCCCCCCTTTCATTCGTACGCCAGCAATACTGTTAATTGGGTAATACTCAGATTCCCCTAAGCTCACGTGGACGAACCCGGTATGAGAAACAAGGGGCCCTGAAGTATTCACCAACTCTAACATTCTCCCACTTGGTGGATACTTCACACCAATGAGAGCCTTGCCAGCAACATTCTTCTTCAATCCGACAGCAGTAGAGCACCACTCAAACTTTATACCTGTAACTGCTTTAGTCATAAAATCAGAACTATTCTCTGTTGTATCAACCTTTTCAAGCTGAACCTCTTTCTTTTCCACCTTTTCCCGAATAAAGTGGTATTGGATGTCAATATGTTTTGTGTGTGAGTGAAATGCGGGATTCTTAGCTAACTGAATAGCACTTTGATTATCACATCTCACCTCTATAGCACCTTGCTCAAATCCGAGCTCCAAGCACAACCGTCGTAGCCATATGGCCTCTTTTGCAGCATGAGTAAGAGCCATATATTCTGCTTCTGTAGAAGAAAGTGTCACCACGCTTTGTCTCTTGCTCATCCAACTTAGTGCAGCCCCAAATAATATAAAAACATATCCGCTAGTGGATCGTCTACTATCAATGTCTCCACCCCAATCAGCATCTACATGGCCCACAATATCAAGCATCTTTCCTTTCCTTGTACCTTCAAAACACAACGAAAAATTTGAAGTTCCACGAAAGTACCTGAAAACTCTCTTGATAGCATTCCAATGTTCCCTGTCTGGGTTAAACATATATCGACTCAAGACTCCCACTGCTTGGGCTATATCTGGACGCGTGCACACCATGGCATACATCAAGCTGCCCACTGCACTTACATATGGTACACGATCCATCTCTTCTGCTTCTTCATTCGTCTTCGGACATTGCTCTACAGAAAGTTTGGTTCCTAGAGACATAGGAGTACCCACTGGCTTGCAGTCTGTCATGTTAAATTTCTTCAACACTTCTTTTATGTACTTCTCCTGTCCTAGCCACAACTTTCGCTTCTGACGATCTCTTCTAATCTGCATACCCAAAATAAAATTCGCCGGCCCTAAGTCTTTCATCTCAAACTTCTTGGCCAACAAACCCTTCACTGAATTTACCATCTTCATACTGTTTCCAATCAGTAACATGTCATCCACATATAGTGTAAGAATGACAAATTGATCGCTAACTCTCTTCACGTAAACACAGTGATCTGAATCTGAACGTACAAACTTGAGTTCGAACATGTACGTATCAAACTTCTGGTACCACATCCTTGGCAACTGCTTCAATCCATACAAAGACTTCTTCAATTTGCACACCAACTTTTCTTTACCTTGAACTTCAAAGCCTTCTGGTTGCCTCATATATATCTCTTCCTCCAAGTCCCCATGAAGGAATGTCCACATCCATCTGCTCTACCTCAAGATTATATGTCGCTGCCAAAGATAGAACAAATCTGATTGAAGTCATTTTCGCCACGGGAGAAAAAAATCTCATCATAGTCGACTCCCTCAACCTGAGAGTACCCTTTAGCTACCAGCCTCGTCTTGTACTTCTCTACAGACCCATCCGGTTTCAGCTTTCGCTTGAACACCCATTTGCAACCAATTGCCTTTCTATCCTTAGGCAATTTACACAAACTCCATGTTTCATTCTTATCCAGTGACTGCATTTCATCTGTCATAGCAAGCTCCCACTGATTTGCATCATCCATAGACCTTGCATCTTTTACAGAACTAGGTTCTTCTCCGATGATGCTCAAAGCATGAAACGAATTCAGAGCACTAAGAGAGTATCTCAAAGGTGCTCTTCTTTCTCGTGTCGATCTCCTGAGAACTGGTATGGTAGTACCAATATCTGGGTCTTCATCTGAATCTGCATCTTCAACTTCATTAACCGAGTCCTCTTGATCCGGTTCTATAACAGACTCAACTGAAGTATCTTGTGCATCCACCTCTGAAGTTTCAGAATCAGAATCTTCTTCAAGCACTACCACTTTCTTAGGTTCATCACATTTTTGAACTTCAACTTGGGAACGTGATTCACGGAAAACAACATCCCTGCTGTAAACAATAGTCCTTGACTTTGGATTCCACAGTTTGTAGCCCTTGATCCCTTCCTTGTATCCGACAAATATGTTCTTTTCAGATTTACTGTCAAGCTTACCCCGCTTTTCTTTGGGTATATGAACATATGCGTCACATCCGAACACCCGAATATGAGACAAATTTGGCTTCTTCCCAAACATTGCCTCATAAGGGGTCTGATCCTTCACTAATGAGGTCGGTGTGCGGTTCTTCAGGTAGTTTGCTGTGGCTACAGCTTCTGCCTAGAATTCTTGCCCAATTCAGCCCAACTCAGCATACATCTGGTCTTCTCTATGAGTGACCGATTTAACCTTTCAGCTACTCCATTCTGCTCAGGTGTATATGGAGTTGTCTTCTGCCTAGCAATACTATTGTTCACGCAGAACTGCTCAAATTTATCTGAACAAAATTCACCTTCATTATCTGTACGAAGGACCTTGATCTTGCAGCTCAATTGATTTTCCACCAAAACTTTAAATTCTCGAAACTTATCAAATACATCTGATTTATTCTTGATAAAATAAATCTAACTGTATCTCGAAAAATCATCTATAAAAGAAACATAGTACCTGGACCCTCCAATAGATGGAGTCGGAGTTGGTCCAAAGACATCACTATGAATCAGTTCGAGAATCTTCGTTGCTCTTGAACCTGTGTGTTGAAAACTGACTCGGTTCTGTTTTCCATGGAGGCAATGTTCACAGAACCCGAAGCCCACAGAACAATCCGGAACTCCTTCTACCATCTGACTTGATGCTATAGTGGAGAGTCCTTTTTCACTGATATGGCCTAATCTCCGATGCCACAACATTTGCTGTCTTCATCTTCTTTGGCCTCTTCAGAAATAAATCCGCAGCCCACAGATATTGTCTCTCCGAACAACTTGTACAACGTGCCATAGCGAACCCCTCGTGCAATTACAATCGACCCTCTGATCATCTTGCACGAATCCTTATCGCAACTGAATATAACACCCGAGTCAGCCATTGTACCAACAGATAATAAACTCCTGCTCATAAGTGGTATATGCATCACATCTGGTAGAGTCTTCACCGTGCCATCATTCATCCTCAACTTCACCCTGCCACGTCCAACAATCTGAACCGCAGTGTCATCTCCGAGCATGACATCCCCACCATTATACTCCTCATATTCACAGAACCAGTGTTTATGAGGCGTCATGTGGTACGAAGCACCAGTGTCGATAAGCCAGACATCTTTATCTGACTGTGCCGTACATGCAGAAGTCACATACATATCTCCTGCCTCAGCCTCCTTTTTGTCCGAGGTTGACTCAGCTTCTTTCTTATGAACCGGCTTGTTTTTGCAATCTCGCTTCAGATGGCCCCACTCTTGACATCTCCAGCATTGCACCTTCTTATCCTTACTCTTCGAACGCCCACGAGATTTGGATCTCCCTCTCTGATTTTGATTCCTTTCTGGTTGCCTTCCTCTGGCCGCCAGCGCCTCTTTATCAGAACTTGCTGATCCCTTTCTCCGTATTTCCTCTGATAACAAGGCAGCACATACACTTTCATACGAAAGTTCTTTATCCCCGTCACCAATCACAACAATCAGATTGTCCTATGAATCCGGCAGCGAACAGAGCAATGTTATTGCCTTATCATCATCTTGAAACTTAACACCGATTGATACAAGTTGACTGATCACCGTGTTAAAGTTATAAAGATGAGTAGAAAATGAGTCACCCTCCTGCATCAGAAGATTGTACAATTTCTTTCTCAGAAATAACTTGTTAACCAACGACTTACTTTGATATAGGGATTTCAACTTCCTCCACAGATCTCTGGCAGTAGGTTCGCCCATCACATTCGTAAGAATTGAATCCGCGAGACACAACCGAATCAAACCCTTCGCCTTTCTATCAATCCGATCTCACTCTTCGATCGCCTTTGGATCTGCCTGACTGGAGGAGGCCTCGTCCGCGACCTTCGCCGCCTCCATGCCTGGTCTCTCCTTCTCGATTGCCGTCCAAAGATCTCGATCACAAAGAAGGTCCTCCATCTTCATCTTCCAGAGATCAAACCGTGTTCCATCAAATTTTTCTATCTCGATTCGCGACCCTCCTGACATCTCGAATAAACCCTAATTCCTTGAACAACCTGTGCTCTGATACCAATTGATGGGAAAATTCGAGAACAAGGAGAGAAGATCGCAGAGATATTGCAGAAAAATAGAGGAGACATACGAAATTTACCCAGGTTCACCCTTGAGATGAGGGCTACGTCCTGCAAAAAGGTTCCACTATATGTTTAGGTTTACAGCCGCCACGCCAAATTACATCAGAAATTAGGCTATTAATAGCCTCTCCAAATCGAGTTTAAAACCCAAACAAATAGAGAAAAAATCTAATCCGAACCACACGGGCCGACTAAACAAAAGCCCAAAACCCGTCGAGGGGCGGGGCCCCTTGAACCTCCCCTTTCATTCGTACGTCAGCAATACTGTTAATTGGGTAATACTCAGATTCCCCTAAGCTCACGTGGGCGAACCCGGTGTGAGAAACAAGGGGCCCTGAAGTATTCACCAATTCTAACACAGGGGAGGCTGAAGTATCTTCATTTCCTTCTTCATCCACATCACCCTCATGTACTACACTGATGTGGTTGAACTCCGTTCCAGGAGGAATGATCTAAAAAAACAAAGAAACAAAACGTTGTAAGCAATAATCATACCCATGGCTTATAGTTTGAGAATTAGATGACGACAGGTTCTACTTAGATAGGAATAACACTGTTACATACTTACCACCGTACGAGGCATATTGCGACCAAAACAACTCACACCACGCTTGATTCTGGCACGAAGTTTCCGCTCAAGTATCACATCAAAACCATCATAGAGTTGCCACTGCTCTTCTATCTCCTGTCCAGTGCTCGTGATGACAATTTCTGAGGAATTGATGGAATTAAACGCCCTTATGGGCCTGCTAAACTTACACGGCCCATTGTGCAACATGCACAGATGTTTGGCACTATTATAAAATGTGTCATGGATGCATTAGGGTGTAACAGGAGTGTATGCAGCAGTCCAGTGATCAGTCCGACGACCTAGAATATGTGGCTTCTTTTTCGTACATGATTGAAGTTTCGAGTTTGAAATAACGTAAAAAAATTTCCGACGATCCATCTTTCATTGTGAGGTATTTCGATAATACCCTTATTTATTTGTACAAATTCCTTTCATTAATATAGACTCCGATAAACTTTTCTGGACGTTGAATCATCCCAAAAAAAATTTGCTTCATATTTTTTTCTAAGCGCTGGCGTGTGATTTGGGCCAAAAGAACTTGCATGTTTTCTCTTTTACTGTTATTGCATATGTGTGCACTTACTGCATTATCTGACATTATTTTTACCCGAGTCAATTGCGAGTGCGACTATTTGCCAAATTGACATTATTAAAAATAGTATAACTGTGCTAAGTTACTATTCTAATAATTTTGAAAAAAATGAATATTTAAAATTATTTAAAATATATAATGTGATTAACATATTATTTTCAAAAATTTTGACTAGACAAATAGAGTTATGTAATTGGAGCTCTTCTTTGTCTACGCAAAGTACCAATTAGGGAACCATCACTCTTTCGTCGCGACACCAAATAATTGAAAAAATATTATCATGTCAGGAGAACGTAGTAATATTTAGAGACTGCGTTAATTGTACACCGGATAAGTCCATAAAAAAAGATGAGTAGGTACTTTCCTAGATAGACACATGTCACACACCACTCAATACAAAAAAATTACTACCGTGACCATCATATAATTTAAATGCTTTAGTCATATTTGGACTACCTTTTCATTATGAAAATAATTAACTTAGGTCCAATTTATTAAATTCCTAAATTCATGAAACATGTCACATTCATAATTAGCATATTTATGCATAACACAAATATAGTATAAAAAATATTATGAATTACAAAGCATACAAATAATTATACAATTCATTTATCACATAATGAAATTATTTGTCACATGCTTTTAACATAATATATGTATGATAATAAGCATGGTTGTTATTAATTCATACATTTACATAAAATGTAAAAATAACGTTACATGCTTATAAGACATATATGTATAACACAAGGCATTTAAATAATTAAAATATCAAAATTCATAAAAAAATTGAAAATTATTTGTCACACATGCCGTAATTACATATAGTAGTGAAAATATTCATACAACAAAAAATAATATTGCCATAACATACATAGATTATTAATTGCATCTTTTTAACACAAAAAATAAAAAATATGCAATATCATGTGAAAATACATTTGTTATATCAAAAACTAATTTTGGTAACAAGAAATATATGCACTTCAAAAAATTTTCTTACAAAAGAAAATATATTATTTATAAGTTCCATATCATAAAATGAAACCTTTAAAAAATAATATTGTGCATGAAATATTTTATTTTCACATATAACATAATGTAATATAATTATGTTCATAACATAATATCGAAACATATTACAATATAACATGGCATATTTAAATTTTGTATACATGACATATCAAGAAATGCTCATAATCATGTCATGTAGGTTTCAAGAAAATTTCTATAAATTTTCAAATTATCATAACATAATTACATGCAAGACATTTCATATAAAAAACATGTCATATTATGTCACAAAATTTCTAATATGCATAATAATTACGAAAATTAACTAAAAATGCATAATATATGTCATGGATCATCAATACAATTTCCAGAATTTTCTGAAGCATAAAACAAGCAATTTTTAATTTTAATATAATCTTCCCGAGATTTTCTTAACACATTATAATTTCAAAAAAAAATAACTGTTCATACTGGGCTGCACTGCAGCCCATGGCCGAGACTTGGCCGACTGCACGTTGCGGGCCTCAAGCCCACGCGCAGTGCGTGCAACAGTGCCGCATGGCACTATTCACGCTATAGTGCAATGCGGCACTGTTAACGGCGACAGCATGCTGCGCTGCGGACCACGCGTGTGCAACAGTGCCGCATTGCACTGTTCACGCTATAGTGCCATGCAGCACTATTCAAGTAGAATAGAATTTTTTTTGAAAAAATTATGGAAAGAAACATATTAAAATTTGAATTTTTTTTGAAAAAATTACGGAAAGAACCATATTAAAATTTATATCAAATATTATGTTGAATTCAATACATATGAATAACAAAGAAGGTTTGACTTTTTATTCTTTGATTATAGTCATATAATTAAAGGTGCAAAAAATATAATTGCACAATCTCGTAAAAAAATGTAACGAAAGAACTATTATATATTCTGATACCAATTAAAGGTTTTAATATAAAAAACCAACTTATTACAATGGAATAAATGATATTTTTTTTACATTATTTTGTACTGGGATAGGACGATCACTAAGGAAAGTCAACGCAATATCATAATCTAAGTACCCACAAAATTACAGCAAGAATTAGACAAAATAAGGAGAGTGCAGGCCAAATCATATATGCAGCAATACTATCCTATTTATAGAGTTGCATTGTGGGTTCCGACAACTGCATCACCATGCAGTTTTGCAACCGCATGTCATGTGATTGGCCAAGCACATCATGTGCGTACGTCACATGTCCAACACTTACAAATAACATGTATTGCATGAATTTGGGACGACTTTCTTTCAGAATGTACCCAAATCCACGAACACATATCAAACAGAATGAGACGACGAACCAGTGCCAAAGCAAAACTTGAGGAACATACAAGATGGCACAAAATTGATTCAGAAGGCATAATCGCCAAGGGAGTGTCTTTCTCAAGAGTCAACTTGATGAGCTAGTCCCAAGCAAACCAATAACACCACACTAACATCAATAGGAGAGGGTGCACAAAGAAGGGAAAGAGAAAAGTTTGAACTTTAACAACAGCATGTTAATGCAGGAGATTATTGCATCAAACGGCTTAGCATGCCCACCACATTAAGCAATAGAGCACATCTCTGTCATGAATACAGCATGTACGAAAGCTAGATCCAAGGGCAAACATACATAATATTCTAAAAAATGGGATCAGATAGAACCTCACTAGTGAACGATCCGAGTAGCAAGAAAGTAGAGATCTCAAATCCCACAATTCTATCATGTACATAGCACATAAGTATAACCAATATGGCTTGCACATCATCATTTCCATTGTTAATTTTGGAAATGGAATGTCCTTATCTTTAAAAAAAAGGAATGAATCCTCGATACCAATGAGAATTGCTAACACGAATCACGGATGTAAGCTATAATAGTACAAGCAAATTCATAAGACCCTAGACAAAAGGAACAACTTGATCATCACCGAAGATGCACTGAACATCTTAGTGGGGCAGCAGATGTGCAGTTCTGCCACACGAAAGAAATGTATCCTTGGTTCCATATAGCATGTTTTGGAATCCTGAAACGGTATCATGCACATAATCCAAGTTCACCAGTTTTTTGTCCATAAAACCAACAAAAGTATTTTGGCGCTCAGAAGAAAATGTGTTCATACAAATCACTTCCTCGAACCACTGACATGTTGATTCCATTGTTGATCACATGAGTAGAGAAAACTTATAGCCATTTTCATCCATGGAAAGTAAGGACAGAAATTTTCACAAACTAGCAGTTGCATCAATTGTTTGAACATTCTCCTAAAAGAAAAATCTTTGATTGAACATAACCCAAAAGAAGGGTAACAATGGGGCGATGGCTCGAAGTTTTCGGAGACAAGGATGTCAGCAGATCAAGCTTCTAAGCAATTATCAGAACCATCGCATGGTAAGCAACACATAGAAAGGCACCAAACCACAACATCCCGAGTTCTGGCTTCCAAGATGAAATTTCAAGCAAATTAAGACATACGATACACAAGCTCATTTCAAGAGAAAAGATAACTGTCACTTCCCATTTTAATTTCAATCCATAATGTGTTTTTGCAATACAACAATTTGTAATTGGTAAAAACCATTAAATTAGATGCATTAATCCACTCGGCTTGCTTAACACAGCTGGCAAGTTCACTGTTGCACCAAATGGTAACATGTTGGCAAAAGGCAATTACAAATTAAGCCCCGTTCTCTATTCTTCAGAAAACAAAAGTCGCCACAAAAACAAGAGGAGACAATTGTTCAAAAACAGAACAAATGATCTTATTCTACAGTTACTCACCAGGGACCTGAAATAGCAGAGGTATATATTATAATCAATTCAAATAATTTAGCACGTACCTTGTTGTTCTCCATTTTTTCTATCCTTTATAGAATCAACTTCAATTACATTCCTATGATCCTCAAATACAAGCCGAATCTACAAAATACAATAGCATCCAAGTGAATAATTGTAATGACATGAAGGTATATGAAAGCAACAACACTTAAATATAAAAAATGCTTAACACAGAAACACGATTAAAAAAATGAAATAATCCACCTAATATCTCTATAATGTTATACACATAAGAAATAAAAAAATACATTTTTTAGAGAGAAGGAATAAATTCACTAAAAATAACCTTGTAGGTATGGTTGAGAAATATGAAACAATGTGCATTCTCACCTTCAAATGGAAAAGAAAATAACACCAACAAGATGCATGAGCAAAATAAGCTTTGAGATCACACACATCAATAGCATTACTATTTATAAACATTTGAAAAATGAGGAAAGTTAATAAAAAAAAGGAATAGTACCAATACAAACAAGAAATAAATTATAAAGTCAACCTCAACTAGAACAAAGAGGAATAGTACCAATACAAACAAGAATAAATTATAAAGTCAACCTCAAACAGAACAAAGGAGCATACGCATGATTTTTTAAACCCTCGAGAACTCGCCCTTGATAGATAGCGATCAAACATAAAATCTACAAGACAAATGTGAAAGACTGTTCAACAACAAAAAAAAACAAAATAAAAGAAAAGTAATAGTAACTTACATCTTCTTCAGTAGCTGTCCTTGGCACTGATCCAATAAAAGGTTAAGATATTTGTTTGTATCAGCACGATCTACGCAAAACAAGATTTAACAAAGTGAAAGAATATAGACAAAACAAATCAACTACATGCAAGGAAAAATAATTAATCACAGAGCAAATATATTTACAAAATAGAATATAGCGTAAATAAAGTGATTATACTACTTGTGTAGCTTTTCTACTGAACAAATGCACATAACATTCGTCTGGTCTACTAACATTAACTCATTTATAATAACCACACAACATTGGCTGCTGGGAGCACAAAGAATTATCGATTGACTTAAAATTTGACTTTTTTTTTAGAGAGAGAGAAGAAAGGATGATAGTCAAGATGTATGGCTGCATTTAATGCTTGGGCAATGACACTAATCAAATCTGAACTTAATTCTCTCAAAAAATTTAATTAAAAAAAATCTGAACCTAGTCTATGATGGTGGGGTCATGCAGGAAGATGGCACATATATAGTTAAATTTGGGAGCTCAACCATAAAAGAATGAACAAAACCGTGAAGGACGGACTTGATCTTACAAAGGTGTGACAAGCTGAAAGATATACAAATTGAATTAAAGAAGCCCATATTAAGATACAATTAATTGTAGATTAGCAAATAGTGGCCAATTCAAATGACCTACTCATTCTAATTAATGTAACAAATGTGGATTACTAATTTCTTTCAACTAAAGACAAAAACAAAAATAAAGAAGTAAAGCTACGAAAATTCTGATATAGGGAGAAACCTAATGCACTATGTCCATAAACCCTAGTAAAGTAAATCAAAAACTTAATGAGAAGGAACATGAGCTACTTGGAGAACCACCGCGGTCTGAGAAGGATCAAACTCGCTGCCTCGGAACCCTCCACCTCCTCGCATATTTATGTAAACTTGGTAATATTTACATATAATGTCATTTCCGTAAATGGCTTGCCTTTCTCCTATTTTGATTTTAGTTATCAATTTACTTTAAGACATTTTGTATTATATGTAATAAATTAACTTGTTATTTAGATAAAAATAACAATAATGAAAGATGAGGTCATTACAATAATGAAATATGGTTTGATGTCATTCCTGTGCTTCCCATTTGATGTTGATGGCAGAGATAACCAGGTGGTAAATTGTGGTAAAGTAAGTCTTATCCATAATAGGAACCGGCTTAAGGTTGATTTGAACATGAGGTAAAATAATGGGCTCAAACTTGGAACCAGCTTAAGATTGATTTGAACATGTCATTTCAATAAACGGCTTGTCTTTCTCCTATTTTGATTTTAGTTATTAAATACTTTAAGACATTATATGTGAATAAAAAATTATCTCCTATTTGGTCTCATATAAAAGTATATAAATAATTATATTATTCAGGATATGGATTTTTGTTCAAAGAACAAAAATAATAATTTTATAAATGCTCAAGAAGTAGGTTGCACCATGTGTCACCTCAGTACCTTACATATAATTCATAAATATGTGCATAATTTTTTGTCCTGCTGAATGTGAATGAAAAAAATACACAAAAAACAAGAAAATTAAAGTTCATCACTTATTTTTTTTTAATAATGGGGTACACAAGTCCCATAAAGAGAATCAAAGGTGTAGGCAGCTACAACCTTATTTTCTACATGATACAATTTTCTATGTGAAATAAATAAAAGAATCACAACACCAAAAGCTTCACATGTTGTGGTACTTGACGACGAAGAAGCTCATAAAACATCTTATTTTCAACCTCGATCTGAAGAGGGCACACCTTCAGCTCACGCCCGGAGTCGGAATATTGGGTACTTGACCGAATAGTCAAAACCTCAAGTTGTGTTGCATTTGCAAGAAGAAAACTCGTTAGTTCAAGTTGACTATTATGACCAGTAAAATCATGTATGGTTACTGATTTGATACTATTATAAAGGCACTCGTGTTGCATTGTATCTTTTTTGCCTTATTATCAAATCCAGCTCCCCATATCTACATCACATGGAAAGGTCAAGACAAGATTAAGACAAATGCAAGAAATGCATACAGGCATACACATATTCATTGGAAGCTTTTGGGATAAGTAGTAGCTCATTTAACATGATCTCTAATATGTGGAGAGATATTGAACCAAACTTTCATAAACTTATATTTAAAAGAAAAGTATTTAAGATCCATAGAGTTCTTTAAGGCTTCAGAAACCAATAGAAGTTAAAATGTAATAGAGATTGTAATGCTTACTCGAGCAGCAAATGACTCCAGAAAAGGAGATGCATCAAGAAAAGCAATCACTTCGCAAATGTTTATTGTATTGTAATAAAGTAGTTTCAAGTGCTTTAGATGAACAAATCTTTCTCAAAAATTTGGTGTGATCGGCACCTGAAAGAAAATTGTAAATGAAGAAACAAATATACACTTTTTTTAAGAAAATAGCATTATAATTAATAAACTATTGTATCATCGATACCACACCTCCCAAATTGAACAAAACTTCAATTTCTTGGCGGATGCTATAGGTTGAGGGAGATGATCAATCATGTATGATGAATCTTCCATAGACACAATGATAACTGCTTGTTCGACCACTTTAAATTTTAATGATGCTTCATCACCATAGTATTTGAAACGGGAGAGTACCGACGCATAACATTCTACCCTCTTTAATTTTTCGCAACAGCTGACTGCCAAGTTCTCCAAGTTGCATAGTAATGCAGGAAATTGCAAGCCAAGCAATTGATTGCATGAGATGAAACTCAAGTCCTTCACAACAACACACTTGAGTAGTAACTTCTGAACGACATCATGAGTAACATGAACTGATTCTAGATGCAGGGTTGTAAGATTCCTAAAGCCCTCAAATTCTTGTATTGGTGATTCTAAAGAACAAGACTTCAATTCCAAAAATTCTAGAAAGCATCGTTCCCTTGATAAAAGATGGTACGGAAAATTATACGATTCTTTATGTCGTGATCGCAAGTTCAAAACAATCTTCTTGGCCCTTGATGCAATACCACACGAAATCCATCGATCTAGATGAATTGCATGTTCTCTGTTAAGGAAGAACTTAATTGCTAGGGAATCAAGTACACCATGATGATTTAGCAAGATGGGGTTTGCACTATAAATAAACTCCTCGATGATTTCTGTAGACACACCATCCACTCTCCGCTCCCCTGCTTTTGATCGTTGACGCATTCTAATCATAAGCATCAAATCATTTTTGAGGGAAAATGAATCAATCACCAGATTTGGAATATGTTTCCACAAGTATCTCCATCTATGAGCTAGGATGCTAGTCGTAATAGCATCTTTGAAACTCAGAAAAGAAATTATTTTGACTAAAAGCTCTTGCAATAGCACAAAAAAGAAATGACTTGTAATAGTATATATATATATATATATATATACACACACACACAAAAGGGGTAAAGTCAAGTCAGTTTTGTTTGTATATGCTGATTTTGTCACATGAAAATGTTTTGTTTTTTTTTCTTTGTGGCGCGAACTGAATTTTAATGTACCTCTAGAATTTCATCGATGGATGAGGAGGACCTGATCTTCTTTTGCGTTGGCATTGGTGTCCAGCGTCCTATTCAATTTATTTCCTCGACTTTTCTTTTCTTGCAAAAGCAAAGAAGCCAAATCACAGCAGTTGCTTGGAAGTCCCTGGTGGACGATGGGGGCTTTATACAAGTAAGGTATTTTGTGGAGGTACTACGGACGAAACAAACCGACTCCAAATAGATCAGGGAGGGAGCAAGAGTACCTTTTTTTCTAATTTTTTCTAATTTTTTATATTTTTCTAATAGTTTCATCTTATATCTTATATTTATATAATTCTGATCATCCACAATCATCATCAAGGCACCATTCACATTTATATTCTTTCTAATTTTTTCCAAGTTTTTATATTTTTCTAATAGTTTCATGTCATAAATACCATTAATTATCTTTGTAATTAACCTTATAACCTACCACATACCATTATAACTATTAACCTTTCCACTCCATCTTCCCTCTCTAAAAAAGAACAAAATATATATATAATATTATAACCATTTTCTATTCCATAGCAAAATTCTTATATTTATATAATTCCGATCAACCACAATCATCCTCAAGCCATCATTCACAATTATCTTTTTTCTAATTTTTTCTAAGTTTTTTATATTTTTCTAATAGTTTCATGTCATAAATACCATTAATTATCTTTGTAATTAACATTATAACCTACCACATACCATTATAACCTATTATCCTTTCCACATACCATTATCTTTGTAATTTATTCTTTAAATATATTTAAATTGCATGAAGCGCGAAAGAGTTAAAATATTGGAATCCTAAAGTAAGACCAAACATGAGGTAATGTGGCAGCTCCGGTTCTGCAAGAATCAATAAGATCTTGCACAAGGCTGCAAAACAAAACAATGACAAAGGAAAAAAACATCAAAGGGCTTGTGATAAGAAAAAATATGCTTAACTTAAGCTACGTGACATAAGAAGGAAATTTTCATATATTTTAGCTATATGCATTGCTTCTGTAATATTCAGTGACAAATCCAATGACAAGACCAGTTCTATTTGTCAAGTGGGTGGAATTGTCGTTTGATAAATACTTGAATCAAATGATTAAACTTAGATGTATTAAAAAATTTTAATCAAACAAAATTGAAAAATTAATTACAATGAACTTTGATCATCCACAATCATCCTCAAGCCACCATTCAATTTTATCTTTTTTCTAATTTTTTATATTTTTCTAATAGTTTCATGTCATAAATACCATTAATTATCTTTGTAATTAACACTATAACCTACCACATAACATTATAACCTATTAACCTTTCCATTTCATCTTCCCTCTCTAAAAAAGAACAAAACATATATATAATATTATAATCATTTTCTATTCCATATCAAAATTAGTTACAACATTAATTTTCTAATCATCCACAATCATTCTCAAGCCACCATTCAAATTTATCTTTTTTCTAAGTTTTTATATTTTTCTAATAGTTTCATGTCATAAATACCATTAATTATCTTTGTAATTAACACTATAACCTACCACATAGCATTATAACCTATTAAGCTTTCCACTTCATCTTCCCTCTCTAAAAAAGAACAAAACGTATATATAATATTATAATCATTTTCTATTCCATATCAAAATTAGTTACAACATTAATTTTCTAATCATCCACAATCATTCTCAAGCCACCATTCACATTTATCTTTTTTCTAATTTTTTCTAAGTTTTTTATATTTTTCTAATAGTTTCATGTCATAAATACCATTAATTATCTTTGTAATCGACATTATAACCTATCACATACCATTATAACCTATTAACCTTTCCAACATACCATTATCTTTGTAATTTATTCTTTAAATATATTTAAATTGCACGAAGCGCGATTGAGTTAAACTAGTTGGAATCCTAAAGTGAGGAGGCAATGTGGCAGCCCCAGTTCTGCAGGAATCAACAATATCTTGCACAGGGCTGCAAACTAAAACAATGACAAAGGAAATAAAAAACATCAAAGGGCTTGTGCTAAGAAAAAATATGCTTAGCTTAAGCTACGTGACGTAAGAAGGAAATTTTCATATATTCTAGCTATATGCTTCTGTAATATTCAGTGATAAATCCAATGACAAGACCAGTTCTATTTGTCAAAGGGTGGAATTGTCGTTTGAGAAATACTTGAATTGACTGATTAGATTTAGATGTATTAAAAAATTTTAATAAAAAACTTGAAAAATTAATTACAATGATTGCTTGGATGAAATAAAATAATCATAAAGATATATATATCAAATATTAAGTTTTAATTAAAATATTATTAATATATTTCATTATAAAATTTTTATTGCATATTAGACAAAATATAAGATAGTAATTAATATTTTGTATAAGATATTAAAAAATAATAATATGACATGAACAATCCAGATATGGTCCCACATATGCGTACTGATCTAACTATATTTTAACTATATTTTGTGGCTCGTACCTATGCAACATATTCATATGTTCAACGTACCTCATTTATATTCATGTCCAGCTTTCTTCTTCCGCTGTCTCTGACTCGTCCGTCCACCGCTCTCTGCCACTGGAGTCATACTCGGGCCGGCGCCGGCTGCGGCCGCGTGTCATTTCTGAGCGGCCAAGGCCACTCCCTGCAAGGCCTTGTCATGCGCCTTGTCACGTTTTGTTTTTGGTGTTCCGATTCTTTTTCATCTTTGGGACCGTGTTTCATGTCCCTCCCGACATCATGGCTCACCAGGGGATGTACTCGGGCTAGCGTCGGCTGCGGCCACTCGTCATTTCTGAGCGGCCACGGCCACTCTCTCCAAGGCCTTGACACGTGCCTTGTCATGTTCTGTTAGTTATATTTGTTTCAGTGTTTGGGACCGTGTTTCGGGTCCCTCCCGAGACTTTGGAGTCATACTCGGGCCAGCGCTGGCTATGGTCGCTCGCCCTGCCACTCTCTCCAAGGACTTGTCAAACGCCTTATCATGTTTGATTCTTTTCCATCTTGGGATCGTGTTTCGGGTCCCTCCCGAAACCCCACGGACGCTAGAGCCATACCGGTCGGGACTCTCTCCAAGATGCTCATTCTTTTCCGCACTTGGGACGATGCTGCTGATCTTTTTCGACGTTGCATGATAGTCGGACCCGTCTCACCCTGCCCTTGGGACCCGTCTCTCCCTGCCCTTCGTACCAGATTTGCAACTTCAGTTTGAATTATCTAATCGAATAAGCTAAATGAAATCCAGCAATAAACATAAGGAAAGAACACAATTCATGGAATTTACATAACTATAATACCTCAAAGCATGTGATCGAGAAGCAAGTATAGGAATGACATTTAGCTTCTTACCATCATGGCTATATAGGACATGACAACGGAGTGCTTAAATTCTCATTTGCTTCCAAAGCTCTTTGTGAGAAGGAACCTACCAAAAAGTATATAAGGTCAAGTTAAGAAAAGTGAAAGACATTATATGCTAAAGCAAGCCTTAATCGATGTCAATGCTAATCAACTAGAATATAAGATTTATCAAACACTATAAATGCTGCCAAAATGAGAAAAACTATAAATTCTAGAAAGGTGAAGTAAAGAAGAAGAGAGAATTGCTCTCATCCTCTCTAAGCACTAATGAGTTCTCTATAGAGATTTGATTTTTTTTCTTTAATTCTTCTTATGCTTCTTTAGGATGATAAAACATAAGTGTGAATGATTTCTAATTCCACTCTATTCAAATAAAAAAAGAAAAATTGAAGTTGAACCCATTCTCCATTCTTGCGGCTCGTCGAACATATGGGATGAGTGACCCATAGTTTACAATATTCTTGTAGTGGCCATGAGAGGCATGCATTCTTATACATCTATTTTTATTTTATTTAAAAAACAAAAAAAACTAAAGTGGGAGTGATTCCTACTTCAATCTTTATAGTCTCGCTGAGACCGCAATGTCGTCTCGCTAACGGCCCTTGCCAAACTTTGTAGTACTGATGCAAGAATCCTACTCGGGCCACCCATATCGTCGGTTGTGGCCACTCATCTTTTCTGAGTGGCAAAGGCAACTATTTCCAAGGTGTGGTCATCAGGCATTTTCTTCTGAGGTGTTTGTCTGTCCATTCTTTCCCAAGCTTGCCTTTAGGACCTTGTTTCTGATCCCTCCCAAGACTGTGACGTAGAAGCAATACTTGGGTCGGTTGGGACTCTCTCCAAGGCCTTGTCATGATCACCGATGCCCATTCTTTTTCGCCCTTGGGATGATGCAAGAATGGTGGTACTCGCCGTTGTTGATAGTCGGACCCATCTCGCCGCTGCCGCCCATGTCGTCCTCTTTGTCGAGAATTGTTCGTGAGCTCCAAGAATTGCTCCCCGAATTGGACAAGAAACTCTAATCTTGTCTTACTCTAAAGAGCATAGCATTGGACAAGAAACTAAAATGTTCATAATGATGTTTCCACTTCTATTTTGTTGTAATTTTTGTACAATAGTTAGAAGCTTCCTTTTAGATAACATTGTTTTTTTTAAGAGAGAAGAAAGGATGACCCCTGGGGTTGAGGTTGTCATCCATGTATTGTGCCACCTTCATCACAAGTACAAAGATATAATCTTCATAATTTTGCATAGTTGTACCCACTATTGCTAATCAGCAGCAACTTCATGTGTCTAACATGGCACAACATTTGCTTCAGCAACCAATTCAATTGTTTCCACAGCTACCATAGTTTTTGATACAGCAACAAGCACAAGCTTTACAATCGAGTGTTCATTCTTCTCAACAGGCGATTATTCAATTGCAGAAAAAAGAAAAAGAGAGAATTGCTCTCATCCTCTCTGAGCACTAATGAGTTCTCTATAGAGACGATTTATTTTTTTAATTCTTCTTCTTTAGGATTGATAAAACATGAGTGTGAATGATTTCTAATTCCACTCTATTCAAATAAAAAAAAAAAGAAAACTTGAAGTTGAACTCATTCACCATTCTTGCGGCTCGTCGAACATATGGGATGAGTGATCCATACTTTGCAATATTCTTCTAGTGGCCATGAGAGGCATGCATTCTTATACATCTATTTTTATTTGAATTTTTATTTTTATTTAAAAAATAAAAAAATAAACTGGGAGTGATTACTACTTCAATCTTTACCATCTCCTGAGACCGCGATGTCGTCTCGCCGACGGCCATTGCCAATCTTTTCAGTATTGATGCAAAAGCCCTACTCAGGCCACCCTTATCGCTGGCTGAGCCACTCATCTTTTTTGAGTGGCCAAGGCGTCTATCTCCAAGGCGTGATCATCAGGCATTTTTGTCTGACCATTCTTTCCCAAGCTTGCCTTTGGGACCTTGTTTCCGATCCCTCCCAAGACCATGATGTAGAAGCAATACTCAGCCCGACTGGGACTCTCTCCAAGGCCTTGTCACATTCTCCGATGCCCATTCTTTTTCGCCCTTGGGACGATGTAGTACTCAAGGATCTTGATGCAAGAACGACGGTACTCGTTGCTGCTGATCTTTTTCGACATCATGTAGTAGTCGAACCTGTCTCGCCACTGCCGCCCATGCCGTCGTCTTATGCTGATCTTTTACGACGTCGTGCGGTGTTAGTCTGACCTGCCTCGCCACTGCCGCCCATGTCGTCTTTGTCAAGAATCGTTCATGACCTCCAAGAATCACTCCATGAAGTTAGTGATGTAAAGAGACAAAGGAAAAGAAAGTGGCAATTATTTATAGATGTAAATTATATAAAGGGAACACACTTCAATTTTAATTAAATTATAATTATTTAGTTAATTATATTTTAAGAATATTAAATTATTTTAATATTTTATAATAAATTAGTATACTCCTCACGCATCATGTGTCGATGGTGTAAAAATAAATTTTGTTTCATAAAAATAAAAGTAAATTTACTTCCGCATTTATATTTTAGATAAATTATTGAAAATTTATCTGAAAGATGGAAGAAGGCTTTCAACAGAGATATTGACAATAGTAATCCATGTAGACTCGAGGGATGTAATTGGTAGTAGTGGAGCCATATGGGTGTCAGTGGGTGCGGCCAAATAAAATAATTTGTACTTATATTCAAGTCTTGATTATCGTTGAAGTGGTAACTTCCATAGGCTGTATTTGGAATGAGAATTTTGGAAAAAAGTTAGTTCTTGAGAACTAATCGATTAGATAGAAAAGTTTAGATTGATGTTTGGATGGAAAACTATAATGATGAGAATTTAAAAAGTTGATTTGATAGATAAGTTTTAGTAGGTGTTTGGATAAAAAGTAAGAAGTAAATATATATTTTATTATTTTATAAAGATTATTTTATATTATTAATTATATAATATTTTTATAATTAGCAAATTGAAAAGAAGAAAAAAATTTAAGATAAACTAATTAATAGCTAAAAATGAAATATAAAAGAAAATTTAACAACATATTTATATAAAATAATTATATAATTATAACTTATTTAGAATACCATACTTAATAATTATACTAATATCATACTAGTTAAATGTTATTATGATATATGATAAGTAAAATAAATAAAAATATTTATGTCAACATTTAAATAAAAAAATATATTTTTTCATAATAAATAATAATAGAAATTTTTATTTTATTATAACAATAAGTAAATTGTAATAAATAATAAATGTTCTTTTTTGTTATTATACATAAATAAATTATAAATTTATGATAATGTATAAATAATAAATAAATATAATATATATATGTATATAATATATAAGAATATAATATATACATTGTTCTTGCAACTAAAGTTCTTGCTGATTGCAAGAACTTTCGACGGAAACTTTTAACCAAAGGTTCCCATCGTACCTCACGTGACAAGAAGTTCCCGTCACATAAAATGTTTTGCTAAAGTTCCAGAACTTATAGCCCAAGTTCTGGAGCCAAACATAGCCATAGTGTGCCTATAACAAAGTCTCCTGATCGATTCTAGCTCACATTTTTCCTTTTGAAGTTTACAATTATTCTTTCTTACTCTTATCTGTAATTTAACTTACTAATTTAAGTTAATATTTAAGAATTACCACTTGTAATTAAAATTTATTTGTAGTTATTTCTCAATTAATTTAATTTTTTAGAATTGCCTTAATTACCACTTGTTTCTTTTTTTCTTAGCATATAATATTGATAATCATTTTATCAATTATAATAAATAATTCATTCTCTTTAAACATTTTATGAGTACTTATTGTAGTGTGGATAAATCATTATCATTATTCTATCAAATAATTTGTAATATTTATATATAATTCAACATTTATTTTGCTTTAGTAATTTGTAATATATATATATATATATATATATATATATATATATATATGGATTATGCATTGAAAGCCTATTTCTCTATAACATAGTTATTATTACATAATGTATTGTACTTAATTAATAGTGATGTTAAGCAATTATTTAAGAAGTTATCATTTACATTAATAGAATATATCTCCGGAAAAAATCATTTTTTATCATTCTCGATGTCTTATGTTATAATACTTCATTCAATTATCTTTCGTACTTACATAAATCTATATGCATATTTCAATTATAAATATATTTATGTATTAAAATTCAAAACATAATTTTAATATATTTATTTATATTAAACACGATTTTTTTTATAAAACTATTATAATTGAAAAATAAATAAATTAAGGAAAAATTTAATTTGTGAATCCACTAGTAATTGGCATAGACGTAGTAGTGCTGCCCGCCCAAGTATGATGGGATATGCATGCAATTCATTATCATTATTATTAACCTTATTCCCCGTGCCGAGGAGGTAAAGAACAAAATACCAATATTATACCTAAGATACGCTACATGGCAAAGGCAGCAACATGAAGGGAGGGCACCTGGATCAAAATGTCTGCATAAAAGCAGAGAACTTGTCTATTGCCATTTATATTTACATGGCCATCGGTGGTTCGGGATTGAAAAATATCCAAAGACCAGAGCACTTTCTTATCATAGCAAGGAGCTCGGAAGCTGCAGCAGGAGGAGTAGGAGGTGGCGGTGGTAGAGCTCGCTGTGTGCATGTTGGTCATCCTTTCAACACTCCCAATTGCTTCAGAGCTAACTGGATATCGTCGGAGCTGCAACCGTCAACCTGAGCAATATTGGGACTGTCGAAAGCTACGACATCTTGTAGTGAATAACTTCGCGCGGCATGAAGCTGGCTTGGGGCGATGTTCATCGGGCCTTTGAGTATAATGGTTTTGTGCACATCTCCAAGCAGTCCATCGTAATCTGTATCACCACTTTCACCAACGAAGACTACCATATCTGATAGCCCTATGCCCCATCTAACAAATAAATACCTATATATAACAAAATACTTGTGTTACAAAAATATTCAGCAATAGAACCATGAAAGGGTTGTATGGGTTTTGCCACTAAAGAAAAGGGGAAAAACAAAGACAGAAAGAGTAGACGTGATTAATTTTAGTGGTCAACAATCAACATAATTCGTTCCAGATTTGCGACTTCAATCGAATAAGCTAAATGACATCCAGCAATAAACAAAAGGAAAGAACACAATTCATGGCATTTACATAACTATAATACCTCAAAGCTTGTGATCGAGAAGCCAGTACAGGAATGACATTTAGCTTCCTACCATCATGGCTATATAGGACATGACAGCGGAGTGCTTGAATTCTCATTTGCTTCCGAAGCTCTTTGGGAGAAGGAGCCTACCAAAAAGTATAGAAGATCAAGTTAAGAAAAGTGAAAGACATTATATGCTAAATCAAGCCTTAATCGATTCAATGCTAATCAACAAGAATATAAGATTTATCAAACACTATAAATGCTACCAAAATGGAAAAAAAAATATAAATTCTAGAAAGGTGAAGTAAAGAAGACTGTACCAGTGAAGGATTCTTCACATGGAATGAATAGCAGTAGGTAGACGATCGTTCCTCATCCGGAACAATAATTTTCTCTGCACCTTCTCCTTTTTTCTCGACAATTTCTGCAGCCCAACGTACCAAAGTTTTTCTTAATCCTTCACCGCCCCAACGATACTCAATTTGTGAATGATAATCGGCATCAAGTGCAAAAGGAAGCTCAAATGGACCTAGTAGATCATCATAATTTACAGATGGGTAGTAGAGATCACTGCCACTATTACAAATAAAAGCATCAAAATCAGTTGCAGCAATGCCTCCGGATATGAAAAGAGAGTGTATCTCAGATATGGTTAATCGTGTCGATAATATGAAACCAATAGAACCATATATATTGTCCCCCCTTGCTGCCTCGAAGGAACTCTTGATTATCTCTATTAGATCTGCATTACTAACAGAATCCACAGCAATCACAAAAACATATTTCCTCCTCCTCAGCAAGGGCAGCTTACTGGCAACACCATTCTGATCAATTCTTTCACTGGTTCCAATCTTTTGTGATTTTAAGAGACTCTTTGACAAATTTAACAAGGCAGTCTCCAATTTGTTCTTTCCATTAACAACACTACTTTCAGAATCCATTGTACTCTGCACAATACTACCATCTTTGCCCTTGTCGCCCTCTAGCGAAAGCTTTAAATTCAAAGATATATCTTGAATATCTCTCAAAGAGTCTCCTGCTGAATCGGCATCGGAATCTTCAAATCCATCTTCACTTCTTCGCCAGCGAGGATGCCGGGGTCTACAAGTAGCTATTTTCGATAAGTAAGTTTTACAATGCTCTGGCCAAGAAAATAGGTGAATGTTCTTCAGCCCATTCTGTCGACACTTAGCCCAGAGTTGCTTATCAGAAACAAGCTTGTAAAGTGCATCCGAAATTGCATTATGATCATGTGGATCAACAAGGAGACCGTTGTCGAGAACCTGAAGAACAAATAATCACAAACACTAAAAGCATCATCTCTGAATCATAATGTTCCCAGAGGAAATAAGGAATAAGAAAAAGATGCTAAAACATATTGAGAAAGAAAGGAAAGCGGTGGTTAATGACCATACCCGATGTATATCAACTGGACCTCCATTTTTTGTAGCCACTATAGGTAGACCATTAGCTGCAGCCTGGTCAATCAAATATGATATAAATCAGGAAAAGAGTTCTCTGGTAAGTATTAGATAGATATGATATTAAGGAAATAACCTCTATCAATGTAAGGCCAAATGGTTCGATAAAAGCAGGATTGATGAAGACTCCCTGCAAGCACATGTAACATGTTAAGTTTCTATTTCGAAGAATATATTTCCTTATTGATATATAAAGCCAATAGGAAAAGCTCCTAAAATAAAAATGATATGACACAATTCCATATTATTGAATTACAACAAACAATATCTAATCCAATATCTAAATCAGGCAAAATATTGCTGAGCAGATACTTCCTTTTCCAAGGAAATTCTTTTTTAATGACGCGTACCAAGAGAAGTAAACAACAATGTTCTATGAAATGCAGCAAAAAATATACATCAGATAACAAGTTTCTTCTTCAGGAGTTGTCAAATTCCTGTGCTAATAAATTATAAAGTCAGGATACCTATAGAAGAAAAGCTAAATGACAGATAAGGTCAAAAGAGGAAATTGACGAAACATTATAGTGATGTCAACTATAGCTATTGTACACAATCAAATACTAAACAAACCTTCAGAGGATTTACATATCCGTTCATTACTCCAGTTGTACAAAATTATGTCTTGTTTGATCTAATTAACTAAAATGACAAATAATGTCACATTGTCACCAAATCATCTTGTTTTTTAATAAGAAAATATTTAAAAACAAAGACATGCTGTTCATGCCATAAACACAAATGTGCGACGTCTATTGCCAACTTTCCTGACAACAAAATAAAATGTTTAAAAGCCAATTAGTCTGTCCCATTCCAATGAGCAGTATTTAACTAGAACATGAAGATACCTTTGTTTTTGCGGCTAATTTATAGATTTCAGGAACATCAGATTGTTTATGATGTTTTGGATACGCCACTTGACCATACAGGTCATATTTGTCAATCAACTTTAATATTGAAGTCAAAACAGCTGCATTTGTGGTGGACATCTCATCAATGGACTCACGATTACCCATTATCAGTGTCTGCACAAGCAAGTGCAGGAAGTTTTAAAATAGCATTATTTGACCATAGCATAGAATTCAAGCAAAAAAGAAACAGACGTTGGAAAACAGTATATACAAAAAACAGATGTGATTATACATTTAGCTTCCACATACCAGATTTGCAAGCTCTCTTAAGGGGCGACATTCACCAAATGCCTTGACAAGTGTTGTGATATTCTTTTTAGGGTCTGCTCTTGCTAGCGCAAGGATCATAGGCTTCCGAGGATTTGTAAAAAATCGCATTATCTGCCGAAGTCATAAGACAACATTAGAACATAAACAAATTAAACTCAAACAGATGTCCTTGCATAAAAATTGGTATGATATATTCATAAATGTATTCCAAATTGAATAGATATAAAGGCAAAACCAATCACAGGTATCATACCTCAGACCAGATCGGTGGATCAGGGGAGGCTGAAGTATCTTCATTTCCTTCTTCATCCACATCACCCTCATGTACACTGATGTGGTTGAACTCCATTCCAGGAGGAATGATCTAAAAAAAACAAATAAACAAAATGTTGTAAGCAATAATCATACCCATGGCTAATAGTTTGAGAATTAGATGACGACAGGTTCTACTTAGATAGGAATAACACTGTTACATACTTACCACCATACGAGGCATATTGCGACCAAAACAACTCACACCACGCTTGATTCTGGCACGAAGTTTCCGCTCAAGTATCACATCAAAACCATCATAGAGTTGCCACTGCACTTCTATCTCCTGTCTAGTGCTCGTGATGACAATTTCTGAGGAATCAAGAGCCAATTCCTCGGCCTCAATCCTACGCATTATCTTATATGTTGCATTTATTTCTTCTCTTGATTGCCGCCCTTGTTTCAGTAGTTGTTCTAACTTATCTCTGCCTAGGGAATGGCCTGTAAAGAGCATAGGGACATTGAGTGCCCCAGAGAGTAGTGCAGCAGAGTCTCCTGCATCAGCATAATGCCCATGAATAGCAACCGGCCACACTGGCTCACCATCGCCAACTTGTTCCCCCAAAACTTTGGACATTTGCATAATGTGGCTCAGCGCACCATCAACAAATTCTTGAATATGTGGCCAGAGAAGTTCCTTGGCAATATATTTATCCCTTGGGCCAAATGGTATCCGAACAATATAAGCACCACTACTCTCACCCATCTCATGCATAACACTTTCGGAACTTCTTGGGGTTAGCATTTCTGTAGGTTCTCCATAACTCCAGTCAACATCTGGAGCAGATACTTGCCTGGTCAGCAGGTCAACTCGATAAACTCCTGGCATGGAACCTAGAGCTCTTGCAAGTTCCACAACATACTTAACCTGAGAAATCACAGAAAAGTATTTCAGAGAATTAAAACATCAGTAAAGACAACTGTAACCAAAAAGACCTATTGTGAAGAAGGTTCAGAGAGATGGAACAAATCATGAATGGTACATAATAACCATTCGTATCAGATTGAAATTTTCATCCATTTCCTACCTGGCCACCTGTATCAGAATCACGACCAAGTTCCATATCTTCACCACGTATCAGACCATGAAGGCTGTAAAACAAAGAATTCCAATAAAGATATGATGAAAGATCAAATATTGCGATACTTCAATTATTCCTACTGCAGTTTTGTGTATCTACCTACATGTCTTAATTTTGTATCCAGATGCTCGACAAAAGACCAAAGATAATAATCTGGTGATAAGCACGTGTCAAAAGACACAGCCCTTTGTTACAAGGATTTTAAACACTTCTGATGCATAATATGCTGGAGACAGAAGTTCATTAGACACTAAAACAAAATTTTCATAGAGGTAAGCTTCTCAAAAAATAATAATAAGGTGAATGTCTTACCTTATTAGTACTATATATAACTTTTTATCCTTATGCTGACTGGCCCAGGCCTCAAGGGCGTCCATGGAACTAATCCTGGGCATTCTGCCTCTTGTACTGTCACCATGAGCAGATACATCGCCAACTTCTCCTTTTTCACCTTCAGAAAGGTCTTCAGACATATCAGCAGTCGCATCACGTCGACCCCTTTCATGTTCAAGACGACGTTTAAGAATCCTTTGAACTTCATCTCCCTCTATCTGTATGGGAGACCAAAATAAAACATCAGAAACATTATAAACCAAAAACAAAGTAGTGGATGGGCGACTGGTGAGAAACAATGGGATCATTAAATCACGTCACTAGTGTTACAAAGAAGCATTTTTTTCATGGTGATATTGCAAATTTATTATTTCGCTGCTCCTTATATTTCTTCATTTCCTAGTCTACTCTTCTTATTTGCTTAAACATTGTGCTTAACCAAACAGAAAAGAATCAGAACAGGAGTTATGCAACACAACATTGGTGTAGGATTGCAAGGATATTTGTTCATCTTGTGAGATTGTCGTACTTTTGCCACATGAAAACACTCCAACAAGGAACTTCCACTTGAAAATTTAGAAGTAAAGAAAAGCTAGGTATTATCATTTTTATGAATATGCTCATGAACATGGATCAACGAATACGGAATGGCGTCGTATGATCCATGTAGCCGACCCCACCTAGTGGGATAAGGCTTTGTTGTTGTTGTTGTTGCTAAAATTCTCTGAGACACGATGTAAATTCCACACTTGTTCCTAGCAAATATACTGCCCCGTCATAGAACATATCTACAACAGATTCCCAAAGAGCAAACTCTTTTTTTCTCTTGCAGACTTCTTCATAGAGACTCATTGGTAGCAATTGAGTGCCTCCAATCAAAGATCGAATCTTTCTCCTAAACTGAAACACGTCCGGTGCCACAATCGTTGCAGAATAACTACTCAGTGCACCTACAAGTATACGAGGCCTTCCCAAATTACCACGATAAACTCCCAAAATTTCGTGGAGCAGAACAACGTGCACGCATCAAGAACGTACGAGACTGCGTAACATTAGCAGCCAACGCCAGAGAAGCAAAAACCAAATAACAAATTTCACAAAAAATTACATTCCTTAAACAGATAGAACTATAACAAATCGACATCAACCACTTGCGAATTCCAACTCTATCGAACATAAGACATCAAGGAAGAAAAATCACCTGCTTCTTCTTCCGAGCCAAGTTCCAAATCCGCCAGCACATATTCTCCAGCCGCGTGTTCCTCTCCTGCGGACTCCTCATCGCCGCCGCCTTTTCTCGCACAAAAAGCAAACAAAGAACTTTTTTTTTTAATTTTTTACAGAAGAATTCAGGAAAAGAACCACAAAATTCTCCGAAATGAAAAAGAAGAACTCCCGAAGCCAGTTCAAGAAGCGGGAACCAAATTGATCGAACTGATCGACAAAAGAAGGAAGAAAAAAAGGAGAGAAGGAGACGGAAGGGCGAGCAGTCGATACCCGAACCCAGGTCTTGTGCAGATCGGTCTCATCGAAGCCGGTGATGACCTCCTCCACGAAGTAGCGCGTCGGGCTGAAGCGGCCGCGCTCGCGCAGCAGCAGCGAGGCCTTCGAGTTGCCGATGCCCGTCCCGGCCGCCAGAATCGCCTCCAGGTAGCTGTTGACCCAATCGTTCCCCGCCATTTATTTCCGGCGAACACGATCACGACTTCACGTAGAAGAAGGACGAAGACGATGAAGAAGACAGAAGCAGAGAGACGGGGACACGGCGGCCACACTCGTATAGCTGCTGCTTCTGGGGATAGGAGTCCGTCCCTGCTACTTCGTCTGCGCCTCGATCTTACAATTCCGATTTGGAGAACGAAGGAAGGAGGAGGTGGAGGAGGAGGAGAGAGAGAGAGACGAGTTCTTCTCTGTTCTCTCTGTCGCCTTTCAAGAAGTACCTGGAGAGGTGTTTACAGAGGGAGCGCTCCAAATAACGGGAAAGGAGACGAGGGAACAAATATTTATATAATTACAGTAATAATATTTTTTTGTTATTAGCTCTATTATTATTATTATTATTATTATTATTATTGGTAAAAGGAAAACTTATATAACTATGTTTACAATTTTCAAAAACTTTGAAACATAAATGTAAATACATAAACAAAAAATATCGATAGCTTAATTTGTCATAATATCTTAAATTAATTATGCGAATATTTGTTTGCCTTGAAAAAAAGTTAATATATTTAATTCTGAAATATTAAATGCATCAATTACCAATAATTAAAAAAATAATTGTTTTACAATGATTGGAAAAAAAAATCCGTTCTTTATGATAAGTTATAACACAAGATACAAGATCAATTAAGTAATTTAGTATCTGAATAAAAATGCAATAATAAATAAATTTTTGGCTTAATAGAGGATTGGACGAAATTCAAAGTTATTACTAACATGGAAAAAAAATAATTCTACGAGCTAATTTTTAAGACTTTACACCTCAAAATATTTCTATTATTTTTTGTTCCTTGCATCTTGACAGAACAACCCCAACTTGTTTCTCTCTCCACTTTTTTTTCTACCATTTTTTACATGCCTTGGATTTGGAACTAGGAGAGAGAAAGAGGGAGAGCAAAATATTCCGAGGAATAATGCTTCTGTCAGGATGACTGCCCCAAAGTCGCAACTTTCACATTTTCCCCCAAAAAGGACGAGTAAATTCCACATTTCGTTCTTAAAATTCTTAGATTTGTTATTTTTAAATCATGAAATTAATTGTGTAATAATTTCAGATTATGTAAAATTATCTTTGGAAATTGATGTGAGATCGACAAGTAACTATTCTAGAAGAGATATAAACTTACAAAAAATTTCTTATTTATAAAGTTATATTCCTGCATATTAATTTTAATTATATGGTATTACTGGAAGAATAAAGGTTAGAATAAAATTGCATTCTCCATTTTATTTTCATGAATAATAATTATAATAATATCGTTTAAAATTAATTTCTCTATCCCTCATCTTGAGACACGGATAGACAAACGATTTGACTACACACTGTTTTCATTTTTCTCTATCCCTCATCTCATTCCTTCATATTCTATATCACCCTTTCAAATTTCTCAATCCAAACAAACCACTAATAAATCCTCAATTTTGATTTAAATGATTAAATTCTCCAAACGAGTTAATAAAGTAATGAAAATTTATTCAAATAAGTCATTAAATATAAATAATGTACATTCAACTCATATTATTTGTTAATTAAAATAGTAACATGCTTTAACAAGTTAATTTAAGTAGTTGACTCCTGAAGAGATGGGGGTTGAGCATTTTGGAATCTCTTTCCCAAAGTTAATGTGAGAGACAAGATATCATATTGAATTTGGTTGATTGATTGATTGCTGATAGGGATGGTTTCCTTTGGACATGGGCACAGCTAGGCAGGCAATCAAGACAAGGAGCTAGCTTCACTCTTTCCTATGTGCCAATCAAACATACTAAAATGGTTTAGGATTCTTCTATATCATGAAGAATGAAGAATGTAAATATGTGAGATGCACATAAAAGTTTAGACTTTTAAATTTATTATAAATATGATTTAAATAAGAACTTATCAATTTCTAAATGTTCGTGAAATATATTCTATACATTTTATTCTAAAAAAAAGATAACAATTTTCAATTTTTTTGTACCTAAAATATAAAATGAAAGAAAAAACATAGTTGTGTATGAGTTGTTTTGAGTCATTAATAATCATTATTATCAAGTATGTTATACATGGATATTCATTATTTAAATAATTCAGAATAGACAATAATGATATAAATTTATCAACGATGAAAATAGAAATAGTTTATTTTCAAATAAAAGTTGCACACAAAGTGACATATTTATCCCTTATTCATAAAAAAAATTCTCCTCAAATTTCAATATTTTTTAAAAGGACATTTGAGGCTAAATATGAGAAAAACATAGAAAGTCCATGCTCTTTTTCCGATGAAAATGGTTTAGACTAAATATAATAGAATTTTAAAAGTCTCTCTGTAATATGTTTATTTATTTGTCCACTGATTTGAATATCCCATTTGTCATTATATCTACATCATTATATCACTAAATTTAAGTAAAATTTAAGATAATTCAAAAAGCCATGCAAACTTAGGTCAGACAATAAGAAATATATTTTAAGGTCTTAAGTTGCTCCTTTTTATAAACTCATGGAGAAGAAAATAAAAAAATAGTTTGGTTTTTTTGAAAAAATAAAAAAATGCAAAAATATATGCATAAAAATTCACAATAAGGAAAGTAGAAAGGAAGGTGGAATAATAGAAAGCGGAGGGAAATAGGTAATAAAGTACACTATGGAGGATGAATCTTAAAAAATAATAATAACAAGAACAATAAATTGGAAAATTTAGAGAAAAAAAGATGTGAAGAACAAAATATAAAAAAGTTCGAAAAAAAGATAAAGTATTCAACATTATTAAATAAGAAATCATAAAATGGAAAGATTTTATAAACTATATATATATACATATAGGGTTTAATGTACGTGTTGAGTGTTTTATATGTGCATCGCGTGTCAAACGACTTTACATATAGTTTACTTTATTTTTTCCATATATTTCTTTATGAATAGTTTAGATGATCATTGATGACATTAAAAAATAGTTTTATAACGTAAAAAGTTATGAAAAATACATATATATTATGGAGGACAATAAATAAGTAAAATTTTGAAAATGATGAATATAGTTATTAACAATGATTTGAATTTTATTTTTGTTATAATGAATGATCATTTAAATTATTCATGAAGAAATATATCGAAAAAAGTAAACTATATGTAAAATCGCTTGACACACGTATAAATGATCATTTAAATTATTCATGAAGAAATATATAAAAAAAAAATAAAATAAATTATGCGTAAAACCGTTTGACACGTGTTTCACATGTAAAACGTTCAACACGTACATTAAATCCATATATATATATATATACACACAATATATAAGAGTAAAATGATTATTAATATGATATTAATCAATCATTTTTTACTTTTTCACAAAAAATTTAAAAATAATATTAATATTTAATAAAATCTAGTTCAATCGATCAAATATTACTTAGTTATATAACCAGTTCTATTATCAAATCGGTTTTAAAAATGTTACCTAGTTGTCTAGTCAGTTCTATTATCAAATGGGAGTGCAAAGCATAAGAAAAGCAGCGTAGTTATAATAATATATAATTTAAGTATTATTATATATACATATAGTAATACTTTGAAAATAGGTTATTATAAAAAAAATTGGTCGGTCAATCTAAGATTGATTGATCCAAAGTAGGATGAATAAGTTCTATCATTTTAAAAATCAAATTACACTTAATTTAATCTTGTTATTATTAGAAAATAAAGAAAAAAACATAATAGAGGCGTTAATTACATTAGGGTGATGACTTGCCGATTCTAATACAACAAAATCTCACATCTCCATCATCACTTTACTATGTTTAGATTATTGTTATTGTCGCTTCCATGCATCCACTACTATTTTTAAACGCCAATAATGAGACACCCATGGCACCACCACCCCATAATCAACTCATACTTGTCCTGTCCTAACTCCTAAATGATGTTGTAATATATAAGATATAATGAAAGTCCAACGTATTTACACTATTACACCGAGAGTGTATTATTTTCTATATAATAATATACATAATTTAATTATTTATTCTACGCCTATTTCGATTAATGTTTTGATACTTTATCATTGTTCCATTCCATATAATAATAGCATAAATAAGAGTTAATTTTATAAATCTTTCTTGAACTATAACGTATTTTTCGTGTCTAATAAATTTATCCTATCACGTCCATAAATTTTATCACGATTTTAACATGAGTTTTTTATATCATATTCTGTTAATCTTTTTATTTTTTTATTTATGAAACAAACTAAAATGTTCTCATGTGTTTTATTCAAACAGATGAAAACTCAAAATTATAGGAGGGCATTTTTATCGTTTTATAAATAAAAAAAAAAATTAATCAAATTTGAAGAAGAGATTTAAGTGAAAATTACGATAAATTTAATAATATTATATTATAAGTTGATATTTTAGAGTTAGACGTGAAAAATATTATATATTAAGAAGGTTAGAATTAATCCTATAAATAAAGAGAAGGAAAATTTGTACTTGTGGAGTGATTGAAAGGGTTCCAAATTTCAATTGTTTGGATTTTGTGGACCTTTTCCGGTGGTATCTTCTGCATGAGGAGGTGGATATTCTCTCTCTGTCGTCAGATTTCAACTTGACATTTTTGGTCAAATGATGAAGATTCAACCCATAAGTATTTTTTATTATTATTTTATACGTTTTACTTTTACATAAAAATAATTCCTTCCTCTCATAAAAGTTATTTGGATTTTTGTTTCTAAACATAGCATCGAAGGTACTCTCTTATATTTTTTCCCCACACTAAATATATTAAGTTAACATTAAAATGATAAGTATAAAAATATTGCTAACTCGTTTTAAAGAAAATTAGTGACACATCTTAAATTAGAATTAAAATTATATATATTAAATTAATTAAATTAGTGACACATTTAAAATTATATTTTTTTCTAAATCCTAATATAAAAACACCCTTGTATTTGGTTTATTTTTCAACTTATCTTTCCTTATGCGAGGCATTTCGTTCTGTAACCAAACAAAATAAAATATCCTTTTAGTCAATTTAAATTGTGTATAGGTATAATTTAAGTGATATTTTGTTGCAACCTTTTTTCGGTAAATTCGCACATTTTAATTACTCGATGCATGCTATTCGAGAAGTTTATTGTTCATGGTTCCTAAAAATATAATTAATTTAACCTAAAGGAGAAAAGGTTAAAAATTCAATGAGAAATGGAGAGTAGTAAGGGGTTGTTTGGTTGTGTGATCTAATAAATATTTATTGTGGAGAATATCGTCAAACGAAGGTCAAAATAGAAATAAGACGTGTTTAATATTGTCGGAGACATATTTTGTGAGTTATGATATTCATCCAAAATAGTGAAATAAATTTATTCTGCATTTAATGTGATGGCATAGAAGTAATTTTTACTATGCACACTCTTTTCAACGCATATAAAAAGGATGACATCGATCATTTTGCAGAGAGATATTCGTGTCAAGGTTGTTTGGACCGGACTGGAGCGGCCGGTCCGATCGGTTCAATCGTCGATCGTCACTTGAGACGAGTTTGGTTCGATCCTAAAATTGGACTCGCATTTGGACCGTTTCGAACCGATTAAAATCCGACTAAAACCGTTGAACCGATGATTTTAGGACAATTGGCCGGTTCAAAAATTAAAAATATTAGAATAATAATGTGAGCACTGGGTTTTGAACCCATGATCTCTTAAATAAACTAATGAGTTTCACTTTGCTATGTTTATTTATTTGAATATCAAATTATCTTATATTATATAATGGTTATCATCACTCATTTATCAAATTATTCTTTTTAATAAGAAAATTTATAATATTTTAAATGTCAAATATTAAATATGAAAAGATTAGTTACCTAATTAAATTAAAAAATAGAAACTACAATAATCTTTTTAGTTTAAGTAAATATTAATAGTTGAAATTGAGAAATATGAATTTGTAAATTATAATGGAATATATTAAATCACATAAAATTCATATTAATAGTTAAATATGTCACATTTTATTTCTTAACTTTATTTAAAATAATTTAATCATATGTACTTTAATGTAGAAATATATTAATTATTGATAAGAATATATAAGTATTATAGTTTATCTTTTTATATTATTTTATTACTATTCGGTTTGACCGTCCGGATGTCCAACATGACCCGAAGACTTATCCGAGTCGACGTCCGATCCGGGTCTTACAACCTTGATTCATATGCCATCAGAACAGGAGCACGCAAATAGTCGACTCGAATAAATCGTACTTTAAAACGCCATTTCAAGAGTGTTGAAATCAAACACCAAAGAGTTACCACACTCTGCAATGATCAATTTTGTGGTGGGGCCGAGACGTTGCTTCGCCTTTTAAAACGCTAACACCTTCACTTCAACTTCAATTTTAAAGCACGCCTTCAAGTTGAAGTTGTAAATCAATCGGCTTTCAATTTTATTCTACTGGAACAGTCGACATGAATCCCCCCCAAAAGTGAGACTTTTTTTCTGGAGTTCGATTGATGGAACAAGAAATATGTGCTACTTTTTTTTTATCCAAACCAAGATGAATATGAAATGAATTTACCAGAGTTTTTGGGATGCTGAAAACGCAATGCGCATAGCAAAATGTTTCAGAAAACTTCAGTGCTAACAAAATATATAGAGATGACAAGATAACAAAACTTCTTTTTTCTTTCATGAAAAGATATTCATTGATCTTGCACACTTTTTCTGAAGTTTGGCCCAGCTTCCACTCTTCCATATGTATGCACACATTTAGGAACAATGCCGAAAAAGAATTGATAATTTACAGAGTTGAATGCAATTCCATTTACTAAGAGCACGCCCACATCAGACATCTCCTGAAAAAATCAGTCAAAGTAGATTTCTGAAACCGCAACCTCTTCCACCTGCTCTTCATCAAGAAAGGATGCAGGCCTAATATATGCTCCGGCATGAAGTCGTGCCTTGTCAATATGCCAACCACTGGGGCTCTCTGCAGATCAACAAATCACTTTAATTATGAACATTACAGAAGGATAACAAAGATTTAGCAGGTTAGCCGGCATTGAGGGACAAGATTCTTACTGTGCAGGACTTTGGAACAACCAAGAGGTGGCGCAAGCCGACTTCGCGGAAAAGGATGAGAGCTTTGGCCAGTGACATTGTCTCGACCACTGTGTAAGGCGAGGTGTTGGTGAAAGGATGTAGATCAATGAACATCTCCATCTCCTCATCGGAAAGTTGCATGTCCTCAATCTTGTCATGTTTGCCGGATCCGCGCTTAGCAAAATCATCTGCCAGGAGCTGCTCTGATGTGTCGAGGGCAGAAAGTGTGCAGGTTTGCTGAAAATTCTTGTTCTTCAGGAGTGTCAGCAGGTGTGCCCTCAGTACAAGCCCAGACAGCACTGGTGCTGTGGAGAATGGAGGCTCGTCTATCACAGGAAATGCATGGTGACCAGTTGTCTTCAGGATATGAACAATGTTGCCGACCTTCTCAACGCCGTTAAACATTCGCAAAGGTCCGGTTACGACGTCGCTGACAATGAGCTGCCTCATGTATGGTTCTGCATGATCTTCTAGATAAGGCAGGCCCTTCAGTCTCAGAATCAAATCATAGATATTGGGATTGAAAGAGTCTGCCACAGTTTTTGATATCAGAAGGACCAGCATGACAAGAGGAAGCAACAGGAGATTGTTGGTAAGCTCCAGGATGATGACACATACAGAAACAGTCATCCTCATGGTTCCACCTAGAAATGAGGCAGAACCAAGGACTGCAAAGAGGCCATGGTCGAGATCCGAGTTTGCATCCATTAACATCCCCACGAGACGGCCGTAGGTTGCACCTGTTAAGATGACAGGAACGAAGAGGCCGAAAGGAGAGGCAACACCGTAGCTCAAGATGCCAAGAACGTATGAAGCAGCAAAGAAAATCAGAATTGAGGACTTCTGGAAGTCATCATTCGTTCCAGTGCTGAAAAGCTTTTTAATTGTGTTGTCGTTGGTGTTGAAGAACAAGCTCGCGAGATCATTGTAATGATTCGGGGGACAGCGGAAGTTCTTGAAGCTGCCAGAATGGCCTATGGAAGGGCAATCATCCTTCATGCATGGCCTGCATGGTGCCAGCCATGATAGTCCAAAGAGACAGGAAGATGTGAATATGGAAATGATTGCAGCAAAAATTAACTTATGCATGTGCCCCTTCCTGGAAAAAGAACACAGAAAACATTAAATATGACAACTGACAATGCAAAGATAATAGCAACACAAGTACATAGCCTAATAAGGATGGAAAATTGATCCATACTCATTAATGAAGCTGCATACTCGAAGAACTTTCAGCATGAGGAAATTGTAGAGGCTCCCGAGTATTCCACCAATGACTCCGAGAAGGATAACTGGAGGCAAATCTGAGATGTGATAAGTAATGGCGCCTGAGGTGACATCAAACATGATAAGTCCGCCCTTCCCGAACAGACCACACTTTCCTCTTTCGCATATGTCGATCAGTGCACGGAGCACAACAGCTACCACAGCTGTTGTGAAGAATGCTCTCCAAATAAGTGCACTTCTCCACCTGTGACATCATGAATTTCATGACTACAGGAAGCCGTAGCTAGGGAAAATTAAAAGGAAAGGGCAATGCAAACGTTTATCTATGCCATCAAAGACTTTTTTTGGTTAACTTTGAAAAAGGACTTGGCACTAAAGATAACAACATCAGTCATAGAACTTGTTCAAAAGAAGTAAGCAAATTGATTCACATTATGTAGATGAATAGACAGACATTAATCAGGAAGTTAAACCAAGTAGTACCATGATGACAATGACTCGAGAGCAAAGAGGACACCGCCGACAGGAGCACGAAAAGCAACAGCAACTCCCGCACCAGCTCCGCAGGTGACGAGGTCGCGCCTATCTCGATCGTTCTTGAAGAAGCGCACCCATTTGCATGTCATGCCATACTTGTGAGAGCCACCTTGTCCTAGAATAGCACCAAGTGATGCACCAATGTGCACCATTGGACCTGCTTTCCCCACATGGAGAGATGATGATACAGCTGCAATGGTGCCTAGAATCTGAGCAAGATAACCGTAGCAAGAGTTACACATTTCAACATCAGCAACACTGGATAGTTCACGAACACAAACTGCAGAAAATGCTGATCTTTCTTCTCATACAGAAAATATTAGGCACTAATTTACATCAACCTTTCTACAACTGCAGATCAGAAACTTCTAGTAATGCTGAAAGTGTACAAGGTGAAGATCCAGATTCCATTGACAGGAAAAAGAGCAAGGATAATCCATCATCTCAAAATTTTGAACTTTTTTTATTCAATTTTAGAAAAATAAGCCCATGTACTTTCCTAGCCTCAGCAAGCTGTAAGCAACTAGATCTCACCTTGACAACAAGCGTGCGCGTTGAGAAGATTTCAGGAGCATCCACGCCATTCAGATAAGCTTTCACCTCGGGTATCCCAGAACCTCCTGCGGCGGTCGAGACAAAAGCCGTGATCGCTGTTGCAAACAACAAAAGGACTAGATTCGATCCGCAGAACAACCAGAAGGCGGTCCAGTGCCTACACAATTAACAAGCACAGCACTCTGTATTCTGTGACCATCTCTATTCAACCAAACACAAAATTTGTTACTAAATGGACCTCACTTCTTGGCGAGCATCAAGTTGGAGAAAGCAACCAACTTGACTCCGGCGATGTTCTCGACGGCAAGGTTGTTGAAGAATCCAATGGCACCAGCGAGGATGCCAATGAGGAGGCAAAGAGACCATTTGAGGAAGACATAATTCAGGATTTGCGCCCGGCCTCGGCTCCTCCAGTCCTGGTTGGATAGGTCATTCTCGATCAACCTATCTCAGCAAGACACAATTTCATCCATCAAACGACCGTTCTAATCACAGTGACAAACATGGAGATCAAACTGAGCATAGAAAGATCCAACTTTTGCATGAAGAAATTCTGCGAAAAAATCAGGGGCAAAATATGACTACATAAAGAAGACTCAAATTTTACTCTAGGATTCGGTTGCTTACCACAGAAAAGAACGACATCAGCAACCTTGTAAATTGAATAAAATCCAAACTTTTGGCGTCAGATTCATCATAAGTATGCAAGATCAAAGAAACGACTACATTGAAGCACAAAACCATAACAATTTTTGTACAGTACAAGGACGCAGATGAACTCAGGAAAAAAAAACCAGACTTTTATGCGTCAAAACGGGAGAAAACGGAGCAGCGGAGAGAGCAAGTACTCGTAGTCCAGGCTCTCGATGGGGCAGACGTTGGAGCCGATGATGGCAACTTGCGAACCTTGATTCGTCGCATGGCGTCGGAGATTGATCAAATGGTGGTCTAAAAGAGTCTCCTTTATCTCAGGCGCGTCATCCTGTCGCTCCTCCTCCTCCTGCTGCTGCAACTGCATCGACACTTCCGTCTCCTCTTCTTCCTCGCCCACCCGGCAAGCTCCATAGCTCACCATTGGTGATTGGAGAGAGAGAGAGAGAGAGGAATCGGTAGTTAGCAGAGAGGAGGGAAGAAGAGGAAGAAATTAATGGAGGGTCGGGATGGCCGGTGGAAAGGGATCAGAGCCGTCCTTTGGACGGCTTCAAACGTTAAGAATGGGATTACGTTGGAATATTGGATGAAGTATAATAAATAATAACTTTGGATGTAGAAACGTCTCAATTTTTTTTTCTCGTTACATGTAGCCATTAAATACGTGTCTTTAGACATTTCCCATTTTATTTTACAAGTTGTCAAATTGGACATTTCTTTATGTACGCATTATTGCACTACCATTTAAAAAAAACAAATTTAACAAAATATGTATTTTCCTAATAAAACGTGAAAGTCGTGTTAATATGATATTATTACAAGTGAAAGAGAATCTCATAAAATTTTTAACAAAATAAAAGAAATCGGATGGAGTGATATTTGTGAAATGAGGACAAATTTAAAGGCGAAAATAAGTCATAGTTTAAGGAGTCTTTTGAAAAAAAAGCAATATTACAAAGGTATTTAATTCCATGGTAGCTAATTTTGTTTAAAACATGGAAATTTTATTTATTTTATTTTAACTTCTACACATTAAACTAAATTAGTCTTAGCAAACCTTTTAGTATGAAAATTAGCACCTAGAAAGATAAGCACAAGATACCACCTTATCCCATGCCTTAATATTATAATGCAATAATAATAAATTATTTTTATGTGTTTGCCTCCATTTTGGCTTATCATGACTCATTTTGGCATGGATTTTGTTTTGTCTCTGGCCCCACCCACATAGTGCATTCCATTTCCATGCAGACCAAATGTAAATGGGACAGATCAAGTACAAATTAGTTCTCCTATTTGGTTCAAGAACATGGTGAATGAAAATTAAAAGAAATATTTTTTAATAACAAAAGTAAAATGTTCTTATAATAAAAATAAGTAATATTCGAATACAATAAAAAAAAGCAAGAATAAAATATTTATTTCTGTCATTAATAAAAGCATTTTTGTTCTCGTATTAAGAACAAAATATAATGGTTTTATATTTTTCGAGATAGTTTTAAAATTTTGAAAAAATTGATGGAACAAATTGTTTTAAAAAAAATTAATATAAAAATAAGAATAAATCCCTTGTTCTCGTACCAAATATTTTTTTTATAGAAAATGAATTCGAATTTTAAATTTACGATTATTAAATGTAGTAATGAATCACAACTATAAAATTGAATTTTGATAATTATGATCAGACGATGCTAGTGAAAATATATTTATTAATCTTATATATATATATATGTATAATTAAGTGGCTAATGGGGCAGTATCTGATGTAGAACTAATCATCCTCTTGGCGTCACCATCATTATAAAAAAAATATATATGTAGCGATGTGAGTGGTGGAGACCGAACGTGGGTCCCACAAAGCAATAATTGGCTTGCTGAGTCAGAATTTTATCTTGTCCAAATTCTCTTCGTATATATTTGTTTTCTTGAACTGTTTTTTCTGTTTATTTCGCAACAAATTTATGGTCGACCATTATTTTAACAAAATCATAAAATCATTATTGGTGTGGAGTTAGGTTTCGAATTGAAGTTTATGTGAATTATTTAAATAAAATATCTCGAGTTTAAATTTATGTGAATGTAAAAAAAAAAATTTAAAAATTTCACCTATCATTCTAAGCACACGACACGAGCGACCTCAATGGACTGACATTCAACTTGTGGACAGTGCATATAATTATTAACATTGCGCAAATTGAACGATCGGGCATAGTTTCCGAAGGCTAACAATAAAACATGTTTCAGCTTGAGCTGTACGAGACGAAATTCTCATATACGGTTCTCGGAGTAAGAAGAGGCAATACAAACGTATGTAAACTATAAAAACGAGTCAAAGTAGATTGTCCCACACTAACACTTCCACGTAATAACTCTACTAAAGGCGACCCTATTACAGGAATAACTTCCGATACACCTGTCACGATTTTTACTGCCCAATAACCAAGAGATCAACATGTATTTTTTATTGAGAGACAAATGCGTTTGTCTAACTGAGGAATTAAATAATTAGATACTAGCACATTAATAACTTCCATATGTACTCCAAACGAATTTGCAATTTTGATTTAATTCCTCCTTAAACTTCACATTTTCCATCCAATGTTGTTTGTTTAATAGTTATTATGCTCTGCCAAGTTTAAATTATGGCTTATTTTATTATTTTAAAGAATATTTTTAAAAATCTACCCTTTCTCTCTCCTAGCATTGACCGAAAATACTTGTGAATGAAAGTGATACAAATTAGTTGAATCATAGTGAATTATATCTTTTATCTGACACATGATTTCAAATTCAAGATATATTACAATAAATTAAAATTAAAATTACGCATTATTCGTAAATGAAAATTCTTCCAACACACAAAATTCAAATTGGGGACCTGTCGGTTAAGATGGGCCTTTGTTATTTGACTGAAAATGAGTCTCTGTTATTTGACAAAAGGAGCACTCCATGTTCACGTGCCAATTTATTATGAAGACCCTCTTGCTCAATTTCGTATGCCATGGAGATTTGATTATTTTAACAATTTGTTTACTAAAAATTCAATATGCTTGTTGGGTTGGACAGCCGCCAGTTCCTGGAAGGCATCTTCCCATAGAGTTTGAAAGATCTTTGCCCCCCTATTTTTTTTTCTTTGGAAGCTTGCTCATATCAGATTACTACTGCCTACCCTTGATATTATTACTAGATTCAATAATAGTATTAATCCCACTTCTCTGCTTCGTGGATTTGAGCCTGAAATTGTTTTACATCTCTTTTTTCATTGTCCTACTGCTACTCAATTTTGGTTCCTTTGTCAAAACAAGATCAATTTTACTTTTGAACACATGCACAGTTGAGAATCGGGGGCCTGGCTTGATGAGGGCGCCTCGTTAGACATCTGCTCAAAGAAAAAATTGCTTTCTTTGAGATCTTTTTCTTTTTGGTCTATTTGGGACATGAGAAATGACATTCACTTCTGGGGTCAGAGGGCAACCGTTCTTGCGGCTTGGGAGAAGGTTGTGGCTGGGTATTATGAATATGATCGTATCCACAATTCTGAGGCACACCATCCCATGACCCACACTGGGTCAGATGGGAGCCCCCGACTCATGACGGGATTAAGATTAACTCGGACGGGTCCCTAATTGCAAGGGAGGAATGGAGGGTGTTGGCTTTCTAATCAGATCGCCTAATGGATCTCTTATTTTTGCAGGGCCGCTGAGGCGCGTATCTTCCTCCATTCTCGAGCTCGAGGCGTGGGGCCTTTATGCTGGCATCTCTAGGCGTGGAATCATGGCTTATCCAAGCTCCAATTAGTAAAAGTCATACTCAAGCAAGGCAAACCTCCCTGGTGTATCCGTAATCTTCTCTTGGAAATTCAAAGTCTTCTGACGGATTGTATGGAATGAAAGCTGACACGTCTATCGGGAGGCAAACCAGTCAGCAGATTTTTTGGCAAATTTTGGTCGTTCAATTCGGAACGATGTTTTTTGGGATCATTCCCCCCTTCGGAGCTCTTCCTTTTGATGTATCAGGACATTAATACGCATTTTAATAAATAACCTCTCCTTCATTTAAAAAAAATAAATACATTGCATTATTATTATTATTATTATTATGGTTGAAAATGAATCATGGAGGATAGGATTGTTCACGAGTCGGATCTAACCCGACCCATCCGATTTTGATCAGACTGGGTCGAGTCAATTCTCTTTTGAGAATTTATTTGGGTCGGGTGGTCCGATTAACTGGAGACCATCATTTTTTTATTTATAATGTTTTCTTACTTTTTTGTTATTTAAAATAAAAATATTATATAATATAAATTTTAAAATTTTAAAAATATTTTTTTAACATTTAAATATTATTTAAAACATTTAAAATATGTTATTTTGATATTTTTATTTTTTATATAAAATATAAGCTAAAAACTAAAAAAATCGGATCGATCAAATCGAGCCGACTCGGATCGAAAAATTTTAACCCGTACTCGATCCGACCAAACTGATTATCGGATTCACGGGTCAACCCGAGTCGTTGAACACCTCTAATGAGGGACAAATAAACCCTGAGGCACATGGGACCTTCTTCGAAATTTTGGATGGCCATTTTGTTCTTTAAGAGCTAAAATATGAGGAAAATATATGAAGCGGATGATGGGGTGGTCAAAGTCCTCATGTGCTAATTAATAAATATATAGTTAATATAAATATTGAACTTATTACTTTAACAATTAAATATTTATGTGCATTAATTACTCTACTAATATCATATGAGACTTAATTTATCAACTTTAATTTAAAACTATCTTATTAGATACATGAATTATGTAATTCCTTATTATATAGGAGTCATAATATACACCACATGATGTCATGATAGTTGATCATTCTATCATTTGCCTTGGATAAAATCACTCAGCAATAATACTAATCGCCATTCGAACATGCCAATGTACACTTGTATCGTACTAAACATGACTCGACTATGTTGCCTTAACATTGGTTTTTCGATTTGGACATTGCATCGAGGTAAAGGTGTTACAACACTTTCCCCCTCCTCCCTTTCAAATCATTGTCATCTTAGACAACTTCTCGAGTTCATGTCCCAAATCGAGTGCTTGCTTGTAAATTTTTCGTACTTGACGAACTTCACAGACTTAGATTCTATTTCCCATCTAGAATCCTAATCCTCTAGCCACATACCTTGTTGCTTTCAAATATGACATATCCAAAGTTCCAAATTTAGCCAACAAGTCTTAAAATTTTTTGTCTCAACTTGAAACAAGAAGTTTCTATCAAGAGTTATACTAACTCTTCGGATTTAGTTTTGTCAACTAACTAATAGTACTCGTCTATGATAGACATGCCACCAAGGCCTATCTCGGTTAGTTTCCTAGAGCACTAACCCGAAATGCCCTACGAACATTTTCATGCCGCACTAACATAAGTATCCTTCCTAACTCTTGGAGATACTTCGATATGACTTTACTTCATACCACTCATAGACACAAGATCCACCAACCTGACTTTCCAAGTCGTGTTCTTGGCTTACTCCTTATCGACTATCGATGAGTTACTATACTGATCTAGGATACAACTTTCAATGTTGTCATCCTAAGCATTGTTCCACGCACTATTGTATGAATGACCAATTCATCCTAATGATCGCCTATGGAATAGAATCGCTATGGATTCTTATGGATATGGGTACCTTCCATGATCCATCCGACATGGCCAACTACATCGGATAATCCACTATTCTCTTGCCTTTGTACCATTCTGTTGGCCAACTCTCTTGGATAATTCATGTATCATTTTGTTGTGTCAAGACTAGGATACAACTTCATGTGTTGTCATCCTAACATCGTCCATGCACCATTGTACAAGTGATCAAGTCATCCCAATGATAACCCATGAAATAGATTGTTACGAATTCTCATGGATATGGATACCACTCATAATCCATCTGACATGATCAAATACTTCAGATAATTCACTATCCTTTCACCTTTAGATCATTCGATTGGGCAACTACCTCAAATAACTTTCGTATCCTATTGTTGTGCCCAAAATGACTATTCTCAAGTCATTCCACGTTCTTAGAATATGTGTGAGTGGCCAGTTCACCCATAGTTTCTAAGAACAACAAGATCCCTCCAAGATCTACTGAATGGGGGTCCCACCCCACATTCGCGTGGCATGATCGATTTTCTCACATGCATCACATCCTTTAACCATTTGATCATTCACCGGACGACTCCCTCGAATGCCTTCAAACATCCTTTCATTGTGCTACTCGTCCCTTGTCCAAGATGAGCTAGGCAAAAATCTTTGCCTATGTCATGGGCCCTCTTAGGTGATTACTCGTCCCACCTTCAGGACATGACACATAATTTCGGACTAGGACATATGCATGACCCTCCCATCTGACTCTCAAAGTGTGCCGGCCACTCTACTCTTGGTTCATCCCAAGACTTTGATGAAACCCATAGGTTGTCCTAATTCGACCAACGCTTCCCTCATCCCTCGCCTTTATCAGAACGCCCCGTGTTATTTAGGATGTTTATTGTGTCATCCTCGCATTGAATGTCTTCCAACCATTTAATCTCTTGGGGTTTAATCGTCTACATCCACAGTAGTCCAGGATGCGTACCACATCCTTCGATGAACGTTGTCACTTAACGATCATCCAAGCATCACATGCTTCTCTTAGGACGAATATTACTAATATTTTAACATAGAACCCAACCTTCTCCACCAAAATGTTTACCATATACATCCTAGATCATCTTCCCACTATTGTTGTCAATCTGGAGTACTTGTTGTTCACCTATCATGCATCGAATGCCCTCTAGACATTCCAACGAACACCACGTGTCCATTTTCTTTGTGAAGTTTACCCATAACTTCAATTAACATCTTACCAAATACCCAAGATTTCGAGTTATTTATCTATCTCAGTAAACACACTCCGTAAGCATCCACCCCAGTGCTTGCTCACGTGGATATGTGTGCCTCATGTCCATATTTTGGCGACGTTTACCAGCAACGTCTTCTTGTAAGGCCACAGTTGTGATCCTTTCTCATATAATGCTTTATCCAACCATTCCTAAGAATCAACTTTAGCGCGTTAGTCATTTGGAACATTTGCCCAAGGCATTCATCATTTTCATGTCCTCTAAATATAATTTTGAACATGCTGCCAACATGCTCTTAGACCGTCTAGGATGTGTGCCACATTCTATCACATGCATCTTTCTGTCTTAGATAACGAATGGTCCCAACAAATTCTCATGAATCGGAGAGGTACTAGACTCCTTCCATCATGGCCACCATTCTATACCCATGCACATAAACATAAAAGAACAAAACCACGCCAGTATTAAGAAGAAAGAGAGTTTTCTCATTGCACTTTCACAAACATTATAATTTGTACATATGCGCTATTGCCACACTAGAAACCATACACAAGTACAAACAACACCCCTTTACGTCTTCTCACACACTATCAGACTCTCAATGGCCCAACTTGAGACCAAAATAGACCATTGTTGACCAAGATATGAGTACCTAGTTGCTCCCTACCAACTCATGAACACCTTGCCAACTAATCCGTTGTACAGACCGATCATGGGCCATACATGATCCAACATGGCCAACTTCTTTTCTTTGAGCCTTCTGCTATCCTAGAAGTCTCTTATGCAACAACAAGGTTGTCTTATTGCTTGCTGCATCCAGCCTTAACCTAGGGCTGTGGCGATCCCTCCAAAGGTCCTCCTCGGCCTCCTCTACTGGGATTCCACATAAATAAGCAATCCTGCACGAATGACCTCAAGGGTTAACTATCATTGGTAGCAGTCCCATACATGATGGTTCTTGCCACATCAAAGATATTCCATCATTTCTTTTTTCTTTGAAACAGACATTTGATGTGAAGTAGAGGCTTCGTACATTTGATGTCCAATCATCCTGCGTGGTGGCAGGTGTTCCTAGACCAAGGTTCATAGATTTTCAATCTCGATGCGCAAAATGCGAATTGGATCCTCGAAGAGATACTCACAGGCCCTCTCTTGAGCCAAAGTACTTCTAAACTTCCCTTCAAGTTGTCCCAAAGCATCCTTGAGATCGCTTAGCTCCAGAAGGCTGCGCCTTATGGATTCCGTCCCGACATTGGAGATGTATAATTGTTTCCTCCTGTTCCATGATGGAGAACGCATAGACATTCCTCATCATAGCATGCACACGACCACCAGCTCTTAGTAGAACTCTTGCCTTTGCTCGAGTACATCATTTGCAAGATGTTGATCCTGGCCTACTCTGATACCAAACTGCTACCACACTTCAAGTCCAACCACTTGAAGTTGGTCGGTACCTTGCCTTTGTCTCAAGACTCAGTTCGCAACCCAAGGAAAAAGAGTAACTAGTCGCACCAGTTCACTCCCTAGGATCAAGTCACACTCGCTTATGACTTAAGGAAGGCAATAGGAATGCTCTCACACTTGGAAAGATTTTCTATGTGTCCAAAACGGGATTAAATTACATGATTAGTTCTCCAACTTTGAGTCGATTTTAAATCGGTCCCTCAAATTTAATTTATAATTAGAACGTCCCCCGTCTTTAATTTTCTTGCACGATTAGTCCTTTTGATCGGTGATAGTGGATTTTCCGATTGCCTTGTATACGTGACCGCCACGTGAGTCATTTCTTTTTTATTCACGTCATTCAAGTCTTCCACGTCATTTAATGCTACTAAACCGGGGATCGTCCTTCAACGTTGAGTCGATTTCTAAACGTCCACCAACTTTGATTTTATTGCATGATTCATCCACTTGATCGGTAATATGCAGTTTTCTTATTATCTTGCTGACGTGACATAATAAAATATAATAAAAAAATTTAACTTATTGACATGACATAATAAAAAAATATTATAATAAAAATTATAAAATTAATAAAAAATAAAAAAATGATAGAGACCTCCAGCAAGCTCACGAGGGGAGGGGGATGGGGGGCGCCCCTCTGTCAACTCGTCGGGGAGTTGGTAGAGGGGGGGGGGGGGGGGGGGGGGGGGGGGGGGGGGGGCGCCGGCCTCCTTTTTGCTCCTCTCCGTGCGTGAAGACGAAAAAAGAAGGCCGGCACCCCCCTCTATCGGCTCGTCGACGCGTGTGCTGGCACAGGTGGACGTCGACCCCTCTTTTCTTTCTTGTGCGCGACGAGGAGCAAAAGGGGGGCCGACGATTTGAATAATGCACCCATCCTGATGCATACAAATCTGTTCAACTAGAAATTGACTTTCAATTCCTTCACGAAAGGTCTCAATACCATGACCTTAACAAGCCATAATATACACCACATGATAGTTGACCATTCTATCATTGGCCTTGGACAAAGCCACTCGGCAATAATACTAACCGCCGTCCAAAAGTGCCAATGTACACCCTTATCATGCCAAACATGACCCGACTACATTGCCTTAATATTGGTCTTCCGATTTGAGCAATGCATCGATGTAAGAGCATTACAAAAGGTCGGTCACTCGGAGAGGGATGGAATTAATTTTGTTGCACAGGTCTCTGAAACTTTATAATCGAAAACAAAAATAGATAAAGGTTATACGTGTACCACAATCATGATAATAATTTATTATCACAATCATAATATTTTATTTAAATAATTAAATAATAATATTTTTCAACTAAATCGTATATTGTTGTATATATATTTATATTAGTCAAGTCCACGAATACTTAAATTCACAACATAATCCCATAAAATTGTGTTTTAATTATGCAATGAAATTCAAACAATTTGGCCCGGTGCATTGGAGATTTGGAGGTTTTTTCTGTTATTTTTTTTCTATTTATGCAAGCAGGTACTATCTAGGGGCGAAAGAAATTCGGAAAAGGTCGATTTTTTGGTTCAAACGATCACACACTACCTTTTAGGTCCATTTTTAAATACAAAATAGCTCTAAATCATTTAGAAAAAAAGAAAAATCATTTTCTAGGAAGTCATTTGTTTGAATGACTTTTTCAGACTCTTACTTTTTTTAATAAATATATACTAAATTAAAATTCATAACATATTTAGTTTTATAACTAATTATATGATATAGCATTATAAATATTAAATTAGAATTTCGTAATGTGATAGAAATATATTAAACTACACAAAAAAACTATTATATACCGATAATAAAAAATTGATTACCTATGAATTAATTATACAAATAAAATTAATAAATATAAACGGACTCCATGGACTCAAATGAAGCCTAGTTTAAGAGTGTCTAATTCGATCTATTAAGAAATCACCATAAATCGTATATGGTCATCTAATCTTTAGTTTTTTTATGGATCAAGTGTTTCTTACATCCCTAAAATAAAAAAAAAATATTATAACTTATATATATATATATATATATATATGGATTAATGAATGTGCAATGTTTAAATTATTGTACCACGAAAGGATTAAATTTTATCTTTTCATTTTTATCGAGAATAAGCTAAAATCAAATTATACTAATTTTAGTTTGGACTATTAGGGATGAGATAAAAAAATTGAAAGTTAATTTTAAAATGTTGTTACCTCCATTAACTTTATATTTCTGTGTTATGTTTTTAACACCATTTAAATTATATTTTTCCACATCTAATCTTAACAATAGTTTAGTTTTCGGATTTATTCAAATTTTACATCCTTCCATTAAATTTAGTTCGGATTTTTATTAAGTTACTTTTTACTAATTATGTAATATAATTTACTCCTTACTTTTTATATTAAAAATTTTGTAATAAAATAACAATATTAACACGAGCATAGAATTTCATAAAAGTATTATTAATAAATAATACATTTACCCTATTGATTATTTTATATTTTAAACGATTTTTATTATAATATGAAAGTAAGGGTTAAAATGATATTTCACAATTATGATAAAATAAAATTTCGATAAATTTAAGGGAAGGATCTAAGGGTTTGTTTGGAAAATAATTAATGAAGGGGTGGAATGTGATGGTGTAGTAGGAGGTGATGAAAGATGGTGTGGTATGGTTTTATTAAATTTATGTTTGAATAAAAGATAATAGGAAATGATAGAATAAATTAAATCAATTTTTATCACTAGTTTGGTGGAATAAAGAAATTGAAATGTATAACTCGTCACTAAATTTTTCATAATTTTAAAAATAAATTTTACCAAATAAAATTTTAAAAAGTTCATTCGCTCGTTTCCCATCCCAACCCTTCTTAAACGTCAAAAGATTGATAAGATTATAGACTAAAATTTGTAAATTTATAATTTAATATTAAACGTGGAAAAAATATAGTTTAGGAGATGATATTAAAGAAAATAATTCTATATTTTATTGCCGTTAAAATATCATAATGATTAATAGTCGACTATAAATTGGTCATTTCTCCTTTATGACATGTGATGTCACAATGTCACATGACGTCCACCTTATGCTAAATATTATTTTTCATACACAATATATTAATATATGATAAAAAAATTACAGACAATTATTAGTGTTTGAGTAATTAAGAAACTTTTCACAAAGCAACGAATGGATTATCAGAAGTCCAAATACATAAATGGGCTTTCAGTCTTCTAGATGGCAAGCCAAAATCTATTTTTCTGAACAATTTGAACTCGGCTCATTACACGAACTCGTTCGGAAAAATGGAAATTCAATTAATTTAAATCGTATAGATTACTTTTATATATTGATGTATATTTTTAATTAGCGAGTATTATATTAATACGCATACATGTAATTTTATGTTTTTTCTCAATTATATATTTTTATTATTAAAATATACCTTAAATAAAATCGAAATGTCTTGATTTAAATCCGGACCGGGGGGGGGGGGGGGGGCTATTTTTCAATTTTCGTTCCTCACGATAAGAAATGTATTATGCATAACACATGACCTCAAATCTCAATGTATAAATTTATCCATCGAATATTTCCTAGTCAAGCAGTCCATTATATTTTCTATATACATCCTTTTTTATAGCTAGTGAAAAAGCAATATTTTCATAATCGGACCGGATCATCATCGGTCGCGGTTGGACCGATTCGATCAGATTGAACTGAATTTTATTAAAATAATATTATTTATGATAATTATAAAAATATAATATAAGTCATATGATATAGTATATAAATATTATACTAATAACTAACTAACAATATTAAAGATTAATATAACATCATTTTTATTTATTAAAAGTGTTATAATGATAAATAATAATGATTAACATATAAATAAATAAATATATATTATTAATTTAATATCTATTGTTTAATGATGATAGATGCAATAATAATTTTTATCTTAAATTATTCTTATTTCTTTTTTTTTAACACTTTTCCTTTTATTTCCTTTATTTATGTTCTTTGATAATTTTTCATTTTAACATTATTCAATTTTAAATACTTATCTTTTTATTTAAATTCCTATTTAATTTTATAAATATCATATTTCCTCTCCTTTAATCTTCCTTATATTCTTTTCTTTTTTACTTATTTAACTTTCCTATTTTTATCATTTTTTAATTTTTTTTAAAAAAAATGAATTAAATCAGGTTGAACCATTTCACCGGCTTATTCAATCAATTTATTCTATTTCAATGTCAAAATCTATTCTAACACCTAATCGGATGATTTATGATTGAACCGGTTGAACAGATCGGTCCGATCCGATTTTGACAATATTGTACATTGCAATACGAATTTATATTTTTTATTCAATTATTAAAATGTCATACATCGGTAGGTGGTTGTCGTGTAGTCTAATATGATATAACTTTCAAAAGGATGTTACATTAAAATGTTGGATAAATCCGATTTCATGATCTTATTGTCAAATGATTGATAATGACATAACAAATGCAAAAGAAAATTAACAAAATAATGAGTGGAAATAAAAATTACGAAGAAAAATAATGACCAAATATTCGAGCAGTTCTTGCGAATAATTTCATTTATGTACCTATGTGATAATTATTATTAATTATTGAACGGGCTGTCAAAATAAAAAAAATAATAATTACATCGATCATAATGTTATTCTCGAACTAATTCAAATCATTGAACAAGAAGGCTGAAAACGTGTAACTAAATATGATTTTTTAGGTCATAAAGTTATTGAAAATTAGTGAAAATAAAATATATTATAAAATTTTCTGATTTAAGGATAATACATTGTGATCTTTTTTATAGTATTATTTTAATACCATAACTTATCGCTTTAGTTTATAGTTTATACCAATTAACGCTGAACCCTCTTAAACTCAAATGAGCACTTACGAAACCCATAATTTAATTTTACCGATAGAATGAAACGTCACTAAAAGGGGAACCCGCATTTTAAAGGACACGCGGCGCGTCGTCCTGTTTCCTAGCCCTTGCCGCGTGGCAATCCACCGACCACGATTTAAAGTCGCAGGGACCACCACCGACCAGAGGGGTATGATTTGGGGGTGATTATTAGATTGTACGCGGTTGAGCGGAGGGATAAACGATTTTTCTTAATTTAAGTAAAGTCTGAAATTGAGCTTCTTTTAATATAAAAAATTCTCGTTCAGAGTTTTATTCCGGACTGTCTTAACAAATTAATTGAATTTGTTAATAAGTTAACTTTCAAACTTATAACTAGTACGCTCAGTATTATGAATTGTATAGTCGATATCACTTTTCGGATATCGATGATTCGCTAAAAAAATTTATGAATCAGGTGCTATTTGAAGAATTTTAATTCCATTTTTCATTAGATCCAATTTTTCTATTTTATTAGACAACTTTGTTGATTATGACGTCTTTAGTTCCATTTTTTGCTCTTCTGTATAAAATAAATGATTAATTTAACGCCGCTCCTTGTGAGTTATAATCACCTAAAACCATTCCAAATATTATAGATATTTTCTAATCGCAAAAAGAAAAAAAAACAGATGAAGGAAAGAAAATTTTGAGCCCATGTATAATTGTGTTTATTTAAAACAAGGAATGAAATTAAATTTTGAGCTCTTTTATTAAAAAAAGGGTATTTTCTATTCCTAAATTACAAATTTACAAATTCTAATCCTTGAACTTATCGTAATTTGAAAATTTAATCATTTAGTTAACTTTTATTCAAAATTCTGTTAAGATTTTTTTATCATTTATGAAATGTCAATGTTCTACGACCCATTACCGATTTAATTAACCGATTAGATCATCACTTAGATTATCACTATTTGAATTATCGTTAATATCACATTATAGTGTTCCGTAAGTATTAATAATTTAAATAACAGTCAAAACAAATACAACAACAGTCAAAACAAATAATGAAAAAATTATCAAAATACACCTAACATTTATTTCAGATTTTAATAACATATTATTATAAATAATAAAGGAAAAAAATACAAAAGAGAATACATATAAAAAAGAGGAGATAAAATTAAGAGTTATTCGTAAAAGATTTCAAATAATAAAGAAAATAAACTTGAATGATATTTATTTATTAATAAAATATTTAAAATAAAAATTTAATTGAATAAATATTTTTGTCAAAATTCATTTTCACTAATTTGGAAAGTCACCTTGTCTACTATTTAAATTATTATTGAGGTGGTAATCAAGATTATCAGAGCAATTAAAATTATCGATAATGAATTATAGCCAAATAAGATAATATGGTGGGTACTAAAAATTTTAAATAAAATAATTAATAATCTATCTAAATTACTTCATACCAAAAGATCCCTTAGTTCTTTAATATAATAAAAAATAGTATCGTGAGCACAATAATGTATAAAATATGATTATTAAATAACAAATTTACCAATGTTTATTATTTTTATTTTAATAAGAAATTAAGGGAAAAATAACACTTCATAATTATTAAAAAGAATTTAACACAAATATAGATGGAACTTAAGGGAAGGATTTAATCGTTAAATTTGGATAAATTTAGACTAAAAGTTGTACATTTATAGTTTAAAATTGAACTTGGAAAAAAGTTATAAATCATAAAAAGTACAAGCCAGTTATGTATAAAAAAACTGAAAAAAATTGTTTTTGAAAATCTTAACCATTGTGAACCCGCCATTTTTTAAAAAGAAATTTAACTTATCCTGTATAATAATTTTAAGTTATAACTTTTTTGTGTTTTTTTAAGAAATTAAATTCGTTATAGATCTCGAAATCTGCAACTTATATTAAATTTTTATTATAAATGTCACCTGTAATTATTAAGTACGTAACACAAGACATTTTTATTAAATTAATTAATTTATTATTATTAATGTTGCCTGAGTTGAATTGTCGACTTCACTCTTCACACACCGAAGTCAAAAAAAAAAAAAAAATGAACAGGTAACTTGAATTGAATCACGTGAGGAGCACGAGGTTGTCTGCCCTCTCGCTTTCAATTCTCCTCCCTTTTCCAACTCAATCAAATCCACCAAATTCCCACCCTTTTTTTCCTTCCTTAACGGCAAAGCATTTAATATTTACTTATCAGCTCAAAATAACTAAACAACGCAAAAAAAAGAAGTATATTAACTAAGCAAATAGTAATTAAAGTATTAAACCATATAATAAATTATTTATTGACCTATAATAATACAAGTTAAATCTGAATAACCCCAGAAAAATATATACGCGACTCCATAATAATAATATAAATATATGTTCTAATAATATTATTTTGGTTTTCTTAGCACGAAACGAACCAACGGAATGCCCAGCGGCCGCGGCCATTCTTCTCTTTCCGTGCCCTCCACCTCCTGCTTCGATCCTTCTCCAACCTCCGCACCCTACCGCAAGCCCTCCTGATTCCTCTGCTCTTCTTCTTCTTCTTCTTCTTCTTCCTCCTCCTCCTCCTCCTCCTCCGACAACGGCTGCGGCGAACAGCAGCTCGGCGGGTCGGCCATATGGCGTTCCTCGTGGGCCTCGTCTTCGGCATCCTCTTCGGCGTCGCCCTCGTCATGGCGTTCGTCCACTCCGAGAACGCTCGTTCCAAGACCCGCACCAACCTGGTACTCTTCTTCTTCTTCTTCTTCTTCTTCTTCTTTTGGTTCATGCTCTTTCCATGCCCTATCGGTTTCTTTCTTTCTCCGTCAACGTGTCTTCTTTGTGGAAGTTAGAATACGCTTGGCGTTTCGAGCTTGAATTTTAGTGTTTTGTTCTCCCTTTTATAGTATGAACATAGCGTTTTACCAATTTTCATTGGGGTCTTTAAGCGTGTGCTATTTTTTTGCAGAACAAAATGTAGACAGTATATGATTTTCGCTCTCACTCTCTCTCTCTCCCTCTCCCTCTCTCACACACACAAATACTTTCATTTAGTTTTAAAGTTAAGATCTTTACGAAGAGATGTAGTATACAATAAGTGATTACCAATTCCAGTTGTATCCTTACTACGTGGTCCGCAATATCTTATAGCCTTAAACCTTGTGTGGTTTAAGCTTGTAATTTTGAAACTTTTTGCTACTCTTACTTTTCACACAGATTCCGAAATCTTAAAGATCCAACTGGTTATCCTGTTCAAGTTAGATTATACAGTAGCTTGGTTTGAGCTTACTTGAGCTCCGCTGAAAACTTGGGGTTAATTGTTTAAGTACGTATGCTGATTTTGTTGCTATGGAAACCTAGGGTAAGTATACTGTCGTTTGGTCGGTAAGGGAGCCAGGCTTTTCTTATTTCTAGTGAGAACAGGGATGCTCTGAGGTAGGAAGCTGAGTTTGGAGAAAACATTCTGAAGTATTTTACTAAGTGTACTTACAACCAAATTTGTCCCTTCGTTTTGTCTATGTTCTTCATGATCACCTTATTTAATGCGGAAAAATCTAGAAAGGACAATGTTTTCTGGATGAGCAATATTTATGCACCCTTCTTGTCTAGTGAATGTGAACAAGACACTCATCTTTTTCGTAGTGGTCACTTTCCTTTCTTTTTTGGTTTTGCTTTGATATTAACTCTTCATTTAAAAATTTAATTCAAACTGGATGACCGCCAATTTTCTTAGTCATCCTCATTTTTCATGAAAAAAGGATATCAAGAACCATATGATTACTGAAAATGGAAATGCACATGCTTTACTAGACCTGCTCACTTGTCATGAAAGATGCCAAGTGACATCTTTGTTGCATGGCTCTCTCTCAAACAGAAGATTTTTATTGCATGGGTTGGACACTATACATTATCATAGTGTCAGAACCAATGTTTTGTCAAATTTCTGGAAACTGTTGTTAAACTTAGAGAAGAGTTGATAGGCTTTTTTTTTTCTACTCGAGCAATTGTTTTCCAGTAGCCTCAGCTCAATCAACTTCCTTTTCATATGTAGGCTGCTGCAGTAGCTGCTTTATCAAAGATGACAGTGGAAGATTCCCGTAAACTTCTTCCTGCCGCATATTACCCTTCATGGGTTGTTTTTTCACAACAACAGAAGTTGAGTAGTAATGTTTCTGTTTCTATATTCTTTCCTAAATTTATACACCATGTGAATAGTAATCTAGGCATGGACAAAGCTAAAAACATATATAGATGTTCCCAAAATGAAGGGAACAAAGAAAAAAAGAGATAAATGATACTTATTTGTTGTACTAATATGATTTTTCCTCTGCAGCTTAATTGGCTGAACCTTGAATTGACAAAGATTTGGCCTTATGTTAATGAGGTAACTTTTACTATTGTTTTTGGATGATTTTTTCATGGAGTTTTATGTACCTTCGTTTCACATGTTAGTTATTTGATTGGTTTTAGACAAGGTTCTACTAATAGCAGACTAGCTCATCTTCATTTTTCCTTTTGGTAAATTTATTTGTCAAATAAATTGGTTAATCCTTTAACAGGCAGCATCTGAGTTGATAAGAGCATCTGTTGAGCCAGTTCTTGAGCAATACAAGTCACTAATCTTATCTTCTCTGAAGTTTTCAAAGCTTACCCTAGGCACTGTTGCTCCTCAGTTCACGGGTAAGGTTCCATGCAATTACAATTATAAAAAATAGATGAGATTGTTTGTGTTGACCTTCTACATGCATTTTATATCAAATAACAGGTAAGGAAGGGATCTATGGATTCTTTATAATATTCAAAGTGCCTAATTTACTAGAAATATAATGCATTTATGGATAAACACAAACATTCCATTTGCCCATTCTTTTGACTTATGAGAATTGTGGCTACAGTTGCCTTAATGTCGTTTAGGTGTTTCTATCGTTGAGGAGGATACATCAGGAATTACCATGGAGTTAGAGATGCAATGGGATGGTAATCCAAATATTGTACTCGATATTCGTACAACACTAGGAGTGGCACTACCTATACAGGTAATAACATATGTACACCTATAGACATTAGGGGATTTTTTGTTTGTTCGTAAGATATTGGGGCACAATGCAAATACGGGAAGGGAGATCATGTAAACAACATTCTTTGAATAACAAGATGTTTTTTGGTCAACAAATTTTGTGAAACAGGTGAAAAATGTTGCCTTCACTGGAATATTTCGGTTGGTCTTTAAACCACTGGTCAACAACTTTCCGTGTTTTGGAGCTGTTTCTTACTCTTTAAGGGAGAAGGTGAAACACAATTGACGTATGCCATATTATGTTGGTTAACCATTTCATGTTATTTCAGAAGAGCCATCTAAATATAGAATTTGAACTGTAGAAAAAGCTTGATTTTAAACTCAAAGTCGTGGGTGGTGAGGTCTCGTCTATTCCAGGAATTTCTGATGCTATTGAGGTTCAGCAATCCCTGAACAAGACTTGTTGGTTTTAATGGATACAATAATATTGTATATGCGGTGTTAACCACTAATTATTCGATGCTTCTAGGGGACCATTCGTGATGCAATTGAAGACTCCATAATGTGGCCTGTAAGGAAGGTTGTTCCCATTATACCTGGGGATTATAGGTACATGCCGTTTCGCATTTTCAGAATCATTTCTACGGTGCTATTATGTAACAACATTGTTTCTGTTCAGTGACCTGGAACTGAAACCTGTTGGTATATTGGAAGTCAAGCTTGTACAAGCCAAAGCTTTATCAAATAAAGACATCATAGGAAAGTCTGATCCCTTTGCTGTAGTGTACATACGACCTTTACGTGACAGAATGAAGACTAGCAAAACTATAGTAAGTCTTTAGGCAAATCTGTCCCATTTCTGATTGCTATTTACATTTTGACTAAGATTCTGTTTGGTGCAGAACAATGACTTAAACCCTATCTGGAATGAACATTATGAGTTCATAGTTGAAGATCAATCTACTCAGCATCTCACAGTGAGGATTTACGATGATGAAGGGCTCCAGGCATCTGAGCTTATCGGTTGTGCTCAGGTAAAATTAAAGGATCTTCAACCTGGAAAAGTGAAGGATATTTGGTTGAATCTGGTTAAAGATTTAGAAATCCAAAGGGACAAGAAAGAACGTGGACAGGTTAGCTCTTTGTTTCTATAAACCTTCCATTATTGTCATTCTTATTACTTGTTGTACATGTCACATGAATAAACGATCAATTACATGTCTGTATGATGCTCTATAGAAAGGTGGGCATGCATATTTCTTGCAATAAAATGTAGATACAGAAATTAACAAGCTAAATTTCATTAGATGATGTTGTTTCTTCATTTTTGCTTTATACATAAGGATTTGAGAAGAATTCCATTTACCCTTTTGCCGACACGACATTCCAATGTTCCAACTTCATAGATCTAATTTAAACTCATGTATACACTGTTAAGATCTGTTTTTCATTGTTTTAAAATGAATGGATGTTGTGTTGAAAAACTCTCTTTGCCTGGCCTAGATTAAAATAACAGGGAGCAATGGGACAAAAAAGTTGGAAAGATGATTGTATGGTTTCGATTAATAAGGCTGTAACAGTATGAGGTAAAAGCATCAGTTAGACTTCACCATGTCTAAATTAGTGAAAAATGATGGTTACAATAGTTCATCGTCTATTTTGTGCTTGGGTTGCACTTTTGCTTTCTCCATAGTCTCATCCATAAGTATGAAGATGATACTTTCAGTAATAGTCACTCCTTTTTGTGCTGATATTACAGTTTTGATTCTTTTCTATTCCCCAATCCTATGGTCAGCGGTCAGCAGTATCTAGAAGTAGGATTTCCCAAGAAATCAATTACATGATTCATTTCAGGAATTTTTTAGGTCATAATATATTTTCCTTTATATTGGTGGACATATATAATAGTGTGACGATAGTTTTTCGCCATCATGGAGCTTAATGTCTGTATTTTCTTTCTTCTAACCCTTCTTTGAGTATACAATAATGAGTGAGTAGATAATTGGGCTTTCATTATGCAACATCTGTTTAATTTTACCAGGTGCATCTGGAGCTTCTATATGTTCCTTTTGGCAAGGAGAATGAATTTTCTAATCCTTTTTCCAATCAGAAGTTTTCAATGACTTCCTTAGAAAAAGCTCTAAAGGTTGGGGCAGATGGGGTAGATAACATGGACTTGACGGCAACTAGCAGAAAAAAAGATGTAATTGTCAGAGGAGTTCTTTCTATTACAGTTCTCTCTGCAGAAGACTTGCCTGCAATGGATGTTATGGGGAAGGCAGACCCATATGTTGTACTTAGCATGAAGAAAACAGGAACAAAGACCAAAACAAGGGTAATGGAATGTCCTTTATGCATATTGACAATTTTTTATTCTTGAAAATGTAATGGAATGTGTTCCTATACAGGTGGTAAATGAAAGTCTAAACCCAATCTGGAATCAGACCTTTGACTTTGTTGTGGAAGATGGCCTGCATGATATGCTTATTTTGGAGGTCTGGGATCATGACACGTTTGGAAAGGTTAGTCTCTGGAATTTGTTAATTTGTCAGAAATGGTAGCTCCGCTAGAGTTGTCTAAAAGTGCTTATTCTTCTTAATCCATGGTTCAAATGTTCTTTGCATGTCATGGGTATAACCGTTCTGTTGTAATAAATAAACAAAAGAAGACATGAATTTATCCAATGGTATCTGAAAAGAACATCCACTTCCTCAAAAGGATTTGGAAAACGTCTTTTTCAAGAGAAACTTTCTAATGTTCTTTCACCTCTACCTGGATATCTCCTAAACCAACTAGTCATTTCCCAAGCGATCTTGATTTAGGATGTTACTAGTTTGACAAATGTGACTTGTAGGACCACATGGGAAGATGCATCATGACACTAACAAGGGTTATCACAGAAGGGGAATTCACAGACAGCTTCCCTTTGGAAGGGGCCAAGTCTGGCAATATCAATTTGCACCTTAAGTGGACTGCTCAACCCATATACCGGGATCCATGATAAATGTCAGTTGATTACTTCATCTCTTGTGAAGGTTCAAGTCCTCTCATGTGCCACCTTCGGAGAAGATGGTCTGCGTAATTACTGAATCAAGATATGAGATTTGGAGCATCAGAGCTTTCTGAGCTCGGAGAATGTGAAGTGTTAAATAGCTTGTTCCTGTATCTTTAATTTATTTTTTTCGAGTCTCGGATCTCATGCCGAGTGTAAATTATCACAAACATTTGACAGAGAAGACATGCGGATTTGTGTGAGCGGCATTGGTTGGCTCCATACTTGTGAAGAGGTAATGAAATGAAAATAATGAAACATGTCTTGGTTTCTTTCGATGTACATTTGCGGCAGGTATTGAGTGTCCGCAAAGCCAGAATGAATATGCTACCAAATGGTTTGTTCACTGGATTTACAAATGTGATGTAATTCATAACAAAATTGTTATCCATTTATGATGTTATCCATTGTTCACTACAAATTGAACTCCCGTCTTGTGAACAAGATTTTTTTGATGCAGTGACTCATCAGTATCATCATCAGCATTGACAACATATTTGCGCCTTAGCCATTCTGGCAATAGCATCTAGTTCATCTTTCTGAGGAGAAGGGCCTGGACTAATGAAATAACAGCTATTAGTGCTATCTCGACATGTTCTGAGGCAATCTATTTTGACCTAATGTTATGTTGTTCAGATTTGGGGCCAAGTGACATTTATATAAAATGGCGACCCAATCCAAAGTCTGACTGGATGCTGCTATGGTCAATGCATATAAGGGACGTGGCCAGAGTCATCTTGTCGTCCCTGACAGGATGATTTCTAAACCCACCCCATATGCCATTTCATCGGTCTCTGATCTGCCCAGAGTTCGCTGTCAACTTACACCTCCTACTCCTAGTCCTACTAATTGAAACAGAGTCCTCAAGCCTTCCGTCCCCCAAACATGTACTTACTTGTTATCGACTTCAGCCGCAGAGAGACCGCCTCCCCTTTTAGTTGCATTACACTCTGAGCTGTGAAATTTTGCATCGCCATGAGTGGCGCGGCGCATATCATTAGATCTTTGCCAGCACTTTGTAACATCAGCACCTGTGTCAATCAAAGAGCGACAGGTGAGAGTACCTTGAGCACAAGCCATGACTGGACTGGACAGTGGACCGTGGACAGTGAGGTACCGAAACCCGACACGATGATCCCAACCCTGGGGACTAAGAACCAACCACTGGCCATCACCTGATAGGCAGCGTACTGACAAGCAGGAGAATCAGATGCAGATGCAGACCTTAACATTATATAGTGGGATAGACATGCTATGAGATTTGCATGGGAGGCATTAACATTATCTTCATCATCGTGGCCATTTATTTGCATATGGCCATTGTTGGACGTAGCCGCCATTGTGGCCTTTACCATGCATGGATGAGCGGATTAACCACTCATGTACGTACATAACTGCACAGGGCAGTTTTGTACACTGCTTGTAGCAGTTTGTAAAACTGCTAATCTCATCCTATAAAAGGTGACATTGTTGCAGTTCGGTAGGGTAGATGATTGCAGGGCGATCTTCGTTCAAAATTCTGTCCAAGTTCGGCTGAAGTTGCGTGGTTCTTTAGATTGTGAACTTGTGTTTTCTTTCCGTTGGTAATTGGCGTCCCGGTTTCGATACATTGTTGATACAAGAACAATGTGAAAGGACCTCCTAAATAATTCCGTGGCCAGGTTAGTTTCCTTTTTATAAACCGTTCAAATGGTATCATAGCAGCCAAATGTTTTTTTTTGGATATATTTTTTAGTAATTCGAAATTAAGAAAAAAATAAATTTGTTGCGCCTTTGATTATATTATCGTCAAAACCAAAGAATAATCTTTTTTACCTTTTTGTTATCCTTTAAATTCAACCGAAATTTCTGATACCAAATTTGAATACTTTTTCCCATTTGTTTAAAAAAAAAATTGTTTTGTGAACAGTATCGCGATACCATACCATATTAAATTTATATGAAATAAATTATGAACATCTCAGACGTTATCATGTGCAAATTCGAAATATTCAATGTATGCAACGTAACAATATGTAATTTTATGTTATGAGTACATTATATCACTTTTATGTGAAAATAGAATTTATGCACATTATTATTTTAAAGTTCATTATATGATATGCAACTTATGAAAACTAATATTTTTCTGATTTCAAGAAAAAATGGAAGTGCACATATTTTTGTCACCAAAATTATTCTTGTTGTAACAAATGAATTTTCACATGATATTGCATTTTTTTTATTTTTGTATTAAAACTATGGACTGAATAATATACGTATTATATGAGAACATTATTTTTGTTGTATGAACATTTTTTTATTACATTATGTAATTAAGTCACGTGACAAAATATTTTTTCAATTTTTATGAAAATTGATATTTTAATTACTTAAATGTCTTGTGTTATGCATATATATATTTTAAGCATAGAACTTTATTTTACATTTTATGTAAATGTATGAATTAATAAATATAGTCATACTTATTATAATGCATATATTATTTTAAAATCATGTGACAAATGGTTTTAGTTTTTATGATAAATTATTTTTATATATTGTGTATGCTTTACAATTTCATAATTGACTATGCAATGATTGTGTTGTGCATTAATGGGAAAATGAATGTGACATATTTTATGAGCTTAGAGATTTAATTAAATTGCACCGAAGTTAATTCTTGTATAATGAAATATAAGTAATCTAAATTTGAATAAGATTTTAAATTATATAATGGTCATGTTAGCAATTTATATTGAGTAGTATGTGACATGTGTATGTCTAGACAAATATTGCAAAGAGTTTGTAAGTGTAAAATTTAGTATATTATTTTCTATGCATTTACTTGTTAGCTTAGTTTCTAGAAATTACTTGTTCATGTGACATATTGATATTTTTTCAATTATTTTGACGTGAAGACGAATGAGAGATGATTTTTTAATTGACATCTTGCAGAGGTAAAGAGGAGTCTCAATCATAGCAAGTTGATTGTCATGGCCGAATTTTTAAAAAATGGTACGTTAATATCATCGTATATTTTAAATAATTTTGTAAGTTCATTTTCTAAAATTATTAGAATAGTACATTAGCACAACTATGTTGATTTTGATAATCGGTAATATTTTTGGAATAGTAGTAGATGAGTGGGAGCTTTGCTACCATCTTGATACTCTAAAATATTATTATTTTACTATTATTTTAATTTAATATATGTGATAAGTAGATTTATGCATAATGTTCTAATGCTTTATTTTTTAACATGATTTTAAACGAAATGGTAACTAAGCAAATAAGTGCTGAATTTACTAAAGGTAACAAGTTGAATGGTGGGAATTATGACATCCAACATAGGAAAATGCAATATATCTTCGAAGAAGAGAAAGTTATTGAATGCATAAAAAACTCGATGCTTGAACCTGAACTAGAAGAAGAATGCATTGATGCAACTAAACTTTTTGGTCAAGCATATATTGCAGAATCCAGTGAGAAAGACGCAAATCAAAGTTCAAAATGTAAAAGGACGCAAAAAAAAGGCAAAGTCTAAAAATAAAAAAGGGTAAAAGCAAGTGCAAACGAGGTAAGTGCAGAGAGAAGTTGGATAAATCGTCAAATGTTACGATTGTAATAAGTGTGGACACTTCGCTCGTGAGTCCATTGATGTGAAGAAGAAAACGCAGATGTACTTCTCTTAACAAACTTTTGTTTATGTTTCTACTTGTGCTTTAGTTACTAACTTTCATCCTTTATGGAACCGATCACATAGCGAAGCAACGTGATGACTTAGTGTTTTGTTGATTTAGTGCTAGAACCAAATGGATTTATGTTAACAACAACATAGCCGTGGAGGTTAAAAGCATTGGTACATATAAATTATACCTTTGCAAAGGATGTTTCATGTATCTCCATGATATCTTTTATAGTTTGAATTTCTGAATTTAATTTCAATATCTTGGTTATAAAAAATTGTTTATGTATTAATATTTGACTCTAATTATGTTGATGTAATGGTAAACAATGCTTGTTTTTGCACCGTGTGTGCTTTATTTGTAATGGAAAGACTCACACTTATGATGAAGACAATAAACTATCTGTCACATCTTAGTATCGACTTAAATTGTAACGATAGTAAACTACCAAGTACTTGTGTATATCGCCAAATATGCTAAGCTGGATGTGACAAATAGTTTATTAAGTCTTCATCATAAGTGTGAGTCTTGCCATTAAAATGTACGCATTCAACATAAAACTATTATAATTATATGCAGTACAAATACAAACATTGTTCAACATTACATCAAAATAATTAGAACCAAATGTTAATACATAGTCAAGTTCATCTAAATAATATATTGAAACTAAATTTCGTCAAAAATCCAGAGCATAGAGGACATTATGGAGACACATGACATGTCCTTCACATAAGTTCAATTTACATGTATCAATTCCTTCACCTTCACACATGTGTTGTTTCTAAGGTAACTACACTTGGTTGCAACACTAAATCGACGACGCTCCACAAAAGCATCACGTTTCTTCGCTATATAATTGATTTCTCCCAAGTTTACAATCAACGGAGGATGTCAGCAACTAAAGCATATCTAGAAACATAAAAATAAGTTTGTTCATAAAAGTAAACTTGTGTGTTTTTCTTCGGATCAGTGCACTCACGAGCGAAGTGTCCACATTTTTACAATTGTAACACTTACCTTACTTTAATCAAACTTTCCATCATGCTTACTTCGTTTGCGCTGACTTTTACCCTTTTTGTTTTCATTCTCATTGTGCAGCCATTTGCGTTTTGAACTTTAAGTTGTGCATTAAAGCTGTAGATCCCAAAGGACATCAAGAGGGGGGGGGGGGAGGTGAATTGGTGTTTAATCGAAAATATCGATTTCACAAAATTCGTTACGGAAGCACAAAATTGATTCTTAAAACCTTTGCAATTCAAATTATAAATACAATATTAAAGGGAGAGAGAGTGAGAGAAACCAAACACAAATAGACACGGTGGTTGTTGACGATGTTCAGCCACACCTTGGCCTACATCCCCGCTTTGACTTCTCGACCTCGAGACCGTCGGAGATTCCACTAGCACTTCTTTTCTTCCAAATGGGGCAAGGAAGAAAGCTCTTTACACAATTACCTTTTCTTCGCTTCGAGAGGCAAGACAACCTCTCCTTCTTGGAAGCTAATATATTTCTCTCGCTCAAGAGGTAAGATTTAGAACCTCTTTTATACAAGAGCTTTCTCTATTTTTCTGAACAAAATATTTCTCTCTCTTTACACTGCTAGGCTCACAAGAGTGGAAGAGAGAAAGAAGAGCACAAGTAAAATGATAAATTCAAGAAAAATATTTTCTTTTGGTTTCTTGAAGTATTGCTTCAATTGGTGCTTTTGCTTTTGGCCTTGGCACTCCTTTTATAGGCTTTGGTATGTGGAAAATTCGTCGAAAATTAATTCCATAATTTTCTTCTCAAAATATAGTCCTTACTGTTCATTTCAATAATGGACCGTTCGACCGGATTATATGACCGTTGCGCTGATTTCTCCAGTTACCACAGCTGGTCGGTCGACTGGACTATTGACTAGTGTCTCGACCGGTACAGTCTCGTAGTTTTGATTTATAATCATTGAGTTGATTGGTCGACCGATGCTTCGACCGGACTATCGATCGGTATAGTCTCGATATGGATTTGGCAGCTCATGCATTGATCGGTCGACCGGTATCTCAGATCGGTCGACCGGCCTTCATAGCTTCGACCAGCAGGTTGACCGCCCTGCACTATTTTGAGCACAACCTTTTGCACAATTATCCAAATTAAGTGATCTTGGAGTCTATGAAAAGCTAACAGAATTCTCTACAACTTTGACCAACATTCATTCAAAACTGATAAGAGTAGTGCCAATTATTTAATCAAAGTGTAGTGCATAAAGTTATCTCTTTTTTTTAAACTTTTTCAGCATTTTATCCTTAATCATTCGAGGTTTGTATCATTAAAATATAATTTTATATGTCATTAAAACTTAGACCCAATAATCTCCCCCTTTTTGATGAAGATAAACTGAGAAATATGAAAAATATAGAAATTGCAAAAAAGTTGTAAAATTCTTATAAAAACAATTTTACTCCCCCTAACACATAACTTTCCTTACAATGATAGATATTCACATAAATATTAATTGTAAGGTACTCTTCATATAAAGTGATATTTAGATCATATTTCTCCTATACTTCTCTCCCTTTTGCTTCATAAAAAGAATAATTTGTATATGAAGCATATAAGTAACCATATGTAACTCCCCCTTAATCAATTTTTTTAATAAAATTTATTCTTCCCCCTTTTGTCATATAATAGACATGTAGAGCATTGCAACATTAAGATTTGAAAAGATAACTCCCTCTAAATTTATGATTATTTTATAATGAAAATCAATTTATGAAAGCCATAGAAAAATATGTTAAGCATTTAAATATGCCATAAAACTTTGATACAATAATGATATATGTGATATGTTAAAAATAGAGTTGAACATGCTCCCCCTATCACTATAATCAATTTTCTTTTGTTCCTTTCTTTTCAGTCATTTTGAAATTTTTGAATGACATTAAAAGAATAGGCCTAATCACTTGAAGAAATATAAGAATGCAACCATACTTTTACCATAACTTTTGTGCCTTCACATTTTTAATTTCACTTGTTCTTTGTATGCGAGGCACACCTGCAAAAATGATTATGTAACCTTTGGGACCCAAATTTCTTTGGGTCATATTTTGTAAGATGTTGTTCTTTTCGAAACCTAAATCATGCCATTTTGTGAAGATTTTCTTGCTTTGCATTGATATATAAAATGACCATTAAATTCACATGTAAAACATGTAATATGTGATTTTCTATATGTATGATTAGATTTTTGATAACTGTTTTCATGTCTAAAGTATTTTCTAGGATTATTTTTTGTTACATGAGAAATAGCTATATTTTTCAAAGAGACATTTTCCTTTTTTTCTTTTTCTAAAGAGCATGCTAGTTTTACAATTTCACATGTATGTGCAATTTTCAAAGTGTCAATTTCATTTTTGAAATTTTCATTTTCCATAAAATATAGATCCTTATCTACTTTTAATTTTTCAAGCTCATTTTTCATAATACGAAGGTCATCCATCAATTTTTTATTCTTCTTTTTAAGAGTAAGATATTTTTCAATTAAGAAAGAAAATTCTTTATGCACGTCAAAATTGATATTATCATTCTCATCATCATTATTACTATTAGCACTAGAGCAATAAGAAGAGTTGAATGATACCTTATCATTATGTGCCATTAAACATAGATATGCATCCTCACTGGACGAATTTGATGATTCATTTGATTCATCTTCACTTGACTCTTCATGTCTTTTCTTCTTTCTTCTATGAAATGTCTCTTTGTGATTTTTGTATGATCTTCGGATAGACTTCACATTCTTTTCTTTCTTTTTCACCAATTTGAGATACTTATCGAGTTTTCTTGTGTAGAGAGCGAGTCTCTTTTCGTCTACTTCTTCTTCACTCAAGTTATCTTCACTTTTTCTTGCTTTCAAAGCCAATGTCTTCTTTTTGGGAGCATTTGATTCTTCTTCTTCTTGGATTCGGATCTCATAAGTTAGAAATGAACCAATAAAATCATCAAAATCCAATTTGTTCAGATCCTTTTCTTCGATCACCGTCCTTTTTGTATGCCATTTAGAGGAGAGAGACATGGGAATCTTTTTCACCTTTTTGGGGGTTAATTCTTGGCTCGCTCAAAGAGGCTAAGCCATTCACAATGTCATTAAAACGAGTAACCATATCATTTATAGATTTATTATCATACATTTTGAAAGAATCATATTGATGATTTAAAATATTCAATCTACATTCTTTGACTTTATTCGTTCCTTCATAAGTGTAATAAGTTTCTTCCAAATTTCTGTTGCACTTTCATAACTAGAAATCCGATTAAAATCCGTTGAATCCAAAGCACAGTAAAAAATGTTCTTTGCTTTTCAATCCAATTTCGAAAAAAAATTCTGTCTTTCGTCATGTTCGGAAGGTAATTTTTTATGTAAGTAATAGCCTTTTTCGACAATATCACATATGTTTATATCAATAGAATATATGTAGGCTTGAATCCGAATTTTTCAATATACAAAATTTGATGCATTTAAAAGGAGAGGACGACTAATTGATTGTCCTTCGAAAAAAATAAATGCACTTGATGCCATAGCTCTTAAGATTGTTAAATCTTTAAAAAAATGATTGAATCTTAAAAATGATTAGATATAAAACGATTAGATATGAAAACAAAAAGATTCAAAAGATCAAAACAAGAGCAACCCGCTCTGATATCAATTGTAGGATTCCAAAGGGCACCAAGAGGAGGGGAGAGGGCGGGCGGGGGGGGGGGGGGGGTAAATTGATGTGTAACTAAAAATATCGATTTCACGAAATTCATCACGGAAGCACAAAACCGATTCTTAAAACATTTACAATTCAGATTATAAATACAATATTAGAGGGAGAGAGTGAGAGAAACCAAACACAAATAGACACGGTGGTTGTTGACGAGGTTTGGTCACACCTTGTCCTACGTCTCCGCTCTGACTTCTCGACCTCGAGACCGTCAGAGATTCTACTAGCACTTCCTTTATTCCAAATGGGGCAATGAAGAAATCCCCTTACACAACCACCTTTTCTCAATTTCGAGAGGCAAGACAACCTCTCCTTCTCGACCTTGACTAATTTATTTTCCTCGCTTAAGAGGTAAAATTTAGAACATCTTTTACACAAGAGCTCTCTCTATTTTTCTGAACAAAATATTTCTCTCTCTTTACAATGCTAGGCTCACAAGAGTGGAAGAGAGAAAGAAGAGCACAACTAAAATGATAATTTCAAGGAAAAGATCTTCTTTTGATTTCTTGAAGTATTGCTTCAATGTTTGGATTGGTGCTTTTGCTTCTGGCCTTAGCACTCCTTTTATATGCTCTAGTATGTGAAAAATTCGTCCAAAATTAATTCCACATTTTTCTCCTCAAAACATAGCCATTACTGTTCATTTCAATAATGGACCGGTCGACCGCATTTATGGACCGGTCGACCAGACTATATGACCGTTGCACTGATTTCTTCAGTTACCGCAGCTGGTCGGTCGACCGGACTATCGATCGGTGTCTCGAGTGGTACAGTCTCGCAGTTTTGATTTGTTGCCGTTGAGTTGATTGGTCGATCGGTGCTTCGACCGGATTGTCAATTGGTATAATCTCGACGTTGATTTGGCAGCTCATGCATTAATCGGTCGGTCGATATCTCGGTCGACCAGACTATCTCGATCGGCCTTCATAGTTTCGACCGACAGGTTGACCGTCTTGCACTATTTTGAGCATAACTTTTTGCACAGTTATCCAAATTAGGTGATCTTGAAGTCTATGGAGAGCTAACATAATTCTCTACAATTTAACATTCATTCAAAACTGATAAGATCAATGTCAATTATTTAATCAAAGTGTAGTGCATAAAGTTATCTTTTTTTCTTTATACTTTTTCAACATTTTATCCTTAATCATTCGAGGTTTGTATCATCAAAATATAATTTTATATGTCATTAAAACTTAGATCCAACAGAAGCATATCTAAAAACACAACTTTAGGATGTTATCTAGAAACATAAACACAAGTTTGTTCATAAAAGTAAACTTGTGTTTGTTTCTTCGGATCAGTGCACTCACGAGCGAAGTGTCTACATTTGTTACAATTGTAACACTTACCTTACTTTAATCAAACTTTCCATCACGCTTACTTCGTTTGCGCTGGCTTTTACCCATTTTGTTTTCATTTTCATTGTGCAACCATTTGCGTTTTGAACTTCAAGTTGTGCATTTCTTACTAGATTCCGCAATGTATACTTGACCAAAATATTTTGCTGCCTCAATGCGCTCTTCTTCTAGTTCCAGTGGTCAAAATCATTAAAAGTCTTCATGTTGCCATTATGAGATAAATTCAAAATCATTTCATCCCAACATTTCGAAAGAGATCGAATCATCGCCTGCACTTATTAGTTATCATTAGGTGTAACACTTGCACTTTTGAACTCACAAATCATGTTCTACAATTCACACAAATGTTACCTCATCTTGTGATTTTGGACGCATATAGTACATCTTAACATTGAATAACCTTAATTTCGTGGTTTCACACTTGCAAACCTTTCATAAGGATGTTCCACATGGATTTGGCAGTGTCATACACCTCATACTAACACATTAAGACATTTTTCATACTAAACAACGTAATACGAGATCTTTTGTCTTTCTTTTTTCAAGCACTATATGTATCTAATTTTCTTCTATGTTAAGGTGTAATGCCAAATTCAGGTTTAGACATTAAGACTTTGATGCATTTGATGACTTCCACTTCTTCAAAAATGTATTACACTTTCTTATGTTAGATGTCATAGTTGCCAACATTTAACTTGTCATATTTGTTCAATTAGACAATTATTTGCTTGGTTGTCATTTAATCTAAGATCATATTAAAAAATAAATGAGTGTTAGAACATTTTACACAAATTTTATTGTCGCATATGTTCAAAAAATAATAAAATTTTAGAATAGCAAGTGTCAAGGTACTAATCCAATAATTTTGGAAAATGAACATCTAAAATTATTTAAAATATATGATATGATTAACATACCATTTTTAATAAATTTTAACTACCACAATCATGAGTTTGTGGCAGGGATTTTTCTTGTCTCTACAAGGTGCTAATTAAAAAATCATAACTTCTTCACCTCAATGCCAAAATCATTAAAAAAATCACCATATCACGTGAACATGTACTTTTTAGAAATTACATTAATAGTACACCAAGTAAGTCAAAATAAAAATATGGTACTAAATTTCTCACTTACAATTTATTTCCAATACTTTCCTAAATATGCACATGTTACACACCACTCAATAAAAACTTTTACTATTACCAACATATAATTAATGCCTTAATACTATTTGGACTATCTATATTTAATTACACAATTTTTAAATTCAATCCAATTTAATTAAATTCCTAACTTCATGAAGCACGCTACATTCATAATTTTCACATTTATGCATAATACAATCATTGCACAAACAATTATGAAAATGTAAAGCATACAATTAATATACAATTCATTTATTATAAAAACTAAATTATTTGTTGCATGCATGTTTAGCATAATATATACATGATAATAAGCATAGATATAATCAATTCATATATACATAAAATGTAAAATAAAGTCACACGCTTAAGATACATATATGCATAACACAAGACATTTAATTAAAAAATACCAATTTTCATAAAAATTAAAATTTATTTTGTCACATGCCTTACATACCTGTAACAAAAAAATGTTCATAAGACAAAATAACGTTTTAATAACATACATATGTTACTAATTGCACAATTTTAATATAAAATAATATGCAATATCATGTTAAAATTCATTTGTTAGAACAAGAATATTTTTGTAACAAAAAAATATGCACTACCATTTTTTTCTTGAAAGTTTAAAAATATTATTTTTTATAAGTTACATATCACATAATGAAGTTTAAAATAATAATTTGCATAAATTATATTTTTCACATAAAAAATATAATGTAACATAATTATGTTCATAACATAAAATTAAATTGTGTTACATTACATACATGGAATATTTAAAATTTTCACGTGATAGCATGTAAAAAATATCCATAATTTATATCATGTAAATTTTAGAAAAGTTTTGTAAATTCTCTAATTATTGCATTTTGTGCAAAATATTTTAAATAAAACATGACACATTATATGATGCCAACAATTTCTAATTTGCATAATAATTTCAAAAATTAATTAAATTGCATAATTCATGCCATGAATCAGCCAGCACATATTCCTCATCGCCGCCGCCTTTTCTCGCACAAAAAGCAAACAAAGAACATTTTTTTTATTTTTACAAAAGAATTCTCGAAGAGAATTCCACAAAATTCTCCGAAATGAAAAGAAGGAACTCCTAAAGCCATTCAAGAACCGGGAACCAAATTGATCGAACTGATAGACAAAAGAGAGAAGAAAAAAAAGGAGAGGAGGAAAGGGAAGGGGGTACAGTCGGTACTCAAACCCAGGTCTTGTGCAGATCGGTCTCGTCGAAGCCAGTGATGACCTCCTCCACGAAGTAGCGTGTTGGGCTGAAGCAGCCACGCTCACGCAGCAGCAGCGAGGCCTTCGAGTTGCCGATGCCCATCCCGGCTGCCAGAATCGCCTCCAGGTAGCTGTTGACCCAATCGATCCCTGCCATTGCTTTCCAGCGAAGAAGAAGGATGAAGATGACGAAGAAGACAGAAGCATAGAGAGGGTGTAGCACCTCAAAATTTGACCCCTTCACGTGGCCAGATCTCCTCTCGTGCGTTACTTTTCTTCGATCTTTCTTTGACTCTTTTGTTGACTCAATAGTCAAGAAAAATGACACATAAGCGAAAGACTTATCAAATAAAAATAATACAACAATAGAAGAAATGCGGAAGCAAAATACATAAAATACGTCAAACTGTCTTGATACGAAGCGAGGTGCGAAAGCAAAAGATACATTCTGTGGTCTCAGTATGAAGTAACAAAAGTACAAGTACGAGTACTAAACATAAAAATGGCTTCATCGGTCATGACCTGGTACGACCCATCCAGTTAGATATACTATCTAATATTATGTATAAACATACGACTCATACTAGACTCGACCATAACCATATGCACGTGCCACTCGAACTATAGTCTCTGTGCACACACCAACACGTCACGAGTCATCATCATGTACCTATGAGGATCACACAGGGGTACAAACTCAATCGTTAGCATAAAGCTAAGTGTGAGTTCGTATGAATCATATATCAGTTCTGTTAGAATAAGCATGGAGAGATCATATAATCAAATGTAAGAGTGAAATCATAATAGAGAAACGTGATTCATGTCTTGTCATTTCCTTTCTTTCCGTATTCATTTTCATTTTCATCATTCATGTTCATCATTCATATTCTTGGTTTTTGTTCGTGTTCATAATTAAAAGGACATAGTCCTTCCTTTCATCTTTTGGTCATTTATTCTTTCATACATTCATTCTTTCATACTTTCATATTTTGATTCTTTGGAAGAGCTCTTCATTCTTTTAGGGAATACCATTGTCAGCACACAAGATGAAACTATCAAGACCCTCATAGGTCAATGGGTGATTAGTGTCATGGCCAACCCCGTCGGGCGGGATAACCTCGCGCAAGGCGAAAACATCCGTAAAGGGGAGAGACTCCCATCTAGATAGGGAAAATGGTAACCCGTGAGGAAGTGCCTCGCTTAAGGCTAGTTTAACTTCCCCCCATTATAGTGGACCTCTCTTTCAATCTAAAGATCGATCAAGACCGTACGGAGCATAGCTCTGAATCATCATGGACATCTCTTTCAATACATAGATTGATAAGGCCGTATGGAGCATAGCTCCGAATCATCTTTACATTCATTTCATTTGATAAGAAATCAGGTGAACAGATGCTTAATAAACTAGAGGTTCGATTAGGGTCGAGTTCCTTCTATCCACATATCGAACGCCCGGAGGTCAAGCAGTCGTCCGTCTTTATTTCTTTTCAATGATCATCCGAAGAGAGAGTGGATGCCCGTTTATCATTTCAAAGGAATTCATAATGATTCATCACTGTTCTTCACGTGGTTCATAAGAGTTGTCATCATTAATCATTCATGGAGGATCATAATCAAGTTAGCATCACATTCTTTCGATTTTGTTTAATCATAAGAAGAGTAAACATATTAAGCATAATTAACTTCATGGACAGATCAGATATCAAATATGTAAATTAGGGTTCGTAAATCATAAGATCATCATTGTGGTGGTCAAAATTTGGGCCGAGTATAAGTGGAACCCGAGCCGAGCTTATGATGAGATCAATCACAAAAAATCTGAGCAGGAACCCAGGCTGGGTCAGGGTCATACCCGGGCCGAGTTGGGATGCGATCGGGTCGGGCGAATCCGCCCGATCGTCTTCTTCATGGAGAATTCGGGACGGGTTGCTGGTGCGCGCAGAGCTCGAAGCTTGCATTCATGGAGAATTCGGGACGGGTTCAGCAAAACTCGATCCAGACTTGGTTCGATTCGGGCTGGGTTATGGGCAAACAGGGTCGGGTTCTTGCTACGTAAAAAACTGTGCGAGTTTACAGAGTTCGATCATTTCGTTTCTTTCAAAAATAATGGTGATCATGCATCGATATCATGAGTTCATAAACATAAACTAAGATTCCATATATCATCTACATCATACAAAAGTAATCTACACATGCATCATTTAGACAAATTCAAAATCTACGTACTAAGCAATCAGACGAGTTCATATGGTTCGCAGAAATCGGATTGATAAATTTCAAGGATTTACATTCTACGATCTCTATGCATACTACTTGAGATTTTCGACAACTAAATCCTTAGAACATGTTGCAACTAGCTATTCTATGAAGAAGATCCCGAAAACACGCCTCTTAGCCTACATTTTGCAGTTCGTCCTAATGGTGTCTCGCACCTGAAGTCCGCCTCCCATCCGCGTCTGTGCCCGGAGTCCCTGTTGGAATCATCTTGTCGCTCTTTGCTATGGTCCGTGTGCATTGTCGGAGGAGAGAAAGAGAGTGTGAGAGAGAGAAGAGGAAAAACCAAGAGAGAGAGTAGGGGAAGGGGGTTTTAAGGAGTGGGTGCTGCCCCTCCACCTCCCCCATCCGTGAAATGCCGGCCATGAAGAGGGGAGAGGAAGAGAGAGTAGATGGGGGTTTTAAGGAGTGTTGTCGCTCTCTCTCTTCATTTCCTCTCCCCTCTTCATGGCCGGCGTTTCACGGATGGGGGAGGTGGAGGGGCAGCACCCACTCCTTAAAGCCCCCTTCCCCTACTCTCTCTCCCTCTGCCCTTTTCTTTTTCAATTTTTTTAATGCCGAGCGTTACAGAGGGGGACACGACGACCAACTCGTATAGCTGCTGCTTCTTCTGGGGATAGGAGTCCGTCCCTGCTACTTCGTCTATGCCTCGAGCTTGCAATTCCGATTTGGAGAACGAAGGAAGGAAGGAGGAGAGAGAGATCTGTTGCCTTTTAAGAAGTACTTGGAGAGGTGTTTATAGAGGGAGCACTCAAAATAACGACAAAGGAGACTGGGAGCAAATATATAATAACAGTAATAATATTTTCTTTTGTTATTAGCTCTTGAGCATTTTAATTAAATATTATTTTTACAAATTTATTATTATTATTATTATTATTATTATTATTATTATTATTATTATTATTATTATTATTATTATTATTATTATTATTATTATTATTATTATTATTATTATTATTGGTGGAGGTTTAAGCTAAAAGGAAAACTTATACAATTATATCTACAATTTTCAAATACTTGAAACATAAATATAAATACTTGTTTGCCTTGAGAAAAAAATTAATATGTTTAATTCTAAAATATTAAGTGACCCAATTACCAAGAATTACAAAATTTAAACTAAAAAAGTAACGCCCTCAAATTGCACATCGTCACGTGATAGAATATGCTTCGAGGACGCTACGAGTCATGCATATTGACAAAAAAGAAGACTTTGATGTGTCAACTAAGAATAACATCATATGCGAAAGAGTGACATCATGAAGAAGTGATAATATGCGGATAACATCTTCATGAAATATGCGGAAGGCTAATAAAAGAATAATCATATGAGTCCTGAGAAAACTCATTTAATACATCATCCTGATAATAAGACAAGAGAACTAAGACATAAACAGAAAGACTTTGGACACCCATGCGCTGCCACCACAAGTTCGATCTGTCACCATTGGCCATCTTCATTATTAAGAGATAATCCTGCATGTATGAAAATGCAAGAGAAAAACCTCTTTATGAATTTTACAACTCAGTATAGAAGTAAAAAAATAATCATAAGATCATGATACCAGACAAAAATCATAAGGACATCATCATCATATAGAAAGAAAATAGGCATCATCGTGATATGCATAAAAGAAGTCTTGTAACGTAGCGTATGAATAGGTTGTTGGGTCAAAGTTTTAATGATATATTAAATTATATTTTGATGAAACAAGCCTCGAAAGATTAAAGTTGAAATGCTAAAAAAAAGTTTAAAGAAAAATGGATAACTTTATGTACTTCAATTTGATTAAATAATTGTCACTGATCTTATTAGTTTTGGATGAATGTTGAATAACAATTCTGTTATCTTTCCATAGACTCTAAGAACATCTAATTTAGATAACCGTGCAGAAAGTTATGATTAAAACAGTGCAGGTCGGTCAACCTGCTGGTCGACGCAAAGAAGGCCGATCGAGATGTACCGGTCGACCGAATAGAAGATGCCGGTCGACCAATAACTATTGAGCCTGCTCCGGACGACGTCGAGACTATACCGGTTGACAGTCCGATCGAAGCACCGGTCGACCGATCAGCTCAACGGCTATAAATCAAAATTGTGAGACTATACCGGTCGACAGTCCGGTCGACCGATCAAGCGCAGAAGTTGAAGAAAATGCGCAACGGTCACATGGACCGGTCGACCGGTCCAGAGGTGCGGTTGACCGACCTTCGAGTCAAATGAACAGTAACGGTCAAATTTGAAGGAGGAATTTGTGGAATAATTTCTGAACGAATTTTCCACACATTAATGACTATAAAAGGAGTTCCAAAGCCAGAGGCAAATGTACCCATCCAAGCATTAAAGAAAACTTCAAGTTGTCAAAGAGAGATTATTTCTTAAAGTTTTCACTTTATAGCTTTTTTATTCTTTCTCTCTTCTCTTCTTATGAGTATGGAACTGTAAAAGAGAGAAACACTTTTGTTCAGAAAAATTAGAGAGAGCTCCTGTGTAAAAGAGGTTCTAAATCTTACCTCTTGAGCGAGAGAAATAGATTAGTTTCCTAGGAGAAGAGGTTGCCTTGCCTCTCGAAGCGGAGAAAAGGTGGTTGGTGTAAAGAGCTTTCTTCCTTGCCTTATTTGGAACAAAGAAAGTGCTAGTGGAACCTCCGACGGTCTCGAGGTCGAGAAGTCAGAGAGGGGACGTAAGTCAAGGTATGGCTGAACCTCGTCAACAACCACCGAGTCTTTACGTTTGATTTTCTCTCTCTCCCCCCGTTCATATTGTGATTATAATCTGAATTGTAAAGGTTTTAAGAATCGGTTTTGTGCTTCCGCTACGAACCTTTGTGAAATCGATATTTTCGATTGAACATCAATTCACCCCCCCTCTTGGTGTCCTTTGGGATCCTACATAGGTGATCACTAAGATCATAATGAATTCATAGATCAAGGTGTCATCTTCTTGATATCATAAGATCAAAGATCAAGATAGATCATAATAAATCATCATAAAATGGCAAGCATCGATCAACATGATTATGAGATCATCATCATATAAAGAATCGTGAGAAATCATTGTACAAGCATAGATAATAATGACTTGAATCATCTTTGTTAAAGCATAGTGATAATAGATCAGGGGATCATGGAAAGACCACTATAAGAGTGGCAAGAACCAATAATCATCATGAAAAGATTTTCATTGTCAATATGCTTCTTCTTCATCATATTTGACTTATAGTAGGGAATATTTCAACCCACGGGGAGGCCTACCTCAGCCAGCCATCATCATCATAATTAGCAAAGCTAACCCATAATCGACCGGAGTCAGCCCATAACTGACTGAAGGAGTCGGTCCATACTTGGTCGTCGCCGGTCTGTCATCATAAGAGCTCTTCATTTAACATTTTTCGTCTTTCATCTTTCACCTTTTAATTTATCTTTATTAGGATAGAAGCATCATGATCAAGAATTGGTCATTATAAGAAAGGATCATAATAATCAAGGGTCCTAATAATCATAATAATCATATAAGATTTGATCAAGACTACAAGAAAAAAATCATGAAGAATAAATTAGAGGCATAAACGACATAATCATCATCATAACTTAGATCAAAATTAATTACGTGAATCAGGGATCAAAATATCATAAAATTAACCTCATCTTGTCGGAACTTGGGCCGAGTTCATAAGCATCATTTTGGTAAAATTTGAGTGGAACCTAGGACGGCTTCGGGCTTCGACATATCGGACTATTGTTTCGCCTGATTGCACCGTCATTGGGACAACTCGAATCGAGTTCATCATTGTCGCAACGCTTGGGCTCTCGACAATGACGGATTCGAGCTGAGTTCTTGCGACCTCGATCCAGGCGTGGACATACCCGGGCCAGGTTATGTTAAACCCGGACCAGGTGGCCGGGTTTCATTACGTAGAAACCTATGTGAAGACGCACACAAGGAGTTTTCCGATCATCTTTCCGGCAACTGTTGGCATCATACATCATCTTATAACAATGGACTACAACTAGGGATTAACTAGAACATGTTTCAAGCCTAAAATTAAAATTTTATGATGAATCTACCATAGTTTCGTACCTTGTCAAGTTTTTGTTGAAACCTCACGTTCCTCCTCTTCATCTTCTTCTTTCTCAGTTCACCTTCCTCTACTCTTGTGCTTGGTCATCGATATCCCTTAGTTCATATCCTACTGTCGCACCATGGCCCAAGTCTCAAGAGAGAGAAAAGAGTGTGAGAGGGTGGAAAAAGTAGTAGGTGGCACATCAAGAAAAAACCAAGAAGAGAAGAGGTTCATTGTCCATACTTATGGGAGAGAGAAGAATCCCAATTTCAATAGAAGTCTAATTATTCCACATGTTGTTTTAACTCTGGATTTTGTTTTATCTCTTGTCCCTTTTTATCCTTTCTCTCTCTCTTCTTCTTCTTTTCTTTTTTTTTGTTTGAAACTTTATCCTTTTTTGTGCTAACTGTCTCGGATGTTACATTATAAACCCCTTAAAATAAAATTCGTCGAATTTAGTCATCGGTTAGGAGTTTTACAAGAATGAAACTTCTTAGGTCATTTATGTGGTAGTCCATCTTACACTTAGAAAAGACATTTGTTCATCATTGTTCCAGTTTCTTAATCTTAAATACATATGTATTAGGGAAAAGGTCATTTCATCATATAATATTTCCTTTCATCATTTCCTTTATCGTGTGGTTCATATTTTCATTTCATCTTTTATATAGTTGGAAATATCCACTACTTTTATCATACCTGAGTTTTCTTCATCCTCTTTATATCAATTTGACTTTATTGATATGTTCATTTTGTCTATTTCAGCTCTTTGCCATTTAGAGATTTTTTTCACCTACCTCACTCTAACATATAGGTGAACAATAGGGTATCTTATACAAAGTCTCAAAGGAAAACTTTGCAAATGACATAATCATCCTTAACATTAAAAAGTCATCATAAAATCAATAAATGGATGGGAGATAAGATATTATCTCATGATTGATTCAATGAGAGTAATCATAACCATTAGAATCATAAATGCCGATCCAAAGATTAAGAGTCATCAAGGTAGCATATGATATGATTGATTATACAACCACGGGACATCATAAGAAAATAAAAAAATTGATTATTGACATCCTAAATAGATCATCATGTGGATCATTCCTTAAGTATATGATGGTCATCATGTAAATCATCATGTAGATCATTAAGATCAATAATGGCATAACCTTGCATGGTGGGAGAAAATTATCACGAGGGTCATTAAGATCAGTAGTGTCATAGGGTACATCAATTTATAAAATTGATGATCATCCTAAAAATCAATAGTGTCATTGGATGTATTCATCATCTTTGATAGTCATCATCTTTATGAAATACAATTGATCATAAATCATGTAATCATTGTACATGATCATAAGGGTCGTTAGTAGTAGCATTAACATAGTCAAACTTCATGGGATAAAATCATAATCATAGATAGGATCATCTTTATGCAGACTCAATAACATCATGCATCATCTTTTCATAATGCTTATGGTATTCCACGTTTTTCTATTGACATATTAGGTAACTAGAGCATTTTTATATTTTTGAGTTTCACGTGGTTTTACCATAATCTATTTGTACATCCTTATACGTCTATATTTTCCAAATTGATCGCAACTCAGACTTATGTTATTCATTCAGTAATTCTCATTTTTGGACTTCATTATTTGGATTCCACATGCTTAGTTCCTTCACCATCTCATACTCGCGCAGTTTCATAGCGAACATTTCCTTTTGCATTTGAGTGCATGTGGAATTAAATTCATTTTACCATAGTGGTAGTTTACGAGGAACTCAAAATCTTTTAAGAACTTCATATAAGTAGTGTTTCATTTGAGAATAATACTATAACCTCAAAATCCTTTTTGAATTTTTAAAGATAATACTACAAATCATTTGAGTTCCTAAAGTTAGTTGTTTTATCTTATACTTCTTCAGCCAGAATTCATCTTTTTATTACTTTTGCATATGAATTATGCTATCTTATTACCGTCAGTACAAATCCTCATATGTTCCTTATATTGCTTTGGGATAGTCTGAACACCACTTTCATGAGATCCATATAAATTTGAGGAGTGTTCATTAATCCAATGGCATTACTAAATTCATAGTGATTATACATCGATAGAAAAATTATCTTCATTATATCTTCTTCAGCAATCCGAAGCTATTGGTATTCACTTGTCGATCTTGAGAACACCCTAACTTTAGATAGGTCATCTTTACATGGTAATGGACATTTGTGTTTTGATGGTTATCTTATTTAACAACTTATAATCAATCTCTAAATTCACAGTCATTGTTTTTCTTTACAAAAGAAGAGAAACATCTAAAAAAATGAGACACTCGATTTCATAAACCTCTTATTTTAAAATTACTAAATTTGCTTCTTCAGTCCATGTGTTATGGGGTCTTTGAAATCAAGGTCATGCTTGAAAAGAGGTCGATATGACACTCAACATCTAACTACAGCTTTTGGTTCACTTGGGTACTGATAACTATCTTCTTCTTTTTGCATAATACTTATACATCTTAGGGGGCAAAATCAATTGACACTAAGAATTCCATCATAATCCTCCTAAGAATTTCTAACTTATGTGAAGAAAAATTTTTATCTACAATCGTCATTTGTACCATAGGACGTACTGTAAAGTATGAAATTATTTCCATGGATCATCAATCCTTAATAGTAGCATATATCATGTAAATGGGGGGAGAGGGATGAGGTAGTCCAAGGAGGCAGAACAACCATGGAGGTAGTGAGGAGGGGCTTGCCGTCGGGGAAGGTGACAGCGGCAGCGGGGAGATGGAGAGGGCGGGTGGCTTGGAGGTAATCCGTGTGCTTGAGGTGGTGATTGCGGATGAAGAAGATCTTTTTGGCTTCCTTCGTCGACAAATCTCGCGTCGCGGCGAATGTGACGTCCTCGACGACGTGAAGGAGCTCATCCGAGCCCCTCATCGGAGACCCAAAAATGGGCGTGCGCCGATGAATAAATAAATATAATATAATAATAGTCGAATTAATTTATAGTTGAAATCATCTTATTCGTAATAAATAATCTTATATATGAAATAATTTTAATTATTAAAATAAAAATTCAAATTATTAAATTTTTATTAATTTAACTAAAATATTTATAAGTTAAATCAGAATAATTGGACCATCATGAATCAATCTCGATGGACGCAGGATGAATTATTTCGAATTAGATTGGGACCAATTTTAAAATTGCATCCAGTTCAAGCTAATCGGATCTAGGTTGGAGGTGATTAGATTCGAAACTTAATTTTGTATATATTAAAAAAATTATTGTGAAATATTTTTTTGTATTTTATAAGATTATATATAAAATTTAAGAGTTTACGAAATTAATGTGATACAAAATGAGGTTTCCCAAATTTTAGAGATAGTTGTGCAAACGAACTGCAATTATTTTTCCTTGTTACAAAAGAAGCAAAAAATATGACCGAACATCACGATAGAAGAAGCTATCAGATAACGACTAATATATAATAAATAAGAAGGCATTAGATGAACAAATCGGAGAAGGTAACAAAAATTAAGGGCTCTGATGCAAGCGAGTAATTAGCATTGTACGACTAATATATTACACAGTGATGTGAGATGATGAGATGAAGATGGATAGGGAAGAGCACGGGTCGTGACGACCCGGTCGCCCCGATCCGCACCGTCCCGGAAATTCGGGTTTTTTTCTCGGCCCGGAAATTCAGATTTTTTTCCGGCCCGGTTATCTACCGGGCCAGGACCGGGTCTCATTCTTTGAGACGTACCGGGTCCGGTACCAGGTTCGGATTGTAAAAACCCGACCGGTCCCAACCCGATATCATATAGTATAGTAATATATTAAATTATTTAAAAATATTATATTTACGTCTATTTTAATTTAAAATTTATAGTTTATTATATATATTAAACATACAATATATTATATTTTTATATATATATATGTATTTTAATTGATAATTATTATATTTATATAATAATATTAAATATTTTTTAATATTATATTTATTTATTTATATTAATTATGGTCGAACCGGGTCACAAACCGGGAATGTCCCGGTTTGTGACCCGGTTCAATCGAGTCATCCCGGCTGGGACCGGGTCCGGGACTGGGACCTGTTTTAAAAAACCCGGGCAAAATCGGGTCGGGACCGAGTCAGTCAAAACCCGGTCCTGAACCCGATTTTGCTCACCCCTAAATATGGAGAAAAGGTACGTAGCCATGTTGACTAACGTCTCTCTCCCATCACCATTTCGGGACGCACCAATTGGGTTATGGTTCGATCAGTTCAATCGGCTTCGATCGAATTGAATCTAATTTTTATGAAAATAATAATATTTTTTACTTTAAAATAATATATTACAAATAAAAGTATAAAATGTAAAAAAAATAATGAAATAAAAGTATATTCATTGTCATTTTAAATTAATCAAATATTAATAATTTATTTTTTACATTTTAAGAATACATATTATTTATCATTAATTAATTTTATATTTGATTATTTAATAATTTCATGAATAATTTCCTTTTTTTATTTCCATTACTATTATCTTTCCCTCATTTTATTTTTCAAATTCATATTTTCTTTCCATATTATTTGATTTCTTGTATAAATTCATCCTACAAAATTTACTATATTATTATGTTTCCATTTTCATATTTTATTATATAATATTCATAATAATTAAAATTTTGTCATCTTCTTATTTATGTTTATGATAATCTTTTTCTTTTTTTCAAATTTATCTTTATTACTATCTTTCCAATTTCATTTCAAATTCAAATTACTTTCCTTATTATTTACATCCATTTATTATTTACAATCAAATCACTTATATTACTCACCTTTCTATTATTTCAGGTTCCCTATTATCATACACTTTCCTGCTTTTCTTTTTTTCCCTTTTATTCACCTCTGTTTTATTGTTTTTGAAAAAAACTGGATTGAATCGGTTTTTCGGTTCAACCTAGTTTTGACCAAGTTGACTCGGTTCAATCCAATTTTTTGTGAAAATGGGTTTTATATATCAACTGGACCGGACCGATGATCAGTTCGTGGTAGAACCGGCTGGTCCAGTCCGATTTTAAAAATATTGCAAAAATCATCGTGACTTTTACGTGCTCAAATTCGTTTAAAAAATATTACATATTTTTTATGAAATAATTATTATAAAAAGAGAAAGAAAGTTCGTACGAACACAGACGAATACAAAGATTTACGATATTCATCCTAAATCGAATTATGTCCTCAGGCGGCGACTTTTTATTATGGAATAATGATGATTATAAAAGTAGGTCTCTTTGAACTCCTAAGGACTTTATATAGACATTCTCTTTTACAGATGATAAAAATTACAGATCGATTGAAATTCTGAATTAATCTTCAAAATATGATACTTATCTCGTGCCTTCGGAATTAAAAATGCTTAGATTTTTTTCAAATCTAATAAACCTAAAAATTTAATACCGGTTGGGGTAGTTTTTAGGTTTTCGATTTTTCGATTTTTTTTCTTACACCCCTGGTTTAAATGAGGACATGTTTCGTTGACTAATAAATATTTGATTGATGAAATTTTCATCATCAAATAAAAGGATATCAAGTTTCTTTTATGACTCGACGGGGCCTCCCTTGATGCGTCGTTGGTCATAAAGAGTAGGAGACTTTAATGACTTTTGAAATTGTGCATCTAGTGCTAAAAAAATGATAGAAATAGAAAAAGAAATATTATGGGAAGTCCTCACACTTTTCCTAGTCTTCCTGGGGTGGAAATAAATTAATGATAATTAACATTAACGTCAACAATATCTTTCGGAATAATCAATTTCAATCCATATTGTAAAACTCGACCCACCTGGATTAATCATCGGGTTAGATCAGATCGGGTCAGACCGATTAAATCGAATAGTCGAATTGGATAAGAACAAATTAGTACAAGATGATTAAATTAATAAATAATAATATTTTGTATGCTTGATATATCCATAATAATGTATTGTTGATTGAGTTTAATTTTGAATTGAAAAATTAAAATAAATAATCAAAGAGAAAGTGGAAAGATAGAATTCAATTACTTATTTTTCAAGCATATTTTAAATTGAAAGCACACAAATTTAATAAAATAATGCAGGATGAAAAAAGTTAGACCAACAAATAATTTATGCAAGAAAATCAAAATATGAAACTTTAAAATTTGGTTGAGAATGTTTAATTCTTTTAATATTTTTTGTTTTCATTTGGCTGGGTCACTCAAATCCGGCTGGTTGACAAGTTGAACCCGAGTTTTGACTAGGTCGAAGTGGGTCAAAAATTTTCCCGGATTTTAATTGACCAACGTACCGTTTTAAGCCCCAGACACCCATCCAACCGGTCCGACCCGTCGGGTCGGTCTGAGTTTGACAACATTGGTGTAATATAAATTTAGTTTAGTTGAATAGTCTAATAACCAATGTTTTCATAATCGAATCAGAGATCGAATCAGAAGACTAACTGGATTATGGTCCGATCGGTTCAATTCGGTTCAACTGGGTCATGGTTCAATCGGGTTCAACCAAATTGAATCAGATTTTATTAAAATAGTATTTTTTTATAATAATCTTCAATATAAATATCATAATTAACACAATATAATATATAAATAACAATAACAAATCACTAATAGTGATAAAATAATATGAAAATATGATTTATTTATGTTTAAAAATTAATGTTTATTCACTCTCATATACAAATAATATTATATATATATGTTTATTATTTATATAATACTAGTGATGTGATATTATATACTTTTAAAATTTTTATTAGAGTATTTTTAATTCTCTTCCCATAATTATTTTTTAATTCAATTTTTTATGATTTTTCATTCGACATTTTTCCCTTTTCGAAAACAAAATTCTTATACTTTACAATATTTTTACCTGAATTGTTTATTTTTATTTAGATTTGACTAATTTTATTATTCAAAATATCGCTTACTCAAAATCAAGCTTATTATTAGTATTATCAAATGAATTAACTTTCCTATCATTTAATTTTACTTTCTCTTTTTTTTTTCCTTCTATATTAAATACTATGTTTCCTTTTTTCTTCCTTTAATTTTCAAATCTCCTATAATTTGGGATTCTCTGTTGCTTTAATTTTTTATTCTCTTTTTATATTAACAACTTTCAAATTCGGTTTTAATACTTTTTATTCAAAAAATAAAAAACCGGGCTGAACCCAAACTCCCGGTTCAACCCAGTTTTTTCGATTCATTCTGGTTTTCATCAAAATCGAGTTAATACATTAGGCCAGAGCTGACTAGTAGCCGATTCGCGATTGAACCAGTCAGACCGGCAGGTCCGATTCGATTCTCAAAACATTGCTAATAACATTTCCCACAAGGATGAACCAAACTATGTACAAAATAGTAAACCACATAATATGTGCATATTTTGTACCATTTGAAAAATTGTCCCTATCCTTAAATTAAAAAGTAAACCACAAGAGACATCAAGTCGATTAATTTTGATTTTAGTTGTAATTATTAACTTGTTTAAAATCTTTTCTATTATAATAAAAGGTGCCTTTTGATTCTTATATACCTAGTCTCTCTAGGGTGTTGGTAGCACCTTGGGCAGATGAGATTGAGGCACGTTGATTCAAGAAAGATAGTGGCGGTTCACGAAAAATCAGACAATTCAGTGCATTTGAGAGCAGCGACGATGATTTGTGCGACAGGCAACTATGGAGCTCTGACAAGGGGAGATGACCTAGCCGATGATGGACCTCCTCCATCTGCGCGACAATGGAGCTCTGCATGTGTTGCGTAAAATGATGTAGCAAAATAAAATCGCTAGCAAGTGCACTAATCACTTAAGTAATATAGTAAAAAGGAGTAAAGAGTGTCGAACTCACGAGGAATATTATTAATTCAATATTTGAATTTATAAATTAATAAGAGAAGAAAAATATAGATTTTGAAGATAATTTTTGTAATTATTAAATAAAATAGAGAAAATAAGATAATAATAAGATAAGATAATAGTGTTGAAACTAGGCCTTAGGATGAAAATAGATTATGATAAATACATAAAATATCAATTCAATCTTTAAAGATGAATCAGAGTCTCCCTAAAGTAATCTAACATGATTAACTTGCGGTCTCCATGACTAGCATCTCTCAACCTAAGCATGCAGAACTATCTTAATTTAATAAAAATTAAAGTCTCCACAACTGACATCCCATCAAATCATATTAAAATTAAAATGCATTAAATTGAATTCCCTATATTATTAATCACTCCACAAACTAGTATAAATTAATAGACTATACAAACTTGATTCTCCACACACTAGTTATCAAATTTATGTCAATTATTAATTTCATGTAAAATCAATTAAAATTAGTATCATGAGTTTTGAAATTAAACACCACAAATTGGTATAGCCTAATTTAGAAATCCAATCAACTAACATAAAAGCATTAAGTACAATTAATAATTGATCAGAAAAGATTAAAACAAATGAAATAGGGTTCAAACAATTTCCCTTCAATTAATAATCTCCTAAAAAAATAAAATCTAAAAACATGGAGTTTATCCTAGAAAAGTTGGAGAAATAATAAAATAATAATAAAAATTGGAAGAATTAGACCCAGAGAGATAAAAGGGTCGAAACTTCAAATCACGAGCAGACAATCGGGAAGTCTTTTGGACTTGATCGGAGTCACGATCAACCTTCAATTGTCGCACCTCTCTCCTCTTGGTCATAGTCTGCAGAACTCATGACTCACCATAGAAGAAAACCACACTTCAAAGCATGAATTGACATGATGGTATCGTCCTCTATTTATAGGTGCGGATGGGTCTTCATGTTGATCACGGGCGTGCGGCCGAATTTAATTTGATGAAAATAAACTTTAGGTCCTTCAAATCTCGGCTGATAAACTTTGGTTAATGATAAAACCTTACCCGTTTGGCGCCTGGTGATAAACTCCTTTTTATTCACGGCCACCAAATAATCACTTTGGTTAATGATGGTGGTTTTGCGCTCAATGATTGGTTAATGGCCGATAATACTTACTAAGTATTGGGTAATGATAAACTTCTTGGATGTTACGACTGATATTCTTGAATGTTGGTAATGATGAAAACTTTATCGCCGAATGATAGGATATCACCTCAATTAATGAAAGAGTTTTGCACCCAATGATAGAGACATCACCTTGGCTAATGATAGAGTTTTGGACCCAATGATAGAGACATCATCGATAGAGTTTTGCACACAATGATAGAGACATCTCCTTGGTTAATATAAAGTTTTGCATCCATTTGGTTAATGATCATGGCCGATGTATCTATCCTTGTTAATGATAGGATTTTGACTTGGTTAATGATAGGCTTTTGTGCCCAATGATCTTGACCGGTAATATTCAAATGTTGCTTAAGGATAAAACTTTATGGTTGGATTTTGCGGCCGACAATCTTGATTGATGATGGTGTTTTGCGCCCATGATCACGATCGTCAATGCTTAATAAGTGTTGGTTAAGGACAGTGAGTTTTGCCCTCAATCATATCTCTTGCTCCCGAGTATCTCTCCTTAATGATGTGATGATTGACCATCCGCTAACGATAAAACATTGATGTAGATCACGGATAACAATTGTATGTTCTCCATGTTTTTGCGCTCACTGATAAAATGTCATCATGCGTGAATTGACTTTTGAGTCATAATCCTGCAAAATAATTTTTATTATTTAATTAATCCATCCATAATTAAAATATTCAAAATATTAATAATCAAAATCGATAAATCCGGAATAATGATTAGAAATAATCTAAATGATGTATGCCATGATCAAATTATAGAAGTATTAATTAAAATAATAGACTAAAATATGTTATATTTTGCATGCATCAATATGACGATGAAGCGATGAGCGACGACAAAGCGCAACGACAGAGCTCCTCCATTGGCGCCCTCCATAGACTCGTCGCCAATGTTCTAGTACAAGTCCCGCTTCGCTCTCCGACGTCCTTTTTCGCACTCGCCGGTGCGCACAGAGAAAAGGGGGCATCGACACCCCTTTTTCGCCCTCGTCGCTGCTGCTCATTGTTGTAGCAATGTAAAAGAGGAACGTCGACCCCCTTCATGAGCCTGCATTGAACCGGCATGCCTCAATATCGTCCGCCCATTTCAGATCGGATGGCTTTGAAAATGTGGGTGTAGAGTGCTACCACAAAGATGTGGCAGTGTCACGGTGACTTTCCATATAATGGGCTCGTGACCGTCGAGTTATTTTATTTTACTTGTATTTTTCCTTTAAGATAAATTCACTTTTGCAAGTTAGGCTTAGATGGACATATGATGATAATCTTGTAATTTTGCACTAATAAAAGTACACCCCTGGTATGTCGCAAACTTACATCCCGAAACTGTAGTATTTTAGCTTTTGTAATCATTCTATTTACTCAACAAAGATGTCGATTCTAGTGTGGTGTGATTCTAGTGCCGGATGAGGCCGTACGTGGATGTTCGAGCCGCACCAGGCACACGGATCGACCACATCGCGGCTAAACCACTGCCAGGTAGACGGCTGGATCTGGCGGTCGTGAGAGAGAGGGTCGTCGGGTGAGAGGGAGAGAGAGGGTTGTCGGGTGAGAGAGAGAGGGAGGGCTGTGCATGCCGGTCGTCGAGGGAGAGAGAGGAGAGAGGGAGGGGTGAATATAAAAAGAGAGGGAGAAGCGGGAAAAGAAAAAAAAAAACAGATAACTTTGGCGGGATTTTTAATTTTTCGACGGGAAACATTTCCCACAGTTGGGGCTGTGGGAAATGCTTCCCACGGCCTGAGCCATGGGAAGTTCTCAGGGTCTGGACCATGGGAACTTTTCCTATGGCTGAGATACAAGAATTTTCGACGACGAGGACTATTGGAAAGGTTATTCAAATATTAAAAAACTTGCCAATCGGATCGGACAGCTATGGCCGCAGCTGTTGCTGACCGCTCTCGCGGCCGGATGAGGCTACACGCGGACGTTCGAGCGGCGCGGCCTTTGGCACCGGATCTAGCTGCCTAGAGAGCAGATCTGACCGTCATGCGGCCGAATCCGACGATCGGAAGAGAGAGAGGGAGGGCCACGCACGTCGGTCATCGAAGGAGAGAGAGGGAATGAGGTAGAGAGAGGGAGGGGTGAATATAAAAAGAGAGGGAGAAACATGAAAAGAAAAAAATGGATGAGTTTGACGGGAATTTTAATTTTTCGATGGGAAGAGTTTCCCATGGTTCAAATCGTGGAAATTTCTCAATATGAGCCCCCATCAAACCCCAGTTCCCCGCTTGTCTAGTTCATCGGATAAAGATAGTTTCCTTACCTCGTCCATCCATTCATCTTCAAGTTCCCCAACATCAAAATTTGTGGCCACACCAAAGCTCACGCCACCACCGGTCGTTAAAAGAGAAAAATAGAGAGAATTGGTAGATAAGTTGAAAGAAAACATGATATTTAGACCTCTATAAGTAGAACATCGGTGAATTTTTGTATTACGAATAAAATACCCTTTTAAAAGATTTTTGTTCAACAATCACTATATTAGATTTAAAAAAATTAGTAAGAAGTTCAATTTATATTATTTATTATCTTACTTCATGTGTTTTTTTGTCCATAAACTTTATTTGTTCACCTTCTTGTTTTGACCAATATTTCCTGATTCAACGTGCCATTCTCCCTGTTCCACTTCATAAAAATTAATAAAAAAAATATCATATCATAATTGTATACATGGGGCTTTTAAAGCTTAGCTCCACCTGGCCAACCGGATTAATTGAATCACCTCAAACTTGGACGTTTATTCTTTATTTATATATATTTTGCAATATAAAAAATTAAAAATTATTGTGACATAAGAAATTAAGAATTTTTGTGACACATTATTTTTATATATTTTTCTTCGATATTTATTCTCCAACAATTTTTTTCATCCTCAATGATACATAAAAAAATTCCGTTGTTTTTTTATAACTACTTTACCTGAATTTTTTTGTTTAGTAAGTATTTGATTGATGATATAATTGTGATTACTTTATTATTTTGTTCTGAATGATTGCTTTTTATTTTATTATATTGTAATTTACTAAATAAAGCTATATTACAACAATCTTTAGCCTATTTTATTTTTTATTAATTTATATTATTCTATTTGACCTGACTTGACTCATTGATTAGTCAATTATATTCAATTACGTATAATGAATAATATAATAATAAAAAAAGTTAGTGGACAACACTGTAGGCCAAATTTATTCTGGTCTACTTGGTGTGGTTCACCAGTCTCCACTCTTCATGGAGCAAGGATTAAAAAAAGGTCAACTCCAAAGATAGAAAAAGTCTTCCAACTCCCGCTACGGTAAAACGCGTAGTCTTAATTAAAATGTAAAAAATTAGCACCGGAATTCAGTGAATGCTACTGTATCTTGAGGGTGGTCTTATTTATTGCCACTCAAAAACTTGCAACGATCAATCCATGAACGCCAATTGACGAGCTGATGAAGCTGCTGCCATGGAGTCCCTCTTCCTCTCTCGTGCACGCCCTCGTCCTCTGGCTGTCCCTTGCAGCAGCCACGCCTGCGTTGCGGCGCTGCTCTGCTGCCGTCGCAGTGTCCGACGGGCAAACTCTTCTGTCCATCAAGGCAATGATCTCTGACCCCCTCGGTAACCTGAACTCCTGGAATAACTCGCAACACTACTGCAACTGGGACGGCGTCACCTGCGCCGGACGAAGGCACCCGGACAGGGTGCGGAGGCTGATCCTGAGCTCCGGCGGGCTATCCGGTGAGATACCACCGCAAATCGCCAACCTCTCCTTCCTCCGGAAACTCCATCTCGGCGATAACGCTTTCGGCGGCGGCATTCCGCCGGAGCTCGGCAAGCTGTCCAGGCTGCGTTACCTGAACTTGAGCATGAACAATCTCACCGGGGACATACCCGTCGCTCTGACGCAGTGTTCAAGACTACGTTTGCTCGAACTGTCTGAGAACAACCTCACAGGAGTGATCCCAAAGAATATTGATCTGTTAAAAGAGTTGGAAGTTCTCGACCTTCTCCAGAACAGCCTCACTGGTAGGATTCCGGCGTCCGTAGGCAACATCACAGGCCTCGAGGTGCTTTACCTTTCTCATAACCAGCTAGAAGGAGGCATACCCGAGACAATTGGTAAGCTGTCAAGCTTGGAAGTACTTTACTTGTCTTTCAACAGGTTGACAGGCAGCCTTCCTGCCTCTCTCTTCAATGCTTCTTCACTCGAAACATTGGCAATCGCGAATAACTCTTTGGAGGGAAATCTTCCTGCCGACATGTTCGTCTCCCTTCCAAACCTCGCATATGCAATTTTCTACAATACCCATTTGCAGGGGATGATTCCTCCGTCCTTGGCCAATGCATCCAATATTGCCTACTTCGATGTCGGCAACGGTTTCTTCACTGGGACAGTGCCCTCAAACCTAGGAAATCTGCCTAGTCTCTATTACTTCAACCTCGCAAACAACCAAATCGAAGCCAGCGAAGACAGCGGCTGGGAGTTCCTCACTTCTCTGACAAATTGCACCAACCTGCAGCACTTGGATCTGCATCAAAATATGCTTGGAGGCTCACTGCCCGCTTCTGTATCTAATTTGTCCTCAAATTTACAGACGTTTTTTTTTGGGTTGAACCACATCCACGGTATCATTCCATCTGGAATTGCAAATCTCTTGGGTCTTACGGCACTAGATTTGAGTTTCAACCAGCTCAGTGGTGTCATTCCGGACGCAATCGCTGGCCTTGCAAGCCTGAAAATTTTAGAATTAAAACGCAACAACCTCTCTGGCCGAATACCATATTCTATTGGCAACCTCACCAGCCTATATGCTCTGATCTTGCGAAGAAACAACATCACTGGAAGAATGCCAGAGAGCATCGGCAATTGCAAGAGCTTGCAGATGTTAGATGTGTCCGACAATAAGATCACTGGTGCCATTCCCAGGACGCTCCTAAGTCTTTCTTCGTTGTCCAGAGCACTTGTTCTTTCGAAAAACCTTTTCAATGGACCCCTACCCATGGAAGTTGGCAACCTGATAGGTCTCAACATCTTTGACGTTTCATACAACAAGCTCTCAGGCCAGATACCTAGTGCATTTGCTTCTTGTCTGAGCTTGGAGCTTCTGCATTTGCAAAACAACATCTTTAATGGCACCATTCCTCCGGCTCTGAGTCGTCTGAAAGGTCTTCAGGAGCTCGATGTTTCACATAACAATTTGTCTGGGCGCATTCCGGAGACACTGGGACTGCTGGATGGTTTGCAAAATCTAAACCTCTCTTTCAACGACCTTGAGGGTGAAGTGCCAGGTGACGGAATTTTCAGAAACATTAGCGTAATTGAACTGGGCGGAAACGCAAACCTGTGTGGGGGCAATCCTGGGTTTCATTTGCCTTCATGTTATATGCGAATCGAAAGAAGGCAGCATCGTTCATTTTTCATCAAGCTATTTGTTCCAATCCTCACTGGTATAGTGCTCCTAATCATTACCTCGATCATATATTGCAAAATGAAGAAACCAAAAAAGACTTCATTTTCTTTATCCCCTATTGGTGATGAATACATAAGAGTTTCTTTATCCCCTATTGGTGATGAATACATAAAAGTCTCTTACCGTGAGCTCGTAAGAGCTACTGATGGGTTTTCGGCATCTAATCTGATCGGAAAAGGAAGCTTTGGATCAGTGTACAAGGGAAATTTAAGAGGAAGTATTGTTGCTGTGAAGGTTGTTGACCTGCAAACCCATGGAGCTTCGAAGAGCTTCATGGCTGAATGCGAAGTCTTGAGAAGCACCCGACACCACAATCTTGTTCAGATTATCACTGTATGTTCAAGTATAGATTCTATAGGCCATGAGTTCAAAGCGTTAGTACTCAAGTACATGCCAAATGGGAGTCTGGAAGATTGGCTGCATCAAACAGAGCCTGAGATCTCTGCAGCAAAGTGCTTAAGCCTAATTCAGAGGTTGAACATAGCGATGGATGTTGCTCACGCTCTGGATTATCTTCATGGACGGGGTTCTGTACCAATTGTTCATTGTGATGTCAAGCCTAGCAATGTTTTACTCGATGAGGACATGAGTGCACATGTGAGCGACTTCGGAATTGCAAGGTTTCTTCAAGAGAAAAGCTCCACGATGAGTGGCAATTACTCGGAATCCTTAGCCATAAGAGGAACTGTTGGATATGTTGCTCCAGGTTAGTCATCATATTTTGCTTACCGTGAGTGTTAGCTTGAAAAGAACTCTTTTGTTGAATTTTCATTTTTAACATAATAATAATAATTGTCTGTCAATATATTACAGAATATGGAATGGGTGGTGAAATATCTACCAACGGAGATGTTTATAGCTACGGAATTCTTCTGCTAGAAATGTTTACAGGGAGGAAGGCAACTGATGACATGTTTAGAGATGGGGAAAACCTTCATAACTATGTTAAGATGACCCCTCCAACACATGTGCACAGCATTGTGGATCAGCGTATGTTGCTATTGATAGAAGACGACGACAATGAAGGACAACTGAATGCAGAAGATCTAAGAAGACGCATGGACATGGTGGCAGTACAAGAATCCGCCATTGTATCAGTTCTTGACATAGGACTTTCTTGCTCCAAGGAAGACCCGAGGGATCGAATGACAATGTCACAAGTCATCAAACAACTGCATGATGTTAGGAATATGGTTCCGAGGCCTCCTCGCTCTCGTTTTCGCAGGAACTGATGACAGGCACCATTGTTGCAAAAGAATTTGGAACTTTCTTTGTTTTCCGTTTCTATTGCCCAAGTTTCCTTACTTCCTCCAAGGGAAGAAAAAGTTGTATTTTCTGGCTCTCTGTTTATTATATGTATTATCTCCAAATTTATATGTATTTTTTTTTTCTCTGTGATCCTTTTAACTTTGAATTAGCTTTCTTCGTACAATTTCATAACGATGCGATCCTATTGCACTGTAACGAGTTAAAGAAGGAAAAGACTAGATGAGTCTTTTCTTCTATTAGCGAATTGACTTTTGCTATAAATATAAGAATTTGAAAATTTCCAAGGATGAAGCTTTTTCATCAGTTCCTTGAACGACTCTTGAGAAGTCTATAAAGTAGAAGAATTTAGACTTAAAGTATTCTTTATGGGGCCTGGATTTAGACTTAAGGTATTCTTTATATACTTAATAATATATAAAGTATTATTTAGACTTAAAGAATTTAGACTTAAAGTCTATAAAGTAGAAGTTCCCATCAAGCAAAATTTCCAAGTTTCACACTTGATGGGGCTGGATTCTATAAAGTCTTCGTATCTCTTTATATATTTCTTTATCTAAGAACAATATGACCCGATGTGACTCAATAGTTCCAATCACAATAGAACAAGTTTAACATTAAAAGATTGAATATAAAAAATAAATTGGATGAACTGATTCTTTCTGGACGAATTAGTTTGTCTGAAGGAACAAACATAAAGATCTAAAATATTTTGTAAAATAACCTTATCTAATCGATTTAGCAAGAACAGAGCTGTTCATCGCTTGATGATTCAGGTAAAATAACAAAGATAATTTCTTTTTTTGTTTGCTTGGAATGAGCGATGCCCAAAATCCTTGTGTTATAATTCTTTAACTTTTCTTTCTGGCAGAATCTTGCATATATTTCTCTCTACATTTGCATTCATAACTGAAATATTTGACTTAAATTATTAGTATCTGATAACTTATTGAAGTAAAATACTATCAGGCCAATTGGAAGTCATACTTTTGTTTTTATTTTTCCAGTCCAGAACTATTAGATGAAAATGAAAAGATAAATCTTCCTTCCTTATTGGAATACATAAATAACCAGATGTGTAGTTCAAAATCATTTGTATTTATTTTACATGAACTCCTAATCAAGAAAGGTATGTACAATAAAACAATGCCCATTTCGTAAGAAAAAATATCCCTTCTTCCAAAGTATTTCTGAAAGATGAGGAAGCAAAGTTTCATTATTATTTCTGAGTTTACAGAAGAATTTTGAGATGAGATGACTGACTCTAGTGATGAAACGCATGTACTTCTTGTTAGTGTAACTTGAATTTCCTGATACACTATTAGGTGACTCGCGATCAGCTTGCAAAATTGTTTCATTTGTATGTGAGCTTTGGATCTTTTTGTTGTCATCTTCGCAATCTCCACTCCAGTATTGCTTCCATATGATTCATTGATATTTGGCAGCTTCATTTTCCTCCACTATCACCAAAGAATCATGGTTCTACGACTCTCTGACTGACACCTGCTTCTGCAATTTGTTGGTGTCATCAAGGAGTATACCACAACTATTTTGCTGCACAGTTGAATCCTCCCTTTCTGCACTAGTCTCCTTATTATTGTTGACCCTTGCAGGAAATCTTGCAGGGAGTGCCATGAAGGCAGAACTGTCAAGATAAGATAGACTTACTTGAATGGCTAAACAAAAGACATACTAAACTCAGAAAACAAACTGGCATTTGTATACTTGCAGCTATCTTCTCTGATTCTGTATTCTAAACAAAGGAGTATACCACAAACAGAATTTTAGACTTTACCTTGAAAGATGGTCGGAAACATTCTGTGTAAGAAAGACGCCAACAACCGAGTCCACTACTGATCCCTTCCATTTGGAAAAACGTCTATCTCTTGCACATGAAAAAAAAAAGCAAGCTTGTAACTGGATAGCATCTAAACATTGAAGTAAATCATCGCACCTAAGATCCGACCAATTGGGAGAGAATCAATAGATTCTTTTTACTTATGTTATTACTCTCTTTTTTTCCTTATTCATTACTGTATTCCAGTAAAATTTTGAAACAAGAAGAAACATTCTTTTTATTTTTTATGTTTCGCAAGACGATCAATTAAACAATTGCGAACTAGATTATCTCATTGAAGGAATATTGCCATAACTTACTTCATAGTATCACACATTTCGTGGGATACTTCGGAAACTACATTTCTTCATGCTCAGTGTTGAATGGAAAACAATTTAATCAAGTAAATGTCATATCTTTTCTTGTCATAACTCTGCAAAAGACAAATAGGCAGAAATGTCAGCAAACTTTTCTGATATTTTTCAGTATTCCACTTAATAATTGATAGACGACACTCTTCTATTAAGAACTGCATATCAACAAATTCTGGAACAACTAAATAATCTTAAGAGCATCTGGTCGTAGTATAAGAACCATAGTAAGCGAACACAGAGAAATACAAACGTCTTGGCATTGAAGTATGGAATTCACAAAATAAACAAGAACAAGAGAAAAAAAAAGGAATTATCAAGAGAAATCAAAGGAATGAGTTCTTGTCCACCTGCTGCTGGAAGGCGCAAGATTCAACAATTCACGGTGCGTCCTAAAAAAGGCCCGATCAAAATCGGATGCCTAGTTGAACCGATCAATACCGGACAAAATCGGTTTTTATCCAGCCAGTCAAATTTTTTTATTTATAAATAATCATAAAAGATCTCATTTGTGCCTTCCCTACAAAGAAAATTTGATACTTTTACCCACTAATCCCCTTCTCAATTAATACTTGCTCCTCTTTCTCTATCATTTTGGTATTGCCAACGTGGGACTATTGTTTGTCCTTGTGTTCTTTCTCTTTGATTCATCTTGAATATGTTAAACTTTAAACTTTAACTTGTGGATTATGTTCTTGTTCAAAATTTTTGATATTATGTACATATATAATATAAAACATAGATTAATTATATTTTAATATCATTTTATATAATATAATGATAAAATTTTGGTTATTGATGGAGGGGACATTAATAGGATAATAATACTATGATATAGTTAGTACACTATGATACACATAATATATATAGACTTAATTCCTTTAGTTGTAATATGTAATAAGTTCAAATTATGTAGTTAACAACTAGTTATACTATATTATATTTATTTGTGGAATTAAAATGAGCCTTGTCCTAATATTTTAGCATGGGACAATATACAAATTAAAAAAAATATAAATATAAATATAAATGAGTTTTTAAGTTGTCAAATTTGGTATAATTTTGATTGTGATAATTGTGAGCATAATATATGTATATTACCAATTGAAAATATAATTACATATTTTTAAATATAACATTAAATCTAATCTAAGATTTTATTTTATAAATCTTATGTTAGTCCTCATATAATGGAAATTTGATTTTATATTTGCTTACATAATTGAAATATGATAAATTAATTTAATATATTTTATTAAATATAATATTTTATTACTATTTGATTTGACCAATCGATTTGACTTGTAAGGGAGCTTTATCTGGGTTGTTGTGACATTCGTGTGTAGCACATACGATTTTTTTGGGGACACACTTTGGGACCTTCACCATTCTAAGACTGGCCGATGGATGTGTAAAAAAGGGAACTTTTGTCATACCACCACATTTGAGTGGCAGTGATATTGGCAAAAAATTCTGGTACACATATATTTATATCAGCCTCCTAATTGAAACAAGTATGAAAGATGATGACATGGTAGATGATCCACATTAACTGGATAGACAGGATGTTGTGAATCACATATTTGGTATCTAGTTTGATTATGGGAATTTATTTCTCACTTCTATGCACTCCAGCCAAAGGATTGGCATTTGCAAAAGCCAAAAAGTTGGATGATCTCATGAAATTTCTGTTGTTTTTGTAACGCGAATTTCGCATAATACTTGGGAACTGGGCAAATGGTGTAATATCCCTAAATTAATCATGTATGATTAGTTGTATAAATATGATATTATATTATCTTATTGATAATCTTTATGAATGTGATGTTAAGACTTACACTTCAATATCAACTAAAGTGAGAAAGCGATGGAAATTTACTTAAGGCATGAAAATGTGATTTTCGGAAAAGTAAAAATTTGAAAAATTAAAGTCCCGATAATTGTTCCTATATATGAAAGGATTATAAAAGTGATTTTTAAGAATTTTTAGGAGGTGTGTGAGTTAGGTAAAACGTAGATGCAAAATCGAAAAATCTGTGAAATCGCGATTTTTGTTCTTCGGACAAAAATATAGATTTCGATTCCTTGGTTATTTATTTTTCTAAATATTTTATTTGAATCCAAATGGAGGGTAGTTCTTTATTTACATGTAATATCTTAAATAAATGAATGAATAAATAAATAAATAATACAAATTGGCCGACTTGGTAAGTGGTTTTCGTTTGCCTTCTTATCCTTCACCTTCTACCTTTAACCACCACTTTCTGCCCCTTTCACCATCCTTGGCCGAATAGCAAAGGTAATAAAAAGCTTATTACATGTTGAAGGAAATTTGAGAAAGAAAAGAGGAAATTAGGGTTCTCGATCGTGGTGAGTTAATACTTTATTTTATTTTAATTTTAATTACATACCTTTATAATTAGGGTTTTTGTGAACCTTTCTCATCTCATTCATTTTCGGATTTTACTTGAACATAGGGCAAAACTCGTGTTGTTCATGAGTAAGATTAACCCTAACCATGTTCAATTAGTTCCTGAATCTTTAGCTACATAATTCCATACCTTATAGTGATCCAAAAATTATGAAATTTATTTTGATTGATCCCCTATGAGTCTACTTTCATTGAATTTTGGAATCAAGTTAATATGATTTCGGTAGATAAAGTTATGCTCTTATCTTTAAGGTAGTATCATTCTGTCCGTCAAAATTATTATCCGAATTTGTAAATTATGTATTAAATCTAATATGTCGTGTAATTATTTGATATGGTGTTATAGAAATTGATGTTAGGTTTCATTGACAATTGGAATCACTAGAAAATGATATGTGTAGTGAAAGTTATAAATAATTTACCGGTCCTTACTCAGTCTGTCCGGAGGGAACTTAGGGCAGATTACGCTAGTATTGATTAAATTTATTGTACTCAGTACAAATAGATATAAATTCAAGTAATTTTATGATTGCACCTTAGGATGTCTACTATTTGGAAAAATTAAAAGAATCAAAACAGGGAATGTTTATTATTTTATATAAATCATAAAAGTAAGGTTACTGAGTCTGTCAGGACATAGAAACAACATAAAAGTTAGGCTGAATGTTGATTTTCATGAGAGCAAACCATAATGAAGTAGGAAATGAAACTTTTACAGATTAATGTCTCTAAAAGTAAAAAAAAAATTGAAATGATGTCATTTGATTATGTATACCAGAAGATATGAATTTTTCTTTACTATGCGTGCAATCTGTCATAATATTAGGTCAATCCTTATGTTTAATAGTTACTTGAGTTATAAGAGTAAATATTTAAGGTTCATATACCATTTCAATTAATTATGTTTCATATGTGATAGACTTGTGTTCATATCATAGTAGTAATGCGTTTGTTCTTATTATTGTTATAGGAGTAAAAGAGTAAAGTAGTGAAAAGAGAAAGGAAAATATTTTGTTAGCCCTTACAGGTAAGTTGATTTCTCCTACTTTATGTTTTCATCTCTTTTGAATTCGGTGTGACATCGATTATTATATGTATTGAATATGTTTTGGAATTCTATGAATTGGTTTCGAGATATGCAATTATGAAAAGTTTATGTGATATGATCTGAATGGATTCTATGAGTGTAATCTTGTTCATTTTGAAATGATATTAGATATGATTCATCTTCTGATATTCAGAAGATGTTTGTTATATGATGAATCATGCATCGACATTCATTTGCATTTGCATATATGATGATTGGAGCTAAGTACTACATCGCTGATCACGATGGGAGCCACCTTTAAAGTTCAATCCATCATTCTGTTCCCCAATAATGAGATGAGATAGGCTGGAACTAAGTGTCATACGGAGCTGTGTCACATTGTGAGTAGTCGCGATGAGGGCTACTTCTAGAATCCGTAGGGGCCACCTCTAGAATTCACCTATCGTTATATGATTTGTTCCCCAAAAGAGATGAGGTAGAATGGAGTTAAGTGCTACATCACTGATCACGATAGGAGCCACCTCTAGAGTCCAGCTATCGACCACTGACCAGTTGATGATCCGTGCATACATATGAGAGTGTTGCATTGCATACACCTGTTTGTAAATTGAGAGCAAGGATTTTTTATTGGGATGTTATATATGTATTTAGTAAATGTATGAATATATTGACTTTGATATTATGATTAATGCATGTATGTTTATGTCTCCCCAAATTTATTAGATGGTAACACATAGCTTATGAGTTATCAGCTTACTGAACTATTATTTGCTCATAGTGTTGTTGTACACTTTTTCATATCAGTAGAATTTTTAAGAGCGCGAGAGACAACATTAGTAGGGTGTAGATCCTTTTTGTTGCTAAGGTATTGAGAAGTCATGTGTCCCACCGCGCGTGTTAGATAGAAGACTTGTAACTCTCATGTTTCTCTGTTGGGATATGGAGAGAGTTTGATTTGTGCTATATATGAAAAGTAATTTTGTATCTTGTAAAATATAAATCTTTTATGACTATGTGGTGGTGTAAACCCTAGGATTGTTACATGCTCTGCATAATCAATATAAACTGCGTGATTTTCTTATATGTGTTATCATTTTCTTATATTATGTAGACGAGTTATGTACAATTTTTCTCTAAAAAAATAATAAATTATTTGATCGTCTGTAATCAGTCGCAAGCTCTGATTTAAATCACCGTTTAAATCGGGGTCGTGACAGTTATGGTATTAGAGCAATAGGTCCTACCCTTTTGTTAAGAGTTGCATGATCTTGTTTAGGATGACATGATTATGCTTTAAGTTCGTTTAAGTTTTAGGATATTGTCTTACGTTTGTTTAGGTATAATGAATGATCTTTCATATTATTAATTTGAAGTATACATGTGCTTGATTTAATTAGGGTCACGACAACAAGAGGGAAGAGTTTATCCCAAAATCAAAATGCGGAACAAAATCTTCGGTTGGAGGATGTCTTGCAAGCCTTGCAAGAAATGAGTAATATCCTGAGGATGCAAAATGAACAGAATACACGAAACAATGAACCTAGGGCTGAACAAATTGAAGGTGGTCGTAAATGTATAGTGGAGCAGTTTAAGAAACTTGGTCCTCCTACTTTCAAAAGTATTGATGACCCAGCGGAGGCCGAGAGTTGGATAAACAAATTGGAAAAGATATTTGTTGGCTATTTATGTGAGGATCCAGAAAAAATAATATTTGTCGAGTTTATGCTTGAAGGTAATGCCGGGCACTGGTGGAAGACAACTAAGCCTAGGGTTTTGGCTGACAACTCGAACTTAACGTGGAAGAAATTTGTTGAAGTTTTTCTTGCAAAATACTTTTCAGATTGTGCTCGGGACAAGAAAATGATTGAATTTCTCCAGGTAGAGCAAGGAAATATGACAATGGATCAATATGAGGCAAAGTTTGCTGAACTATCAAGATTTGCTTCACACCTAATAGCTGATGAAATGAAAAATGCAAAGAAGTTCGAGAGAGGACTCAAGCCAGCTATTAAGAGTAACATTGCCGCACTCAAGTTGCGAGTATATGAAGATGTGTATGAAATGGCTCAATTGGTAGAGAAGGATTTACAAACATCCCAAGCAAATCAAGAGGAAAACAAGAAAGAGAGAGGTCCTTTTATTCAACACTTTAGATCAAGAAATTTTGACTTCAAGAAGAGAAGAAACAATGTGCCTTTCCGCAGACTGATGTGATTTGTGGAGTGTGATTAATGGATTGACTTATAGCACATAATTGAAAATGCAACTAAATGATATATGGTCTAAACTCTTCACATCTCTAAACTGCAAGTGCAGAGATCAGAGTAATAGACTTGAATGTCGTATCCACGATGATTTGAGATATAAAGATTCACTAACTAATCTAGATTAATCCTAAATTGAGTTAACTCTTTTTGGTATTTTTAAGTGACTGATATACAAATATAAAATGTTCTCTTAGGAAAGGGGTTCATCTAATATTTTGTTATGGAATGGATTAGAATAACTTAGCAATACAAATCAAACCAGATTCAACATGTAAAGACTGCTCAAACAGTGCATTCAAATTAGAACTAAGTATCATATTTTCATATGAATATTAGTTAGGTTGATTCAACATGGGTTTCCACTGATATTAGATTATCATGAAACCTCAAGCTCAATGCATAAATACAATCAAATCCACAACTAATGCTGATGCTCTTGGTTTATATCTAAACAACAACAAAATCTAAAATCAACATCTCGACTGCCATTCCAATATGAGATTCACATCAACAAAAGCTAAATCGATCCATTCTCAGCATGGATTACTTAGAATCAGGAAACCAACTCAACAGAAATCACAATTGAAATCAAATCCAGAAATTAATTGTTAATGTTCTTGATTCATTTCTGAATAACAAGAGAATATAGAATCAGCCTCTCAGCTGTCATTACAAGATGAGATTCACATTAACTAGAAGTAAATGAATGCATTCAAATCTTGAGATTAGAACTAGAAAACATGCTAATGTTCTTTCTCATTTCTGAGCAAGAAAAGAATCAAACATCAACTTCTCAGTTGCCATTGTAAAATAGGATTCACATCAACATAAAATTGATTCAAAAGCATCGAGAAACTACACTAACATCCGTAGCAAAGTTCTCTTCAATCATTCATCCATAAACAGAAATTAAACCATTATCATATCCTAAGAGAGCTAAGATTTAGCTCATCATTAGTGATGAAATCAATAGAAAACAGATGAGGAACAGAATCAAAAACATCCTAAAACATAAAGAAGAACAAAACTCTCTGCTCCAAAACTCTAACAATCAAGAACTCTCTAGTCTCCAGCCAAATGGCTAGGAGAGAAGCTCTCTCTTTTTTGCTCCCCAACAACCTCCTTTTATAGGAGATTATCATCACAATTTAATCTTGATGAGAACCTTCCATTCTATCTGATTTTGCCATTTGTCCTATGGTCCCTTCTTCTTTTAAAAAAGTCTCCTTTCTCGTTTATTTTGGTTGTCAGCTTGTATTGTGGTCTCCCTCCTTTTCTAGCAACAATACTTGTCTTTTTATCCTTGATTTGGTCCTACAACATCATGAACAACAATCATCAAACTCTCCAAACGAAAACTAGACAAATAAGAACTAAATCATTATATTATCCAGCTCAAATGTGCAAATGTAGGATAATATTATGCTGAGAAGATAAATGCGTGTAGATTAGGCATAATTATCAGAATATGAACATTTCAGGGCTTATATGCACATGAATTAGGATGGAAAACGAGTAGAAATTTAGTGTGAACAACTAGTGATCAAACTCCCCCAAGCTTAGTCTTTTGTTTGTCCTTAAGCAAAATATTCAGATATTAAGAATAAGGATTGAATCAAATAGTTCACAAATGAATTCATATTCAGCTATTTAAAATCAAATGAGTTTCCCACTTTGCTAACACTTTTTGCCATTCTTTCCAATTCCCCAATTCTAGCTGAGGAATCATAGAGGCTTAAGCAAATTTAAGCCATGAAAGAAGTATTAACAATAACTGATTTGAATTTCAGGGATTTTTAACTTTACTAAAAAGGTTGAACTACCAATATCTTGATGAACATATTTAAAAAAAATGGCAAGCGAAGTGATACATGCTTAAATAGGTTTGAAACCTGACTGTTATTCATGATGATGCAAATAAATAGTTTGAAACCTGATTTTTATTCATGCTAGTCAATAGGATAAAAATTCTGGCTTTATTCAGAAGAGCTTCCTTTTTTAATTTGGCTCTCTTTATTCATGCATGCATGCAATGCAAAATGTAACTTTTTATTTTCTCTTTTTCTTCATTTTTTTTTCTTTCTTTTCTGTTCATGAAGTGAGCAGTAGTTCAAACTAAAGTAAAGTTTAGATTCCTTAGTACAAATAGTCAAGTTTTTCTATTTAACATAGCAACAAGAGCCTTGATTCCATTCTAGACATCTTCTAATTTCTTATCAATTCATGAGTGTTAGTTAGTGTTACCCACAAAAAGAAAGGTTTCAGCTGAATTGACTTCAAATGCATCTGAATATAAGCTTATTGAAGCAAAAAGATTAATAGCCAAATTAACTACTTGGTGTTGGAGTGTACTAGCTGTTATACTAAAGGATTTCTACTTAACAATGATGAGCACAAATGATAACATAACTTGAGTTGAACTACAATGATAATAGTGATAACAATGATAACCTTGCTATAGATATGAACTTTAAAATGAAATTAAAACATGCTAATAGAGTTAAAAAATGTACCAAGTTCCTCCTCGAAGCTTATCATCAGCACTGTCCTCGGTGATGAATCATCCAAGCAAGGGAGAGGATTGGGTGGGTGTTCAACTTGTGAAATGAGAGATAGGCATATCTTGCTCCACTTCTTCTTTGGGTCTATCATTTTAGAATGTGATATCAACAATGGTTATTAGAATGAGGTCTGGATCAACTCTTCCAAGTATTAAATCAAATCTACAATTAATTGGAGAATGATCAATCTAACAATCAATAAGATTTAGAAAAGGTTAAGAAATTCACTGAAATTTGGCAAAGTTAGATTTGGACAAACTGATATGAACAAGAAATCATAGTTATCATTATGATGATCATAACATGAGCTGAGTAATGATAATTAAGATAATCAGTTATCAAATGCATTTCAGTGAATAATCAAAGTTATGAGTCAAGAGTACTCCCTTTTCAGTGGTAGAAGATGTTCCTCTCTAATTTATTTCTGCAAAAACAAAAGGTTATTAGATGTAAAAGGCTTGGGTTGTCTCCCAAGAAGCGCCCTACTTTAATGTCTTAAGCTAGACATTGTTACAACTCTTGATGTCAAGGAAGTTTAAATAGTATGATGTGGTCAAGTAGAGATATCAATTTGTGGACAGCTTTACTAATCAAGTATGGATTTATTTGTTTGTCAATGATTGACCTTTGTTTTTTAGTTGGATGTATCCCTTCTCCATTGTATCAGAAATATACTAACTTCTCATTCCAAAACTTCTCATCTATGACATCTGAATCTCCTAGATCACCATCTTTTTTAAGCAACCATTTTCTTAATGGCCTCTTAAATCGCAGCATTGTTGGAAGATCTTTGAGCTTTTGGTCCTAACTTTCAGTAAGCAAATATTAATCTTCCTTAATTGACAGTTCTATTCCTTCTACAAATTTGAATTCTGCTATAGCTTCCTCTATTTGTAAAGCAATTTCTTCTAACTTTGTATCCTCTTTGGCCACTTCAGTCTCATCATGTGGCTTTGTTATCATAACTTGTTGCCTTATGAGTTGGTCTGCAATGTGATTTATTACTGGTATCATTGGAGTACCCTTTTCAGTAACTTTTGCAACTTCAACTTATTTCTTGACTTGTGCTTTAAGTGTGACAGATTCTTTTTCAACTTTAGCTTTCATGATCACTTCTTTCTCTTCATTCATCTCTTTCTCAATTCCCATCTTCATTTCCTGATTTTCTTCTTTCGGATGGGCATATTGGGTTTGTGGAGTTTCTGAACTAGACTGTAGAAAAAATTTAGCTTCCAAGGCTTAATATTCAGCTCGAAGAACACCTGCTGCCATACGTAGTTTTTCCAAGGTTGTAGTTTGCTTTTCCTGCTGCCTCATAAAGTTCTCCAACATAATCTCCAGTCTTGACTCTTTCATGGATTGATTAAGTGTTTGCTGATTTTCTAAAATATCTATGGTTGCAACCTGAAAATTTGACACTTGACCTTCATTGTGATGGTAATACAAATGATTTTGTGAGTCATAAACATAAGGATTGCTACTTGAGAAGTCTTGCTCAGGAATCTAGTAATTTGAACTTTCATAATCATGTGAAGCATAGATGTAAGCATTAGGAGACTGTTGGAATTGTGATGATTCTTGATTGTAATGAACTTGTGATGGTTCTCCAACATCAAAACCATATTTCTGAAGAGTTTTAAATACAATATCTTCAACTATAGAATCCAATTCATCCTGGTTGATTGGCATTTCACTAGATTGATCATAGTCTTGGGGCCAAGTTTGCCAACTCATATCCATCTATTTCTCTTCCTATCTCAGAAATCAAATTCAGAATTTTTTGCACTACTTGTCATATAATGAGACTAAGTGCAAAGATATCAAAGTAGGAGTAAACATGAAATGGAATAGAGATTAAGATAAAATTGATAAGATTGAGCAGAAAAAGAAAATTACAAAGATGACTAATCTAATAAGAAAAATGATAAACAGAAATAGGACCGAATGGAATGTGATATAAATAGTGATGGTATATGAAAAAGTAAAGGCAAATATAGACAAAAGCTAAACTAAATAAAAGAAAATAATTGCTAAAAAGTAGACTAATCTAAACTATAAGAAGTGAATCTAATCAGCCTCAAATCCCCGGCAACGGCGCCAAAAACTTGATGTGATTTGTGGAGTGTGATTAATGGATTGATTTATAGCACATAATTGAAAATGCAACTAAATGATATATGGTCTAAACTCCTCACATCTCTAAACTGCAAGTGCAGAGATCAGAGTAATAGACCTGAATGTCGTATCCACGATGATTTGAGATATAAAGATTCACTAACTAATCTAGATTAATCCTAAATTGAGTTAACTCTTTTTGGTATTTTTAAGTGACTGATATACAAATATAAAATGTTCTCTTAGGAAAGGGGTTCATCTAATATTTTGTTATGGAATGGATTAGAATAACTTAGCAATACAAATCAAACCAGATTCAACATGTAAAGACTGCTCAAACAGTGCATTCAAATTAGAACTAAGTATCATACTTTCATATGAATATTAGTTAGGTTGATTCAACATGGGTTTCCACTGATATTAGATTATCATGAAACCTCAAGCTCAATGCATAAATACAATCAAATCCACAACTAATGCTGATGCTCTTGGTTTATATCTAAACAACAACAAAATCTAAAATCAACATCTCGACTGCCATTCCAATATGAGATTCACATCAACAAAAGCTAAATCGATCCATTCTCAGCATGGATTACTTAGAATCAGGAAACCAACTCAACAGAAATCACAATTGAAATCAAATCCAGAAATTAATTGTTAATGTTCTTGATTCATTTCTGAATAACAAGAGAATATAGAATCAGCCTCTCAGCTGTCATTACAAGATGAGATTCACATTAACTAGAAGTAAATGAATGCATTCAAATCTTGAGATTAGAACTAGAAAACATGCTAATGTTCTTTCTCATTTCTGAGCAAGAAAAGAATCAAACATCAACTTCTCAGTTGCCATTGTAAAATAGGATTCACATCAACATAAAATTGATTCAAAAGCATCGAGAAACTACACTAACATCCGTAGCAAAGTTCTCTTCAATCATTCATCCATAAACAGAAATTAAACTATTATCATATCCTAAGAGAGCTAAGATTTAGCTCATCATTAGTGATGAAATCAATAGAAAATAGATGAGGAACAGAATCAAAAACATCCTAAAACATAAAGAAGAACAAAACTCTCTGCTCCAAAACTCTAACAATCAAGAACTCTCTAGTCTCCAGCCAAATGGCTAGGAGAGAAGCTCTCTCTTTTTTGCTCCCCAACAACCTCCTTTTATAGGAGATTATCATCACAATTTAATCTTGATGAGAACCTTCCATTCTATCTGATTTTGCCATTTGTCCTATGGTCCCTTCTTCTTTTAAAAAAGACTCCTTTCTCATTTATTTTGGTTGTCAGCTTGCATTGTGGTCTCCCTCCTTTTCTAGCAACAATACTTGTTTTTTTATCCTTGATTTGGTCCTACAACATCATGAACAACAATCATCAAACTCTCCAAACGAAAACTAGACAAATAAGAACTAAATCAATATATTATCCAGCTCAAATGTGCAAATGTAGGATAATATTATGCTGAGAAGATAAATGCGTGTAGATTAGGATAATTATCAGAATATGAACATTTCAGGGCTTATATGCACATGAATTAGGATGGAAAACGAGTAGAAATTTAGTGTGAACAACTAGTGATCACAGACCTCAACAACCACAACCACAACGTTCCCAAGAATGCAAATTGTGTGGGAATTCCCATATCGGATGACAGGAGGTTGTTTTATGTGTGGAAAAATGGGCCACTATATCAAAGATTGTCCACTAATACAGCAACAACAACAACAACAAAAGTACCCACTACAACAATAGTCACAACCACCAAATAGAGCAATAGGAAAAGGGAAACAACCAATGTCACAAGGAGATGTGGATGCTTCAAATGCTATGATCACAAGTAATCTTTCTATCTGTGACACCATGGCACATACTTTGATAGATTCTGGATCTACACATTCCTTTGTGAGTCCAAAGTTTGCATGCCATCTGAAGACAAAAAGGGAACCATTGGGATACTGTTTGACAATCAGAACTCCCGATGGTAATACTCTATCTTTAGATTTAGTATACAAATCATGTGATGTTAGAGTTCAAGATAAGTTTTTGATTGCTAATCTAATTGTTTTGCATATGCATGACTTTGATGTGATTTTGGGTATGAACTGGTTGTCCTCCTATCATGCTTGCCTTGATTGTCGAAGGAAAATAGTTACATTTTCGCCCCCTAATGAACAACCATTTAACTTTGTTGGAGAGAGGGAATCTAGTGGATGTTCTCTAATATCCTATATACGTGCCAATAAGTTACTCAAGAAGGATTGTGAGGAATTTTTAGCCTTCTTGGTCGAGAACAAAAAAGAAGGAACAAGTTTGAAAGATGTGCCTATTGTTAAGGAGTTTTCAGATGTGTTTCCAGAGGAGTTGCCAGAGTTGCCTCTTGATAAAGAGATAGAGTTCTCTGTCGATCTTCTCCCTGGAACGACTCCCATTTCTAAAGCTCCCTATCGTATGGCCCCTGCAGAACTAAAAGAATTGAAAGGACAACTTCAAGAACTTTTAGATAAGGGATTTATTTGTCCAAGTGTATGGGGAGCTCCGGTGTTATTTGTTAAGAAGAAAGATGGGTCTCTCAGATTGTGCATTGATTATAGATAGTTGAATCAGGTGACGGTGAAAAATAAATATCCTCTACCAAGAATAGATGATTTGTTTGATCAACTACAAGGTGCCTCGGTATTCTCCAAGATCGATCTCAGATCTAGATATCATCAACTTAAAATTAAGGAAGCTGATATTTCAAAAACTGCTTTCAGAACACGATATGGTCATTATGAGTTCTTGGTCATGCCATTTGGGTTGACTAATGCACCGGCTGCTTTTATGGATATGATGAATCGAGTATTCAAGTCATTTTTGGAGCAGTTTGTGATCATTTTCATTGATGATATTTTGATATATTCTAAGAGCCAAGAAGAACATGAAGAACACTTGAAGACCATTCTACAAACGCTCAGAAAATAGAAGTTATATGTCAAGTTTAGCAAATGTGAGTTTTGGTTTGATAGGGTGGTGTTCTTAGGCCATGTTGTATCCAAAGAAGGCATATCTGTTGACCCATAAAAAATTGAAGATGTAATTAATTGGGAGAGGCCAACTACTATTACTGAAGTCAGAAGTTTCTTGGGGTTAGCGGGATATTATAGAAGATTTGTTGAATGATTTTCTTCTATTGCCACTCCTCTCACAAAGTTGACACGTAAGAGTATTAAATTTCTATGGTCCAATGAATGTGAGAGAAGTTTTCAGGAACTCAAGAAGAGACTTATAAGCGCTCCTGTCTTAGCAATTCCATCTGGCGCCGATAGGTTTGTTATATATAGTGATGCCTCTCAGAAGGGCTTGGGTTTTGTTTTAATGCAAAATGCTCGAGTGGTTGCCTATGCATCTAGATAGCTAAAAGATTATGAGCGAAATTTTCCTACACATGATTTGGAGCTTGCTGCCATAATTTTTGCATTACAAATCTGGAGGCATTATTTGTGTGGAGCAACGTTTGAAATATTTATTTACTACAAAAGTTTGAAATACTTGTTTTCACAGAAGGAATTAAATATGAGACAGAAGATGGATGAATTTGTTAAAAGACTACGACTGCTCTATTCAATATCATCCGGGCAAGGCGAATACAGTAGCAGATGCATTGAGTAGAAAGTCAGCCTTTTTAGCTAATATGATGGTTAGCGAGTGAAAACTTTTGGAACAATTAAGGGATTCAAGTTTCAAATTTATAGAGAAGACTCCTAATGAAATTTTAGCTATGATGAAGGTGAAATCCACATTGATACAAAGGATCAAAGAAGCTCAGCAAAAGGATCCTAAGTTGTTAGCATTGCAAACTACAAGAAATGAAGAACAAAATCCAGACTTTCAGATACATGAAGATGGGATAATAAGGTGTGGGAACAAGATTTGCATTCCTAAGGATATTGAGTTGCGAAGAGTGATTTTAGAAGACGCACATCGAACACCTTATTCAGGAAATACTAAAATGTACTAGAACCTGAAAAAGTATTATTCGTGGAGTGACATGAAGAAGGATATTGCTGAATTTGTATCGAAATGTTTGACATGTCAACAAATTAAAGCAGAGCATAAGAAACCTAGAGGTACATTACAACCACTTCCTATTCTTTAATGGAAATGGGATGACGTAAACATGAATTTTATTCAAGGACTAGTAAAGGGCATAACACAATATGGGTGATAGTGGATCGATTAACAAAATCGGCTCACTTTATACCTATTCGGATGGACTATTCCTTGAACAGGTTGGCACAAATTTATATTCAGGAGATTGTTCGACTACATGGAGTTCCAACTAGTATTACCTCTGATCGAGATCCTCGTTTCACATCACATTTTTAGACGGCATTACAAGTAACTTTGGGCACAAAGCTACAGTTTAGTTCTGTTTTTCATTCTCAGACGGATGGACAATCGAAAAGGACTATTCATACCCTGGAATATATGCTTCGTGTATGTGTTTTGGACTTTGGAGGAAATTGGGATGATCATATAACTCTTGCAGAATTCGCTTATAACAATAGTTATCATAGTAGTATCAAAATGGCGCCATATGAGGCATTATATGGAAGAAATTGCAGGTCTCCTATTTGCTGAGAAGAAATTGGTGAAAAACAACTAATAGGTTCAGTATTAGTTCAAACCACTTCCGAGAAGATCAAAGTTGTTCAAGAAAAGCTTAAAGTGGCATAGAATAGACAGAAAAGTTATGCTGATAATCGTCGAAGACCTCTTGGGTTTTCAGCAAGGAGAACATGTTTTCTTAAAGGTATCGCCATCAAAAGGTGTCACAAGGTTCAGAAAGAATGGAAAGCTAAGTCCGTGATACATAGGACCATTTGAAATACTCGAGCGAGTTGGATTGGTTGCTTATCGTTTGGCCCTACTTCCTCATATGAAAAACGTGCATGATGTATTTCATGTATCTATGTTACGGAAGTATGAGCCAGATCCATCACATGTAATCGAATATGAGCCCATTGATTAGAAGGAAGACACGTTCTACATCAAACAACCGATACGTATTTTGGATCGAAAGGAACAAGTGCTTCGGTATGGACTACAACTAGGGATTAACCAGAGCATGCTTCAAGCTTAAAATTAAGATTCTACGATGAATCTGCCATAGTTCCATTAGAACCTCACGTTCCTCTTCTTCTTCCTCTTCCTCTTCTTCTTTCTCAGATCAGCATCCTCTATTCTTGTGCTTGGTCATCGACGTCTTTATCTCTTGGTTTATCTCACTACAAGAAAATTGTCAATTTGTGACGAAAATATTTTGATGGACACGAATCCTTCGCATTTTTTGACGGTATTTGTGACAGATAGAAAAAACCTTCTAAAATATCTAGGGCCAAAATATCCTTCGCTATTATAGATGAAAAATATCTATCGATACGTTACCGATGAGAATATTCTTCGTAATTACCGAAGGATTTAAATCCGTCGATAATTCCGAAGGCTAAAATCGTTGGTAATTATATTTATAATAATATATATGTAATATAATATAAGTATATGTTTAATATTTTATCATTAAAATTATTGACGGGTTTAGCCTTCAAAATTATCGAGGAATATTGATCCGTCGGTAATTTTGAAGGTCACGATCGTTGATAATTATTTTTTATAATAATATACATGTAATATATATTTTTAGAGAGTCATATTGTTATTTATATTAGAAATAATCATTATGTTAAAATTTTAGTGCATATTAAAATTTATCAATTTCATATTCTAAATTTATTTATAATCTAAATTCTATATCTATAAATATATTAAAAGGAAAATTATTAAAAAGATAAAAAATAAAGATGTTTTATGAGAAATTAAAAAATAATGATAACTTATTTAATCAAAATATTTATTAATGCATTAAGAAAAGAACATATAAACACGTTGAAAGATAGATATGTATTATAAAATTGATAATAAATAATATTATTTTAATTACCGATGGGTAACTCCCTTCGGAATTATTGATGGATTGTAAATCCTTCGATAATTCCGAAGGAATTATCCTTCGATAATTAAAATAATAATTTATTATAAATATTTATAATATAATACGTATTTACCTTCCATTTATTTACATTATTTATAATATAATATAATATTATTAATGTTTTTAGACATGTATATTAATACATATAATAATATATATGTGATATAATATAAGTATATGTTTAATATTTTATCATTAAATTTATTGACGGGTTTAGCCTTCGGAATTACCGAGGGATATTGATCCATCAGTAATTTCGAAGGCCACAATCATTGATAATTATTTTTTATAATAATATATATATGTGTGTAATATATATTTTTGGAGAGTCATATTGTGATTCATATTCCGAAGGCTAAAATCATTGGTAATTATATTTATAATAATATATATGTAATATAATATAAGTATATGTTTAATATTTTATCATTAAAATTATTGACGGGTTTAGCCTTCAAAATTACCGAGGAATATTGATCCGTCGGTAATTTTGAAGGCCATGATCGTTGATAATTATTTTTTATAATAATATACATGTAATATATATTTTTAGAGAGTCATATTGTGATTTATATTAGAAATAATCATTATGTTAAAATTTTAGTGCATATTAAAATTTATCAATTTCATATTCTAAATTTGTTTATAATCTATATTCTATATCTATAAATATATTAAAAGGAAAATTATTAAAAAGATAAAAAAATAAAGATGTTTTATGAGAAATTAAAAAATAATGATAACTTATTTAATCAAAATATTTATTAATGCATTAAGAAAAGAACATATAAACACGTTGAAAGATAGATATGTATTATAAAATTGATAATAAATAATATTATTTTAATTACCGATGGGTAACTCCCATCGATAATTCCGCCTTCGATAATTTCGAAGGAATTATCCTTCGATAATTAAAATAATAATTTATTATAAATATTTATAATATAATACGTATTTACCTTCCATTTATTTACATTATTTATAATATAATATAATATTATTAATGTTTTTAGACATGTATCTTAATACATATAATAATATATATGTGATATAATATAAGTATATGTTTAATATTTTATCATTAAAATTATTGACGAGTTTAGCCTTCGGAATTACCGAGGGATATTGATCCATCAGTAATTTCAAAGGCCACAATCATTGATAATTATTTTTTATAATATATATATGTGTGTAATATATATTTTTGGAGAGTCATATTGTGATTTATATTAGAAATAATCATTATGCTATTGTATAATTATTAATAAATAATTATTTATATTATTAATGTTAATAATAATATAACATTCTCCACTAGTGTGTGATATTGTTCGCTTTGGGCCTTGGCCCGCATGGTTTTATCAAAATGCATCACATATAGAGAATGACATGTTCCCATATATACCCAGCATCTCTTCCGTGATTTATGCATGCGGGACTAATCCAAGGCATGCCTCATGCATCCTTCCCCCCATAAGGGACTCAACGCCATCGTTGAGTGATCACACCCCACCATGCACAGAGGCTCACGTGGAGTAGCTCTGATACCACCTGTAACAACCCGGACCCTCGAGCCAGCGGAAGCATTTTTTTTCTATTTTAGTCGAGCGTCCGACCGCTACTACTAACATCTTGTCATAAATAGAATTCATGTAGAATAAAGCCTTTCTTTGTATTATTCACATTAAGAAACTCTAATATTAATATATCAAATACGGACATCTTTAGATGTTATTACAAGGTAATGTACTCGAAGAAAAATCCTCCAACACTCAGTTTCATGTGCCATCACTTGTCATGAACATCGACCACCCGTGCTTTTGACTTGCAGGATCCAAGTACAGGGAAATATATGCATATATATTGTACATAAATGTACATATATATGCATAATATCCATGAGCAAAGGCTCGTATGTAGGGCCAAAATAGTATTTCTTAAAAGACTCTAAGTTATAACTTATTCAAAACATAAAGCATTTAAATGATCATGAAGAATAATATCATTTGAAGAATTCTAAAGTTTGATACATATTTATCATTACTGTAAAAACATGAGTTATCCAGACCTATCTTATCAAAACACATGTGCATGTACTTAAGCCATTTTCATATAAGCATGAGCTGTCATTACATGTTATAATAAAATCATATCATCTCATATTAAAATCCTTGTTCACATATATTATAATTATCATACAAATGTTGGTATCACATCAAAACATGTAATATAACTATACAATATCACAATCAATAATGTTTCAGATGCCATGATCTTTAAAGTGGGATGTATGCAAGAAGAATGATAAATGCACATGTCATATCGCCACTTGGTGTATCCTTTTCAGAATATCTGTCGACCTTGCCAAGGAGGTTGTTGGATTCTAGAGTTGGCCCCTGTGAATGATTCCACAATTTGGTTTACATGGCACTTAGCTCCAAACAGTTTAAAAACTCATTCGGAATATATGTCGTCCCTATAAGGTCTTTCAACCATATAGGGATAAGCTGTCGGTCTTACAAGATTTTTCAACCATGTAAGGGTAAACTATCGGCCTTAGATTTTTCAACCATGCAAGGGTAAACTGTCGGCATTGTAAGTCTTTCATTATCGACCTTGCAAGTCTTTCAACTTTATAAGGATAAACTGTCACCTGGTAGGGATAATACACATGCATGATAATAAGATGTAATGCATGTGCATAATTCAAGCATATCATATCATGTCGTATCATATCATGTCATCTTGTGTCCTTTTCTATCACATTGTGTCATGTCATGCCTTATCATATTGTATCACATAGTATCGTGTCATGTGTCATTGTCTTAATAATAATAATCATATAATGATATAATTATGGATAATATTTACATTTTAGGAACACATTTAAGAACTTACTCATGTCTATACCATATCAATTCATTTTTCACACATTGCTTACACTCATATAAAAATTCTTAATCATCATATGAAACAAAATATAATATAACCTTTGCACAAGACTTCACTTTTAACATTTCTTATGAATTCACGATGATGCATAAAATCTCATGTTGCGTGTATCATGGTTAAAACTTACAAACAAAGAATACAATAAAAGCAAATGGATCCACCCTACGTACCTTTTCTTTAACTTGCTCCCTTTAAATTCTTACACGGCCAATGGGTCATCCTCCTTTTTTACTTATCTTAGTATTCCTTTCGATAACAATAATATATGTTCATAATACTATTAAGAAATGGAATCAACATAAACATCTATGATATGGTACTAGATGGATCATATATACTCTTTAAATTGAATGATATTAAAACTTTTACAATGTGGAATTCCTATAACTTAACCCTATTTAGTACGAACATCTTTTCTTTTTGGCAGATTTGATACCTTATGACGTAAAATTCATATCTCTTAATATAAATAATAAAATTGACTCATTACAATTTTATCTAACTCTATATTACATAATCCTCAATCTGTAAAAGTTTTAGATTTTATTTCATTATAGTTGGTTCTCAAGAAAATCAACGTTCAACCTCACTTTCATGTTGTTTCTGTGTTCTAACAGGCTGAGTGACCTTAGGTTTATGATTTATATAAACTAAAAAATATCACTTGTTCTAATAACACTTAGGATTATGACCTTGGGTTTATGATTTACCCTTGTATAGTTGAAACACTTATAAGGCCGATAGTTTACCCTTGCATGGTTGAAAAATCTTGTAAGGCTGATAGTTTACTCTCACATGGTTTAAAAATCTTGTAAGGTCGACAGCTTACCCCTATATGGTTGAAAGACCTTACAGGGATGACAGATATCGCGAATGGAATTTTAGGTTGTTTGGAGCTAAGTACCATGTGAACCAAATTGTGGAATCATTCACAAGGGCCACTTCTAGAATCCATCAACCCTCACAGCAAGGTCAACAGTTATCCCGAAAGGGATGCCTCTGACCAGGTGACGATATGACATGTGCATGCATCATTCTTCTTACATACATCTCACTTTAAAGATCATGGCATTTGAAGCATTATTGATTATGATATTGTATAGCTATATGACATGTTTTGATGTGATACGAACGTTTGTATGATAATTATTATATATATGATCAAGGATTTTGATATGAGATGATATAATTTTATTATGACATGTAGTGATAGCTCGTGCTTGTATGAAAATGGCTTATGTACATGAACATGTGTTTCGATAAGATAAGCGAGGATAACTCATGTTTTTACAGTAATGATTATGTATCAAACTTTAGAATTCTTCAAATGATATTATTCTTCTTGATCATTTAAATGCTTCATGTTTTTAATAAGTTATAACTTAGTCTCTTAAATACTATTTTGGCCCTACATACGAGCCTTTACTCATGGACATTATGCATATATATGTACATTTATGTACAATATATATGCATATATTTCCCTATACTTGAATTCTGCAGGTCAAAAGCACGGGTGGTCGATGCTCATGTCAAGTGATGGCCATGGAACTGAGTGTTGGAGGATTTTTCTTCGAGTACATTACCTTGTAATAACATTTAAAGATATTAGTATTTGATATATGAATATTAGATTTTCTTTATGTGAATAATACAAAGCAAAGTTTTATTTTACATGAATTCTATTTGTGACAAGATGTTAGTAGTAACGATCGGACGCTCAAGTAAAATAAAAAAAATGCTTCCATTGGCTTGACGGTTCGGGTCATTACAAATAAGATCTCATCGCACTATGTCCCGAGTCTAAAGAGAGATAAAAGAACGTGAGAGGGTGGGAAAAGTAGCATATGGCGCATCAAGAAACAGAAGGGAAGAGGTTTATTGTCCACACTTATAAGAGACAAGAAGCCCAGTTTCAATACAAGTCTAATTATTCCACGGTTGGTTTTAACTCTGGATTTTGTTTTATGTCTTGTCCTTTTCTCTCTCTCTCTCTTTTTTTTTCTATTTCAAACTTTATCCTTTTTTTGTGCTAGTCTCGGGCATTACACAAAAGCTATTGAGATATATTATTAATAATATAACCATTTTACAATGATTGGAAAAACATTCTTTCTGATAACACAAAGATACAAGATGATCTAATATCTGAATGAAAATGTAATAATAAATAAATTTTGGTTTAATAGAGGATTGAACGAAATTCAAAGTTATTAGTGATATGGGAGAATTTTTTCACGAGCTAATTTTTAAAACTTTACACCTTCTTCCATCCATAGTTGTATATATATTGTGGTATAATAATTTTTTCTATGAAAGTTTTTTTCTATAGGAATGAAAGTTTTTTCTATAGGAAATAAATATGAAATAAATCATATATTTTTGTCTTATTGCTATTTATACTCATATATTATTTATACTAATAATTTTTAATTGTATATATTATTTTTTATTGTTATTATCTCGTTATGATATAAAGGTAGAAGATTTACATATATCAATCATTTTAGAATATTAAACAACTAAGATTTATAATCATGTTGTTATTATTAGATAGTTTGTTATAAAATAATAATATGTGAAATAATTCATATATTTTTTTGTTAATAATATATTATTTTTATTAATAATATTTAGTTGCATATAGTTATTTTGTATTGTTATGATGTTGGTGTTCTATAAAGGAGATAGAAGATTCACGTATATCAATTATTTTAGAATATCAAACAACTAATATTTGTAGTCATTTTGTTATTATTGAATAATTTATTATAAACTACAATAGGATATGTAATATGCTAATAATAAAATAATCAGCCAATTTTAATCACTGTCTTAGCATTATTAATAGTATTTAAATTTTATTATTATATGTATATCTATATGTCATAGTTCGTTATAAACAAATGCAGGATATGTAATCAACTGATTACAAAAAAACCAACCAAACTTAATCATTTTGGTATTGTTATTAATAGTTTGTTAATTTATTATTATATGTCATTATATGTAATTTTTACTAATGAATTTTAGTTATATATAGTTAGTTTTTGTTTATAAATTGTTATTCGATCAAGGAGATAGAAGAGTTATATATCAACAAAAAAATTAACAAGTAGGATTTGTAATCATTATATTTTTATTGGATACCTTGTTATAAACCGATATAGAATAGGTAATCAAGTAATAAAAAAATAAAACCAAACTTAATCATTCTGTTATTATTATTACTAGATTGTTATTTGATGAAGATATTCTAATTAACTAATGACAAATTATTCAACTACTATAAATGGAAGATTTTTCCTATAACTAATAATATGATAATAATAAATGATATATTTTGTTCTAATAACATTTATAATCATGTATCATTGATGCTAATAATGTTTAATTATATATAGTTATTTTTTGTTGTTATCTAATTATTATTCTATCGAGAAGATATAAGACATAATATATCAATTAATTTAGGATATTAAATAACTAGGTTTTGTAATCACTTTAGTATTATTGGATGGTTTGCTATAAACTGATATAGGATATGTAATCAATTAATAACAAAATATTCAACAAAACTTACTATTACTAATAGTTTGTTAATGATTAAGATATTCTAATAAAGTAATAATAAATTATTCACCTACTATAAATAAAACATTTCCATGCCATTATCTACCTTAGCTTAACAAAGAGAAGACAAGGCATCATTATATGTTGGTATTTTTTTCACTTAATTTATATATCTTTGTTCTTTTGTTAATGGAAAAATAGTTACCAATAATTTTTCCAAATCATATTTTTGACATTGTTCTCACAAGTAATTATTATGTTCACTTATTACTTTTTACAATTTTAACCATAATTTTATATACTTGAATCTTAATTGAGTATTCATAATTTTAACCATAATTTTTCATAATTTTTACAATCTTAATTTTAACCATAATTTTACTTTTTACAATTTTAACCATAATTTTAACTTTCTAATGAATATTTTTTATTATAATTTTTTCTATTTTTATCTTTTTTTATTGATGGTAATTGTCAATAAATAAATACAAGGTATAAATTATGTCTATTTCATTAAATAAAATATCATATATTTAAATTTATGGTAGAATCAACTTTTGTGGCATAATATTGAATGCATATAGTGTTAGTAAACTGATAGAGTATTTTTGTATATAACTATATATGAAAAAAATTTAATGTTAAATTGAGAAAAGAAATTTGGCTAGTGCCACATTGATTTCATTATGTGCTATGATATTTTTTTATTGATAGCAGATAAGTTGTATATTATTTAAAATTATTTGATAACATATATTGCTTTGATATGTTTTTCAAAAAATTTTCAATAATATATATATATGACATAAATACAACTAAAATACAATATCTCAAAATTTGTATGGTTAGATCACGGAACATCATCTTGATAATGCTAACAATATGTATTCCATCAAAATGATATTACAAGATGAAAAGGTATCAACAAAAATATATTATTATATTAAAATAGATAATTACATATTAAAAATATATAGATTTTCACACTATTTTTTTCATTTTACATAGAGGTCGCATTCGTGCTACTATTGGAAAATCAATAATTCATTTATTCAAATCAAAAATCAAGGAACTAGGATTGTATGTGATGAAGAATTTTGTGAGGGGCCAAACATTTTGTATTTGATGTGGTGGATATTTTTGAAAAAATAGAAAACATAATATAATTAATTAAAAATTATAAAAGATTTTAGGTAATAAAATCTCCACAAGGTAGAAGTTGACATATGACACAGCTTCATTAAGCCACATATTAAGTTTAAATTGTTTAAATATTTTTCGTTTAAATATGATATATAACATATTACTTTAATTTATCTATGTTATATATAGCATGTCAATTTTGATGAAATCACATATTCTAATCAAATAAAATAGACTTATCTAATTATTTTATACAAATATCTATATCTATATTATGAAAGGTAAAAGATGCTGAATGTGACATTTTTACATTCTCCATAGAATAAATAAAAAAACATTGTTAAAAATTAAAATAAATGGTATTTACTTAATTATAATAATGATATTATTAAAAAATAAAGTAGATATCACTTAGTATTTATATTTATATTATATGAAAAGATTATAATCTAAAAGGAGAAGTCACATATTCCTATATGGCCATATGTAAATTAGCATTAATAAAATAAAAATATTTAAGTAAAAATGTTTAAAAATATAAAGATAATGGGCCAAGATAGAGTAAATGATAATTAGAAAATGAAACAAAATGCAATAAGTTTTTAAAAAATAATTTCAAATAAATTTAGTTTATTATGATATGTTTACTTATATAAGTTTCTAAGGAGAAAGATTATTAGATAGTCTATAAAATTTATATTTTTTAATTATATTTTTTTTAAAAAAACATAGAAGGGGGAGAACCCTCTCCACCCATCCGCGCCCGTCGGAAGAATTTTTTTATGTTTTTTTAACTCATCTCATATCATATTTAAGTAGAACAAATAGGGGAGTCCGCTTTAGTAATGTACTTTTTTTATTACTTCTTTCTTCTTGCTTCGTCCGCGTAAGAGTTCCTTGTCACAGAGTCTGCATTGAAGAGAAGCCCTACTAGCAGTGGAGGAGCTTGCTCAAGAAACAAAAGCCCAAGCTCATGGCATTGTCGATCTTGTAGCGGTTGTAGTCTTTCAATCGCCCTTTCATAAGAAAAGAAAGTCACTATAGTCACTATCATCAATAAAATCCAAGAGGTCTTCTTAGGATTGAGGAGGATACATCTTCGGTTCGAACCAATTTTCATGAAAATGAGGTAGGGGTGGTTCGGCGTGCTTGACGAATGAGTGTGTGCGCCCACCTGGGCAAGGAAATAATTGGATATTATTTTCAGTAATACATAAATTAAAATCGGACAAAATCAATTTTTAAAAATATACGGATTGAAGAAATTGATTTGGTAAAAAATAACCTGCCAGGAATAATATTAAATATAGGTCAAGAAAAAAAACTAGTTGATCCTTATAGAAAAAGTTTTCGAGAGACTTATAAAAATGTTATTTTGTGTTTATTATGCCTATGATGAATATCAATGCATTTATATGCATTACATAATTGTATGGTGTGGGTAGGGAAAAAATATGGTTGTAATGGGTCAAAAAAATCTGTGATTAGTGCTTCCATCGCGTCACACTTGCGTTGTAGACGTAGTCGACATTATATTAAATATATCGTCTTTAGCATCTCATTGGTGACACTACAGACATGATGTTGGCCTCACAGTAGCATCGAACTCGCGCCAACTAACGCATAACGTTAGCGTCTCTTGAGCGCCGGAATAGCGTCTCGGTTGTTGCGCCACTTTAGCGTCCCCGCAGCGTCATTTGATGACAGCTCCCAACTAGACATCAAGCGTCATCGTAGCGTCGACTGTTGGCGCTAGTAGCGTCTCCGACTTCTTTGACTTTTGCGACCCCATTAGCCACCGATTTCTGACATCGCATTTTGTCGGCGCTATTTGGACGCTCAAGGGATGCTATATGTTCCATAGACTCAATAGCGCCGCATTAGCATCTTGGTTGTTGGTCGCTATTATTCGATTTTCTTGTAGTGCGAAAGGATAGAAAGAATTTTTTTTTATTATTATGTTAAATAAGAAGTGAGTAGTGAGCTTATTATGATACGTTACATATAAAGGATAAACAAAATAAAAAATTCTCGAAAAGTGGTAAATTTTTAAAAAAGACTGGATAATGATTAGAATGAATTATATATATATATCTGAATCATTAATTTATATCCAATAAATAAATAAGAAGATATTATGATATTAAAATTTAGAATAATTATCATTAATTTTTTCATTAATGAAAAATACATATTAATTTCCCATTAATAATAATCATTAATTTAGATTATGTTAGGCACTAAGTTCATTTTTTATCATTTTTCCCATCTTTAAATTTTCAGGATGTCCCAAGTCTATCATGCCAGAGATCATAATCAGTACTCAGAACTAACATTCATTGCTGCATTATTAATGAAAAGACAAAATAAATCATGACCAGGTACAAACTTTCCTATGGGCAAGACCTTATAATTCTTTCCTATGGTGATGCGGTCTTTATAAAAAAGGACTTCAAGACCCTTTTGCAATAAGACAGGAACATATACCAAGTTTCGATGAGTCCCTGGCATGTAAAGCATATCTTGAAGTATCATAATATTATCTCCAAGATCGTATGTCCCAACACCTTCAACATCCAAATAAGTGTTGTTCCCTAAATATCCTTTGTTTCCCTTTCTTTAGCTCTTTGAAGTGAGTTAATCCTTCCTTGTTCTTAGCAATGTGGCAGATTGCTCCAGAATCAATCAATCATCCTTTAGCATCCGTTGTTGCAGCATTGCACTCAACAACTTCAATGAATTATGTCTTGTTTGGACTTGCTCCTTTGTTTTGCTGCCCGTTGCCTTGATCACATTATGAGCCATTATATAATGGCCTTGTTCCTTTCCCATGGAACAATTAGCCTTAAAGTGACCAAATTTTTCACAGCTAAAGCAAGCTCCATGTGACATCTTTTTGCAAGTTTTAGTCTTGAATTGTTTTTTATTGGGCCCGAGGTTCTTTCTGTGACGAATGACGCCTCGTCCTCTTTCCCATCTTGGATCTCCTTAGTGTTGAAGATATCAATTTTCTTCTTAGCCTTTTCCCTGTCTTGTTCAATGTCTAGGATAGAAGGCAATTCAACTATCTGCTTAATAAATTCATTTACACGAATGGCAGCTACATCAAATGCAGATGGTAAGCTGTTCAACACTAAAGAGTTTTCTAGTGCCTCGGCAAAGGACATCCAATAATTTCTAGGTCTTTGGTCATTAGTCTCCGATTTAAACTGTAATTTAAATCGGAGTTCGCGACTCATTACGGACTATCAAACAAAATTATGAAGGAATGCGGAAACGTGATGTAATATGTTTTACATAAGTGTAAAAGTATAGTATTAAACAAATTACACTCTATGTTATCATTCAGAGGAAATCAATACTCCTTAAGTTTTACATTTCACAAAATAACTTAATTTTAGATACAACTTATTTTGAGAAAAATAATAAACTAGACCAAATCACTTGACATCCCAACAAAAGAACATGAGAGCAACAACTCCCCTCAATACCTTTGCATCAAAGGAGTTAAACCCTGATAGCATTATGAGCTCGCACGATCCAATAAGCTATACTGATTTAAAAAATATTAGAAACAATATTATGAGCAAAAATTGCTCAGTAAGTTGATTAGCTCATAGCTTATGTGTTATCATCCAATCAATTTGGAGAGACATAAAAATACATACGATAACCATAATTGGAAAATAAGTATTTTCATATACTTACATGTTACATATACAACATTCCATTCAAAAACATCATGCACAATTTGCAATCATAATTATTTAAACATATCAATCATATGTATATGCGAATGCAACACTCTCATTGAATGTACAGATCACCAACTTGTTAGTGGTCGGTAGGTGGATTCTAGAGGTGGCTCCCATCGTGATCAGCGATGTATCACTTAGCTTCATTCTACCTTATCCCTTTCGGGGAACATATTATATAGCGATAGGTGGCTTCTAGAGGTGGCCCCTACGGATTCTAGAGGTGGCTCCCATCGTGACTCCTCACGATGTAGCACTTAGCTCCAATCTATCTCATCTCATTTTTGGAGAATAAAATGATGCATTGGATTCTAAAGATGACTTTCATCGTGATCAGTGATGTAGCACTTGGTTCCAACCATTATATATACAATGTAGGAAGATGCAGATGCATGATTTATCATATAACAATTGTGTCTCAATTTCAAAAGATGAATCATATCAAATACCATTTCAAACGGAACAAGATTGCACTTTTCGTAATCTATTCATATCATATCACATATGCTTTTCAAATGTGCAATCATACAATTATTTAGATATGCCTTTCATAATTGCATTTTTCGAAATCAATTCATAATATATTCAAAACATATTCAATAATATAATAGTCGATGTCAGACCAAATTCAAAAAAGGTGAGTACAAAGAGTAGGAGAAACCAACTTACCTTATAAAGTGCTAATCAAAAGGGTTTCCTCTTCTTTTGTTTCTTGCTTTTCTTCCCTAATCTTATGACAATAATATATGACCATATTATCATAATGATTTGATTACCACATATGAAAATATAATTACAAAGGTTCTATGTCATTCTCACTTATCTTGATATCATGACAATTGTCATAACTATAACATGTAAAAATTTACACATATGTAAGAATCTTATGTAACTAATTTAAGGAGAGAAGTCAAAATATTTCAAGAGCGCCTAATTGATATATGGTTTACGACTTAAGGAATAATCATTAACTTGTAAATTAGACATTTAAAGCTCAAAGTATTGCTTTTACTTGAAAATAAGCATTATCACCTTCTCAGCGTATTTGACACATGTTGGATGCTAAATTGTTTTCTTTACACTAATTTATTACATTTCTAGTAAATCTTAAATGATAGACAATTAATTTCACTTCTAAAATCCAGATAGGTTAAGAGGTACAATTTGTAATGTATTATTAATTTTTCTTTTACCAAACTATTGGCTGAAGAAAACTAATTTTTCCTATCAGTTTCACAATTTCACTAGTTCTATATTAATTATTGTACAACTTCCAAACTCAATTCTGTAGCTGCTGAAAACAACAAAATAGATGTCCACAATATTTATTATAATTCTCCTGCCAATCCTTATTTTCTATTATTTAGCTCCTCTAAATTCTAGCTTTCTAATGGTTTGTTCCACATAAGTTTCATTATTTTTAGATGACTAAAAGATTATTAATTAATAAGATTAATATCCAATTGTTCAAAACATCAATAAGATTAATATCCAGCTGTTCCACATAAGCTTCATTATTTTTTTATTAGCCGGTGCGAAAACAAAGCGAGTGTTATTTTGAGCATTAGACGCCTACGTAATCTGACAAGTTTTCATCGGCCTTCATCTTACATGCAATGTGACACGTTTAGAATATTACAATTACTATCATTTGTTAACGTGATCTGACACATGTTCATCGGTCTTCATCTTGCACGTGATGTACCTGTGCAATAAAAGTTGTAAACTCATGTCCCTTTTGGATGCGTTTTTTTCGTTGAGAGCACTCTAGAGATCACGAGTACTTTTATGGGCCTCAAACACCCTAATAAGATTATCCTTGCTTTCTCATCTTTCTGCTCCTACTCTTTAACAGCTTTCTCATGAGCATTGTGTCACGCCCATTCTTCAGCCACGTCCCAGGATGAGCGTGGGATGGTGCGCGGGCAAAGCTAGGACGCAGGCGGCACCCAGTTTGGCAGAATGCACAGTTTGTCATTTTGCGCACTTTGACAGGACACCCAATTTGGCAGAACGCTCGGTTTGACAACAGAAGGGACGATATCATCTCATGCAAAATTGGCTCATCCTAAAGTGCTCGGAAGGTTGAAGCAGGTAGGACAGCTAGCCGTGAGGAATCAGCGCTAGTTACTCGTAGGGGAAGTTGGCAACCGCGAGATATGGTGAGACGCACCATATCCGCCAAGATCGTGCAGGATTCGGCCAGTCACCTTATCCCAACAAATCAGAAGCTGCAGTAGGCCAACATGGCCTTGCACTAGAAGAGGGCGCTGTTGGGTCAAAGTTTTAATGGCATATAAAATTATATTTTGATGAAACAAACCTCGAAAGATTAAAGTTGAAATGCTAAAAAAGTTTTAACAAAAATGGATAACTTTATGCACTATGCTTTGATTAAATAATTATCACTGATCTAATTAGTTTTGGAGAAAAGTGAAAATCAAAGTTGTAGAGAATTTTGTTAGCTTTCCATAGACTCCAAGATCATCTAATTTGGATAACCGTGCAGAAAGTTATGATTAAAATAGTGCAGGTCGGTCAACCTGCCGGTCGAAGCAAGAGATAGTCCGGTCGATCGATCTGAGAAACCGATCGACCGATCAAGGCACTGCTCAAATAAAAATTGCGAGACTGTACAGGTCGACATACCGGTCGATGCAGCGGCCGTCCGATCAGCTCAACGGCTACAAATCAAAACTGCGAGACTGTACCGATCGAGACACCGGTCGATGGACCGGTCGACCGATCAAGCGTAGAAGTTGAAGAAAACGCGCAACGGTCACATGGACCGGTCGACCGGTGCAGAAGTGCGGTCGAGCGGCCTCCGAGTCAAATGAACAGTAACGGTCAAATTTGAAGGAGGAATTTGTGGAATGATTTCTGAACAAATTTTCCACACATTGAAGGTTATAAAAAGAGTGCCAAAGCCAGAGATAAAAGCACCCATTCACTCATTGAAGAAAAACTTCAAGTTGTCAAAGAGAGATCATTTATTGAAGTTTTCATTTTATAGCTTTCTCATTCTTTCTCTCTTCTTCTCTTGTGAGATTAGCTTTGTAAAAGAGATAAACACTTTTGTTAAAAGAACCGAGAGAGCTCCTGTATAAAAGAGGTTCAAAGTCTTATCTCTTGAGCGAGAGAAATAGACTAGCTTCCTAGGAGGAGAGATTGTCTTGCCTCGCGAAGCGGAGAAAAGGTGGTTGATGTAAAGGGCTTTCTTCCTTGCCCCATTTGGAACAAAGGAAGTGACTAGTGGAATCTCCGGCGGTCTCGAGGTCGAGAAGTCGGAGCGGGAACGTAGGCCAAGGTGTGGCCAAATCTCGTCAACAACCACCGTGCCTTTGCATTTGATTTTCTCTCTCTCTCTCTCTCCCTCTAATATTGAATTTATGATATGAATTGTAAAGGATTTAAGAATCGATTTTAAGCTTCCACGACGGTTTTTGTGAAATCGACATTTTCGAATTGAACACCAATTCAACCCCCTCCCCTTCTTGGTGCCCTTTGGGATCCTACAGGCGCAACATCGCTTCAAGGAATGGAGGCACGACTTCGGGCCATGGAAGAAGCCATGGAGACGAAGGTCAAGGCGATGGAGGCCGACCTCCTCTTGATGAAGCGACAGTTCCTCGACGCAAGAGGAATGCTAGTGCGCGCGTCGATCCCCAAGTTTACGGGTCCCGAACTCTGTAAATATGATGGTGTCCATGAGGCAACTGCGACTGATGAATTCATCTGGTGCTTGGAGAAAGGCTTTAAGACCAGCAAGATCTCGACCGAGAGGGACTAGATCGACATGGCTGTCCGGTACCTAGCGGACGGCGTGCTTCTGTGGTGGAGGCGCATGGATGGTGAGATCGCGAAGGCCACGATCATCATCAACATGTGGGAGGACTTCACCCGAGAACTAAAGAAGCAATTCTACCCCGGCAACGCCTAGGAGGTTGCCATGACAAAGCTGACAGCGCTACGTCAAACCGGCTCGGTGAAGGAGTACATCGAGCGCTTCCAGCTGATCATGATGTAAATGCCAGGGACTATGGGGGAGTCCACTTGGCTCTACTTCTTCCTGAAGGGCCTGAAGCCTTGAGCGGCTCAAGAAGTCAAGAGGCAAAATGTAATGACCATGAAGGAGGCATTGGTCGCGATAGAGGCTCTGGCGGAGTTCTCAGCCAGCCGTGATCCTGGCGCGGCAGTCAAGATCACAAAGAAGGCGGATGAGAAGGGACGCCTTGCCGGCAAAAGGAATGATGGCAAGAGAGGAGACACGAAGGGGACAGCTTCGACCAAAGGCGTTCCAAAGAAGCCTGTCCGGTGTTACGTCTGTGGAGGTCTGCACTTCGCGAGGGAGTGCGACAAGAAGGCAAGCCTAGCGGCCATGTCGTCGACTTCGGACGAAGGAGGAGGAACTACCCACATGGGTTCCATTATGGCCTTATCGCCCACAGTAGGCACCATCCCCACCCGGGGTGAGAAGTAGGCCACGAGGGGCATGATGTTCGCAAAGGTCGACGTGAAGAGCTCCACGATGACCGCCCTGATTGACACAGGGGCAACACATACCTTCTTGGGGGCACAAGAGGCGGCGCGCCTGGACATTTCGTACGTCAAGGAGCCAGGTCTTGTGAAGACGGTGAACACTGCATCCTAGCCCATCATCGGCGTAGCCAGAGATGTTCCGGTGCAGATCAAAACATGGGAAGGCACTCTCGACATGACATTTGTCGAGTTGGACAACCACCATCTTGTTCTCGGCATGGACTTCATCGACACCTTTAAGGAGGTAATGCTGACCCGTGATGGTCTTTGGTTGGTGTTACAGGAAGGGCGACATGAAGTACTAGTGATTAGGGAGGTGCCCAAGTCACACACGTTGGCAACCATCTCAATGGAGGAGACTTGCGGACGTGACTTTATGGCCGAGCGGGTCAAAGAGAAGGTTTATCTGGAGAATTGGAGAAACGCAGATGAATTGATGGTTCGAGTGCTGCAACTCGAAGGATTTGTCCCAACCATTCACTCCTGTGAAGCGAAGTTCAGAGGCGCGATGGCCAGAGAAGTGGTGTGACTTTATGGCCGAGCGGGTCAAAGAGAAGGTTTATCTGGAGAATTGGAGAAACGCAGATGAATTGATGGTTCGAGTGCTGCAACTCGAAGGATTTGTCCCAACCATTCACTCCTGTGAAGCGAAGTTCAGAGGCGCGATGGCCAGAGAAGTGGTGTGTTCACCGATCGAATCATCTTCGTGGAGGAAGAGATCACCCGGCAGCGTGCTCGCATCGAGGAGCACATCCAGAAGAGTGGCATGACGTGGGACGAACCTAATGATGCAAGTTCATCGACCTCAAATGGCGCGAAGGCCAACACTCAGGATGGCAAAGGATGGAAGCGCCTACGACGGACCGAACTCAGGTGCTGGGCGAGTGATGGTCCCCATCTTCAAGGGGATTGTCCGAACGACCCCAGCGAGAGTCCTGACGATGGAGGTTCGAGGTCTTGGCTTAACGACGAGGTGGCCAAGTTGAAGGGACTTTTATGGTCGGATCCAGCATGGGAGGGTCCGCTGAGGGATTCGATTCCCTAAGCTCGGATCGGGTGCAAGGCGGCCGAAGCCAGCAGTGACCACCCCAAGCGTGGAGACATCAAGAGGATAGTCTTCGCTGAAGTTGACAAGGGGAAGTCGAAGACTTCCTGGTGGACGAGGACGTGCAAGCCCTATCCACACCAAGGGCTGTCTATGAAGGCAGGTCTTGGAAAATGGCAGGCGGCCATGCCCAGGATTGTGAGGGAAGAAGTCAGCACCGAAGGACTTGTTCAGGTGGAACATGCTAGCCTAGTCGAGCAACGAGGTGGACGCACTCCTCAGTTCGGTGAAGTCTGGGAGAGGCTGAGACGTCGACCACTTTCCACGCAGAAGGGCGTGGGGACTCAATGTGTGGATTCTTGTCCTGGGGCATGCACGAGAGGCGATGCTCCATGGTTCAGAAGAACAGCGGCTAATGGTGATGATGGTGACACCTTGGGACCGCAAGGTGCCACGACGAGGAGGTGGTTCAAGCAGGAGCTCTCCAAGTTATTCCTTCAAGCCAAGTGAAGACAGAGGCGAGACGCGAGATACAACCACACCTAGAAGTCACACGTCACCAAGGACGATGACGCGTTTGGGTGGGGGAGGATGTCACGCCCCATTCTTCAGCCACGTCCCAGGGCGAGCATGGGACGGTGTGTGGGCAAAGCTGGGATGCAGGCGGCGCCCACTTTGGCAGAATGCACAGTTTGGCATTCTGCGCACTTTGGCAGAATGCTCGGTTTGACAGCGGGGCGATATCATCCTGAGCAAAATTGGCTCATCCCAAAGTGTTTGGAAGGTCGGCAGAAGTCAGGTAGGACAGCTGGCTGCGAGGAATTAGCGCTGGTTACTTGCAGGGGAAGTTGGCAACCGTGAGATATGGTGAGGCGCACCATATCCACCAAGATCGTGCAGGATCCGATCGGCCACCTTATCCCAACAAATCATGAGGATCGGGGGTGATCTTCCTAACTAAAGATCTTGTGAAGAAAATTAGGAGTAATCGCGAGGATTATTCCAACCAACAACTTGGTGAGCATATCAGGAAGATCTTGCGGATATCAAGGAGGATAGTTGAAGGATCTCAAGATGATTATGAGGATCATTCCAGACGGTTTCTAATGAGGAGATTTCATGAGAGACTTGAAGATAAGATCCTACGTCAACTAGGGGATTTTGCGGATCGGGGGAATCATGGAGGATCTCTCGACGAGATCAGGTAGAGAATTGAGAGGAGATCCCAAGATATCATCTGAGAAGATCAAGGAGGAAGATCTCAGCATATCAATAGGGAGATCAAGAGGGTTCCTAAAATCTCGGCCACATCAAGAGGAAGTTATTGTGATAGCTCTCCTCCTACTTGTATAAATAGGCCCCTAGAGTCGGCCATTGTACTCATCAATTATTCACTCGGCCTTCAGCATTTGTCGAGAGTTGTCGACTTTGTTGTTGGAATTGAATAGATCTGCTTTTCCCGACACCCTCGAGTCTTCTTCTTCCTTGTGCTTTGTCTCATCTTATTTTCTCTTCCGCTGTGTGTTTGTGCGGTCGACATGAGGACGCCCGATCAAGCTGCTTGGATCCTCGTGCAGAGAGGTTTCCAAGGCCGGTCGCGCTAAGGTTTCATAGTGGTGGTTGCAACTTTAGTCTGTGACAACTGGCTTCTTCTGGAAGCTTCGTAGCGGTGGTTGCAGTGATTTCTAAGTATGTGCAAGTTGTCGCGAACCAGCCCATACCGAATTTTTTTGACTCCAAATATCGTAGTTGGTACCATTAAAATGTTCCAACTTGACTAGTTCAGTGGCAACAAATTTTGACATTTTCTAACGAATGAAGATATAAAGTTATAATCCACAATATGATTTCAAACAAATAATGCTGTTGTATGTAAACGTCATTTTTTTTTAAATTCTGAACAATAAATATTAATCCAAAGGAATGTTAATTTAATTCGTATCCATACTAAGAATAAACGGATATCAGAAAATTAATTAAAAATTATATAATTATTGAAGAAAGTTATTTGATTCGAATATTAAATATAGGTCCAGAAAATTAATAAATAATCGGATATTATTTTCAGTAATAAATAAATTAAAATCGGACAAGATCAGTTTTTGAAGAAATTGATTTGGTAAAAAAATAACATGCTATGTGTCTCCATTTATCAGGCCCTGAGTCATCCATTTATCACTGGCAAGTGAAGCTGATTTTCTGATTAAAGAATGCTGTTTGGCTATATGTATCTCTTGTTACTTGAATATGTATTTTGTACATGCAATTCTTTGGCATTTATCTGTCATTGCACTGGCGCAATGTAGCTTTAAGTTGGGACTGCACTGATGAGGCGCTCATAAGATATGTTGGTTTAGGGGCTCCCCTTCATGGCCCTTATCATTGGGATTTCCTTCTGTTTCTTGTAAGACAACTCCCCAAAGGCGTTCTGATCTCTTGTAAATCATTCTTGATTGTGTCACTTATGAGATAAAAGAAATTACTTTTCCCGTAGTTGCTATTTGACTTTTATAATTTTCTTTAGGCTAATAGACATCCAGAATCATGCATGTGTGCCGGCAATGAATGTGTTTCTTGTGAAGCTTTAAATATATGCAGCATTTTGGCCGAGGGAAGAGATGGACATGTCTGCGCTTTGGATATTATATTTCTCCAAATTGTAGAATTTTTCTTTCCTTGCTGGTGCATAATATAATAGTTCATGCTATTTAAAGAGACATATGACTGGTTGGCCTCACAGTTTTCTTATACTTTTTTGACACAAGAAGGTACCTTGGTTTGTTTGACACAAGGCTACATGTCTTCGAAACACACGTCCTTACACTTTTCAACTATGATGCACAAATACTCCAATTTCCTCGACGTATCCGTACCGGGTACTTATCTGGTACCAGTACTTCATGGGTACTCGTGGGTATTCATACCCACACGTACCCAATAATAACTTATTTTTTTTTTAAAATGGGTACTTTAATGGGTACTCATAGCTATGATATTGGTCATATCAAAATTTTGTGAGATAAAATTAAAAAAAAATAAATGATTGATAATCATGGAAGCATTAATTCTAGAGAACATGGTAAGTATATATTTTGCTACATTTTTTTCAAATGTGAATAATAAAATATATATATGCTAAAGATGAGAAGTCGTCTTCAGTCTTGAGAAAAAAGAAAACTATTAATAGCTCCTCATTTAGACAATCGTCTAAATTTTATATGAAGTGAATAACTAATTACTTGTTTTGAGAACTTAAACATCATGTAGATACTATAAATCTTATGAAAATTTATTATTATTATATATATTATATTTACTATATTGCTGTGCTCGTACCCTAATTTTCGTGAGATGGTTCGAGCCCTCGCGAGCTCGCATAGAGGAGACCGACGCCCCATCTATGCAAACTTGTCGGAGTTTGCACAGAAGGAGGCAGATGCCTCCCTCTCTAGTGTGCGCGCTCGTCGGCACACGTGAGAGAGTAAGGGGGGAGTCGGCCCCTCTACAACTCGCCCACCAACGAGTTGAAGAGGGGGTGGGGGGGGAGGGGGCATCAGCCCTTGAACAAGCTCACATGGGGGGGCATCTGTCCCCTTTGAGAGCTCACCACACGTCAACTAGCTTGCAGAGGGGGGTAGCACCCTCCGATGAGGGGTGGCACCTTTTTTGTATTTTTTTTATAAATTTTTAATATTATATTAATATTAATTTTTCTTGTGTCACGTCAATAATGTAATCGAAAATTGGCTAGTGATAGTCAAACTAACCATGCAAGAAAAATAAGGTTTGGGGACACTCTTGTTACAAATTGAAGTTTAAGGATTGTTGAATTATCGATCCTAAGTTGGAGAATGATTCGTATAATTTACTCGACGTCTCCCTCAAAGAGTTATGTTAGTCTCTTATTTTGGCTGTGATATTTTTGAACATTTATGATAAGCTGATTGAAAAGACAGCATATGCTTTTTCTAGTGTGAGAAATACACTTTATTATCCAAACTAATTAGACAGACTAATTGATGTTATCCTACTTTTTCTTACTATAAATGTAGTGAACTTTTGTACACCCTTAAGACTACCACATGCATTCCTTGCTAGATACAACTCTTACACGAGCTATTGAATTATAGGATAAGGGAATGGATATTAGTATATTTACTCTATTCCTAGTCCCTACTTGTAAGCATTTGTAGAACTCAAAACTCATTTCAAATTTGTTTATTGAGATCATTTTTTTCAGTCGAAATAAGAAACAATTTTAGGATGTATATAAGATTTGTGAAAGCATCTTTCAGCATTCCATTCTTTGGTTTCAATACATATGCCGCTTTATCTACACTGAATCCTTTTAGTCAGACCATGATGGTTTTGTTGTAAGTTTGAATTGTCATCTAGAACTCAGTCTTCATTCAAAATTTATGTGTTGAATTTGGTTATTATAAAGTCATACTTGCTTAGTTTCAACACCAGCTATTGTTTGAGAGATTTTTCTTTTTTTAAAGGGGAAAGGATGATTGTCATGTTTTCAATCATCCAATTTTATTGTTGTGGGATAATATGTACAAGTTCAATGATTGGTTACATAGTTTGAATAGAATTTATTCTTTGCTTGTTTGCTAGTGTTGCATCATGTGATGTGCCATCAACATCACATTCTCCACATGGCATTGTTCCCCTCTGAATATGACCGCATTTTTGTGTGACCAGATTGACCACAGATATGATATAGGTGCTGCTTGGATACATATTTGATGTGTTGTTGTCGTCCACTCGTAAATGTCCTCCAAAATTCTGCACTCGAAGATGTACCAACCCATTGGCAAGCTTTCGTCATTCGGCATGCGGAAAACAAGTGATCAAAGTTTTCATCTAAACATGCAATGTCTTGGTTGGAAGCCATGAAAAAAAATTAATACAAAGGGGAACCTTTAGCTGCCATAAGAGACTGCAATCAACTCGTATATTTCTATCTTCCAGCTAATTTGCCTTGACTGAAAACCAGCATGTCATGTCCATGATGGGGCTATAAAATTAGGTGTCCATACCCATTGGATAACATAGATCCCGACCACCAATCAGACATTATTGCTTGGGAATTTTTAGCTAATGCATACAACCTTGGAAACTTCACCTTGAGAAGCTCCCAGGTATCCTATCCGAAGAGAAATCTAGTTTATGAGCCTAAAGATGATGTAAAGAATCTTCAAATCACTAGGATAATAGATAGTATCACCCTCCACAAAGTCGATGAGCCATGAGGTCTATCAACATGAGTGTTTCATAGATCCACATGTCCATGGCATGCAGACATTAAAGATGACCAGAGGTTCTCAGTTTGTACTGAAAGTTTGTATAACCATTTTGCTAAGAGCGCCTCATTCATCTTTTGAAGATTACGAATGTCGAGACCACCCTCCAATGTTGGTCGACATATTGTTGACTAGGCCACCAGACAAGCCCCTTTACCACTGTTGTTTCCATAGGATTCTTTGACGGAGAGCATTGATTTGGTTTCTAACCCCATTGAGCATTCTAAAAATAAACCTATATGATGTGTAAAATGATGTAGCAAAATAAAATCACTAGCAAGTACACTAGTCGCTCAAGGAGTAAAGAGTGTTGAACCCACGAGGAATATTACTAATTTAATATCTAATTTTATAATTAATAAGAGAGGAAAACATGAATTTTTAAAATAGGTTTTGTAATTATAAAATAAAATAAAAAAGATAAGATTTGATAATGATGTTGAAGTTAGGCCTTATGATGAAAATAGATCAAGATAAATATTTGAACCATAAAAGATAAATTTAATTTTTAAAGATGAATTAGAGTCTCCTTAAAATAATTTATCATGATTAATTTGTGGTCTCCACGATCGACATCCCTTAACCTAAGCATGTAAAACTATCTTAATATAATAAGAATTAAAATCTTCACAATTGGTATCTCATCAAATCATATTAAAATTAAGATGCATTAAATTGGATTTCCTAGACTATTAATCACTCCACAAACTGGTATAGATTAACAGACCACACAAACTTAATTTTTCACACACTAGTTATCAAATTTATGTCAATTGTTAATTTCAAATAAAATTAATTAATTTAATTAATGAATTCGAAAATCAAATAGTCCACAAACTGCTAATTACTCAACTCAAAAATTCAAATAATTAAATCAAAAGCACTAAGCACAATTAACTAATTGATCATAAAAGATTAAATCAAATAATATAGGGTCCAAAATTAATAATCTTCTAAAATAATAATCCTAAAAACATGGAGTTCATCCTAGAAATATTGGAGAGATAATAAAAATAATAAAGAAAATCAAAAGAATTACACCCAGAGAGATAAAAAGGTCAAAGCTTCGAATCATGGACGGATAGTCTGGCAACCTTTCGGACTTGATTGCGACACTCTCCTTTTGGTCGTAGCCTGCAGAGCTCATGACTCGCCATAGAAAAAAACCACACTTCAAAGCACGAATTGGGACGATATTTTACTTCTCTATTTATAAGTGCAAGACGATCTTCATGTTGATCACGGACGTGAATATCGTACGGACAAATTTAATTTCGTGAGATAAAATTTGAATTGCTTACGACTCTATCCACTTTGACAATATAGTTTCACGACCGATAAACTTGATCGTTAATGATAAAAGTTTCTCCATTTTGCACCGGTGATAAAATACTCTTTATTCTCGATCGGTAAACAACTTCATCATGGTAAAATATCGGCCAATGATAACCTCCAAAGTATTTTGCGCCCAATGATATTTTCTCTTTTATTTGGATTACAATCGTAATCTTGGATGTTGGTTAATGATCAAAGCTTCTCGATGCTTTATCGCCCAATGATAGTAATGATTTGCTTGATTAATAATAGCATATTGCGCCCAATGATAGTAATGAATTGCTTGATTAATAATAGCATATTGCGCCCAATGATCACGATTGCCAAAGATGAATATCGGTTAATGATAAGATTGATTTTACGCCCATCCATATCTCTATGATGATTGGTATCGTCCGCTAAATATAAATTCATGATGTGATCACGACCGATAGCAAATAATTTGATGCCCGGTGATATAATCCCATCAATGTACTCGACTTTTTCTGCAAGATAATTATGAAAATTTAATTAATCTGCTCATAATTAAAATATTCAAAGGATTAATAATTAGAATCGATAAATTCGGAATTACGACTAAAGATGATCTAAAATGATGCATACCATGATCGAATTATAGAAAAATTAAGTAAAATAATAAACTAAAATATGTTATATTTTGCATGCATCAATATAATAAATGAGAAATGTGCTCTGATAAGGACCAACCTTCCACCTCTTGAAAGGAGTCGTGTTGACCCTTCTAGTCTTTTCTCCACCTGTTCAATCACAGGGATCCAATATAGCAATGATTTATCAGATAGTGTATTTCCAAGGTAAGGAAGAGGTAGATCACATGTGGCCATTTTTAATGCCATAGAGCACCTATCTCCCATGCTATTAATTAATGCCGAATGGAACAAAAGATGACTTTGAATGGTTGACTCTTCTTGCTGCCAACTCTGAACCTTCTATGAAAAAGATAGTGTCGTCCACATATTGTAGCAAAGGAATCATAGTACCTTGATCTGGATCTTGAAAAAACAAAAAAGTAATGCCAGCCTCGTAGGTTGAAATGGCACATCTAGCCAATGCATCAGCTGCCCGCATCAAAAGCATTGGGGCCAAAGGGCCTGAGGTTGCATCCAACAACCCATAGGGCTGCCATTAATGAGAGTTGAGAAGGATATTGTACAAACACACATTTTCATCCAAGAGATCCAAGTCATTGAAAAGTCATGACGTCAAAGGGAGCTCCATAAGAGCATTGTATGCCTTAGAGAAATCAATCTTCCATAAAAAGCCACATCTCCTCACATGTCTCCAAAAAGATAAATTGTTGATGCGACTGCAAACATGGAGTGAAGGCGAGTGCAACAGAAGAGGCATACGATAGAGGCTGCAGCTAGCTGTTCCTTTGAGGAGGGGCTGATGGGTGGACCGATCCTTAATCATAAAATGATTAGGATGAAATTCAAAAATATAGTCGTTGTCAGTGGTGAATTGACGATTAGAAAGTAATTGTTGTGTAAGTGTTGGTGCACGTAATATATTTCGTAGATGCAGTGGGTGAACGTTATGTGAAAAAGTACTATTGCCAACATGGAAATAGACAGAGTGTTACCATTACCCACTCGAATCTGATCGTCACCAGTGTAGGGCTTGAAGGTCAGGGGTACTGTGGAGGGTGGCACCGGTGTCCGGAATCCAAGTTGTGTAGTTGCCTAACGGAGAAATAGATCCAGACGATGACAATGGCACTTGTGGAGCAGCTCTTGGCAATGATAACAATTGTACGGTGAGTGACCATAGCCGCCACATATTGGACAAGGATTATTGCGGCGAGTGTGCTTGGCTACGTCTACGATCGCGACCGGAAGGCCCCAGTTGGTGTTGACTGTAGGCAGTAGTGAATGAAGGTGCTGAGACTTTAACATAGTTGATAGTGGGAGAAAGGACATCAGGTTGGTGCTGGGCTTGTATTCTTATTTCATGGCTGGTGAGAATGCTATGGAGTTCAACAAACGGGGTCGCAGTGGTGCGAGCAACAAGAGAAGCAACTATGGAGTTGTAATCATGGTGCAGATTATTGATTATTGAATTTAGGTTGGAAGGCGAGAGTCCATGACTGGCAGCATCAAGTTCGTCAGCAATGATCTTGACTTGGCGAAGAAATAGAGTGATTGTGGAATCTCCTTGTCTTAAATTCTGTAGTTGCATCTTCAACTAAACGATCGAGTCTCTGATGGTGCACCAAAAGCTTGTTTGAGGGCTAACCAAACCTCTCTTAATGTGCCGAGGCCAACAACTATGGGGAGAACCTCTTTAGTGAGAGAGGCCAAAAACCAGCCGAGAAGAAGCTGGTCATGTCGATGCCATGTTGTATATTGAGGAGAGGATATGGGGTTGTCATCGTTGGGAGATGGACGACATGGTGTGCTGCCGTTGATAAAGCCTTCCATGCCATAATCATCAGTGGTTACAGCTGAGTTGTCCACAACAGATAGTTCGTGGATGTTAGCTTCAGTAAGATAAAGTGTTGAGCCTGATGGAGAAGTGGGAGAGAGGTAGGAGTATCTCAGTGGTGGTTATAAAGGATCCACAGAAGACATGGAGGAGGAAGAGTTGGGTATAGTCATTTGAACCACAGCTCTGATACCATAACAGTGCAACAGAACTTAGTAGAATATGAATCTTATTATAGAGTACAAGCCTTCATTGAATATGTACACAGTATACAAATGTATATATAGCACGGATGCTGTTACATTTTGTTAACATTATGTCCGAGTAAGATGGTTGTAATTGGCATCGTGAGATGAGGAAGGTGGACATGAGTATTGAGGAAGCAGTTGAGTTGAAGATTAGGTCCAACAAAGGCCTTGACATTGTCGCCCTTGCGGTGGCCCAAAAAGGAGGTCCACATAGAGGAGGAGGACGAGGCACCCCCTCCCCTTTTCTTCTCCATCTTCAAAGGGAGAGGGGACGAACCCATTTTTTTATTTTTTAGATTATTATATTATCATTATAATATTATTTTAATATTTTATATTTATTTTATTTTAAATAGTCTACCACACAAGTCAAATGATTGGAACCATACCTGGTTGAAAGGGATAGAATTGAAAAAAGGATAAAGTTGGAGGATATTTAATAAAATTTATCTCACGTCAAAAAGTATTACTCGAAGTTTCATGCTATATTAATTTATAACTATGGAAGTTTTTGAACTTGCAATTGTGATTTTCCATCTTATATTTCCATAGTTCTTTTATCCATTTGGAGTGATTAATATGTGTTTCTATACTTTGTATGTCCCACCCCTGCTACTCAAGTGAGAATTAGAGTTCGTTGACTATTGACTTAGAGGAATTAGAGGAAAGTAATTTAATAAGTTCAGTTTTTTAAGTGGTGTGTAGCAAGCATCTTATTTCTCGAGAAGATTAGAGGTCAAATCCTAACACCAAAAAAAATCCTAACAGAAATTGATGTTTAAGGTAGAACTAAAAATAAAACTATGCAAAATTTTAAATTCACTTTTGAATAAAATTTTTAATAGTTTAATCAAATCAAAAAGTAATTCCAACCTTAACAAAATTTTATGATCCCTAAGAAGTTTTCAAAGTTCTCATGTTGATTGCACGATATTCTAATCATTTGGTCTATGAGCACCTTCGTCATTCAACTCTCTCAATGCTCGAAGAATTCTTTTGTGAAAGTCCGGACCAGCTCGGTCGCTTATTCTTCATACACTTGTGGCAAGTCCCGACCTTTCCAAATTCAGTCACCAGGTGGATGTGAAGCCTCGAAAATGTTCTTCTATAACTATCCCTGATTGGTCCCTCCCAACATACTCCACATCACCCATTCTAATCAGATCGATGTGATTAGATCTACATCGTCCATTAGCATACATATGGAAGAAACACGTATTTGAATCACCTTATTTTAGTCACGCTTGTCATGATCGTTGTCGCCAATGGATTTCAGCTTTGTAGTTTTCCTGCATCACCACATTTTGAAGTATTTTTCTATCCTCCCTCTCTGCCATAAACAATTCTCAGCTGTCCTCTAGGCAATACAATGCCTGAATCTTGATTAAGGCATTCATTTTTTTTAGCTAGAGTTTCCTTGAATTGCTTCTTATATTCTCGTAGTGACGATCATAGTTTTTCCAATTTGCAAGCTAGAGTTCAAGTGGCTGAATTGGCTTCTGGGGTACTTCTCCACCATTCCTCTATTAATCTAAAACTCACTCTTCTTTCAAAGTTTGTGTTGAATTTGGTTTTAAAAAGTCATACTTGCTATAAAACTAATTATACTAAAAAAAATTGATTATATAAAACTATAACATGAAAGAATGTTATAAAACTTATTTGTGTATGTTTATATGTGGTAACAATGTTTATATATATACACGAACAATGATTTTGTGAAATGATATGATATGATTTTATTATGATATGTAATGGAAGCTGAAAATGCTTAAGTGCATGAACATATGTTTTGATATGATAGGATATGATGGTCCATGTTTTTAGAACAATGATAAATATATATTGAACTTTAGAATTCTTCACATTATATTATCATTCTTAATCAAATGAATGCTTCATGATTTGAGTAAATTATAAGTTAGTACATTTTAATAAATATTGTTTTGGCCCTACATACAAACTTTTGGGAGATTATGTATATATATGTACATTTATGTACAATATATATGCATATATTTCACTGTACTTGGATCCTACAAGTCAAAGACATAGGTGGTCGATGCTCATGACAAGTGATGACATATGGAACTGATTGTTTGAGAGTTTTTTTAGTGCATTACCTTGTAATAAATTTTAAAGGTGTCACTATTTAATATATGAATATTAGTGTTTTTATATGTGAAGAATACAATGAAAAGATATATTTTATATGAGTTTCAAGTATGATAGGATGATAGAAGTAGCAATCGGACGCTCGAGAAAAAAAAGTAGAAAGAAAATGCTTTCTTTAGCTCTAGGGCTGGGTCGTTACAAGCTCAGTTCGTAACCCAAGAAAAAAGAATAACCAACCACACTAGTTCATTCCCCCAAGATCAAGTCACACTCGCTTATGGCTTAAGGAAGGCAATATGAATGGTTTCACACTTGAAGAGGTTTTCTCTGTGTCCAAAATGCTCCAAGAATGCATCACTTCTTGTACATGACAACATCTCCAAGGGTTTGGCCGAATATGTCTTTTATGGGCTGTCTCAGGTAGTTATCCTAATTCCGTAGGAATGGTGGAAGTTACCATTAACTATCAACCTTATTGAGGAGGTTATATAGATGGTTATCATATAGCATACTTTCTTGTAACCCCCTCTAATTTCTTGTAACCCCCTCTTCTGTGAGCATTCCACTTAATTTGAGATTGGGCCTTAATTAAGTCTTAAGCCCATTAATTCCCTTAGTCATACCTGATGCCATTGGGGCAGCACCCATTCATGTAATTGAGTCAAATTTGGACCATGCACCCATCCTAATGCACCTAAATCTGCTCAACAAGAAATTAGCTTCCAATTCATTCATGAAAGGTCCCAAATTGAGGCCCTTAACAAGCCATAATGTACACGATATGATAATTGACCATTCTATCATTGGCCTTGGACAAAATCACTCGATAGTAATATTAATCTCCATCCGAACATGACAATGTACACCAGTATCGTGCCAAATATGGTCCGACTAAGTTGCCTTAATATTGATCTTCCGATTTGGACATTGCGGCATTACAAAAGGGTCTAGTGTACACCAACGGGTCTATGAACCTCTATAATCGAAAACAAAAATAGATAAAGGTAATCTGTAATCTATGAACCTCTATTTTCTTACACAGGTACCATAATCATGAAGATAATTCATTATTAGAATCATGGTTGTCAGGATCCCGATCCGGATAGTACGATCTTACGATCCTCCGGATAGACAACGATCTCGATCCTATCTAGAGGATCTTAAACATAGGATCTATACCGGATCTTAAAATCGGTAGAATCTTACGGTAGGATCTTACGATCCTAGCGATACAATATTAGCACAACTTAATTTATTCAAATAAAAAAATAGAAGTAAACATAAAGGTCCTTGAGAAAATTAGATTTAACTATTTTATTTATGTATTGTATATCTTAGTCTCACTTTCATGAATTTTAATATCCTCTAATGTTATGTTATGAATCTAATACTATATTATCTTACATCAAAATTAATTTTTATTATTGCACATATACTAAGAATCATATTGCACATTAATAAATATTATAATTCATTAAGATCAAATATTATATATTATTGTTTTAGTATTTTTGAAGAATATATCATATTGTCTTTCGGATGATATAAAAAAATTATCTATTAGACTTGAAAATATCAATAAAGTATTAATGGTCAATGTTTAATTAACTTATATACAAACATAATATTTTATGAATAAATATACTACTTTATTATTTTTTATTAAAAAGTAATTTTTTATTCATGAGGTAGGATCTTACGATCCTCGATCCGATCCTGCGATCCTCGATCCTCGATCCTCGAAGCCCCTTACGATCCTACCTCGGAAAGCGATCCTGACAACCTTGATTCGAATCATAATATTTTATTCAACTAATTAAAGAATGATATATTTTCAACTAAACCAGATATTGTTCTATATATTTCAATAAGTCAACTTCATGAATACTTAACTTCACAACATAATCCCATAAGTTGTATTTTAATCATGCAATTAAATTCAAACAGTCTGGCCAGTGCATTGGAGATTTGGAGGTTTTTTCTGTCTTTTCTTTTTTTCTGTTTATGAAAGCAAGTCCTGTCTAGAGGTGAAAATAGTTCGGATATGGTCGATTTTTTGTTCAAAAAAACACCCACTACTTTTTAGGTCCATTTTTTAAATTACAAAAATAACTCCAAAATCATTTAGAAAAAAATCACTTTCTAGCTAGTCATTTTTAATGACTTTTTTCGGACTCCTATTCTAATAAAATAATATTTTTAATAAATATATACTAAATTAAAATTCATATTAACATATTTAATTTTATGACTAAATATAGGATATAGCATTAGAAATATTAAATTAGAATTTTGTAATGTCATAGAAATATATTAAACTATACAAAAAACTATTATACCAGTAATAAAAAATTGATTACTTATGAATTACTTATACAAATAAAATTAATAAATAAAGCGGAATCAATGGACTCCTACGATTTTTTCGGATAAAGCCTCTGTCTATTTTGATCTATCAAAAAATCACCTTAAATCTTATTTAGTCCTATAATTTTTATTTTTTATCAAATAGGTATTTTTTGTATCAACCTAATTTTTCTTACATCCCTAATATAAAAAATATTATAATATATATATATATATATATGTGTGTGTGTGTGTGTGTGGATTAATGAATGTGCAATGTTTAAATTATTGTACCATGAAAGGATTAAATCTGATCTTTTCATTTTTTTAATCAAGAATCAGCTAAAATCGAATTATATTAATTTTAATTTGGACTATTAGGGACGAGATAAAAAAATGAGAGTTAATTTTAAAATGTTGTACCTCCATTAACTTTATATGTCTGTGCTATGTTTTTAACACCATTTAAATTATATTTTTTTCACGTCTAATCTTAATTATAAATTTTAGTTTTCTGATTTATCCAAATTTTACAACGCTCCATTAAATTTAGTTCAAATTTTTTATTGAGTTATTTTTTTACTAAGTATGCAATATCATTTTTACTCCTTACTTTTTATATAAAAATTATAATAAAATAAATTATTAACACGAGCATAGTATTTCATAAAAATATTATTAATAAATAATACTTTTACCCTATTGATTATTTTGTATTTTAAAATATTTTTATTGTAATATGAAAGTTAGGGTAAGAACGATATTTCACAATTATGATAAAATAAAATTTCAATAAATTTAAGGGAAGGATCAGAGTCACAAGATTGATAGGAATGTGGATTAAAATTTTGTAAAGTTATAATTTAATATTAAATGTGGAAAAATTATAGTTTATGAGATGATATTAAAGAAAAATAATTCTATATTTTATTGCCTTTAAAATATCATAATGATTATGTGATGTCACATGACGTCCAGCTTACGCTAAATATTATTTTTCATACATAACATATTAGTATATGATAAAAATAATATTAAAGACAATTATATATATATATATATATATACATTATTGCCTTCAAAAAGTTATAATGGATCCGGTTTGTTTGAGTAATTAAGAAACTTTTCACAAAGCAACGAATGGATTATGAAATTATCCATCGAATATTTCCTAAGTCAAGCAGTCCATTATATTTCCTATTAGACATCCTTTTTTCTATAAGCTCCTGAAAAATGCCATTATGTATTCTTTTTTATTCCATTATTAAGCCGGCATACATTGGTAGGTGGTTGTCGTGTAGTCTAATGTGATATGACTTTACATCATAATATTGGATAAATCTGATTTCATGGTCTCATTGTCAATTGATTGATACATGGCATAACAACTACAAAAGAAAATGAACTCGATAATGACTGAAAATAAAAATTATGAAGAAAAATAATGACCAAATATTGGAGCTGTCATTCACTTAATTTCACTTTTGCGCACAGAACTTTTCGCACCCATGAAGTATTCACTGGTGGTACTATTGAACATGTATGATGTATGAGTCCCTTCTAACAAAAAAAAATTTTTTTTTATTAATTCTACAGGCATCCCTAATGGACATCCTGAATACATTTGGGTGGCATTTGATGAGGTGTTAAACGATGGAATACATAGATATTCTACGGATTACAAACAAACGCACATTTTATTCTACAAAAAGTACGAAGGGCAAAGTTATTATTTTTAAAAGTTAATCATGTAAATAGTAAAAATATGAGAGTTAACGTATTCTTTGCAATAGATGGAATAGAGATAATCTGATGCAAGCTTAAAAAATTAGCTAATCAGATGAGTTATATGCATTAACCCAATGCATAGTTAACTTCCAACCAAACGCGGCCTTGAAGAATAAAATAGAAGAATAATGTATTTTGTAAAAAGTAAAAATATTCTTATTCCACTTACCATTAAGTTTGAAGAGACTAAATTTTTTTAAAATAATATTTTATATTTAAAATATTTAATTATATATATGTGGTGTTCAATATCATAATAATAAAAAAATATTTATATAATGATATATGATTAAATTTTTAAAAAATAAAATATAGTTGGAAAATTTTAAAAATGGAGAATAAGTGTAATACATTTATCATTTTTTCATGGGTTAAAAATGACAGTTTTACGTTTTTCAACGTGGTTTCATGATTTTCGAAATTTGACCAAGATAATCTTATTCTGCGTTGTGTTTGACTATATTCTCGAAATATCGAGATATTCTGCCTTTTATCTAAGCACTAATGTCAATATCCGCCAAAATGTTTTTATTTTAAAAGTTATTTTCATAAACATCTCCTAAACTATCGTAATTTTCTACATCTAACTCTAAACTACAACTTCTTTTTTTATTCTTAAACTATCATATTTTTTTTCACTTTAGTCCTTCTATCTACTTCTATTAAATTTTCCGTTACTTTTGATTTTTCCATTTATGAAAAGACTAAACTACCCCTCCCTCCATAACACATCAAATAATAAATATAAAAAAAGAAAAAAAATCAGAGGAGGGAAATTTAGTTTTTTCCATAAATGATATTTTTTTTTTGTTTACCATTTTAACCCTTCAACAGTTTTTTTATTTTTTATATTTGTTATTTCATGTGTTTTTAGGGAGTGATACTTTAGTATTTTCTAAATGGAAAAAAGTAAAAATAACGAAAAATATAATAGAAATGGACAGGAGGACTAAAGTGAAAAAAATTCAATAGTTTAGGGATCTAAAAAAATAAGTTCGTAGTTTGAAATTAGATAAAAAAAATCGTGATAGTTTAAAAAAAGTATACGAAAAATAACCCTTATTTTAATTGAAAATTATCAATACTTAGTACCGGTCCGGATAATTATTAATTACCGGACGGGCTGTCGAAATTAAGAAAGAAAAAAAGAATTACATCGATCACAATGGTACTCTCGAACTAAATCAAATCATAGAATAAGAATGCTGAAAACGTATATGAAAAACGACTGATTTAAGGATAATGCATTGCGATTTTCATACTATTTTTTTTTTTCAATACCATAACTTATCGCTTTGAACTCAAATCCGATTTACATATTGTTTTCAATACCATAAATATTATGATTCTGTTTGGTGCAGAACAATGATTTAAACCCTATCTGGAATGAACATTATGAGTTCATAGTTGAAGATCAATCTACTCAGCATCTCACAGTGAAGATTAATTTACGATGATGAAGGGCTCCAGGCATCTGAGCTTATTGCTTGTGCTCAGGTAAAATTAAAGGATCTTCAACCTGGGAAACTGAAGGATATTTTGTTGAATCTGGTTAAATATTTAGAAATTCAAAGGGACAAGAAAAAACGTGGACAGGTTAACTATTTGTTTCTCTGAACCTTCCATTATTGTCATTCTTATTACTTGCTGTACATGTCTCATGAATAAACAATCAATTACATGTCTGTAAGATGTTCTATAGAAAGGTGGGCATCCATATTTCTTGCAACAGAATGTAGATACGGAAATAACAAGCTAAATTTTGTTAGATGGCGTTCTTGTTTCTTCATTTTGCTTTATAAATAAGGATTTGAGAAGAATTCCATGGGCATTCAAATGTTCCAACTTCAGAGAGCTAATTTAAACTCATGTATACACTGTTTACATTTCAATGTTTTAAAACGAATGGTTGTTGTGTTGAAAAACTCGGCTTGGATAAAATTCTCATAGCCTGCCCTAAATTAAAGTAGCAAGGAGTAATGAGACAAAAAAAAAGTCAGAAAGATGATTGTATGGTTTTGATTAATAAGGCTGCTACAGTATGAGGTAAACGCATCAGGAAGAATTCATGATGTCTAAATTAGTGAAAAATGATGGTTACAATAGTTCTTAGTCTATTTTGTGCTTAGGTTATAGTTTCTCTTTCTCCATGTCTCATCCATAAGCAGGGAGATGATACTTTCAGTAATAGTCACTCCTTTTTGTGCTGATATTACAGTTTTGATTCTTTTCTATTCCCCAGTCCTATGGTCAGCGGTCAGCGGTCAGCAGTATCTAGAAGTAGGATTTCCCAAAAGATCAAGCACATGATTCATTTCATGAATTTTTTAGGTCAGAATATCTTTTTCTTTATATCCATGGACAAATATAATAATGTGATGATAGTTTTTCGACGTCATGGAGCTTAATGTCTGTATTTCTTTCTTCTAACCCTTCTTCTTTGAGTATACAATAATGAATGAGTAGCTAATTGGGCTTTCGTTATGCAATGTCTGTTTAATTTTACCAGGTGCATCTGGAGCTTCTATATGTTCCTTTTGGCAAGGAGAATGAATTTTCTAATCCTTTTTCCACTCAGAAGTTTTCAATGACTTCCTTAGAAAAAGCTCTAAAGGTTGGAGCAGATGGGGTAGATAACATGGACTTGACGGCAATTAGCAGGAAAAAACATGTAATTGTCAGAGGAATTCTTTCTATTAGAGTTCTCTCTGCTGAAGACTTGCCTGCAATGGATGTCATGGAGTTTGTGGATGGAACCTGTTTGATAGAACATGTTGATTCTGCATTTCACTATCAATGGCGAAGATGCAATGCTTTGGTTATTTCATGGATTTCAAGTACAGTGTCTAACGAGTTGATTTCAGATGTTGCTTTTTCACAAGATGCTTTTACTCTTTGGAATGATCTCAAAGAGCATTTTGATAAGGTTAATGGAACGAAAATATATTCAATTGAAGGTGAAATTTACACTATTAATCAAGGAACTGTTGCAGAATATTACAGTAAACTCAAGGTTCTTTGGGAAGAATTATCTATTATGGTGCCTAATCTTCCAGTCTCATGATCGAGAATATTATGAGTATCTCCAGCAATAAAAATTTTATAAATTCTTATTTGGTTTGAATGATTCCTTTAGTAATGCGAGGTCACAAATTCTATTACTAGATTCAGTTCCTTCAATTAATCGTGCATATTCTCTTATAATAGAAGAAGAACAGAGGCAGGGTAGAAATGCATCTAATTCTACTACAGAACATCCTGTTTTTTATGCAGCAAAGAATCAAAATCAAAATCAAGCTCAGTACATGAAACCCAGGAGAGATTATAGTATTATATGCGATTACTGCAAGAAGGCATGACATAAGAAAAGCCAATGCTTCAAAATTGTTGGATATCCTCCAGGTTTCAAGTTTAAAACTCGAAATCCAGGAAATATCAATGCAGCTGCTGTTCAAGAAAGTTCTGAATTGGGAAGTTTTAGACAATTGTCTGTTGTCAAGGAGGAAGAACAGAAGTTTACAAGTGAGCAATTTAAGCAAATTCTGCAATTTCTGAATAAGAATTCAGAAAGTGTCAAAGCAGGGGCAGTGGTTAATTTGACAAGTACAAGTTCGGTAGCAAATCATGATTGTTTAAACTATTGGATAATTGATACAGGGCCAGTAATCATATGACTTTTCATAGAGAATGGTTAAAAGATGTTAAAAAACTTTCAAAAAAGGTGGTTGTCACTTTACCAAATGGCAATACATCAATAGTGACCCATTCTGGATCATATCTGATTGGTCCACAGCTCATCTTACAGGAAGTTCCTTATGTTCCTGATTTCAGTCAAACTTATATCAGTACCTCAGCTCACTCATAATTTTCCTATGATAGCAGTGTCATTTAATGCTGATTCCTGTATGATACAGGACCTTTGCAGTGGGAAGAGGAGCCTGATTGGTAAGAAGCAGAAGGGACTTTATTACTTGGTTCAGGAGGAGATTTCTTTGCCCCCAGCCAGCATGAGTTTGTTAGCATTTGATGCAGTCTCAGATTTGGAGTTATGGCATCATCATTTAGGACATCTCCCTATACAGAAATTATCCTTGTTACCTCAGTTGAATTTCTGTAATAAAAAGGACAAGTTTCATTGTTCTACTTGTCCTTTAGCTAAACAAGCTCGTTTAGCTTTTCCAATAGACGAATCATTGAAACACACTTCAACTGCCTTTGAATTGTTACATTTAGATGTTTGGGAGCCTTATAAGCAGCCAACTTATGATGGTCATAACTCATAAATATTTTCTTACAATTGTGGATAATTTTAGTAGACTGACCTGGATTCACTTGCTAACTAAGAAATCAGATTGCTTTGTTGTTCTAAAGAATTTCCTTATTATGCTAGAAAAGCAACATAATGCCATTGTTAAGACAGAGAGCAGTGGAAAGAGTTTATTGATCAGTAACTGCTTACATACTGAAGAGGACTTCTACTACATCCTTTTATAGTCAGTTTTTTTGTAATAAAACACTGTTATAATATTTTAAGATATGCTATAGTAATAACAGAAAATTGTAATTCGTAAACTGCCGCCACATCGCTTTATCCATCAAGTGTTCACTTTGCATAACTTCTTTCGGTTACACGCACGTCGACAGCAACAACTTCAACACTCCCCCTCAAGTTGAGACCGGAAGATATCGAACAGTCCCAACTTGCTAGTCAAGTATTCATGTTGAGCTCTACCAAGGTTTTTCGTCAAGATATCAGCTAGCTGCTCTGAAGTAGACAAATATTGAAGTCTGATTAATTTCTGCAACTCTTTCTCATGAACAAACAAGCAATCCACTTCAATATGTTTTGTCCGCTAATGAAATACCAGATTTTCTGCTATCTGGATGGCTGATCGACTATCACTATACACTGTGATCGGCTACTGAACACTCAAATGTGATTCAGACATCAATCTCTCCAGCCAAATGATTTCTGCAACAACCAAGGCTATACTTCGTTATTCTGATTCAGCTGTTGATCGAGACACAACTTGTTTTTTAGATTTCCATGGAACCAAAGAGTCACCAATCTGAACCAAAAGGCTGACACTGATTTCCTACTGAAAACACATGAAGCCCAATCTGCATCACAAAAAGCTTTCATTGCATTGTCTTTCCTGGAGGAAAAAAATAAACCTCTTCCGAATGAATTCTTCAAATACCTGATGACCCGCAATGCTGCTTCTTGATGTGACGTTTTTGGATTGTGCATAAATTGGCTCAAGTGCTTGACAACAAATGTAATATCTGGTCTGGTTTGGGTAAGGTGGATGAGCCTGCCTATGAATCTTTGAAACAATTCTGGATCACTAACCAATGGATCTTTAGCATGGTTAAGTATTGGCGGATGTAGTTTAGCCAGATTCTGATCATACTCGTATGTTGTAAGCTTGAGATTTTGTTCCATTGGGGTTGCAGCTGGTTTTGATCCTGCCATCCCTACCTCATCTATTAGTTCTAAGGCATATTTCCTTTGCGTGAGAATTATACCTTTGTCAGACCTCATTATCTCCATTCCAAGGAAGAATTTCAGTGGTCCCAAGTCTTTGATCTTAAGATGTTGTTGAAGTACGTCTTTTGTGTCACATATCAGTTGGTCATTATTACGGGAAAGCAAAATGTCACCCACATAAACAAGTAAATTCACAAAGGAACTTCCATCATTTTTGCAGAAGAGGGTACAATCATTAAAACTTTGTATAAAGCCTGCTAGAAGAATTTCAGAGAATTTCAAATACCATTGTCTGGAAGCTTGTTTAAGCCCATATAAATTTCAGAGAATTTCAAATATCAGAGAATTTCAGATTTCCAAACGTGTGATCATACGCATATGTAGTATATTTCTCATTCTGTTCTAATGGGGTAAGTAGCTGCAAGCAAGTTTATTTCTCATTCTCCAGCAAGTCCAAAATCAGCTAGCAAGTTTAAATCATACTTCCTTTGTAATAGAAAGAGACCTTGAGTTGACATGAAAAGTTCCATGCCAAGAAAAGAATGCAGGCTTCCCCAAGTCTTTGATTTTGATTTTCAAGCGATGAGTTGTAGATCATTTCTTGTGACAAGTACATCATCTACATACACCAATAGTACAATGAAAGAACTGCCTTCTGTTGTGGTGAAAAGTGTATAATCATTTCTATTTCTTCCTTGGCGGCAATTCAACTAAGTCCCAAGTGCCATTGTTTTCCAAAGCTGTGAATTCTTCCTTCATAGCTTCCAGTCACTTCACATCAGTTAATTGCCTAATTATAAGTGGATGGCTCAAAAACTCCTGAGAGCTTTAAGAAGGCTGTACATTGTGATGAACATGCCTTGTATGAAAGACTATTGAATTGGATATGCATAAGTATAAAGGCTCAAAAACACTGATTATGTTTTCTGATTTGACATTTACAGAATAGAAAGGAAAGATATCATCATAGACTTCTACATCCCTGCTAACATGGATCTTTCTTGTATCTAACCACTAGATCATATCCTTTTTTAGTAACAGAATACCCAATAAAGTCATACGCTACGGCTCGTTTATCAAATTTTGATGAAATCAACTTGTTAGAGGCAGAGCAAAAAGAGCCAAACACTTTAAGATGTAATAAATCTGGTGACCTTCAAAAAACTTCCTCATAAGGTAAGATGTTATTTATCATCTTAACAGGAAGCCTATTTATGATATGAACTCCAGACTGCACACTTTCAAACCAGAACTTACTTGGCATGCTGGACTGAAACATGAGAGACCTAGCCACTTCCTCCTTTCCACAGTTCCATTCTGCTGAGGTCTCTAATGTATGAGAAAAACTAGCTTGTTTTGCTTCTAGACAAATACTACACTGAAAATATTTGGTTTTATAAGTGTTAACATATTGTACATATTGGAATCTGTCTAAAGTAAAGTGCCCAAGCCTTTGATGCCAAGTCTTGATATCTTCCCCTATTGTTGCAACAACATGTTTTGTAGCTCCTGAACTCCTGTAGAATTGTTCCTTCATATAGTAGAGCCCCTTCTTCTTTTCACCAATCAGGCTCACCCTTCCACTGCATGAATTAAACAAGTTTCAAAGGATAATGTCACTGTGCAATGAAGATCTTTAACTAGTTTTGCTATTGAAATTAAAATTGAACTTGAAATCTAGTACACAAAGTACATTACTCAAACTAGCACCATTACTAAGCGGTAACCTTCTTGAATGTGTTACAGTTCATATACTTCCATTAGGCATGGTACAAAACAAACTCCGTACATCAATTAACCACCCTTCAAGACATGTCATGTGATTTGAAGCTCTTGTGGATTGACTACTATCAATGTCTTAAAGTTCATTGTCCATACCACCTGTCATATTAGCCGCATGATCGGAGGCCTCCGGAACTTGACTCTTGCTTAGTAACTAAAGGATGCAATTATATTGCTCTTCAGTAATTAGAGGATCTTACTTCATATCTCCATACTATCTTATATCTCTACTTCTGCATATGAATTCACGTGAAGTTGAGCACTCTTAGCTGTATTATGGCTCATTCCTTTGGCGAACTCACAATTCGCAGGATACCCAATTAGCTTATAACATTGGGACTTTGTATGACATGGTTTCTTGCAGTATTCACATTGGGACTTTGTATGACATGGTTTAGGGTTTGTGATTTTCAAAGCCTTCTTTGAGCTCCAAGAAGACAATATGAGCCCCCTGTGAATAAGAATTTTTTGCTAATCAATCCTTTTGCTGTGGTACTTGCAATCCAAGGGAGCACCAATGCGTTGCACAGCTTACATTGGAAATGTAAGTTACTGTCAACATTATCGATCATGAGAGATCCGTCTACAAATACGTGCTTATTCTTCGATAATAATGCATTGAACATGGCATTACTCCAATTAGCATAGTTTTTAGATCCAGTCAAAACCTCATGAATCATTATGAAACCAGGCGTATCCCATGCAGATAAGAACAATGGATTTTCTTACACTCACCTTCATAAACTCATGTTCACACTCACAGACTTTGATCACTTAAATTCACAATATTCATGAACTATTTTTTACTTCAGTGAGGTCAACTTTGCAATTGTGAAACACTTTCTCGATCGTGAACCTGAATGGGATATTTATCGAACCTTTTCATTCAGTCACAGTCATGGAAATAAAGTCATGTTCAGGAAGTGCACATTTTCATGACCAAGAATAGTTCACAGTCTAGAAAGAGGCTGACTTTTGATATGCGTAATGTGAGGAAAAGTCGTCATAACGTAGAAAATCACAATCCTTAAGTCACGAGATGCCCCCACTTGTGGACGTGCCCCCACTTAGCAAAAAAAATTTCAATAAGCTTTAAACCTGATAAAACCCCTAGCACACATGACAAGGTGATGCATGAAAAATCATGCATAAGTTTAGGTCATTTAGTTTACATTTTTGGAATATTTTGTTTTTAATAAAGGAGAGAATTTATTTAATTTTATAAAATTTCTTTTATGTTTGATTTCTATCTAAATTTCGATGATTTTATTGCAGGAAATCAAAGTAACAAGAAAATGGCCGAAAACAAATGAAATGTAAAGCAAATAACTTTGGTCATGGTCGTTGCCCATATCTCTCAAGGCCATGCCTCCATAACAGTCGCGCCTAATAATATCACGGCCGTGCCCTAAACCAAAGACGATCATCGCTAGAACGATGGTTCCACCACATTCACGACCATGAACGCGCGTGGAAGCTAAAAGTTTTGAAATATGGTCTTGGTCACAGCCATGACGGAATCTATCACTGCCGTGATTGCTGTCTGTTGGGTGGTTACAAGCCAGATTTTATCCCTTTTCGGAAAGAATTTTGGTTTCTTCCGTTAGGGGGCGTGGAAATATATAAAAGGGGACAAAAAAGGACCTATAAAATGATCTCTGGAGGTTTCAAAGCTAATAAGAGGAGAAGTTTAGGAATGGTAGCAAAGCTTCGCCGAAAACTCGAAAGAGGACGCGCACAACATTTGCAAGAGTTTCTTTGTGTTCTTCTCCTGAACATTTTCCTTAGATTTGATGTTATTTTCATTAGATTAATCTTTTATTAGGGTCATCTTAGTTGAACCCTATTTGTATATTGGAGTTTTCCTAATATTAGTTTAGTTGAATTTTTAATAGTATGCAAGTCGTGTTTAATGCTTTCCTTTGATTCTATGATTTATGAATTGTTTGTTATCTGGGAAGAAGTAATTATTTTCATGACAAGCTTCTAGGATTACTTATTGCATGCCACAATTAGGGAAATCGAAAGAGACCTAAAAATAAAGTTGTGTGTAGAACCACTATCCACAAGAATAATAATTTTTCTCTATCCTATTTTGCCTTGTAGCTTCATAGTGTTGCATGCTCCTTGCCCCAAGATAGCATGAAGAGAGATCTATGAATGGTTCAAGGGAGGATATTCTTAGCTCATTAAATTTTCTTCCTCCATAGTGTCTTCAGAATCAACAAGCTCCATGAGTGAAAAAGTGGAATTTTTGCAACGATGACTTGGGAAGAACTTCTCCTTGCATTTAAAACATAAACCTCTAGCCAACCGAGAACGACATCCTTCATCCCATGAGCATGTAACCACTGGTGGAGAGGCTGTAGTCGTTGTGGTTCCAGCCCCAAGTGAAAGAAGTGAGGTTGATGCTTTTGTGGGACATGGAGATGAGTGAGGTCGGTTGTAATGGTTGGAGCCCTTATTCTCCTAACAAAGGCTGATTTTTGACTCAAACTCAAGAGCTAGACTCATAGCTTTGTAGACGGTTCTTAGTTTGTGAATGCGAACATCAGCTTTCAACTCTTCTTTCAAGCCATTAAGGAAAACTCCTATGAGACAATGTTCAGGCCAGTTGCTAACACGAGAAGATCTAAAAATTCCTGTCGATACTGCTGAACTGATCTTGTTTGACACAGGCCGCAAAGATGCTCATCGGGATTTTAAAATTTAGCAGGTCCATAATTTTTCTGCAATGCTTTGACAAGCTCCTCCCAATACAAAACAATTTCATGGTTAATCCAAGCAAATAAATCAAGAGCATCACCTTCTAAATACATGGAAGCAATATCAACTTTTGCATCCTCTGGAGTTTGATAATAACGAAAATACTTTTCAGCTTTAAGAATCCAACCACGAGGATCGCCTCCTTCAAACTGTGGAAACTCCATTTTTGTGTGAGGACGTCGGGAAGGATGCTTGATCCACCATGGACCTTCCACATCATCTCCTGTTGTCCAATTAACTTGTCGTAGTCGATTTCAGCGGCCTTTCCTATCTCCTAGCCTGGTTGCCTCATGTTGACGAACACTTGTTTGAGCTTTGAGGGCTGCAACTTTAGCTGCTAATGAATCAATAGACTCTAATTTTGATGCAATGGAAGATAGTTGTTGGACAATTAGGTCTGATGGAGAAATGGATGCGTGTGTATTAGGGGGTGGGGATGTAGGATTATTTTGAAAGCTGGAGCATGTATTCACCATTGTGGGACCGTTATGGCTCTGATTCCAATTTGATAGGACACCAACTTTAAGAACAGAAATGAAAGCAACACAAGATGGAATTAAAAGATAACTGTCCGTATGGAGCGGGCAAACCTCCAAGAATACAAAGTCTAACAACAAAACATATCCTTAAACAGATACTAAATACATATTTATAGAAATAAAGAAATAAACTAACTAGAAAGTGCTGCAACTAAAGAGGACACGCTCTGGCAGTTAGTGGACAGTTACTGGGCAGAAGGTGGGGTAGTGGGCATTCACTATGTGGGAAGGTGGTTTGATGCTAGTGGTGAGAGAAGTGGGATTCTTCTGAGACTCTATCAGATTATATGGGTGAGACCCTATCAAGGATTTGGATACGAGTTTGAGGCCCCTGATGGAGTTGATGAAAACCTAAAAATAAATGCTTTTTTTTGCATATATATATATATAATATATATTCCTAGGAGGCTTGAGCTTAAAATCATTCATTGATATTTAGACTTTTGGGCTTGAGTCTCACTTTATTGGTTAGTTATAAACAACTATTAATGCTCATTTAATTTCATAAACAGTAAGTGATATTGTAAATTGTATAAATGCGGCATGTAACACTACGCCATGCCAAAATATTTTCGAAAATACAAGAGTTCATTTTTTAACGTTGCACTTTCATTTTCATTTGGTAAATAAAATGTTTTGCCAGTGCCATCAAAGTCGGATCGAACATGAAGAAAAAAAAAGTTGTTTAAAGCCAAAAGGAGAAAACACCAAAAACAACGTGAAAAGGAAAGAAAATAAATAAAAGGAAAGAAAATAAGGAAGTTATTTGAATGCAAAGTCTAATTGTAATAATTAAAGGCAAATAAGGACAATATGACAAAGTGTAATTGTAGATTAGATGAGCAGTATACATGTAAGTTGCATAGTTAACTTATTATATACATCATTGATCAGTAGATATGTAATTTGTATTGTTAACTTATTATATGCATAATTTCCATATTAAATTTGTACATATGGATAAAGATAATGTGAAAAAGATGAAGAGGCTACCAAGCACATTGTTGCCAAATTTAGAAGGAAAAAATGGAGGTATCCCTCCTCTAAAGGAGGGACGCCATATCCCCTATCTTTTGTATCATTGGATTAAAAATCTCTGAATCGTATTTGATTCATTTCCTTTTAAGGACTCTTGATCTAATTAACAGATTTTTTCTATCTCATGAACAAACAGAGGAGGGATACCTCCATTAAGTCTAAATTAGAATGGTGACAAATAACAATATCATCTAGTAGAAAACAAAAGGTAAGAGATTGGACTTGCAGATCTAAAAATGGCATCCATGACAAGGTGGTCCAAACTAGCTAATAGAAATCGAAAGGTATAAAGATGCAACTCTAATAATGATAACCATATGAAGGTGGTCCAAAAGCAATAGATGGTGGCAGTGGGCGAACAAAGTACCCAATGGTTCTAGGAGATGGTGCGGTCTTCATCGCTGGTATGAGATGTAGCGGTAGCGGTGCAGGTCGTAAAGGTGCTAGAAATACTCGAAATCGATGTGGAAGTATAGGCACAAACATCCTCATATGTTGTTGTTGTTGTTGCATCATAAGCTCTTTCTCCTCCTCTTGTTGTTGTTGTTGTTATTGTCCATACACCATAAGCTCTTCCTCCTGTTGTTGTTGCTGTAGGCCTATGCAGTGCTCCTCGACGCCATATAGGATGCAAGTACCATCTTCTTCCATTAGGTTATGAGCTGCCTTCATAGCCCAAAATGAAGCACCAGTCATCAAGCTATCATATCCTGCTTGATGTAGCACAATGTCCCCTTCTATCCTAACCTTTAAGAGATGGAAAGATAACATCTTCAAACTTGTTTGTCCATCCAGCAATCCATCACAAAATCTAGCTAGGTACTTGATATCGAAGAATTCTCCTAGGATGTTTCTTGCAAGTAACAAGAAATCGTCTAAGGTCCTAGGCAACGGTTGTTGTGTGAGTAGCTTGACTAGGTAAGCTATGTCATAGATGCCGTGAAATGTCAACCATTTCACATGTCCATAGTATGGGCTCAACAACTCTTGTAGCAGACCTGAGAAGGTGTGTGCATCGATGCCGTCTTGCATGTTCTTCTTGAGGTCTATGCCGCTCTTCCGTAGGGATGGCACCCCATCAGCGGAGGGATCATAGTCTCGAAAGTTGAACTGCCAAGACAAGCAGCAGGGTGATGATTGAGCCGTCACATGGGCATTCGACATCGGCAAAGAACCAAATCCATTGAACAACGTAAATCCAAGTTGGATAAGCTTTTGGCGATCCACGTTGAGCTTGACGGCATGATACACGGCCTCCTCAGACGCACGTCGAGGCGGATTTCGAAGGAACTTGGGAAACTCGGTATCAAGCGCAACAAAGTTATGTTCAGGCAAGAGGGATGAGATGATGGTCAATTGTTCACGCAAGTTCTCCCTCCATACATTAACCACAGAAGCTTTCATTATTTCTATTTTCTTTGGTAGCAATGATTAACCAATTTCAGCAAGAAAACAAAAATGATGTTAAGTAAGAACAATCAGACAGCGAACAAGCAGAAGGATACAAGCAGTAGATAGAAACAACAATTGGCCGAGCAAATTAACTAGAAGGCAAGCGAATTAAAATCAGAATGAACCCAACAAGTTTGTTCTTTATAAGCAAGTAAAAAAATCAGGTGATAATGTAATTGGCCGGAGAAGGAAAAGGGCGACTGTAAGTATAAAGTTTTTAGCTAGCTAACAGGAAACAATTAACGGCAGGATTTTTAAACAGACACTATTATGCAGTAATTAATTCAATGAGTAAAATCGACAAAGAAATGGAATTGTCAGACTAAAAATTACTCTGGATCAGGGCCACCGGGAAATTGAAGCAGCAGGCGTCACGCGTCTGGTCGTGGGCGCAGAGTAGAGCCCTCCCTCCCACAACAAACACGGCGACGATGGAGACCGAGCACTCTTGACGGGCCAAGAAGCAGAGCTTGACTCGATCGATGGGGTTTGTGCAACGGTCCGTCGTCCCGCGCACGCGAGGCCAAGACAGAGGCGGATCGAGCTCAAGAAGGTTGATCGATTGATTGATGCCTTGGACGTGCGCTCCGTCCCCTAACTCCTCTTCCTCTTCCTCTTCCTCTGCGCCGGCCGCCAAGAGAGATCTTGACGGAACGCAGAAGCAGCCAAGAAGCTTTCTTGGTCCGTCCCCTGCCTGCCCGCCTGCCTGCCTGCCTGCCTGAGTGGCCAAGCCAGAGACTGAAACGAGACGGAGATCCCCCGACGGCGGGCCGACAGAGCGAACGCAGATGGAGACTGACCGACCTTCGTCTGTGCGCCGCGCGACAAGGAGCCAAGAAAGAAGGCTGATGCCTTGGACGTACGCGTATCGATCGGCCTTCCCGCGCGCGGCCAAGACAGGAGGAGCTCGTCTGCGCGCGAGAAGGATGAGATGGAAACCGTCGTCGGTGCGCAGCTTTTCAGAGCGAGAGAGCGAGAGAGAGCGAGCGAGAGAGAGAGCGAGCGAGAGAGAAGTGTGCGGAGGGAGGAAGGAAAGAAGGTCGTTATATATCCGACGTTGGGACGACCAACGGTAACAACGATCTTTTTGAAATTTTATTATTATTATTATTATTATTATTATTATTATTATTATTATTATTATTATTATTATTATTATTATTATTATTATTATTATTATTATTATTATTATTATTATTATTATTATTATTTACTTACTTACCCGTAAACCAATAAACCTCTATAATTGAGGATTTTTAAATTGGCTTCCGGTAATGGTTTTTAATCAATTTTTAATTGAGATCTTTTTACTCATGATAGTCTCTCAACACATCTAAAAACGATAATTCAGTCACCATTCACCGTGAGACTTAATTTTTCCCAAACATTGTTCAATTTAGCGTAATATTCTGCAACAAACATGGGAAATTGTATAAATCTCATTTTCAATCTTATAAACTTTCATCACATTGTGCTTTTCAAAGCGTTCTTTGAGCTCCAACCAAGTAGACAATATGAGCCCCTTGTAAATAAGAAGTTTTGCTAATCCATCCTTTTGCTGCAGTAATTGCAATTCAAGGAAGCACCAATGCGTTGCACCGCTTCCATTGGAAACGTAAGTTACTGTCAACATCACCTATCATGAGAGGTCCGTCTACAAATACATGCTCATTCTTCGCTAATAATGCATTGAACATTGCATAACTCCAATTAGCGTAGTTTTTAGATCCAGTCAAAACCTCATGACTCATTATGAGATCAGGCATATCCCAAGCAGATAAGAACAATGGATTAGAACAGATGAAGTTGATGGAGAATCCATGACAGAAACACCAATTCAAATAGAATGTTGTATTCACAACAAAATCTGACCAGTTCAGATCTGGAAATCAACTGAAATAAAAACCATCAAGGGATTAAGAATCAGAAATCTGATCACTATGTCACCCAGATCTGAACTAACCTGATTCCGGCTCTTATACCTTGTTAAGATCTACAATCTGAATCTTAATGAAGATGTTTGAAGTGGATGAAGAATTTGGAGAAGAAACGTAGAAGATTTTTTCCAAAGAGAGCTTATCATCTACCTAGCTTCCTTCTGGTTTTATACTTCCAACCGATGCGCTATTCTGTAGTACCTTATGGAACTAACAACCAAACGCCCAATATAGCATTTCTAGGATATGCTACAGCAACAGCTGACACACGGACATCCAACTAACAATATACTGACGTGCTACTAGAAATATAAAGCCATAGCATAAAGTACCAAAATTTCAAATAATTATTACCGCAAATAATTTATCCTTGAAGTCCCCCTAAGAGCCATTGTTAACCTCAGAAATTTTTATCAATATCAAGGTTATCATGATCGCTTTTGTTAGGATCATAAAGGGTTTTGAGGTTCAAATATCATAAAATCCTACCATATTAATAATATGTATGATTTAATATAAAATCTTGAAATAATGAGAAGCCAAGTCAACCGACTCTAATCACCCATAATTATAATAAAGAAATTGAAACCATTATGAGTTGGAACTTTATAAGCTCCCAAAGTTTCCACATGTATTAAGTCTAAAAAAACTAGGTTTCATAGGTTTAGCATGTAAAGCGAATGGCAAACTAGCTTGTTTTGCTTCTAGACAAATACTGCACTGAAAATATTTGGTTTTATAAGTGTTAACATATTGTACATATTGGAATCTGTCTAAAGGAAAGTGGCCAAGCCTTTGATGCCAAGTCATGATATTTTCCCCTGTTGCAACAACATGTTCTGTAGCTCCTGAACTCCTGTAGAATTGTTCCTTCATATAATAGAGCCCCTTCTTCTTTTCACCAATCAGGATCACCCTTCCACCGCACGAATTAAACAAGTTTCAAAGGATAATGTCACTGCGCAATGAAGTTTTGCCATTGAAATTAAAATTGAACTTGAAATCTAGTACACAAAGTACATTACTTAAACTAGCACCATTACTAAGCAGTAACCTTCCTGAATGTGTTATAGTTGATATATTTCCATTACGCATGGTAATTGTACTTCGACAAAACAAACTCCGACATCAATTAACCACCCTTTAAGACATGTCATGTGATTTGAAGTTCTTATGGATTGACTACTATCAATGTCATAAAGTTCATTGTCCGTACCACTTGTCAATTAGCCGCATGATCAGAGGCCTTCTGAACTTGACTCTTGCTTAGTAACTAAAGAATGCAATTATATTGCTCTTCAGTAATTAGAGGATCTTACTTCATATCTCCATTACTATCTGATATCTCTACTTCTGCATATGAATTCACGTGAAGTTGAGCACTCTTAGCTGTATTATGGCTCATTCCTTTGGTGAACTCACAATTCGCATGATACCCAATTAGCTTATAACATTGGGACTTTGTATGACATGGTTTCTTGCAGTATTCACATTGGGACTTTGTATGACATGGTTTAGGGTTTGTGATTTTCAAAGCCTTCTTTGAGCTCCAAGAAGACAATATGAGCCCTCTGTGAATAAGAATTTTTTGCTAATCAATCCTTTTTTCTGCGGTACTTGCAATCCAAGGGAGAAATATAAAAATATAAAGTTTTGTGTGTGTAAGACAGAAATATAAAAATTACAAAAAATAAATAATTGATGCTTCAAGATAAAGTGGTGATGATCTCTGGGGATTATGGATGATTAATGTAAAGTTAGACATGTATGAACCTCTGAATCAATCAAATCATGACAGAAACGGTCAGGTCAATTCTTGAGACGGATTAAGAGCGACTAAAATATTGACTTCTCTAGACGAGTAAATCAAACTATCCTAATTGTTAATAAGATCAATAATCGCATATGACGAGTCAGTTACTGCTTTCATAGAGAACTAAGATGCAAGAAAATGTAACTCGTACACTATTATTCACCCATACTTCTAGATAGAATAATAAACCGCACGATATTCGGCATACACGATGAATTATTGGATATATGTTATATATGCTTCAATTTAAAATTAAAAGATCCATTAACAGAATAATAATAACTTCTGAAATTAATCACTCCTTGTATAGATTTGTAATCTAATCTCAGAAATCACATTACTCATCAAAAAGCATTAAACTTTACATATATAATCAAAAGAAGTAAAATTATTTTATTAACTTAAATAAGAACGAGGTCCAAACAATCTATCTTTATGAAGCACATATTAAATCTCTATTACAGAACTATTGAACTATGAAAAATAAGGTAAAAGAGCATCCAAACATATCAAGAAGGTTTGCAGCCTCCAGGACTTCTGGACGATCGCGCAGCACCAATCGACGAGTTGTTGTGAGCTTCAAATCTCTTTCTCTGCAATGAGGCACGACTCCCCCAAGCTCAAGCATGACTTTTCAAGTCTTTTGAGGTCTTCTATTTATATTTTCAAGGCTCCCGATAAGTCTCAATAAGTTGGGAGTCCAAAATTTATCCAAAGGATAATCTGTAGTTTAAACTCCTCTTTGACCCAAGAATCTCGTGATTTATCTCCAATTTGGAGCTCTTATCATCAAATAAATCATCTAGAAGGCTGGGCACTATCCTCGCATCTTGATTCAATCAAAATATGTTCGGTAAATCAACGATCAGCAAAAATCAGTATATTTAACGGCTCGTAATGAGGTGTTCACGACCAATTTCAACTCTGATTCGAAGTCTTAATATAATATTATGGCCCATAAGGAAGATTTAACATCCCATAACTCTGGCAAATTCTGATATTCAGCCTCTGTGTGCTCCGTGATTATCTCCTGACGACGCGTAAGTTAGGGTCATGAGAGTTGTCTTACGACCCGTAATGTGTTTGACCTCCTCTTTTGCGGGCGTAATTCGCGAAAGTTGACATGTCTGCAGTCTTAACGGGTCGTTAGATGCCTATTACGACCCGTAATATTTCTGACAAGAATTTACACTCCTCTTATATGCATTGTGATGGCTCTGTTACGCCCCATAATATAATGTACTCAAGTTCCCTTTTATTCTGTGTGGGCCATTGAACACATGTTACAGCAGGTCAAGGAAGGGAAGAAAATTGGATGCGGGTTGTTATTTCAGGACCCGTTAACTCCTCCTTCGGCTGAATTCTTCATTCTGTGAGACCCATTAAAGTGTGTTACGAACCGTCATAAGTTCTAACTTTCTTACGCAATGATTCTGTGAGCACCGTGAAGACTTCATGACGGCCCATGAACTCACTTCTGAGGTGTGAATGTCACTCTGTGCGATCCGTGAGCTCTTAATCACGGTCCGTGTCTTCAATATATAGGGGCATTAGAAATCTCTTACGGCCGATGACAAATAAGAGTGCGTCTGGTATTCTTTCTGTTAGGGCCATGAGCTGTGTCTTGCGGGCCGTTACAGATCTGTTACGGCCCGTGAGAAATGTTGTTTTTTTGCTTCTAGGGCTAATTTCTTCCTTCTTTTTCGCTCAAATATTTTTCTTTGATAATTTTCCACCAAATTAAGATATTTTCTTGCAAGATGACGCACACCTAGGTAGAATTCAAGAAAATAATTGTAATAAATTGAACAAAATGGATGCATGCCATGAGAAAATTACGAAAATAAACCTAAATGCGGCTTACATTAAATGTTATAAAATGCATGCATCAAACTCCCCAATCTAAAATATTTGCTTGTCCTCAAGCAATGATCAAAGAAAAACTCATCTAATCATTGTATCCACTCTGGTCATCAACTATTTTTCTTAGCATCTAGATTTATACCTCTATCACTTAAGTGTCTCTCCACATTCCAAAGTAACCCAGCTTTGTAAAATTTCTGAATGTAAGACATTTTAAAACTCCTCCATAATTAGCTCTAAATTTTATTTAGAAAGTAGCCCCCGTTGATAAGAATATCAATGTTGAATAAACAAGTGTGTCTGGTTGCAATTTTGCTTAGGAATTCAGGTGGTCCATGTAACGGGCTTCCGATCGACGGATCCCAGAGTAGTTGCCCTTAAATCGCCAAGTAAGAATCTCCTACGAATCTAATTATCGGAACACACTCTAGTTCCAGATTAATTGTTACTCATTTGGTACTCATGTGCTTCTCCATATTGCACAAGGTGGTCCATGCAACGGGCTTTCGACCGACAGATCCTAGAGCAGATGCCCTTAGGTTGTCAGGCACGAATCCCCTACGGATCTACTCGCCTGAATGCATCAAAGTTCCAGATAACATCTTTTGTACATCCTCTTACTATTGGGGGCTCCACTAGCCCTCTTTCATATACTCATATTATTTGCATTCTTTAATTTTATTTCGTTCAGTCACACTTGAACAGTCAATAGGGATATAATTAACGAACGGAGAAGTATATTAAGTGTTTTAACAAAAAGAAACCAAGAACATGAAAAGGATTTGTCGTCAAACAATCATGATGTCACTCAGCAGCTTTCTTCTTACCAATTTCCCAACACAAAAGCGATAGATTAATAAACATTAGATGCTTTGAATTTTGTTTTACTAGCAGGGTGTCTTTGGTCATAATCTTGGAAAGAAGCAAAGAATCAAGCAAAAGGGAGATTTGAAACCTTTTTCTTGTACATAAAAGAAATGAAGACCAACTGTAGAAAAGAGGGAGACATGATGCATGCAATATGCAATTCCCCCAAGCCTGAGCCTAACACTATCCCAGTGTTTATGATCAGACTCGTAAAAGGGATACAAGCATGAAAGATGAAAGAAAGTGAAAATGAAAGAAAGTGAAAAAGACACAACCCTCTAATCCATAGGCGGGGCGGTGGTGGAAGGAAAACCATAGTGACCCTATGCTATGTGGTAGTCATACATCATACGAATCATAGTATCTGTATGCTCCTGTCGCTTAGCAAGATCATGGATATCAGCCCGCATGTCACGAATCTCCGTGGCCTGACGGAGATCCTCATCGCGAATAGCTCACTGCTCGAGGTGCATCATCTGCTGCTCAGTGTGCATCTGGCGTTGCTCAGCCTTCATGGTAAGTAAGAGCTGGTGCATAGCGGAGAAATCAGTCAAACTTGTCTGTGGTGGATCAATGCACATCTGGTCCTCAGTGCCCTCCTGAGCGAAGCTCGAAGGCCCCGAAACTTGTCATCGACGACGTTGGGTCTCGGAATGTGTGTACCTCTGGTAGATAGACCCAATTCGCTTCGTTGGCAGGGTTGAAGCGCTCGAGTTCTATGCAAGGAATAGTCATATCAGAATCACGGAGGCGAAAGTAAAAACTATCATAATCGTAGCTGCCTCCCAACTCCATGGATGTGATGACATAGCTGTCCAGTGAAGATGAACTATCCATGGGATGAAGCTGATCTAGATAAAGCCTGAGGTGAAGTGATATGGGTGTGACTAAGCCACCTATCACGATTGTGCCCTTCACCTTGTTAGCAGTCCGCAGAAAGGAACGAAGCAGAAAAGCGTCGACGTTCACTGGAGTGGAAGCAGCCATGCAATATAGAAGAAAATTTTCTATTTCATTTGCCAACCCGTTGTTGTCTCCTCGTCCTCAGATAGTGTTGCTGAGAATCCGATGCGCATAATGTAGAACAGGATTTTGAATAATGACCTCTAAAAGTTCAGGTGGCCCTCACCGGTAATATGATTCCAGAGCTGAAGCGGCTGAAATTCTTTTGGGACTTTAAGGTGGCCCCCATGTGAAAACTAGTATATAGCATTGAACTCTTCGAGAGACATCTCAAACTCCCTATTGAACAACTGGAATGATACTTTCGCTAGCCGGCATCCTGCGGCTTCAAGGTGCTCGACCTGTAATGAACATAGAAATTCTATACTTAGATCAGAATAGGTGGGCCACCACTGCTGGACAAAGTGCCCCATACCAACATTCGAGAAGAGTCGAACTATAAAGTCCTGCAAATTCCAAAAAAGCATCGCTACTCGATCCGCAAACCGAGTCGGTGTTATCGACAAGAAATCCAAAGTCTGCTCCCTCCTCTTGGCTTCATTTGAAAGTCATTCTCTTTCTTCTGGGGGTGCTATGCGTACTAGGGGCCATTGTAGTATAGTGGTGAGTATCCCCGCCTGTCACGCGGGAGACCCGGGTTCGATCCTCGGCAACGGCGTCAAAAACTTGATGCGAAAAATATTTAACAACGCAATAGATAGTAAGTGCACTAGTCCTATCAAGTAATATAGTGTAGAGTAGAGTTGTCGATCCCACGAGGAACCATCTAAATCAATCCTATCCTAAAGACCTACTAAGAGAAAAATAAAAGGTTTTGTGTGTGTAAGACATAAATATAAAAATTACAGAAAATAAATAATTGATGCTTAAAGATAAAGTGGTGGTGATCTCTGGGGATTATGGAAGATTAATGTAAAGTTAGACATGTATGAACCTATGAACCAATCAAATCATGATAGAAACACTTGGGTCAATTCTTGAGATGGATTAAGAGCATCTAAAATATTGACTTCTCTAGACGAGTAAATCAAACTATCCTAATTCCTAATAAGATCAATAATCGCATACGATGAGTCAATTACTAATTTCACAGAGAATTAAGATGCAAAAAAATGTAACTCGTACACTATTATTCACTCATACTTCTGAAGAGAATAATAAATTGCACGCTATTCGACATACACGACGAATTACCAGATATGTGTTATATATGCTTCAACTTAAAATTAAAAGATCAGTTATCAGAATAATAATAACTTCTGAAATTAATCACTCCTTGTACAAGTTTGTAATCTGATCTCAGAAATCACAATACTCATAAAAAAGCATTAAACTTAACATATATAATCAAAAGAAGTCAACTTATTTAATTAACTTGAATAAGAATGAGGTCCAAACAATCCATCTTTCTAAAACAAATATGAAATTTCTATTACAGAACTAATGAACTATGAAAAACAAGGTAAAAGAGCATCCAAACATATGAAGAAAGAGAGGTTTGCAGCCTCCAGACCCTAGGCGATCGTGCAGCACTAATCGACGAGTTGATGTGAGATCCTTCTCCTTCGGTGATCTTCTGGCTTCAAATCTCCTTCTCTGCAATGAGACACGACTCTCCCCCCCCCCCCCCCCCTCCCGCCTGAAGCACGAATTTTCAGGTCTTTTGAGGTCTTCTATTTATATTTCCAAGGCTCCCAATAAGTCTCGATAAGTTGGGAGTCCAAAACTTATCCAAAGGATAATCGATAGTTTAAACTCATCTTTGACCCAAGAATCTCATTAGTTATCTCCAATTCAGAGCTCTTATCATCAAATAAATCATCTAGAGGGTTGGGCACCGTCCTGGTATCTTGATTCAATCAAAATCTCTAAATCAACGATCAGCAAAAATTAGTATATTTAACGGCCCGTAAGGAGGTGTTCACGACCAATTTCAACTATGATTCGAAGTCTCAATATAATGTTATGGCCCGTAAGGAAGATTTAACGGCCCGTAACTCGAGATTCAACCTCTGTGCGCTCCATGATTATTTTATGATGACACGTAAGTTAGGGTCATGAGAGTTGTCTTATGACCCGTAATGTGTTTGACCTCCTCTTTTGCGGGCGTAATTCGCGAAAGTTGACATGTCTACAGTCTTAACGGATCATTAGATGCCTATTACCACCCGTAATGTTTCTAGCAAGGTTTTACACTCCTTCTATATGCATCATGATGGCTCCTTTACATCCCACAATATAAATGTACTCAAGTTCTCTTTTATTCTGTGTGGGCCGTTAAACACATGTTACAGGGGTCAAGGAAGGGATCAAACTTGGATGTGGGTTGTTATTTTAGATGACGACCTGTTAACTCCTCTTCGGCTGAATTCTTCATTCTGTGAGATCCATTAAAAGTGTGTTACGACCCGTCATGAGTTCTGACTTTCTTACGAAACCGTGAAGACTTCATGATAGCCCGTGAACTCGCTTCTACGGTGTGAATGTCTCTCTGCGCGATCCGTGAGCTCTTAATCATGGTCTGTCTTCAATATATATGGGTGTTGAAAATCTCTTACAGCCGATGACGAATAAGAGCGCGTCTGGTGTTCTTTATGTGAGGGCCATGAACTGCGTCTTTCGAGTCGTAATGAGTAACAAAGGGTCATTATAGATCTGTTACGGCCTGTGAGTAATGTTATTTTTTGCTTCTAGGGCTAATTTCTTCCTTCTTTTTTGCTCAGGTATTTTTCTTTGATAATTTTTCACCAAATTAAGATATTTTTTTGCAAAATACACACACCTAGGTAGTTGGAGAGTCCAAGAAAATAATTATAACAAATAGAACAAAATGAATGCATGCCATGAGAAAATTACAAAAATAAACCTAAATGCAGCTTAAATTAAAAGTTATAAAATGCATGCATCAATCATAATTCCTATTAAAGGCATGTTTTGATTAATTAAATAAGTTAAAAACTAAAAGGATTGATTTATTCTAATTATTCTTCGGATGGTAGCTAAAGCCTCAAATATTGGTTAACTAATTTTGAGAATTCAACTTTATTATTGATTAAATTAATGGTAATTTGAGAAAATCCATTACATTTTAATGGTGATAACTAAGTGCTTTATCATCAAATCATTATTTCTCCAAGTGGTCATCTCCTTTATTATCATCATTTTATTTTATTCTCATTTGAAAACAAACTTTTTCTTAATTTTTCAATTAACAAGATTAAAATAGAATCTAAGTCATTAATCATCCTAGGAATGATATCTTGACTAGTGCATTTGCTATCATTTTAACGGCATCAAGTTTTTGGCACCAGCTTTGTCTACCATACAATGTATTAAGACAAAACGGATCCCTGATTTGGCGTCATCATATATACTTGTCTTTCTTTTTCCTCATGAAGCTAAGCAAAGGATGATAATCTGCTTTGATTGTGAAGTAAGAATCTTCCCCTGTCTGTTGCCGCCAAGCCAATGAAGCAAGTTGACCCCACTGCCCTCTTTGGCTAGCAAGCATCCCGCTTTGCAAAGCCTAAGACTGCAGATGAAATGAAGTATATGATGTAAGGGAGATCTATCTTTTGTTAAAGGGGTTCAATAACTTCTATTTTTATTTTACTTGTTATTTGAGAATTTTATTTTTATGTTAAATTCCATGCAAATTCTTTTTAGTTCCATACTTTCATAATATTGTGTGACCAGAAGACATTTTCAAGAGACAATTCAAAATGACAACAAAACCAAAGACTATAGGAGATTATTATCTATAATACAAAGGAAAGGAAGATGATTGAGGATCCAGAAGTGCAAACATCTCAAATCACGGCGAACAATACCCAACTAATTCCCATGGTACAAGGAAATTCTGCAATTGAAGATATTATGTTAAAATTTATCACCACGGCTAAGGAAAAATTTCAACTTCAAGAAATTGCCTTTATGAAGTTGTTGGGAGAAGTAAAGCAATTGGAGGCTAAGATCCAAATGAAGAATGATGTTCCTCCACCTACTCAAATAGGGCCAATTCCCAACACTGAAGAAAAGTTTTGTCAATTGATTGAAGTTATAGAAAAAAAATTCACTCTACAATATCATCTTATTAGCAGTTTACATACAATCACAATTGGCACAATTGAAAACTCAACAAGCAACTATTGTCTCTTCTCATCCTCATGTTCCAAATTATAATGCGAAGTTTGATCATGGAGGCGAAATTTAAAGCATTGAAGAAGAAAGTTAAAGAGTTAGCCTTTGAAATTGCTTATACCACGAGGGATACTATTGGGGACACCTCTGCACCCATTATATGTCCATGTCACCTGCAATATTTTAATCCTACCATTGTCCCAACATAACTTCTAAATTATTCTTCGGCACAAAGAGCACACATACATCATCTCAGACATCATAAACATTTACGCAATGGAAGTCGAAGAATCAAGCTCCCACTACAAGAAATCTGCCATTAGTGACTCAATAAGGCATCATTAAAGAGGCGCTAAATCGTGACTAAAAAATATACCCACGCGTTAGCGTCCACACGACATCATAATGCTGAGGCACTGACCTTCTGTAGCTGTTAGTGTCACCGTGGAGCTAGGGACATGGACGATGCTACTAGCGTCACATATCAATGCTACTCTGATGTTATCATGGTGTGAAAAGTCTCGTTGCGAAATAGTAAAATGGGTTGCTACATTGGTGTTAAGGTGGCCCTTGTTTTGTCAACGCTAGCTCGACGCCATGTGGGCACTAAACTAGACGCTATTCAGATGCTAATATGGCGCTAAGACAATCCTAATGTAGTTTTTTTGTTGTAGTGTGGCTCTACTTGGACTCTAACACGTCGCTAAAGCTTGACACTATGTAGATGCTCATGTGATGTTAAATTAATGCTAACATGATGTCCTATGGTGTCTCTATGGTGACGCTAAATATTGCAATGCTAACGTGACTCTAATGTGATGCTAAGTACGATATGTTCCATATGGCGTCCAACCCTAGTGTGTCTCTATTGAGGCACATAGGAGGCGCTAATTACCAATTATTTTGCCCCCATTTCATTTTCACCTCTATTCTTCCCTTCCCTCCCCATACAATTTGCAGTGCATTCTTGACATTCATCACAATGATCTAAGCATTCATAACAATATGTAATAAAGAGTAATGCATATAAAAAACTATTAAACATCACAAAATCATATCAAACATAGCAAATAGGAAACAAAAGTTTCTATCCTAAATTATTATCGTCATCGATGTCATTCCTAATATTAGACGCCAACGTACTGGATCCTTGACCTTGACCTGGCTGTGTGGCTAGAGCATACTCTGAATCGTCTGCAAGATGAGAGTCAGATGTTGAGAAAGCTGCTCCAAGATAAGTCCCTTGATCCTCCTAGGAACCTGAGTGGCAACTCCTATGCCCCTCATGTATCCTCCTCGTATTGTGCTAGCCACCTCCTCCCAAACGTCAACGTCCTCTGCAAAGTAGAAAAGTTATATAACCATATAAACACTAAAAATCATATAAATTATATAATATTAAAATCCATATAACCATATAAAGTATTATATAACATTAAAAATATGAATCATTTATGAGATATGTTACCTAGTGGTTATGTACTATGATCATCTCCGTACTTCTCGACCATCTTCTCATTGTATGCATCCTAAAAAATTTAAACATTGCACATTTGAAAATCATTTATACTAATGTGAATAACCAATGAACATGTCATGAGACTTACCAAAACTCTATGAGTATTGGGTGTGACCATTGGCCTTCTTGCTCTCATGTGTGGCCTCATAGACCGTGCGAAAATCGACATGACCATTTTTTTTCTCCTGTAATAAAGTTTCAAATTTTACAAAATAATAAGTTTGATTATTTGATTTTGTATCTACATTACGATGCGCCGCCAATGCTCATCAAATCGAATTGATCGTCCTGTGTGGATGAGGGCTAGTGCTTCGAAAGTCTATAAACTTTTGCCTTTTGAGACTTTCTCTATCATTCTTCATCCATCCTGATCAACATCAAATACTCAAACTTTGTGAAATTATAAATTAAATAAAAACAATTCAAATGTAAACTTACTTACCACTTCCTATCCCAAGCTGGACACCTAATATGCTTTTGGCATTTTTGTATGCCATGCTCCAAACTAGGTCCGGTGGACGTGACTATCATGCGAAACTTGTATAGGCAATTTGGGAGGTGTTTTGCAGCCACCCCCTCAAAGCATCTACGAATCCTCCCCAAACTAAGTTCAACACGAAATTGATTAGCTTCCTAAAAATATTATAAAATTTAGTAATTTAAAAATAAAATAAAACAAGTTATCTAATAAAAAAATCATATGGTACAAAAGTCGTCATCCTACCCCTTCTAGCAAGTGGACAAGGCCAAGAGCACTAACATCCCGCACGGTAGAAGACTGTATAAAAGTGGACCTATAATTTGCAAAACCATAATAAAATTGATAGAACTTATTTAACTTATTGCCGATCAATGTTGTTGATGATGAACACCCAATTATGAAGAATCCTTCTTCTTCTTCTGTCGAAGAGGAATCATCATCTGATGCAGTTTGGATAGGTTGAGAAGGTTCAAAATGATCGGCGGGCCCATGTACAAAATAAATCATTAGTTTAATATCAAATTAAACTAATGATAATTGATATATACATATATATATATATGGTAAAGTTCTCACCTCATGTGATATCTACCGTCATGGTAGTCCGCTCGTCAAAATGTGATAATCTGGCTGCTTGTCTCATTGGCGGCATAGCAACTTGCACCATATGAATAAGAAATTATTATTGTAAGTAAATGATCCTGGCATAATATGTTGATCGCCATCGTGTGGTTGTGTGGAGTGAACACTGGAATGTGGTGAAGCATCCTTCACTCTCGGTGGGGGCGTAACAATTGTCATCATAAAAAATAGTTAAAACAATTACATGAATAGTTAATATCAAATTAAAACCATCCTAGCAACCCGAATAAGTAACACCTTATTTCCATATGCCACCTTAATAAATTCATCAACATCACTCTTCTATTCTTCTGTTGCAATGCCACATTTATCCTTCCGACGACGAATCCAACTATGTTCTGACTTTTTTTTTATTTTTGAAGAAAATTATATCCCTTAATTCAACATAGGTTTATATTATAAGTTTATATCAACAAAAGTTTATAAGTTTATATTACCTAATTATATCAACATATGCATATATATATATTTATATATATATATATATATATATATAATGGCTTATACCCTTTTTATCAAAACTTCGGGTTCAGCTATGGTCATCCTACTAGCATATGTAGATGACATTCTAATAACTGGGAACTCAGAAATACTAATTCAAGAAGCAAAGGATTTGTTGCAATCTGTACTGAAGATTAAAGATCTTGGTCCTCTTAAATTTTTTCTTGGTATGAAAATTATAAGATTGAAAAAGGGGATTGTGATCAATCAAAGAAAGTATACTCTTGAATTGTTATCAGACCTTGGTTTAATGGCCTGCAAACCATGTCCTACACCACTTGAACAGAATATCAAGTTGACTTCATATGAGTATGATTGTTATCTTGCAGCACAGGGAAACAAGTTATCAAAGGATTCTTTGCTTGATGAACCTGAAATCTATCAGCGTTTGATTGGACAATTGATTTACTTAACACAAACACGACCATATATTTCATTTGATGTACACCATCTTAGTCAATTTATGTATCAGCCGAAGCATTCGCACAAAGAGGCTGCTCTTAGAGTTCTTCGATTTCTCAAAGGTACACCAGGTCGTGGTTTATTCTTCCCTGTACAAAGTTCAACCTCTTTGTCAATCTTTTGTGATGCAGATTGGGTAGCTCGTCCATTAACTTGCAAGTCTATAACAGCTTTTTGTATAAAACTAGGAGGATCCATCATTTCTTGGAAATAAAAAAAACAAGATACAATTTCTAGATCAAGTGCAGAATCATAGTATAGAACCTTGCGTCAGTTGTTGTTTCAGAAGTTATTTGGTTACATCAACTTCTTACAGAATTGCAAATGTCAATTCAACTACCAGATATAGTATATTGTGCCAGTAAAGCTACGATACAAATGGCAAAAAATCTAGTTTTCTATGAGCGTACAAAACATATAGAGGTTGACTATCATTTTATTCGTGAAATTTCCACTAAAAATCAGCTTGTAAAGTCACTTGATCACGCACAGCATGAACGCCTGGTAAGCAAGTTGGGGATGTTAGATCTTTTCCATCCTCCAACTTGAGGGGGAGTGTTGAATTATATATATGTTAAGTTATGAGAAACATAGTTAAAATCACAATTAGCTCCCGAATCAGTGGTGCAATGACCGATAGTGTTGTAATATGAAGTAGCACGACAGATAATAAGATTTGACTACTTTGTGTTCTTCCCCCAAATATCATATCTACCAGATCGGTGCTGCAACATTACGACGATCACCGGAAAGTTGACAAGGCAGCGTACTGACAAGCAGGAGAATCAGAGGGAAAGCCATGCTATGAGATTTGCTTGGGAGGCATTAACATTACCTTCATCATCGTGGCCATTTATTTGCATATGGATATTGTTGGACGTAACCGCCCATTATGGGCTTTACCATGCCATGCACAACGCAGTTTTGTACACTGCTTATAGCAGTTTATAAAACTGCCAATCTCACTCTTAGGGACGGAGCCAGAAAAATAATCTAAATGTATTTTCATTAGCAGAATCGACCTCTAGACCTCTCACAGATTGAATGATGACATTTTCATCATACTAACATTAGTTTTTTGATATTTTAAAGGAGGTCAATCTATATATAATATAACTTTATAACCTTAAAATACAGATAAAGTCGTATGATCTCAAAATGTTGAGGGGCCACCCCAATAATACGTAGTTCCGTCCCTGCTCACCCTATAAAAGGAGGGCTCTGTTGCAGTGGTAGATGATTGTTGGCTGAAGTTGAGTGGTTCTTTAGATTGTGAACTTGTGTTTTCTTTCCGTTGATAATTGTCGTCCCGGTTACGATACTAGAACAATGTGAAAGGACCTCCTAAAGAATTCCGTGGCGAGGTTAGTTTCCTTTTTATAAAACATTTAAAATTGTATCATAGCAACCAATGTTTTTTTATATTTTTTAGTAATTCGAAATTGCGCAAAAAATAATTTTGTTGCACCTTTGATTATATTATCTCTATAACCAAAGAATAAAAAATTTTACTCTTTTGTTATCCTTTAAATTCAACCGAAATTTTTTATACCAAATTTGACCCATTTGTTTTAAAAAAAAATGTCCACTGTAGCGCAGTGACTTCAGGCCTGCGAGGCTTTTTGGTGCAACGAGCACTGCGGAACACACTGCGGGCCAAGGCCTTCGATTGTTTCATGTGGCCTATTAGGCCTGCAACGCAACCCAAATGAACAGTGATATTTTTTTTAAAAATTCTAGTGTGTTAGAAAACTTCAGGAAAATTATATTAAAATTGAAAAATGCTTATTTTATGTTCGAAAAAATTCTACTGAAAGTTGTGTTTGCTGATTTGTGACATGAATTATGCAATATAGTTAAACTTTTACATTATTATGCATATTAGAAATCAGTGTCATCCTATAATGTGCTATGTTTTATTTAAAATGTTTTGCAAAAAATTATGTTGTAATAATTAGAAAATGTAAAAAAAAATCTTAAATTTATATGAAATAATTATGAACATCTTTTATATGTTATCATGTGCAAATTTTAAATATTCAATGTATGCAAAGTAACAATATGTAATTTTATGTTATCAGTACATTATATCACTTTTATGTGAAATAGAATTTATGCACATTATTATTTTAAAATTCATTATGTGATATGCAACTGATGAAAAATAATTTTTTTCATGATTTCAATGTAAAATGGAAGTGCACATATTTTGTTACCAAAATTATTCTTGTTATAACAAATGATTTCCACATGATATTGCATTTTTTATTTTTGTATTAAAACTATGCACTGAATAATATATGTATGATATGAGAACATTATTTTTGTTGTATGAACATTTTTTCTATTACATATATGTAATTAAGGCATGTGACAAAATATTTTTCAATTTTTATGAAAATTAATATTTTAATTATTTAAATGTCTTGTGTTATGCGTATATGTATTTTAAGCATGTAACTTTATTTTTTATTTTATGTAAATGTATGAATTAATTATAGTCATACTTATTATCATGCATATATTATTTTAAAATCATGTGAAAAATGGTTTTTTTTATGATAAATGATTTTTTTATATTATTTGTATGCTTTACAATTTCATAATTGACTATGCAATGATTGTGTTGTGCATTAATGGGAAAATGATGAATGAGACATGTTTTATGAACTTAGAGATTTAATTAAATTGCACCGAAGTTAATCATTGTATAATGAAATATAGGTAAAATTTGAATAAGACATTTAAATTATATAATGGTCATATTAGCAATTTATATTAAGTGGTGTGTGACATGTGTATGTCTAGACAAGTAATGCAAAGAGATTGTAAGTGTAAACATTCATTTTTATGTATTTACTTGTTAGCGTAGTTTTTTGAAATTTCTTGTTCATGTGACAATGATATTTTTTCAATTATTTTGATGTGAAGACAAATGATAGATGATTTTCTAATTGGCACCTTGCAAAGGTAAAGAGGAGTCTCAATCACAAAAAGCTGATTTTCATAGCCGAATTTTTAAAAATGGTACGCTAATATCATTGTATATTTTAAATAATTTTGTAAGTTCATTTTTCTAAAATTATTAGAATAGTACATTAGCGCAACTATGTTAATTTTAATAACTGGAAATATCTTTGGAATAGTAGTAGGTGAGTGAGAGCTTTGCTACCATCTCAATATTACAACTCTAAAATATTATCATTTTATTATTTTTTAATATATATGATAAGTAGATTTGTGCATAATGTTCTAATGCTTATTTATTGTTTAATATGATTTTAGACTAAATGGTAACTAAGTAAATAATTGCTGAATTTACTAAAGGTAACAAGTTGAATTGTAAGAATTATAACATTCAGCATAGGAAAATGCAATATATCTTCAAAGAAGAGAAAGTAATTGAATGCATAAAAAACTCAATGCTTTAACCTAAAGTAGAAGTAGAACGCATTGAGGCACTAAATTTTTATGGTCAAGCATATATTGCAGAATCCAGTAAGAAAGATGCAGATCAAAGTTCAAAATGTAAAAGGCTTAAAAATAAAAAGGGTAAAAACAAGTGCAAACTAGGTAAGTGCGAAGAGAAGTTGGATAAAAGGTCAAATGTTACTATCGTAATAAGTGTGGACACTTCTCTCGTGAGTGATTGATCTGAAGAAGAAAATACAAATATACTTCTCTTAACAAATTTTTGTTTATGTTTCTACTTGTGCTTTAGTTACTAACTTTCATCCTTCGTAGATTGTAGACTCTGGAGCAACCGACAACAACATGTGGAGGTTAAAAGCATTGGTACATTTAAATTGTACTTTTGCAAAAGATATGCCATGTATCTCCATGATATCCTTTACTTCGAATTTTTTATGAATTTAATTCCAATATCTTGTTTATATGAATTTGGATATGTATTAACATTTGACTCTAATCATGTTGACGTAATGCTGAATAATGCTTGTATTTGCACCGCTATAATTATAATGATTCTTGTATGAACTTTTTTTTATTACATATATGTTAAGTCACGTGACAAAATATTTTTCATTTTTTATGAAAATTAATATTTTAATTATTTAAATATCTTGTGTTAGGCATATATGTATTTTAAGCATATAACTTTATTTTAGATTTTATGTAAATGCATGAATTAATTATAGCCATACTTATTATCATGCATGTATTATTTTAAAATCATGTGACAAATAGTTTTATTTGATAAATTATTTTTATATTATTTGTATGCTTTACAATTTCATAATTGTTTATGTGATGATTATGTTGTGCGTTAATGGGAAAATGATGAATGTGACATGTTTTATGAACTTAGAGATTTAATTAAATTTCACCGAAGTTAATTATTGTATAAAGAAATATAGATAATCTAAATTTGAATAAGACATTTAAATTATGGTCATGTTAGCAATTTATATTGAGTGGTGTGCTACATGTATATGTCTAGACAAGTATTGTAAAGAGATTGTAAGTGCAAAATTTAGTACATTCTTTCTCTATGGATTTACTTGTTAGCGTAGTTTCTAAAAATTACTTGTTCATGTGATATAATGATATTTTCAATTATTCTGATGTGAAGGCGAATGAGAGATGATTTTCTAACTGGCACCTTCGGAGATAAAGAGGAGCCCCAATCACAGAAAGCTGGTTGTCGTGGCCGAACTTTTAAAAATGGTATGTTAATATCATCATATATTTAAAATAATTTTGTAAGTTCATTGTTTAAAATTATTCGAATAGTACATTAGCGCAACTACGTTGATTTTAATAACTTGGTAATATTTTTAAAATAGTATTAGATGAGTGGGAGCTTTGCTACCATCTCTATATTACAACTCTAAAATATTATCATTTTATTATTTTTATAATATATGTGATAAGCAGATTTGTTCATAATGTTCTAATGCTTGTTTATTTTTTAACATGATTTTAGACTAAATGGTAACTAAGCAAATAATTGTTGAATTTACCAAAGGTAACAAGTTGAATGGTGGGAATTATGACATTTAACACAGAAAAATGCAATATATCTTCGAAGAAGAGGAAGTCATTGAATGCATAAAAAACTCAATGCTTGAACCTGAACTAGAAGAAGAATGTATTGAAGCAACAAAACTTTCTGATCAAGCATATATTGTGGAATCTAGTAAGAAAGGCGCATATCAAAGTTCAAAATGTAAAAGGCCGGAATAAAGGAAAAGGTAAAATTAAACATAAAAAGGGTAAAAACAAGTGCAAACGAGGTAAGTGCGGTGAGAAGTTGGATAAAAGGTCAAATGTTACGATTGTAATAAATGTGGACACAGCTCGTAAGTGTATTGATCTGAAGAATAAAACACAGATATACTTCTCGTAACAAACTTTTGTTTATGTTTCTACTTGTGTTTTAGTTAATAACTTTCATCCTTTGTGGATTGTAGACTTAAGAGCAACCGGCCACATAGCGAAGCAACACGATGACTGTGTAATTTCATCGATTTAGTGTTGGAACCAAATGGATTTATTTATGTTAACAACAACATGCATGTGGAGATTAAAAGCATTGGTACATGTAAATTGTACTTTTGCAAAGGATGTGTCTATCTCCATTATATCATTTATACTTCTAATTTTTTATGAATTTAATTATAATATCTTGTTTATATGAATTTGGCTATGTATTAACATCTGGTTCTAATTATGTTGATGTAATGTTGAACAATGCTTGTATTTGTATCGCTTATAAGTATAATGATTCTCATGTTGTCTGCCTTGATTGTATTGAAAGGACTCACACTTATGACGAAGACTTAATAAACTAGTCATCATGTCTTAGTGTCGACTTAAATTGTAACGATAGTAAGCTATCAAGTACTTGTGTATATCACCAAGTATGCTAAGTTAGATGTGATAAATAGTTTATTAAGTCTTTATCATAAGTGTGAATCTTGCCATTAAAATGTAGGCAATCAACATAAAAATCATTATAATTATATGCAGTGCAAATACAAACATTGTTCAACATCACATCAAAATAATTAGAACCAAAAGTTAATGCATAGCCAAGTTCATCTAAATAATATTTTGAAACTAAATTTCGTCGAAAATTCGGAGCATAGAGGACATTATGGAGATACGTGACATGTCCTTCACAAAGATTCAATTTACATGTATCAATTCCTTTCACCTTCACACATGTGTTGTTGCCAAGGTAACTCAATTTGGTTCCAACACTAAATCGACGAAACTCCACAAAGTCATTACGTTTCTTTGCTATATAATTGATTTCTCTTGAGTCTACAATCGATGAAGGATGTCAGCAACTAAGGGATATTTAGAAACATAAACACAATTTTGTTCATAAAAGTAAACTTGTGTTTTCTTCTTCGGATCATTGCACTCACAAGCAAAGTGTCTATGTTTGTTACAATTGTAATACTTAACCTTACTTTAATTAAACTTTCCTTCGCTTACTTCGTTTGCGCTAGCTTTTACCCTTTTGTTTTCATTCTCATTGTGCAACCATTTGCGTTTTGAACTTTAAGTTGTGCATTTCTTACTAGATTCCGCAACGTACGCTTGACCAAAAGATTTAGCTACCTCAATGCGCTCTTCTTCTAGTTCCATATGGTGCGCAAAATCATTAAAAGTCTTCATGTTGTCATTATGAGATAAGTTCAAAATCATTTCATCCCAATGTTTTGGAAGAGATCAAATCATTGCCTGCAATTATTAGTCATCATTAAGTGTAACACTTGCACTTTTCAACTCACAAATCATGTTCTACAATTCACGCAAATGTTACCTCATGTTGTGATTTTGGACATATATGGTACGTATCGAACTTAACATTCAATAACCTCAATTTGGTGGTTTTACACTTGAAAACCTTTCATAAGGATGTCCCACATGGATTTGACAATTTCATGCATCTCATACTCACACATTAAGACATTTTTCATACTACTCAACAACGTAATATGAGATCTTTTGTCTTTCTTTTTCCAAGCATTATATGCATCTAATTTTCTTGAGTTAAGGTGTAATGCCAAATTCAGTTTTAGGCATTAAAACTTTGATGCGTTCGATGAATTCCACTTCTTCTAAAATGTATTACAATTTCTTATGACAGAAGTCATAGTTGCACCATTCAACTTGTCATATTTGTTCAATTCAACAATTATTTTCTTAGTTGTCATTTAATATAAGATCATGCTAAAAGATAAATGAGTGTTAGAACATTATCAAAAAATAATAAAATGGTTGCAAAGAATAATAAAATGATAATATTTTAGAATAGCAACATCGATATGGTTGCAAAGCTCCCACACATCTCCACTATTCCAAACATTATCAAATTATTAAAATCAGCATAGTTGTTCCAAGGTACTATTCCAATAATTTTGGAAAATGGACATCTAAAATTATTTTAAATATATGATGTGATTACATACCATTTTTAACAAATTTTATCTACCACAATCATGATTTTGTGGTAGGGATTTTTCTTGTCTTTACAAGGTGCTAATTAGAAAACCATCACTTCTTCACCTCAATGCCAAAATAATTAAAAAAATATCATCATATCATGTGAACATGTATTTTTTAGAAATTACGTTAATAGTACACCAAGTAAGTCAAAATAAAAATATAATACTAAATTTCTCACTTGCAATTATTTCGGGTACTTTCTTACACATGCACATGTTACACACCACTCAATAATTTTTTTTACCATTACCAACATATAATTAATGCCTTAGTACTAATATATTTACATACACAATTTTTAACTTCAGTCCAATTTAATTAAATTCCTAACTTCACAAAGCATGTCACATTCATAGTTTTCACATTTATGCAAAACACAGTCATTGCACAGACAATTATGAAAATGTAAAGCATACAAATAATATACAATTCATTTATTATAAAAACTAAATTATTTGTTGCATGCTTGTTTAGCATAATGTATACATGATAATAAGCATAGATATAATCAATTCATATATTTACATAAAATGTAAAATAAAGTCACACGCTTAAGATACATATATGCATAACACAAGACATTTTAAAAAATTAAAAATACCAATTTTCATATAAATTAAGAATTATTTTGTCACATGTCATACTTACATATATGTAACAAAAAAATGTTCATAAGAGAAAATAATGTTTTAATATCATACATATATTACTAATCGCATAATTTTAATATAGAAAAATATGCAATATCATGTTAACATTCATTTGTTAGAAGAATAATATTTTGGTAACAAAAATATATGCACTTCCATTTTTTCTTGAAAGTTTAAAATTATTATTTTGGTAAGTTACATATCACATAATGAACTTTAAAATAATAATTTACATAAATTATATTTTCACATAAAAATTTATATAATGTAACATAATTATTTTCATAACATAAAATTAAATAGTTGAAATGCAACATAATTATATAATGTAACATTAATTATGTTCAATTTCTTCTCAGCAATTGAAGAAGCATGAAGTCAAATATCCTACGCATGACTTAGAGCTAGTGATGATGGTGTTCGAATTTGAATATGACATCATGTCCTTATTTGTATGGCTAAGAATTTGAAGTGTACATGAATGATAAGAGCTTGAAATATATGTTCTCACAAAAGGAGTTGACCATGCGGCAAAAAAGATTACTTAAATTTCTTAAGGACTATGAGTTCACCATATTGTACCATCCAGAAAGACAAACGTAGTTTTTTATGCATTAAATCTCAAGTGGGAAGGATCACTTGGATGCTTACGTATTCACAAGTGGAATCTTGTGCAATAGGCTCCAAACATTTGTTTCTGAAGAATCATGTGCATGACTCATCATGTGATTGGATCAAGCTTAGTAAGAAGGATCATTGAAGCTCAAAGAAAGGACCCGAGATATGTAAGGATGATCTATGTTTTCCAAAGAAAAAAGAAACTACTTTAAGTATGGTGAAGATGAAACAATTAAGTACAAGAACCGCTTGTGGGTTCCAAAGGACAAAGCACTAACAAGATTTTGGATGAGTACCACAAGTCCAAAATTTCAATTCATTTTGAAAGTATTAAAATATTTAAACATTTGCAACGAAACTTTTGGTGGAAAGACATGAAGAAGAAAGTGACTAAGTACGTAGCTAAGTGCATAGTTCATCAACAAGTCAAGATTGAACAACGAAGACCATGTGACAAATTACAATTGTTGCCCATTTCAGAATAGAAATGGCAAAGTATCACTATGGACTTTGTAGTGGAAATATCCAAGACCTGGAAGGGTCATGATGTAATTTGGATGGTAGTGGACCGTTTGTCAAAGTCGGCTCACTTTATTCTTATAAAAGTGAATCAATCCATGAATAGCATGGTTGAGATTTATGTGAATGAAATTATCCATTTGCAAAAATTATGGCTTCTAGATAGAGACCCAAGGTTTACTTAAAGATTTTGGAAAGGTCTAAATTATGGCTTCTAGAACAGAGCTAACTTTTAGCATGGCGTTACATCCTCAAACCGATGGACAAAGTAAATGGACAATTCAAACTCTTAAAATTAGAGCTTATGCCTCATATTGGCATGAAAATTGGGATGGCCACCTTCATTTAGTGGAATTTTCTTATAATAATAGTTATCACTCTACTATCAAGATGGCACAATTTGAAGTCTTGTCTAGAAGGCATTGTCTCCAGCATGTTGGAGTGAAATCAATGAAGAAAGATATCTTGAACCGAATTTGGTCCAAATGTATGTTGATAAGATGGAGCTAATCAAACAAAGGATGTTAGCGGCATAAAGTAGGCAAAAGAGCTATGTGAATCTAAGAAGAAGAGAGAAACTCTATGAAGTAGGCGAACATGTCATGCTTAAGGTTTCAACAACCAAAGGTGTTATGAGGTTTAGTAAGAAAGGAAAGTTGAATCTAAGATATATAGGTCCGTTTGAAATCCTTGAAAAAGTTAAAGAAGCAGCTTATAAGTTAGCACTTCCACCATTTATATGCAAGACTTCATAATGTCTTTCATGTATCACTCCGAAAATATGCCCATGATAAGGCAAATGTGATTCAGATTGAGGAGCCGAATACCAAGAAAGACTTGACATATATGGAGCAACCAATAGAGATCATGAACTATCAAGTGAAGCATTTCAAGAACAAGACCCACTACAAGAAAAATGACTTTTAATGACCATAATTAATGAAGAGATTCAACTATGATCGTTAACATAAGAACCAGAATATGACTAATCATTAAAAGTCAACAATAAGGACAAAAAATAATCTAGTCCTTAACATTCAAATTAACGACCATCATCTTGTCGTAAAAAATATAAGTAAAAAAAAATATCTCTTAAAATGATATTAGTGATATTTAGAAAATATTATTTTTTATTTTGTTTTACTTATTTTAAATTTAAAATAAAAATAAAAATTATAATTTATGTTTTAATATTATTTTTCAAATTTTATATCATTAATAGAAAATAAACAAATATCTTCTCTCTTAATTTTTAATATATAATAAATAATATTGATGTCTCTTTATTTATAATAATTAATAATATTTAATTATACATTTCTTATTTTTATGTATGTTTAACTTTTTCTCTTTGTTTTAACTTTGAGTAGGATTTAATATATATATATATATATATATTACATTAGTTTTTATTTTCTAAAATAATGATGAAAAAAATAAAGAATATTTATTATTTTAAGATAAAATCTAAAAAATTTATTTTTACCGCCATAATTTTGTTAATAATTATTAGTCCATTAGGTTATAATTAACTAAACTTTAACCTAATTTTTTTTTTTACTTTTTCTCTTCTCGTGTGTAGATCGTCTTCTTCCTTGCACCTCCCTCCACTAGTCTTCTTCCCTCCACCTGACGACGGCTTCCTCATCCCTCGGCAGCGGACGGCGCTGTACGTGACCCATCCTATCCCTCTCGTTTCTTCTTCCCTCCGACAGACTTCGGCAGCGAGAGGCGGCCGTTGGACTGCGCGTGAGGTGGCCACCTGATGACAGACGGTCGCCATGCGCGAGGTGGCCCAGACGGACGGCTCTGTGCTAGAGGTGGCCCCGGAGGCCGCCCCTCGGGCAGAGGTGGCCGCCTCTGAGGCCGTCCTTGTGCGAGGAGACCAATCGTGGCCTCCTCACACATAGAGGCCGCCTCTGTGTGCATGAGGAGGCCCGCCTCCGAGGTGGCCTCTATGCGTGAGGAAGTTACGATTGGCCTCGTCACGCACAGAGGTGGGCCTCGGCAGTCATGAGAGATGTGGCTATGCTTCTGTGTGCATGAGGAGGCCCGCCTCCGAGGTGGCCTCTGTGCGTGAGGAAGTTACGATTGGCCTCGTCACGCACAGAGGCGGGCCCCGTCAGTCATGAGAGATGTGGCTATGCGCGGGAGATGGTCAATTGTTCGCTCTTTATGCTTATATTTTTTTTACGAGAGTTAGTCCCATAGTTTAAATTTTTTTTTCACTTGTCCAGATATATTACACTTCTCCATAAGTGATTGCAACAAAAGTTATACATGGAGCCCATTTATTTTTTTTTCAAAGTATCATGCATGATGAAGGTATATTATTATTCATGAGTTATTTATTTTATATGTGATAATTATGTTAATGCATATATATTAAACATGTTTTTTTATTGTTATAGGTGAAAATGATTTCCATTGCAAAGTTTGGAAAAGGGACGTCATCGACTTTAAAATCGTCGAAGCAAAATTTTATTGCACCAAGTACTTTTGGAAGAGGGTGAGGGAAAAAGTCTTTATGCTCCTTGGAAATTTTTGAATACATTTCACCTCTGACTAATAAAAGAGCAAGTCTTTATATCAATGAAAGTTAAAGGATGTCACAAGTAGTTAGTAACCCCTTAGAACATGAATTCAAACAAATGCCTGAAGATATTAGTTCTATTCTATCTCAATCTAGTCTACCTCAAGATGCTGATTTAACGATCCCACTCATTATGCCATATGAAGGATATCGATGTGCACAAAAATTGGTTCGTGCACAAAAATTGGGACAATTACCACTTACTACCACTAGATTTTTACATATGAAGGATATCGATGTGCTTCTTTATTGTGAGAATATTGTCTTGTACTCATTTTCCACGAGTTCTTGGAATAAAGAGGCTCACAATTTAATTCTTATCTTCTTTTGCTTCTAAGAATGAGTTTTTAGTCCTTAGTTAAATGATGCCTAATAGGGTATTCCAACTCACATAGAACAACTCATAAACATATATAACTTCCCCATTGAAGGCTTGCAGGACTATGATAAAGAGTTCAATGGCTCAAGCTTTTGGAGAGAGATTCGGTTGCACCTCAAAACAACAAGGAGTGTGAGTACCCATAACCATGTTTTGAGATATGTTCATAGATTTTTATCATGTGGATTGTTTCCTAGAGGAGATAGTGAGGGGTCAGTTGCCTTATTTTAGTTATTTATTATGTGGGCTATGTTGCATAAGTGATTATAGATATGGGGTATTATATGATTCAGCATTTTCAGAAGAATGCCACATGAGACAAAGGCAAAAACACTGGTGGTTTGATTACCCCCATTGCACGACGATACCATGTTCTATTTTTTTTGGACAGGACAATTGTCAGCTCTATGAAGTTGGTAGTTCAGAAAATCAAAAAGTGATATGTATTTAAGTTCAAAGACTCTTCTTTCTTCATATTGATAGAATCACATTGTTCAACTATGATAATTGGCTATTCTTCTCGGCATTAGGGGTAGGACATGAGGCACTTTCTACTCTTTTGATTAGAGGGGGCCCTTCATATACTACTCCACTTGCTCAGATGGACGCCGATCCGCTTCAGCTACCTCCGACTTATGATTTCATTAGCCTTCATGACATTCCTATGGCCCAACAGTAAGAGTTCTTCCACAGAGCCTCCGATATCTCAACTTAGCTACGTTGGACAAAGCGGAGGAACCAACAGATCTATCATGTGAGCCAGGACACTTCCGTACCATACCTGTCATCACCTCCACCAAAGGGTTAGACTTTGGTTGTTTCTCCTCATTTCTTTTGCACTTTACCATTCCTATATTTTCTATTTCTTCTTCTATCTATGTACCTAACACTGGGACAGTGTCAGGTTCAAACTTGGGGGATGGACTTAGATCTCTTTGCATTTGCATGACATATTTTTTTTAGCAATTTGAGTCTATTGTCATGTTTTTTTTAACATGCATCTATTCAAAAAAATCTCATCTCATGTCTCCTTGTTTACTATTTTACTGTCTTAAAGTTTATTTTCATAACACCGCTTAATCTATGAAATTCAATCACTATTTTTTTTTATCGGGCATCACCAGAGTATTGGGATTTGGATTGAGTTTGTTGCTAAGTAGAATGACTAACTTTTAAATGATGATTTTTTTCTATTATTTTACCATGATGTTAATTTTGATTATAATTGTATCTTTATTGTAAACATAAAGTCTTTGATGAGCTTATAATTAATGTAGAAATGACAAATAATTATAATGATAAGGTGGAAATGAAAAAAGGGCTAGTTGAGCCCACAAGTGAAAAGTATAAAGTGTCCTCTGAAACTTTGGTGTGTCTGGGTAATTAGATCCGTAGGGGATGCGTGCCTGATGATCTAAGAACAACTGCTCCGGGATCCGTCGATCGAAAACCCGCTACATGGATCATCTTATGCAATATGGAGAAGCACAAATACATGAAAATAGTAAGTAAAAATAAAATGTGTGGAAATAAGTTCGTGGAAGACTTGTCATTCAATATTGATACTCTTATGAGATCGACTAATATTATTTGTAGATATGACGTAAAGACATGTTTAAAGGTTAAAAATTCTATAAGTCTTGGTATTGGTTGAGAAGAAATACTATGATGATAGACCATGTAAAATAATAATGGGAGAAAAGTATTGGTTTGCCTTATCTAAAATTTGCTTAAGGACAAGCAAAATATTAAGCTTGGGGATTTTTTATGCAAGAAAATTCATGCATTAATTTATGTCATTTAATATGTATATTAGGAGTATTTTGTGGTTAATAAAGGAGATAATTGAATTATTTTTATAAAATTTCTTTAAGATTTTATTTCTACCTAAGTTTGAATAATTTTAGCATAGGAAATCAAAATGACAAGAAAATATTTGAAAATATGGTGAAACTACAACATCTTGTCACGACTGTGCCTCTATCACACGTCCAAGCCATGCACGGTCACCCCCATGCCTCTTGTTATCATGACCGTGCTTCTATCAATGGTCGTCCCACCGGGTTCACGGTCGAGCACACGTAAGCTGAAATGCACATTATCTCAGTCACGATAGTGACGTCTCTTGTCACGGTCATGAGCATGAGTTAGAAGCCGAAATACACATCATCTCGGTCATGACTGTGATGGATAGTGTCACGGCCATGACGGCGGTATGTTAGGCGGTTATGGAGTAGACTTTATCCCTTTTTTGGATACAAAAAATTTATAAATAGGAGAAATCACAGACATGGGAAAGCATCCTCGAGCATAAATATGAAGCCTAAAAAGAGGAAAAGAGGAGAACAATAGCGAAGCTCTGCCAGAAACTCGTTCTTAAATTTATTCCTTTATTAGGGTCATCCTAGTTGAACTCTATTTGTGTTTTGGAATCTTTCCTAATATTAGTTTAGTTTGAATCTTTAATAGCATTGCAATTTTGTATTTAATTTTTTTTCCATAATTTATGATTTGATTGCTATTTGAGAAGAAGTTGTCACACTCAACTCCTTGATTAAGTTTTAATCCCAATTATTTAACCATTAACTTTATTTAGCAATTCTAAAATTAAAATCGACAAAACCTCATCCCTTATTTATCTCATGTTATTTGTCAATACGTGCATATGAAATCACCAAAGTTTAATCATAAGATATAAGATATAATATTCACATATTGTCATTATACTTTTTTTCCACAAACCATCTCATATATAACACCTCATTTGGTAAGGTTCCATACAACTTTACAAAAAGTTTCTCACTAATTACAACACGTAGGATTATATACTACATGCATGCTTCCAAAAACAATAGTGGAGGAGGAAATAAAAGTGCTCCAGCGGCTCGACCTCTTTTATATGCATCAGAACAAATTTCGAATCAACTCAACTCAAGAACTTATGGGTATCTGAAAATTCGAAAAGGCTATTATGAGCAACAATCGTTTGCTCGATGAGTGGAATAAAAGTACAACATAGGAAAATAATACGAGTGCATATAACATTTAAACAACCATATTCTCCATATGAGAAAATATTTAAAGCATAACACATATAGTTAAGCAGAGCTTTACAATCATGAGTTTTGGAGGCACGACGGGTGCTCCACGCCTATGCCCGGCCATGTCTCGTCTCGGGCATGCCCCAAGAGCGCCCGGGAGGCTCTTGGGATGACGGTAGAGACTTTACGAGCGAATGTGGATGACGTTGCGAGGAGACTCTATGGGACCCAAGAATGTGTAGGCGGCACATTCCCTACCCACTTTGGCATTATGCGCACTTTGGCAGAATGCTCAGTTTGGCATTCTGCGTGCGACATAACGGTGCAGGGCGCAACTGGCAGGGTAGAGGAGGTTCGGCCCAATTCGGCTCATCCCAGACGACCAACAAAGATGACAAGCTTCAAGAAGGAAGGCCAATCATAGGGAGCGACGTGCGGTTGCTCCAAAAGTGGAAAGGTGGCGATTGGAAAGTAGGGTGCAGGCGGCACCTACATTCCATATCAACCAGAGGGCAATCTGGCGGATTGTCCTGGACGTCCAACTTGGAAAGGAGGTCAAGGGATTATGGAATGTAATCAGGGCACCCAAAGGGGGTTTTGCTTATTAGAGTGATTGTCGAGGATCCCCTAATTTAAGGAAAGTTAAAATATGACGGTAGGAGATGGCCGGCCCTAAACTTGTATAAATAGGCACATTTAGGTGACTTATACACATTCGAGTATTGAATAATATTCCCAAGCTTTTCCCCATATCAAAGTGATTCTCTTGAGATTAATTGCTTGCATGTTTTCGTTGTGCGTGCATGAGGATGACCGACGATCGGACGTGTCTTCGAAAGGATGCTTGAGCTCTCGGCGAGGAGAAGGTCAAGGTCGACACCCCTAAGTTCAGGACGTGGAATTTTAGGGCGTGACACTCCGCTCTCCCCCCTTGGCTCTTCGCCTGTCACTTGCCATCGCTCTCTGCTCACCGCCACCCTGCTTCGCCCTCCGCTCGCCGCCACCTACTTCGCCCACTACTAAAATTTTACCTTCTTCTCAAATCTCGCCAAACCAGATGCCGACCTCGAACCAAGCGTCAACCTGTCGAATCGACTACGTCCTATGCCAATATGCCCTAAACTGTCGACCTGCCGAACCACCTCCATCCTATGCCCTAAACCGGTGTGCATAGATCTTAACCCTCCACCTCAAATCGGAAGGCTCTAAATGTGTGGGCACACAGTGGTATCACAAAAGTGGGTAGCACACTAATATTCCTCTCTCTCTCTCTCTCTCTCTCTCTATATATATATATATATATATATATATGGCACTTATGATGCTACATCAAGATGTTAAAAATGAGATATTGGTGTTATGAATTAATTAAAAGTCAGTGCTTTTGTGAAATAATTATATAACGACTGTCTCATGAGCCCTAGAAAATTCGGAGCAGTGATTTCTAAGTATGTATGAATCAGTCCATACCGAATTCTTCGGCCTCACATATCGTAGTTGGTGTCATTAAAGCATCCCAACTTGACTAGTTTAATAGCAACAAATTTTGACATTTTTTAAAGAATGAAGATATAAAGTTATGATCCACAATATGATTTCAAACAAATACTGCAGTTGTATGTAAATGTCATTTTTATAATTCTGAATAATAAATATTAATCCAAATGAATGTTAATTTAATTCGTATCCATACGAAGAATAAATGGATATCAAAAAATTAATTAAAAATTATATAATTATTGAAGAAAGTTATTTGATTCGAATATTAAATATAGGTCCAGAAAATTAATAAATAATGGGATATTATTTTCAGTAACACATAAATTGAAATCGGACCAGATCAGTTTTTAAAAATATACGGATTGAAGAAATTGATTTTGTAAAAAAATAACCTGCTAGGAATAATATTAAATATAGGTCAAGAGAAAAAAACTAGTTGATCCTAGTTTATAAAAAGTTTTCGAGAGACTCGTAAAAATGTTATTTTGTGTTTATTTCAAAAATAAATGTCAAAATGAAACATTAAAAAAAATTAACAGAATATCTCGACAGTTCCGAACAAGTAACAAATTCGTATCCAGCTCCGCCGCCGCGCCGTACCGCTGGTTTGTCTCCGCCACCACGTCCCCCGCCCTCCCTCTCCCTGCTCCTCGATCGCCCACTGCAGGAACCGTTCCCCTTCGCCCGTTGCCACCAGCGCCTCCACCGTCGCCTCGTCCGGCCTCTTCCCCGTCACCATGTAGTACCGCCGCTCCACCGTCTCCCGGTACACCCACGCGAAGGCCTCCATGGAGTCCTTGAGCTTCCGGCCCAGCCCCGCCACGACGGATGTTCGGGTGCGGTCCGTGGACGAGCCCAGGCCACAGCCGGGCACGGAGCCATCCCAAACGCAGAAGCCGCTTCGACTTCGCAGTCGATGTGGACGAGCGCCCCCACCGTCGACGCCGTAGGGGAAGCCGAGCCGCCCCTCCCTCATTTTTTTCCATCGCGAAAACCGGCCCCAACCGGAGATCGACGCCACTCAGCCGTAAAAGAAAAAAGTGCCCGTTATAACTCCACTCACTCCTACTCGCACTCCTACTCTTACTCCACTCCTACTCCTCCTCGTGTTATAACTCCTGTGATTTTGTGCCTGCCTATAAATATCGATGCCATGAACAAGTTAGAACTCCACTCCTACTCATTATATCCTTTAGATATTGTGCTCTTCTCTGTTCTCTGCTATGTGGAGACAATTGAACAGCGACTTGAACCGCAAGAGGAAAGCAACTTGTGAAGATGTAGAAGACTATGTGAAGACAATTGAACAACAACTTGTGAAGCGAGATGAAGAAGATATAGACAAAATTAAAGAGGAAAGCAGAAAAAGGAGACGAACCATCTTGGAAAAATATCGGCAGGGACAGCAGCATTTAGTTGAATCCTCATCTGATGGCAACAAGAAAGGTAGTAGGGTTCTTCATTAGTAGACTATCTTTTCCTTTTCTTTTATTATGTACCAAAGGTTGCTTAAGTTTTCTTTCTTCTTTTATATGTAGGCAATGAAGCATCACCCGAGGAGAATTTGCAAGGCTCTAGTACCCATGTTGATATCTTTCGGAGCAAGGAAACAGCAGATATGTTTACTGATGATATCTTTGGAGAATCACCTGCTGCAGTTCGTAAGATGGTAATTTCTTTATCCAGTTTTAGAAATTTACTTAGAATCAACCTGAATCTCTTGTTTATGGTTATGATATTTATAATAGAATTTACTTAGAGGTGGCAACATATGCCTGAGGAAATGATTCTCATTATTTAATTCTGCATATTTTGGGTCTTGTATATCTGGAAAATGATTAAATAGGAGAAGCCACATTTCCCATCTTTCTTTTTTTGTGCGTATAAGATTATAATGCACATTATAGTAATTCTTCTGAAATTCTTTGGTACAAAGACCTTATAGGTTTATGTGGATGTGGTTTATCAGTGACTTGGTCTATATAATTAATTCCCACACTATTATCTTGTTTTAGGAGTCTTGAGGGCTTCCTACTTTCTCTGATCTATATCCCATTTTGATTTATACTTTGGTTTTTTTACACTTTATATAGTATGAACAGTACAAAAGCATTATGCAGTTGACTGCGTGATCTAAATTGTGCTGAATGGAAGTTGGATTGCACTTTAAGTTGAATCTTCTTGTGTTTGTTACAACATGTTCATAGTTCCCCTCAATAAATTGTGTTCTTAATTTTGATAGAACTTTAAAGGTTGTGGTTTTTTTCTTATGAGTTACCGTTTTTCTTGAACTTATGTAGGGCAAGGGTGATGGTCCAAAGATGGATCGAAATTTTCTTCATGATAACTGGGATGATGCAGAGGGATACTATAGTAAGTCCAAACAGCCTTTCTATTTGTGAGGATTTCCTATAGTCTCAATTTTATGTTTTCTTTTAGCATAATATATCTCATGCATTGAGCCACATTCTTTGGTGCAGGTTGTAGGTTTGGAGAGGTGCTTGATGGTCGCTATGAAGTTATTTCGGCTCGTGGGAAGGGTGTTTTTTCAACTGTAGTTCGTGCAAAGGACCTTAAGGCTGGAAGAGGTGACCCTGAAGAAGTGGCCATAAAAATCATACGGAACAATGAAACAATGTAAGCTTATATTGGTTTTCTGATTTGAATTTGTATTCTTTCTTTTTTCTTATACTTGTATGGGTTTTTCTTCAATAATGCAATATCTAAAGATGGCTTCATCACAAAACACCTTTAGGTACAAAGCAGGTCGAGATGAACTTGTCATATTGAAGAAACTGGCTGGTGCTGACCCGGAGGACGAGCATCATTGTGTTAGGTTTCTCTCATCTTTCAAGTACCGGAATCATCTTTGCTTAGTTTTTGAATCTCTTCATATGAATCTGCGTGAAGTTCTAAAGAAATTTGGTTGTAATGTTGGGCTTAATCTTACTGCTGTGTGGACCTATGCGATGCAACTTTTCAAAGCATTGAAGCGTCTTAGAAATTGTGGTGTGCTGCACTGTGATATAAAGCCGGATAATATACTTGTACGTGATTTCAACTAATGTGATTCATTCATTTTATGAATTTGACTTTTTCTTATACTACCAAGTTGTATTCTGTGTAGGTAAATGAATCGAAAATTGTATTAAAGCTTTGTGATTTTGGCAATGCCATGTTTGTTGGTGAGAATGAGATCACACCTTACCTTGTTAGCCGTTTCTATCGCGCTCCAGAGATAAGTAAGTTCCAAATCTATCTCCTTTGTTTCAATTTTTTTTTATCTCCTTTGTTCTGGTGTACTTGTGATAGATCGTTGTTTTATCTATTTTCTCTCTTTTGCCTGATTGTGTGTGTGTGCAGATCTATGTGCTCATGCTATGAGCATTTGTATGCATTTTCTATTACTGATATGATGCTTGTTGTGGCTATATGTTTTTACCTTTGTTCTATATTTAACTTGATAATGTTATGTTTCTGCAGTTTTGGGGTTGCCGTATGATCATCCGATGGACATGTGGTCAGTTGGTTGCTGTCTATATGAACTTTACACTGGAAAGGTACTTTTCCCAGGCTCATCAAACAATGACATGCTTCGGCTTCAAATGGAGTTAAAAGGTGCATTCCCCAAAAAGATGCTTCGAAAGGTGAGGTCTTTTGGTTAATAGACGTTAATGTAAAATGAGGACTGATCCCTTTGAGTGTCTTAAACTGTTAAAAAAAATGTCATTTTCGTGTAGGACGCCTAAATTGCTGATGTTTCATCCATCATAAATATTCATCTTTATTTCCTTTAAATTTATTTTCTTTTCAGTGTTTGTTGGAAGTCTGTATCTTTACATATTCTATTGATGGCATCTGTTGGCTTGTCAAGTTTAATTCACAACCTAGATGTTTCTTTTTCTGCAGGGTGCCTTTGTTGATCATCATTTTGACCAAGATCTGAATTTTCATGCTACTGAGGAAGATCCTGTTACAAAGAAGGTTTGTGATAAGCGTGCCATTTGTCACCATCGTTTGTTGGTTTTTATTAGCTTTGTTTTATATGTACCTTTTCTGGAGCAAAGTCGGATGTTAATTTATCGTTTTCTCTGACAGGCTGTAAGACGACTACTGAATATAAAACCAAAGGACATCGGCGTCCTCATCTCAGGATCCCCTGGAGAGGATCCGAGAATGCTAGCAAAGTTTAGGGATCTTCTGGAACAAATATTTATATTGGATCCAGAAAAGAGGATCACTGTAAATCAGGCGCTAAGTCATCCATTTATCACTGGCAAGTGAAGCTGATTTTCTGATTAAGGAATGCTGTTTAGCTATGTGTCTCTCTTGTTACTTGAATACGTATTTTGTACATCTAATTCTTTGGCATTTATCTGTCTTTGCACTGGCGCAATGTAGCTTTAAGTTGGGACTGCACTGATGAGGCGCTCATAAGATGTGTTGGTTTAGAGGCTCTCCTTCATGGCCCTTATCATTGGGATTTCCTTCTGTGTCTTGTAAGACAACTCCCCAAAGGCGTTCTGATCTCTTGTAAATCATTATTGATTGTCACTTGTGAGATAAAAGAAATTACTTTTTCCATAGTTGCTATTTGACTTTTATAATTTTCTTTATGCTAATAGACATCCAGAATTATGCATGTGTGCTGGCAGTGCAATGAGTGTGTTTCTTGTGAAGCTTTAAATATATGCAGCATTTTGGCCGAGGGAAGAGATGGACATGTCTGCGCTTTGGATATTATATTTCTCCAAATTGTAGAATTTTTCTTTCCTTGCTGGTGCATAATATAATAGGTCATGCTATTTAAAGAGACGTATGGCTGGTTGGCCTCACAGTTTTCTTACTATTATTTCTGTTATTAAACGTTGAGTTTACTTTCCTGAGTTAGCAAGAGGTCTTTGGGTATTGCGATGATCTAATTCAATCTTCCATTCAGGATTTCTGCGAGACATGAGGCTACCAACATTTTAGGTGCTATATAGCAACCTTGGTTTGTTTGACACAAGGCTACATGTCTTTGAAACACACGTCCTTAGACTTTTTAGCTATGATGCACGGGTACTTCAATTTCTTCGACGTACCCGTAGCGGGTATGTACCCGGTACCGGTACTTCATGAGTAATCGTGGGTACTCGTACACACATGTATCCAATAATAATTTAATTTTTCAAAAAATGGGTACTCTAATTGGTAGTCGTACCTATAATATTGGTACACTATATCTAAATTTTGTGAGATAAAATTCAAAAAAAAGATGATAAATGATTAATAATCATGGAAGCATTAATGCTAGAGAACATGGGTAAGCATATATTTTGCTACATTTTTGTCAAATGGGAATAATAAAAATATATATGCTAAAGATGAGAAGTCATCTTTCGTCATGAGAAGAAAGAAAACTATTAATAGCTCCTCATTTAGACAATCGTCCAAATTTTATATGAAGTGAATAACTAATTACTTGTTTTGAGAACTTAAACATCATGTAGATACTATAAATCTTATGAAAATTTATTTTATGTATATATATATATATATATATATTGCTGTGCTCGTACCCTAATTCAAGGGGATCAAATAGGAAATGATACTCTGAATCATATAACTATAATGAAATATACGATCAACCAACATTTATCGAATTTGAAAGAGTCAGAAGAAATGGTTTGATCCTCTTATTTCTTGAATCGAGAGATCAAATTAGAGGTTACCAAGGAACCATGCATAGCATTGAATAGGGAGCCCCCTCGATGCATTAGATTTTTTTGTTTCCGTATTCGTATCAAATCAATAGAAGCAATGATCCCCTATTCGGATTTTTATGAAAAGAATCTTTTCGCTTCCAATAGAATATGTGAATCCCTAGACATTATATTTTATTATCCTATATATGTGACTACTGAATATATATATATGATTACTGAAAATCATTCGCCCATACTGCTCCACAAAGAATGCCTATGGTTAAAAATGTAAATCCCAAACTTATGATACGAAAACTCCAATAATCCAAACGCTGACTCAATTGATGTTTATAATAATTTAGAAATGGAAGAAAAAAAAGTCTTTTTAAAAAGATTCCTTTTTCGTTCAAATATGGATTCTCACCAAAGAAAGATAATTTAATTAAGATATTTTGACTCTTTAAAAAGATTTCGATGTTTTTGCGAAATGTAATGATTTAAAGAGCGATTGAGATCAGTGGTAAACAAAAATATTATGCGTTCATTTCCCCAAAAGTGGGACTAATCCTCCCATTGAGTATTAGTACTTATCGAGTATAGAATAGATTTGCTTCCCGTTGTTCTTACGAATAGAATTTTTCCATTATTTTCAATGGAATGGAATAAATATTAATCCTTTCTCATACAAAATCTACTCAAAAGGTTAGGTACATAGTATAGTCATAGTCTTTCCAATGCGATAAAATAAAGTGATCTTTTTTCTTTTTTAGATCTACCTTCCCAAGAAGTCATCACATTGTTTGAACTACTAACAAATGATTCATGAAGTTCTATGAGAACTTCTTTAGATTTTGAAAAAGTAGATTAGTAAAGCGGACCGCCACCCCACCCCCACCCCCTATTTTTTTGCTTAAATATGATATGAGATGAGTTAAAAAACATAAAACAATTTCTTGAAGTCCCAAACACGTAATAGAAAATGCATAAAAAAATATGCTGATAAGAAAATTTTGAATATATCGCTTGGACAAAATAACAACATGCTTTTGAATGGAGATCCAGATCATTACAATTTCCTTGTTCCCGAAAATATTCTATCTCCCAAACACTGTAGAGAATTGAGAACTCTAATTTGTTCTAATTCCCCCAATTGGAATGTTGTGAATAGAAATTCATTATTTTGCAATGAAAACAACATAAGAAACTCTAGACCATTTTTAAATGAGGAGAAAGGCCTTAATCAGAATACAAATTCAAAAAGAATTCATTAAATGCAAATTGTTTCTTTGGCCCAATTAACGATTAGAAGATTTAGCTTGTGAGAATTGTTATTGATTTAATACCAATAATGGTAGTTGTTTCAGTGTGTTAAGGATACATATGTATCCCTAATTTAGAATTAGTTAATATTTTATTTCCAATTTATTGTGTTACATTTTGGATAGATTAGATAAAAAAAGCGATCAATACATATGTCGCTTTATCTACACTGAATCCTTTTAGTTAATATGATGGTTTTGTTGTAAGTTTGAATTGTCATCTAGAACTCAGTCTTCATTCAAAATTTATGTGTTAAATTTGGTTATTATTAGTTGCGACACCAGCTATTGTTTGAGAGTTTTTTTTTTTTTGAAAGGGGAAATGATGATTGTCATGTTTCCAATCATCCAATTTTATTGTTGTGGCATAATATGTACAAGTTCAATGATTGGTTACATAGTTTGAATAGAATTTATTCTTTGCATGTTTGCCAGTGTTGCATCATGTGATGTGCCATCAATATCACATTCTCCACATGGCATTATTCCCCTCTGAATACGACCGCATTTTTGTGTGAACAAATTGACCACGAATATGCTATAGGTGATCATACTTGATGTGTTGTTGTCGTCCACTCCTAAACGTCCTCCAAAATTCTGCACTCGAAGATGTACCAACCCATTGGCAAGCTTCCATCATTCGGCATGTGAAAAACAAGTGATCAATGTTTTCATCGTCACATAATAAACATGCAATGTCTTGGTTGGAAACCATGAAAAAAATAATACGAAGGGGAACCTTTAGCTACCGTAAGAGACTGCAATAAACTCGCATATTTCTATCTTCCAGCTAATTTGCCTTGACTGAGAAGTAACCAGCATTCCATGTCCATGATGGGGCTATAAAATTAGGTGTCTATACCCATTGGAAAATATAGATCCCGACCACTAATCGGTTACTATTGCTTGGAGAGTTTTAGCTAATGCATACAACCTTGGAAACTTCACCTTGAGAAGCTCCCAAGTATCCTATTCGAAGAGAAATCTAGTTTCCGATCCTAAAGATGATGTAAAGAATCTTCAAATCACCAGGATAACAAATAGTATTGTCCTCCAAAAAGTCGATGAGACATGAGGTGTATCAACATGAGTGTTTCATAAATCCACATGTCCATGACAAATGCATACATTAAAGATGACTAGAGGTTCTCACTTTGTACTGAAAGTTTGTATAATCATTTTGCTAAGAGTGCCTCATTCATGTTTTGAAGGTCGAGACCACCCTCCAATGTTGGTCAACATATTGTTGACCAGGCCACCAGACAAGCCCCTTTACCACCGCTGTTTCCATAGGAATCTTTGACGGAGAGCATTGATTTGGTTTCTAAACCCATTGAGCATTTTCTAGTATTTTCTCCACCTATTCAATCACAGGGATCCAATATAGCAATGGTTTATCTGATAGTGTATAGCCAAGGTAGGAAGAGGTAGATCCACATGTGTCCATTTTTAATACCATAGAGCACCTATCCGCCATGCTATTAATCAATACCGAATGGAACAAAAGATGACTTTGAATGGTTGACTCTTCTTGCTGCCAACTCTAAACCTTCTACAAAAAAGATAATGTCGTCCGCATAATGTAGCAAAGGAATCATAGTACCTTGATTTGGATCTTGGAAAAACAAAAAATAATGCCAGTCTCGCAAGTTGAAATGACACATCTAGCCAATGCATCAGCTGCCCGCATAAAAAACATTGGGGCCAAAGGGCAACCTGAGGTTGCATCCAACCACCCATAGGGCTGCCATTAATGAGAGTTGAGAAGGATATTGTACAAACACACCTTTTCATCCGAGAGATCCAAGTCATTGAAAAGTCATGACGTCGAAGGGAGCTCCATAAGAGCATCGTATGCCTTGGAGAAATTGATCTTCCATAAAAAAAACACATCTCCTCACGTGTCTCCAAAAAGATAAATTGTTGGTGCGACTGCAAACATGGAGCGAAGGCGAGTGCAATAGAAGAGGCAGACGATAGAGGTTGCAGCTAGTTGTTCCTTTGAGGAGGGGGTGATGGGTGGACCAATCCTTAATCACAAAATGATTAGGATGAAATTCAAAAATACAATCATTGTCGGTGGTGAATTGACGAACAGAAAATAATTATTGTGTAAGTGTTGGTGCACGTAATATATTTCGTAGATGCAGTGGGCGAACGTTATGTGAAAAAGTACTATTACCAACATGAGAGATAGACAGAGTGTTACCATTACCCACTCGAATATGATTGTCACCAGTGTAGGGAGTTGCTGTGTGAAGAGCTTGAAGATCAGGGGTATTGTAGTGGGTGGCACCGGTGTCCGGAATCCAAGTTGTGTAAGTACCCAACAGAGAAACAGATCCGGACGATGACAATTGCACTTGTGGAGCAGCAACAAGAGATTGAGGCTTGGTGGACTGGTGGCGATGATAACAATTATACGGTGAGTGACCATAGCCGCCACATACTGGACAGGGACTATTGCGGCGAGTGTGCTAGCGGCTACGTCCACGACCGCGATTGGAAGGCCCCTATTGGCATTAACTGTAGGCAGTAGTGGATGAAGGTACTGACGCTTTAGCATAGTTGACAGAGGGAGGAAGGACATCAAGTTGGCGCTAGGCTTGTATTCTTATCTCATTGCTAGTGAGAATGCTCTGGAGTTCAACAAACGTGGTCGTAGTGGTGCGAGTAGCAAGAGACGCAACTATGGAGTTGTAATCAGGGTGCATATTATTGATAATTGCATTGAGGCTGGAAGGCGAGAGTCCATGACCGGCAGCAGCAAGTTCGTCAGCAATGATCTTGACTTGGCGAAGAAATAGGGTGATTGTGGAATCTCTTTGTTTTAAATTATGTAGTTGCATCTTTAGCTGAAGGATGCGAGTCTCTGATGATGCACAAAAAGCTTGTTTGAGGGCGAACCAAACCTCTCTGAATGTGCCGAGGCCAACAACTATGGGGAGAACCTCTTTAGTGAGAGAGGCCAAAAGCCAACTGAGAAGAAGCTGGTCATGTCGGTGCCATGTTGTATATTGAGAAGAGGGTATGGGGTTGTCATTGTTGGGAGCCGGAGGACATGGTGTGCTGCCTTTGATAAAGCCTTCCATGCCATAACTATTTATCAGTGGTTGTAGCTAAGTTGTCCACAACAGATAGTTCGTGGATGTTAGCTTCAGTGAGATAAAGTGTTGAGCCTGATGGAGAAGTGGGAGAGAGGTAGGAGTATCAGTGGTGGTTAAAGGATCCACAAAAGACATGGAGGAGGAGGACGAGTTGGGTGTAGTCATTTGAACCACAGCTCTGATATCATAAGAGTGCAACAAAACTTCGTAGAATATGAATCTTATTATAGAGTACAAGCCTTCACTGAATATGTACACAGTATACAAATATATATATAATTCTAAGGCATGATGGCAGTTTTGTAATTATTTATCATGCCTTCTTCTTCCTCCATTGGTATTTATCTTTTTTCTTAGAATTTTCAAATTTTTCATCATTTTTTTAATTTTTAATACATCATGGCAGTTTCGTATAGTTATAAGTGGCTCTAATCCGTTACAACCCCACTCGTGGTTCCTAAATCACTCATTATAACCTGTTGAAAAGTAAATGTTAAAGTCAATCCCCCTTCAAAATCAATTTATAATCAATAGCCATCAATTTAAAATTATTCATATCCTTTTTTCAGTTACAAAACTTCTCATATAATTAATAGTGGCTATGATCGTTGACTAACACCACTCATGTGACCCCAAAATCAATTCTCCTTATAAACTGTTGCAAAATACTACTCAATTTAATGTTCCTACAAATAAATAGCCATATTATATATATTTGCCCCGGGATAACCTCCTCTTTCCATCCATAAGAAAGGTTTGTTAACGACAAAAAAATGCCTTCTCCTCGTGATCATTACATCATGGTGCGCAGTTTCTCTATGCTATGCTTCAATACATGCTCCCAATGGCATTACTGCTTCCTCGCACACTCGGATAAACAATCGTCTTCTCAGCATTGTTAACTTTGCTATGAAACTAGGTATTGCTACGCACATCCTATAATTTGCATGGGTGTCTATTCGCGAGCACGGATGCTATTACATTTTGTTAACATTATGTCCGAGTAAGATGGTTGTAAGTGGCATCGTGAGATGAGGAAGGTGGACCGAGTACTGAGGAAGCAGTTGAGCTGAAGATTGAAGATTGAAGATTGGGTCCAATAGAGGCCTCGAAATTGTCAATGGCCCAAAAAGGAGGTCCACGCAGAGGAGGAGGCACCCCCTCCCCTTTTCTTCTCCATCTTCAAAGGGAGAGGGGGACGAACCCCTTTTCTTATTTTTTAATTATTATATTATCATTATAATATTAGTTTAATATTTTATATTTATTTTATTTTTAAATAATATACCACATAAGTCAAATTATTGGGCAATGAACCGTATCTGGTTGAAAAGGATAGAATTGAAAAAAGGATAAAGTTAGAAGATATTTAATAAAATTTATCTCACTTCAAAAAGTATTACTCGAAGTTTCATGCTATATTAATTTATAACTATGGAAGTTTTTGAACTTGCAATTGCGATTTTCCATCTTATATTTCCATATTTCTTTTATCCATTTGGAGTGATTAATATGTGGATCTATACTTTGTATGTCCCACCCCTGCTACTCAAGTGAGAATTATAGTTCGTGGACTATTGTCTTAGAGGAATTAGAGGAAAGTAATTTAATAAGTTGAGTTCTTTTAGTGGTGTGCAGCAAGCATCTTATTTCTCAAGAAGATTAGAGGTAATTTCGTTGAGCTTCTTTTTACCAACATGAGATCAATAAATAGTTAGGTATTTGATTTCGGGTCTTATACCTCAAGCAACTATTGGAATTTGAAGGTTTTCTTAGATGAAGAGTCGTATCACTTCGTAAGTGAAGAGATATGTTCACATTTGAATAGGTGTGTTCATATTTCAATAGTTATATTCACACTTGAATAGATGCATCATTTCATCATAAGATGTGTCCCTTGATATGTGTTCACATATCAATAGATGTGTCCTTTCATCATAAGGTGTGTCCTTATATGAAAAGAAATTAAGTGAACCCTTTCATTAATAGGTATGTCTTTTGGACGAATAGACACTAGACGCATCCTTTCGTGAAGTACCATTTCAAGCTTATAAATAGGCTTCCCCTTCTTGCATTGTAAATGATTCGAAAGCAATTGAAAGTGATGAGAAGTAATGAACTTGTGATTAGTACTATGTGTACAACACAAGAAAATTCATTCAATTCATTGCAAATTATTAGAATAAGAGACTGAGTTCTTCAACAGTTGCTATTTGGCGAACTCGGTGACTTCGTTGTATCTTGGGAGTATTATTGTTTCCAGTCCAATAATAAACTTTGTATGGGGATAAATAATTCTCTAAAAATAGCGATTCGTCATGCCTCGAAGTCTTGATCTTCGTTTATTCTCTTTCCATCTACCCACTATTTTCAATAATTTTAGAAAATTATTCTGTTGAGATGGCTAAAGAGATCGATGCTACTTACAAGAGATGGATTAAGAGTACGTAAAACTTCATTCAATTTGATTATGTGAATTTCATCAATTGAGGTACGCTTTCATGTTCATTTGTACTCTTGAAATATGATTTGACATTCTTTCTTTTCTAGTATAATGAACATTATTACGATAAATGTTCTAGATTTTGTTTCTTGTTCAAAATCGTAAATTTGATATATTTTGAACTTATTTGAGTTACTGTGCTGAGAAAAGAAATGATATGTCATATATTTGTTTAGACTATATAAATCACATTTTATATGTGATGATGATTTTTATTCGATTGTATTTTTTTATGAATCTTTTAAATGTGCCTTTAGTTTTCCGAAATTTGTTTACTTCAGTTTTTATGTGGTTAGTTAATTGATTATATTAATTAACATATACTTAATGGTACCCATCAATTGAGACAAACTATACTTGATGGTGTTACTGGTAAACACCCTTTGGATGTAGAAAAATAAGATGAAATTTTGTTTAACGATATTGATGAAAAACATCACATGGGATTAGAACATGATGATAACATGTTCAAGAAAAATACATGACCCTATAATTGATGGTGTTGCCCGTGAACACCTTGTGAAGATAATAAAGCAAGTGTAATCTTGCCTAGTGATATTACTGGTAAACATCACAAGAAAAAGAACATATGTCATATATGTTCAACAATTATTCGTAAAACTAGTGATGTTACTGGTAAACTTCACAAGAAAAAAAAATAGAACATGTGCCCAACATGATTCGACAAATTATCTAAAAGTATATTTGTCACAGATGATATCTTGGTAGTCGCCACAAAGAATAGAAGCATAAGATGTGATGCTTAGATGAATGTCTGAACACAACACTATTGAAAAATATCTTATATTCGTATGTGAAATGAATATAAATGGACCCATGGGTGAGGGATGAAGGCAATGCGAAAAGCTTTTGAGAAAGATATGTTATTGGTAAACATCTAAAGAGACACATCATATAAATGCATGTTTGCACAAATGATCAAAGAAAGCCTACTCAAGATTAGGCATGTGGAGGTGAACGAATAAGAAGAGGACGTTCAACTATAGGATGTTATGGGAAAACATCCAAGAGACTCAATATATTGTGCGATCAAAGACAATGGCATTCAGCAATATTATAATATATTATTGGTGTAATTAAATTATGATAGATGAAATATCTAAAATTTCACTATTATAATTTCTTGCTGGATTTCAAATTTATTCATGGTATAATTAAATTATAATTGATGAAATATATGTGATATTTCAAAGTTATAATTTATCACTGGATTCTCGGATATGAAAAATTATATTTGCACTTTAATTAAACTCTATTTGAGTTAACAAATATAAGGAAAATGTGGGCATTATCTCATTAGATATTAGAATATATTTGCATTATATACTTTATAAGAGTAAGCAAATATAAATGTTGTCAAAATTATGTGTATCAAATTTTTTAAAATGTATTTGCATTTTATACTCTATGAAAGTAAGCAAATATAGATGTGGCAAAGTGTGAATCGCTCATTTGCTTTGTTACAAATGTGAGCATCTGAGAGAATTGACCAATGAATTATCAAGAATTGAAAGACGAAATAAGAAATCGTCCATGTCATATGAATACTTAAAAATACCATATTCCTAAGGATCTTGAGTTTGATCCTATTGTTTGAAGAGTTAGTAATGTGGATTGGCCATTCGCATACAAACTAATCTCAAACTTGAAAAGTATTCGACATGACATAAAGATATGAATTATCTGAGGGAATTGACTACCTAGATGGTTATAGAATAAATGTTGATTATATTTCTGAAGTAATCAATTATGTGAAAGATTTGATTGATGATTCAATCTCGAAGTGATTATACATGCGACATATAAACGAATTGATCACTCGTGACATGATGCTTGGAACATGTATAGATTGAAAATACAGTCTACAAAGAATGACAACTTGAATGATTGCTTTCTTGATTAGTGTGAAAAAATTGATCATGAGAATATATAATAAAGAACAAACTAGAAGACTACGGGAAAGTGTGAAACTTTATATCTATCGAATATAAAGTGAAATTATACTTGTGCCTATGTGGCAAAGAAATGTTCGAAAGAAAGATTCGGATTAATTTTTGGAGGTAAACTAATCTTGATAAATCTTAGTTGAAAAGTCTATCATAAATTGAAACTATGTAGATAAAAGAAGATTTAGGATACAATGTGAAAATTGTATTAGTGAAGTTCATATGATGACTAGAACTCCTAGAGACTAAATGGTATAAGAGATTTTGGTAATCTCATTAAAACCATAAGTGTCACCATCGAAAATCGATAAAAGAGTTTTTAGTTATCTCGTTAAAACCATAAATATAGATAAATTTTTCTTTTGAGTAAAGAGAAATAAAATTGCGATTATCTTAAAATGTGGGGTATACCACCTCAAAAGTTAATGAAAGCATACATGTGATGTATGTAAAATTGTTTTGTGCTAAAGTAGTGAAGTCATGTGTTGAACTTCAATGAAATATATTTCCTTGTTGAATTTGTGTAATATCAACAAATGGAAAGAAGCGAAATGGTTAAAATATTTTGAATTATAATTGTTGTGGCCACGACTAGTGAACCATTTCTATCCTCTAGTGTTTTACATTGGCAAAAGTGTGCGATGTTGAGTACTTAAATGCCAATTAAACCTATGGTTATTAGTAATGGAAACCCTTCCTTATTCTAGTAAAAATCTGATCTCAAGGTTCAAAGGTAACAACAAGTTATTTAATAATCGGTGCACTAAGAAGAGGATTTAGTGCAAATATTAATTAAGGATGAGTTGAAAGCTCTTAATAGATGGACATGTGTTATCCTAAATCGGTAGATGTATTCCACCTATATGAATATAGAAATGGTGCCGCTTCAATCAAGAGGTTTAGACGTTTACTCTTGTAAATATTCATGAAACCGAGATGAGCACATGGCCATAATAGTGCTAATTATTATAATCTCTTATTCGAAATATTGAGCACAATTGTGTGTGTGATATTTTCGGTTCGGACGTTAAGAGTAATGGTTCAAATCTAGTAGATACAATTTACTTGTTTGAACTTTGAAATATTTACACTAATGGAAGGTTCAAATCTAACGATACTTTTCACTATGCATGATTGTACAATTTAATATTTTAAATTTGCAACCTTGTGGGGGATTGTTGGAATTTGAAGGTTTTAAATTTTAAATATATTACTTTGTGAACATTGAAAATGAGCACAATTGTATGTGTGATATTTTCGGTTCGGACGTTAAGAGTAATGGTTCAAATCTAATAGATACAATTTACTTGTTTGAACTTTGAAACGTTTACACTAATGGAAGGTTCAAATCTAACGATACTTTTTACTATGCATGATTGTACAATTTAATATTTTAAATTTGCAACCTTATGGGGGATTGTTGGAATTTGAAGGTTTTAAATTTCAAATATATTACCTTGTGGACATTAAAAATGAGTTCATACTAATTGGTTAAGTATGAAGTGTAACATCACATCTTTTCATCAATGAAGTGTTACAATATTGAATGAAAAGACATGTTCACATGTGTTATAAGTTAAATGGTGTCATGAATGAGTTATCTCAAATGAAAGAATATCTTTAGATGAAGAGTCATATTACTTCATAAGTGAAGAGATATGTTCACATTTGAATAGGTGTGTTCATATTTCAAGACTTATATTCACACTTGAATAGATGCATCATTTCATCATAAGATGTGTCCCTTGATATGTGTTCACATATCAATAGATGTGCCCTTCATTATAAGGTGTGTCCTTATATGAAAAGAAATTAAGCGAACCCTTTCATTAGTAGGTATATCTTTTGGACGAATAGACACTAAACACATCCTTTCGTGAAGTACCCTTTCAAGCCTATAAATAAGCTTTCCCTTCTTGCATTGTAAATGATTCGAAAGCAATTGAAAATGATGAGAAGTAATGAACTTGTGATTAGTACTATGTGTACAACACAAAAAAATGCATTCAAGTCATTGCAAATTACTAGAATAAGAGACTGAGTTCTTCAACAGTTGCTAGTTTGCGAACTCGGTGACTTCGTTGTATTCTGAGAGTATTATTGTTGCAAGCCCAATAGCAACCTTCGTGTGGGGACAAATAATTCTCTAAAAATAGTAATTCGTCGTACATCGAAGTCTTGATCTTCGTTTATTCTCTTTCTATCTACCCACTATTTCCAACAGCAACTTTCCTTTGAAACATTCATTCTATGGAAACAACTACAAGGTCATAAGTTTAAGGCAAAACCCTCTCTTTAATGACTTTGTTGACGTGAGAATCAGATTAAAATAACAATTAATCTTGTTATTAAAATAGTAATGCACAATTGATAGGACAACAACAACAGAACGGTAACTCCAAATGAACTAGTAATAGAACAAATAACTCAAAATCACTGATAAGCTACAAAGAACAATTGCATTAAATTGAAGATAATAAAAATACGTCTCTCGTCAACTTCCATGCAGTTCCTAGAGATACTCCTCTGCTTCTGACGCTTGTGCGGCGGCATCCAATGCGTTCAAGAACTCACGGGCAGGCGACGGATGCCAACTGCACCCGGGCTGTGCCTTCTTCTTCTTCTTTCTGACGTTCTGGCCAGCATTGCTGCTCTCGGAATATACAATCAATTCCTAGTGCATCGTTGCATATACCATCAATCTCCTCCATTGTGAAGAAGATATTGTCATTTTGATCACCGTAGGAAATATCATTCATCGAAGGAGGATCAGGTGCTGGCATCATCGTCTCCACGAAATCGCAGTAGTCAGACGCAAGGAGGATCTGTTGTCGTTGTTCTGCTGTGCCTTCTTCATTCTGATGCTCTAGACTTTGTTGATATGCGACAGCGCCGTCTTGCTACTGGTAATGGAGCATCCCAACAGCGCCGTCCTCGTCCTCCATATTCTGCTCTTGTTGTGACAATATATAATCGATCTCCTCTGTTGTGAGGATGACATCGTCGTTTTCGTCAAAATCATTTATGGAAGGATTCACTGCTTCAGTAGTGGGATGATCATAAGACACCCACGGTCTAAATCTCCTGCTCCATTGCTGTGCTTCATGAGTCAGTAGGAAGTCTTGCTGTGGCACCATCACCATCTTGGATGCCGACGATTTTCAATTCCATCCAGACGCAATCAAACCCTCGGCAGAGTTATCAATCTGTTCTTGATCTCTTTTGCGCTTCTTGAGGGTTGGCATGGCGGAGCAGGAAGCCTCGGCAGAAGAAGCACCAACTGCATATTCACAATCTTGTTCTTTCTTTCTGTGCCGAGTCTTCTTGATGTGGCACAGCACGTATTCTTGAAAGTTTATGGGGACGTCCAAGAGTTCAAACTCATACATCACCCACCCGAGGTACTTTTTCTTACTGACCTTGTAGGCCAGACTGTTCTTGACGCCCATCGTTATGTGGCCGCGGCCATCGACGGCCGACTTGATGTCCTCGTCGTTTTTATGTCTGCCATAATCCCCAGCCGGCAGTTCTGCAGGGCCACTTGGAATTGACGGACCTCCAAGTTCGGTGGCGAAGAAGTAACCTTCTTCCTTGCCGCCGACCAGGTTCTAGGGCTCCGTGCCGTAGACGTCCGCCTCGACGACAGTGCCATCCGGCAGTGGCTGGCCGGCCAGGTACCGCCGAAGGTAGAAGACCACCAGATCTTCGTCGTGAGGGCAGAACAAAAAGCCCGAAGCATCCTTGAGCGGGACCCCTGTTCGCAACGGAGGAAGAGCAGGCAGTTCTCAGCGACGCCGCTCAACCAGCTGCACTGTGGGACGTTCTCGACGTCGGCGGTTCTTTGTGACGCCGATGCTAGTCGCTTGAGTTTCCATGGAGAATCAAGAATGCGATCAAAAAGCTAGAGGAGCTTCAAGATTCAAGAACGCGAGCCGTGGAGCAGAGCAGAGCGAAGGCGCGCAGAGAGAACATGGAGAGAAAGAGAGAGAAAAGAGGGGTTTGTGAGATGTTGCTGCCCTTCTCGAATTATTTATTTATTTATTCATCATCATCATCATCATCATCATCATCATCATCATCATCATCATCATCATCATCATCATCATCATCATCATCATCATCATCATCCAACCCTAGTAATAAAGTTCACAGGCCCTTAAATCAGCGATTCAACTAATTAAGAGATTCAATTAATTAAAGTATCGGATAAATATAATGTCTAAAGTTGGTGGGTTATTTGTAAAATTAAATATGCAATATTTTCAATTATACTTATCTTAGCATGTAACTAAATATGCATTCTAACTAAAATAAAAGATTTTGCAAATATTATTTGGTTAAATTAAAATAATAAAGAAGTGAATCTAAATAAAAATGGATAAATAAATTTAAATTTTAAATAGGAAATCAATCTCACACTATCATAAAAATTTCGAAAAAATGCACCGAGTAACTTGAGAAACCTACTCAGTTCAAAAAGTTCGAACAAAAAATTAAAAAAAATAAGAGATAGGAATATAATTTAGGATGATTTTTAAAAAGTGAAATCTACTCGTTCAAATTAAGAACCACCCAAAAAATCTATGGAGCTAATTTTTATTTACATAATCAATTCGTAAGTAATCAACTTTTTATATTAATTTTAATTTATTCTCTTAAAATTGGACCCTAAGATATCATTTGAAAAGATTGATCCACTAGTTTGTGATTTTTTAAAAATGATTTTAGGATGATTTTATAATTTAAAAAATAATAGATAATTTTTTTGGACTAAAAAATCAAGCCAATCTGAATCACTTTCACCCTTATAAAGGACTCACAATAATGTTTAAACTGATGATTTTAAGCTCAAAAGATTCAGAAAATAAAATAATATATTTTATTATTCTTTGATTCAAAAGTTAAGAGTCAAGAATAACAATTAATTATTTAATTCAAAAAAAATTAGAATACTAAAAGAATAATGAAATTTGTAAATAGAAGAGAATTAGAAGAAAAGATTACTGCAAGATTTAAAGTAATATTCCTAAGTTGACTACGTTTGAAATTATGAGTTCCAATTAACTAGAACTTTAAGATCTTTTCTTATAAATATTACCCAAGGGCTCTTCTTCTCTCACTCCATCCACACTTAAGTTTTCTCTTTTTGTCTGGTCCTTTATTTTTTTACGAAATCCAACCAATTTTCATCCCCTAAAGGTTAGAGAATGACAATGGAAGTGAGGCCTAGATTTTAAAGAAAATCATTATGAAATTGTGGTTTAAGGTAGAGCTAAAAATAAAGGTATGCAAAATTTCAAATTCACTTTTGAATGTAATTTTTAATAGTTTAATCAAATTAAAAAATAATTGCAATCTTAACAAACTTTTATGATCCCTAAGAAGTTTTCAAAGTTCTCACATCGATCGCACGATGTTCTAACCATTTGGCCTAGGAACCCTTCGTCATTCAAGTCTCTCAATGCCCGAAGAATTCTTTTGTGAAAGTCCAGACCAGCTCGGTCGCCTGTTCTTCATACACTTGTGGCAAGTCCCAACCTTTCCAAATTTAGCCACCAGGTGGATGTGTGAAGCCTTGCTATAACTATCCCTGCTTGGTTCCTCCCAATGTACTTCACATCACCCACTCTAATCCGATCGATATGATTAGATTTGCATCGTCCATTAGCATACATATGGAAGAAACACGTATTTGAATCACCTTATTTTAGTCACACTTGTCTTGATCGTTGTCACCACTAGATTTCAACTTTGTAGTCCTCCTACATCACCACATTTTGAAGCATTTTCCTATTCTTTCTCTCTGCCATAGACAATTCTCGGTTATCCTCTAGGCAATCCAATGGTTGAATCTTGATTAAGGCATCCGTTTGTTTTTTAGCTCAAGTTTCCTTGATTTGCTTCTTATATTCTCATAGTGACTATCATAGTTTTTCCAATTTGCAAGCTAGAGTTTGAGTGGCTGAATTGGCTTCCAGGGTACTTCTCCACCATTCCTCTATTAATCTAAAACTCAGTCTTCTTTCAAAATTTGTGTTGAGTTTGGTTTTAAAAAGTCATACTTGCTATAAAACTAGTTATATAAAACTATAACATGAAAGAATGTTATAAAACTTATTTGTGTATGTTATTAAATTGTAAAGCAGTTTCTTTTTGCATACATCCACTTTAAAGATCATCCAATGCATTATTAATTGTGATGTTTATAATTGTATGAAACATGTTGATATCAATTATGTAGTAACAGTGTTTATATGATAATGATTATATACACGAACAATGATTTTGTGAAATGATATGATATGATTTTATTATGATGTGTAATGGAAGCTCGTGCTTATATGAAAATGCTTAAGTGCATGAACATATGTTTTGATATGATAGGATATGATGATCCATGTTTTTAGAACAATGATAAATATGTATTGATTTTTAGAATTCTTCACATTATATTATCATTCTTGATCAAATGAATGTTTCATGATTTGAGCAAGTTATAAGTTAGTGTATTTTAATAAATATTATTTTGGCCCTACATACAAATCTTTGGAAGATTATGTATATATATGTACATTTATGTACAATATATATGCATATATTTCACTGTACTTCGATCCTGCAGGACAAAGGTATACTTGGATCCTGCAGGTCCAAGGCTTGGATGGTCAATGCTCATGACAAGTGATGGCATATGGAACTGAGTGTTGGAGAGTTTTTTAGTGCATTACCTTGTAATAAATTTTAAAAGTGTCACTATTTAATATATGAATATTAGTGTTTTTATATGTGAAGAATATAAAGAAAAGATATATTTTATATGAGTTTCAAGTATGATAGGATGATAGAAGTAGCAATCGGACGCTTGAGCAAAAAAAGTAGAAATAAAATGCTTCCACTAGCTCTAGGAGAGTAACCAGCCACACCAGTTCATTCTCCAAGATCAAGTCACACTCGCTTATGGCTTAAGGAAGACAATAGGAATGATTTCACACTTGAAGAGATTTTCTATGTGTCCAAAATGCTCCAAGAATGCATCACTTCTTGTACATGACAACATCCCCAAGGGTTTGGTCGAATATGTCTTTTATAGGTTGTATCAGGTAGTATCCTAACTCCATAGGAATGGTGGAAGTTACCATTAACTATCAACCTTATTGAGAAGGTTATATAGATGATTATCATATCGCATAATTTCTCATAACCCCCTCTTCTGATAGCATTCCACTTAATATGAGATTGGGTCTTAATTAATCTTAAGCTCATTAATTCCCTTGGCCATATCTGATTCCATTGGGGCAGCACCCATTCATGTAATTGAGTCTCATTTAGAACATGCACCCATCCTAATGCACCCAAATCTGTTCAACACGAAATTAGCTTTAAATTCCTTCATGAAAGGTCCCAAAATGAGGCCCTTAACAAGCCATAATATACACGATATGATAATTGACCATTATATCATTGGCCTTGGACAAAATCACTCGATAGTAATATTAATCTCCATCCGAACATGCCAATGTACACCAGTATCGTGCCAAATATGGTCAGACTAAGTTGCCTTAATATTGGTCTTCCGATTTGGACATTGCAGCATTACAAAAGGGTTTAGTGTACACCATCGGGTCTATGAACCTCTATAATCGAAAACAAAAATAGATAAAGGTAATCTATAATCTATGAACCTCTATTTTCTTACACGGGTACCATAATCATGATAATAATTTATTATTAGAAACATAATATTTTATTCAACTAATTAAAGAATGATATATTTTCAACTAAACCATATATTGTCGTATATATTTCAATAAGTCAACTTCATGAATACTTAACTTCGCAACATAATCCCATAAGTTGTGTTTTAAACATGCAATTAAATTCAAACAATTTGGCCAGTGCATTAGAGATTTGAAGGTTTTTTCTGCCTTTTGTTTTTTCTGTTTATGCAAGCAAGTCCTATTTAGGGGTGAAAATAGTTGGGATATGATCGATTTTTGTATTCAAAAAATCCTCCACTACTTTTTAGGTCCATTTTTTTTAATTACAAAAATAACTCTAAAATCATTTAGAAAAATATTTCTTTCTAGAGAGTCATTTTTTAATGACTTATTCGGACTCCCATTTTAATAAAATAATATTTTTTAATAAATACTAAATTAAAATTCATAGTAACATATTTAATTTTATGACTAAATATAGGATATAACATTAGAAATATTAAATGAGAATTTTTATCAAATAGGTTTTTTTTTGTATCGATCTAGTTTTTCTTACATCCCTAATATAAGAAACATTATTATTATTATTATTATTATTATTATTATTATTATTATTATTATTATTATTATTATTATTATTATTATATGTGTATGTATGTATGTATGTATGTATGGATTAATGAATGTACAATGTTTAAATTATTGTACCACGAAAGGATTAAATTTGATCTTTTCATATTTTTTTAATCAAGAATCAGCTAAAATTAAATTATATTAATTTTAATTTGGACTATTAGGGACGGGATAAAAAAATTGAGAGGTAAATTTAAAATGTTGTACCTCCAGTAACTTTATATGTCTGTGCTATATTTTTAACACCATTTAAATTATATTTTTTTCACATCTAATCTTAACTGTAACTTTTAGTTTTCTGATTTATCCAAATTTTACATCCCTCCATTTAATTTAGTTCAAATTTTTAAGTTATTTTTCATTAAGTATGCAATATCATTTTTACTCCTTACTTTTTTATATAAAAAATTTTAATAAAATAAAATTATTAACACGAGCATAGTATTTCATAAAAATATTATTAACAAATAATGCTTTTAGTCTATTGATTATTTTCTATTTTAAACTATTTTTATTGTAATATGAAAGTAAGGTAAGAACGATATTTCACAAATATGATAAAATAAAATTTTGATAAATTTAAGGATTTGTTTGGATTGAGGAATAAGAGGGGATGGGGTGGGAAATGAGAGGATGAATTCTAAATTTTATTTGGCAAAATTTATTTTAAAAGTTACGAGGAGTTTGATGGCATGAGTTATATCTTCACATCCCAATTTTTTTCTTTTTCACCAAATTGGTGGAATGAGAAGGGTTAATATTATTTTAGACAAAATTACTATTGATTAAGATTATTTTATTTACTCCTGTTTCTTTTCTCTCATCTCCTGGTCTATCTTTCTCTCAACTACGTGCGACACTCCTATGATTTTTCATCGTTTCTTGATTTCTCTATATGCTACGCAATCCTTTCAAACAACAATTTGCAATTTTTTTATGACAAACAATTTTTGAGATTTTCTCTCTCTCATTAATCTCTAGGTTTTGTAGGCAACGATTTCTCTCTCTCTCTACACTCTATCTCTCATAATCCTTGATTTCTTAGTTTTGCGGTCAACAATTTGAAATTATCGATGGCATATAATTTTTTAGATTTGTGCTCTCTCTCTCTTTTAGTCCTTGATCTATTAGTTTTGCACAATTTCTCTCTCTCCTCTTTCTCAGTTCTTAGTTTTGTATACAATAATTTGAAATTGTCGGTGGAAAATAATTTTTGAGATTTGTGCTCTCTCTCTTCTCTCACTCTCTCTCTCCTTGATTTTTTAATTTTGCAGACAACAATTTGAAACTTTCGATGGCAAACAATTTTCAAGCAAAGCCGGTCATGGACATCCTGCTTTTTGAGCATCCTGCTTTTATATTCTATGAATTTATATGTAGCTACTGAGAGTCAAGATGTTATAGGGTAGAGCAAAATCGGGTTCGGTCCAAGTCCACTCAGACCCGATCCCGATCTAGTTTTGTTCGGGAGTACAAAAATAGAATTGGTACCGGATCCGGTCCGACCGGTTCCAGGACCGAGTCATATTCAAAAAATCGAGAATGAAATCGAGAATGAAACCGAGAATCAACTAAAATTATATAATTTCATATTATTAAAAGTAAATTAGATTTTATATAATTTAATATATTATTATAATTATATTTTAGTTATGGACCGAGAATTGAACCGAGAATTTCACTTAGAATAATCGGATTTAGTAAATCATATGAGAATATTTTAAAATTGGATAATATGATGGTATAATTATAATATATTATTTAAAATTATATAAGTTTAATATATTATGATAATTATATTTTATTTTAACCAGATCGAATCTCGAGTCAATTTTTTTTAGCAATGGTCCCGACCGAAACCGACAATTTTTTTCAACATAAAACCGGTCCGGTCCGATTACTTACCGTGTTGGAAATAGTCAATATGTAGTACCAGTCCGGATAATTATTAATCATTAGACAACAACAACAACAAAGCCTTATCCCACTAGGTGGGGTCGGCTACATGGATCATACGACGTCATTCCGCTCTATTAGCAACCAAACCTTTCGGTATATTATTCTCGAAATAATAAAACAAAGAATTACATGGATTATAATGGTACTCTCGAACTAAATCAAATCATAGAATAAGAATGCTGAAAACGTGCTAACTAAATATGATTTTTAAGTCATAAAATTATTGAAATATAGTGAAAATAAAATACATTATGAAAAATGACTGATTTAAGGATAATGCATTGTGATCTTCATGCTAAATTTTTTAATACAATAACTTATCGATTTGGACTCGAATCCGATTTTCGTATGAATCAATCAACTTAATTTATTTTATACAAATTAACGTTGAACCTTTTAAACTCAAATAAGCACTTATGAATAATTTCATTTTATCGATGGAACAAACGTGACTAAAAGGGGAACCGGATTTTAGAGGACACGCGCACGTCGCCCTGTTTCCTGCTCTTGCCGCGTGGCAATTCACCAACCACGATTAAAGTCGCAGGGACCACCACCGACCAGTGGGGTATGAGTTGGGCTGATTATTAAATTGTACGCCGTGGGTTCGTCGTTTCCGCAGGTAGCAAATTTATGAATTAGTGCTCTTTGAAGAATTTAAATTTCAGTTTTCATTGGAGAGATGTACAAAACTTTTAGGGGATTATTTATCTTATTTTTTTATTATAAAGACTACCTCTCATTTATAATAGCACTAGTACGATAACCGGCGCGATGCGCGGAGGACACAAAAATTTATATATGTAAAAATTTTGATTATAAAATAAAAAATTTTATTTTGATATAAATTTTATAGACTATCTATTCATTTTCTCGCCTTAGAAACTTATATATGTAAATATATTATAATAAATTAAATTTATTTGAAATTATTTTTTAAAATATTTTACATTCTATTTCATTTTTTTATGTTTTACTCTATCTTTGACACCATTTAACTTTGTTATATTGTTTACATCTATTACTTAAATTTTTTATTTTATTTATGTTAGTTTACATATGACAATATAAAAACACCATGACTTATCTTTTCAAACTATATATCTTTCTAATTTTGATATAATATAGATATAAATAGCAATTGATATCTATATTTTTTTAACAACCCTCATATCATAGAATTAAGTAAGTAATATTTATTTTAATAATTTTAACAATGACTATTATTTTTTTTATTTTATCTATTTCATTTTCTATGTGACAATGTAAAAATGTCATATTTGAAATGCTATGTATTTTTAAAGATATATAACATAAATAAATTAAATTGTTATGTAGAATGTTAAACTTATTTAAATATTTTAAGTCTTATATGTGAAAAATAGTGACATAGATAAACTTCTACCTTTCCATTTAATTATATATGCGTAATATATATAGAGAGATTGATGATGAAATGACAAAAATGATAATGATATGTAATTCTTTTATTACTTATATTTTTTATAATTTGTAGTTAATTATATTTTGTTGATTATTTTTTAGAAAGTGTCCACCACAATGCATTCACTTCTTAATTAAGTATAACTTTCTTTCAATAATCTTTATAAACAATTATATTTTTTCATTCTTAAAATTTAATTAATATTATTTTTTATCATACATGATCTAACTTTAAAAAATCAATTATCTATACCATATTACATGGCTTCATGATAGGGTCACATATGACTTTTAACTCTCTTCAGGGTGTGTATATATATGCATGTTATGTATGTATTAGATATAAATAATGAGTGAAGTTAAATATTTTATCTAATATAACTAAAAGTGTATATTTGGTGTTGATAGCATTTTTTATTTTAATAAGAAATATAAGTAATATATATTTAATATTATTATTTGAGTACGAATGGAAAAATTTAAATTGATCATAAGTTAATTCCATGCAAATCCTCACATTGGTTATACTTTTTTATAATATTTTACTTTTTAATACTTGATAATACTTACACGATGAAATAAAAGAATATATGATATCTTTACATAAATTAATATTTAGTTTATTCATGTTGTCATTATATATATAATATAGTATTAAAAAGTAATTTTAAAAATATTATTTTGTGTGTGCTAGTAGCATTTATCCATTTTCCCTCTCAAATATAATGTGGATTATTATTAATACATAAATTTATCTTTTTCATTCATCATTTGGGTTGCTCTGAATATATTTTATTATTTATAATACAATATATATATGTGTGTGTGTGTGTGTGAAATATGATTGTGATATTAGTCCATTATGATTTATCATGATATTAGTCCATTATAATTTAATAAAAATATACAGTGTCTCCTCTCTTCTTATTCGTCAGATCAAGAATCTATGAATCATATTTAAAATTTTTAAATGAAAATGAACAAAATAATATCCATAAATTTCTAATCCAATAAGATCCATAAATTTCTAATCCAATGAATAGAAACATAGAAGACACTATGTCCCACCTTTAAATATGGGAAACCTTCATTTTTTCCTAATCTAATCAATATTATAGTTTATTTAACATTTTTATTTAAAAAACACTCATGTGTAGACCAAATTCATTTCATTTAAATAAACATCCCTACTTTTTCATTTAATAAATTTAAACGTGAAAATAAATAAGTAATATATCTCCTTAATATATATATGTTTATAATCACACACATATATATAATATCTATTTAAGAATAAATTTAGAATATTTAATTTGAATATAATATGTTACTTCATTATCTTAATATGACTAAAATTATATATTTAATGTTGATAACATTAATTTTAATAGTTAAAACAAATAATTTATTAAAACTTTTTTTAATATTGTCATTAAATTAGTCATAAATCATTCTTAATCAAATTCTAACATTAGATATGTGTTCTCCTTTAAAAACTTTTTTTTAGATCTAGCAAGTTTTGAATGTGGGATTAAAAATTTTGATCCAATGATTCATATTTGGTTGTGTTGTCAGATCAAAATAATGTCAAATTGATCTCATATTGTGATTGCACCCTAATTTTACTTATATTATAATATGTAAATTTATTTTTTTATGCGTCATTCAAAAAAGATATGAAATATATAATATAATATGTGAATATTTTTTGTTCCTTATAATACAATATATATATGAAATATAAACATAATATTTAGCTTATATATACCTGAGTATTAAAACTTATTTACTTTTTTTCAATCGCGTGTCTCTGACTTGAGTTCTAATTATTGATATTGATTGACTTAATACAAATAGATAACTACAATATTTGTAAATCTACACTTTTTTATAGTCTATTTCATCTCTTCTCATATAACAAGCTTTAAATGTGGGACTCAATTAAACAACTCCAATTACCCTTATTCAAGTTATAATTATTTTTGAACCAATTACGTTTCATTTCATAATATACTTCATTATTCATCATATCAAAACAAAATCCAAAAGAAAAGGTCGTGAGGGAGTGACATATCATCATCTATCATTTCTTTTAGTAGTATACATATAATATTATTAACTATAGCTAAAATATTATTAGGGTTTTTTTCACTGACCCCTTTGAACTATGAATTTTTTTCGCATCTACCCACGTCTTTCAAATATTCATTGACCCCCTTGAACTATATCGTAATTTTTCACTTAAGTCAATCCGTCAACCTCTGTCAACTTTTTCATTAATTTTTATTTTTTTTATTTGTGAAATAATCAAATTATCCTTCCCTCTAATATTGAAAATATAAAATAATATATTATAAGAATAAAAAAAAGTTTGCTTTGCTGGGGCATCAGAGGGGCAAACCACCCCCCTACTTTTTTTTATATTTACTACTTATATTATTTTAAATTCTGAGAGTAATTTGGTCATTTCATAAATAAAAAATAAAATTTAATGGAAAAAGTTAATAGAAGTTGACGAATGGACTTAAGTGGAAAATGCGGTATAGTTCAGGGGGTCAACATAATATTCGAAAGACATGAGTAGACGCAAAAAAAGTTCATAGTTTAAGGGGAATTAGCGGAAAAAACTCATATTATTAATCATCAATGAAATATATTTATCGGATTTAAGAAATATGTGGACCCAAAATATATCCACATATGTGGACCCACCATTGATTTATAAATCAATGATGATCCTTGATAAACACTTTTTAAAATGAGTTTATCATAAATTTATTACTACCATTGATCTATAGATCAATGATGGTCCATATATGTGGACCTGCCTTGGGTCCACACAATCATTAATCCCTTTTTTATCATGAATCAACCTAATAAATTGCACATGGTTTCTTTTATAAATTTATTTGATTGTTTTCATGCAATTAATATAAAATGTGAAATTAAATTAGAATGTATATTATTAAATTTTAGAATATTTATAAATTGTAACTTAAAATATAAATAAACAACATTCTATATTTTCATACCTAAACTTTTAATATCATGATTCTATTTTAACAATTCCAACAAAAAAATATGTATCAAAATTTATTCATATCATATCTTAACATTTGTTTATATATAAGATGTAGATATAAATTATCATAATAATATAATTTAAAAATTAATCATATTTATATTAATCACCAATAAATATCATCATCGTTATATCATCGAAAAAATAAATAGCATAATTAGGATAGGGAGATGAAAGTTTTTAACTCGAAATATATATATCATTATATATATATTATAACATTTAATAATTTTATTAGATAGATAAAAATTATATATGTGTATATATGTGTATGCATGTATGTTATTTTATCATGTACAAATTTATATTTGTAAGTTTGCATGTACTCTTTTTCCTCAAATAAAGCGTTGAATATGTTAATGAAAACTACAACCCCCCTCTTTATAGCTACAAATATATTATTTTAAATATTTGGATAAATAAAAATATGTGTTTTTAATAACTAATTTTTGAGTGTATATATATATATATATATAATATTATCATTTTATACTTAAATTCATGAGAGCTTTACATATGACACTTTCTACTTATGCTTATATATATTATTGTTACTCATTATAACAAATATAATTTAACCTTTTATCATTTTTAAATATAATAATAGGTGAATTTGTGAGAGTTGTCATTTGACAAATTTTAACTTTGCTTTTATATAAATATATATGATCTTGTTAATTACAATTAAAATAATATTATGATATATATTAATCATTATTATGAATTATTTTATTTATTATTATCTATCATAGCTAATGTACTTTACCATTTTTCCTTTAAAAATTAATTTTAGTGCACATAACTTAATGAGAGAGTGATACTCGCATATTCTACGTTTTTTATATAGATATATAAATACGAATATAAATGAATTATATATGTGTTAACTTTAACAAAAGAAATTGTTAGCATTAAATGATGTTGTACCTATTAAATTTATCAAACTATTGTTTTAATGAATATTAGTTCATTATAATTTTTATTGTAATATAATAATTAAAATGCTAATGATTCTTTTATTAATTGTCAATATATATATATATTATTGGATGCATGCTTTTGACTCAAGCATCTTTATATATGATAGCTTTTGAATAATTTGTTATTAGTTTATTAGAATATCTCAACCAATTAATAAATTATTAATAATAAAAAAATGATCAAGTTTGGTTTAATATTTTGTTTTTAATGATTATCTTATCGATTTAAAACACCCTATTCAATAAAAATAAAATGAATACAAAACATAGTTATTAAATGATTGATATATGTAAGTCTTCTATTTCATTGATAGAATAACAAAAAAGAACTATATATACTAAAACTTATTAATATAAATAATATATGATTATAAATATTATTAACACAATATATATATGTAAACAAACATATAGATATACTTATCATAACAAATTTTTAATAATAATAACAAAAATTTTAAGTTTTATTGACTATTTTGTTATTAGGTGATTATGAATTCGATATCAGTTTTATAATGAACTATGACATATAAATATACATATAATAAATTAACAAACTGTTAATAATAATAAATTAAGTTTGTTTTATTATTTTGTTATTAGTTTCTTACATATCTTATATGGGTTTATAACAAAATATTCAATAATACTAAAATGCTTAAAAATCATAGTTGTTAAATGATTGATATAGATAAGTATCCTATTTCCTTCATAGAATAACAATATTATAACAATAAAAAATAATGATATACAACTAAAACTTATTAGTAGAAATAATATATGTTTATGAATATTATTAACATAATATTATATATATATATATAATAAATTAACTATTAATAGTAATAACAAAATGATTAACTTTTGTTGACTATTTTATTATTAGGTGATTACGTATTTATAAGGAACTATGACTTATAAATATACATATAATAATAAATTAAAAAAAATTTAATAATAATAACATGATGATTAAGCTTGGTTGATTATTTTATTATTAGTTGATTACATATCCTATATCAATTTATAACAAACTATCCAATATAAAATATTTGATATATGTAAACTTTCTATCCCCTTGACACAATAATAACATGATTACAACAAAAAAATAACCATATACAACTAAAAAAATCATTAGTGAAAGTAATATATGATTATAAATAGCACAAAAAGTATATCATTTATTTCATATATTATTTGTTATAGAAAAATTGATTAATTTCTAGTAGTTGAATAATGCCTTTAACTTGTGTTTATATTCATTAGAGTATGAAATGCATGTGGTTAACTCCAACTTCATATCATGACATAATATTTTGCTCCGCACATACTCTTTGCCTTCAAAGAGGATGTCGAGTATGCAAATGAAATCTGAAAACCCCTCATGCCATTTAATATTTTTTCTTAGACAGGAATAAATTACATATAAATAATTTTTCCTATAACATTTTTTTGAACGGAAAGAAATTATATATAAGTAAATTTTTTTATCACACACAGACCTATATTTGTAGGCTCGCACGTATTTTTTTTGCCTTCAAAGAAGGCGTTGAATATGCAAATGAACATTGAAAGTTCCACTATTTATAGTTACAAATATAGAATTTTAAATTATAAATAATAACATTGTATATTTTTAATAACTAACTTTTAAGTATCCATATTTATATAATGAAAATATTATCATTTTATATATTCAATTTATGTGAGCTTGACATGTGGCACTTTCAACCTCTGCTTTTATATATAGAAGATATTGATTACTATGCCTTTAGTTCCATTTTTTTCCTGTTCCGTGTAAAATAAAAGATAAATTTAGCAATCATTTCGCTCCTTGTAACTTATAACAAATAGATATGTTTCTAATCGAAAAAAAACCATTATAATAATATAGTTATGTTTCTAATCACAAGCCAGTTATGTATAAAAACCTTTAAAATATTTAGTTTTAAAAAAACCTTAATAAATAAGAATTAAGAATTGAACAATATATATGCATATTGATCGGCAATAAGGAAATTACCTTGAATCATTTCATTAGATTTATGGTCTCATCCACTTGCATAGTGTAGACCCTTTCAAGTGCTCGATCTTCAGCTTGTTTGCGTTTACCTTTTATCTTGATGGTCAGCTCTCTTTTCAATGCAGTCTATGACAAAGTGGCTCATCTTGTCACAATTTAGGCAAGCTCGTGTCCCTGTCCAAAAGGAACAGGGCTTGCGTCCCTGTCCACCTTCACTTTTAGAGTAAGGTTTGGAGTCTTTGTATTTCTTACCTTTGTCTTTCCTCTGGTCCTTTTCGGATTCTTTGCCTTGTTCATATTTTTTTTGCGTCAATCTTATGAGCCAAGTTAGTTGTGAGGGAGATTGCTTTTGTTATAGTCATAGGGTCGCCACACTTCATATTTATTCTCAGGCGAGGATTCAAACTCTTTAGGAAGTTGTCAATCTTAATCTTCTCATCTTCTTTCAGAGGACTCTACCTCTTAAGCTCTAGGAACTTGTTGAGGTACTTCTCCACGGTCATGTTGCCTTGTTGGAGATTCATGTACTTAGCAGTTTTCTTCCCTTGTACATGCAGGGGAAGGTAGTGGTCTCTGAAAGCTTTCTTAAATTTCCTCCAGCTGACATATCATTATCATTGAATTGGATTCTAGTAACAAACTTTCACCGATGCCGAGCTTGGTTAGTCTGAGTAGCTAAATTGACTCTATGCCTTTCAGAGCATCGGTGATCAAGTCCAGCCAAGTTTCAACCTTGTTTGCATCTCTATCCCCATTCAAAATAGGGGATGCAGCTTCAAAATTTTCTTTATCATTGAATTCGATCTGTTAGAGTGGCCCGAGTTCGCATTCCTTTCCATTGCCTGCGCATACGGGTCATTCTCTTAATGAGCTCTCTCTCGTCTCTCGAAGCATTGGAGGGTCCATTGTGTTTCATCCTTTACATAACAATAATCAATCAAACATTAGTTAGTTAATTTAACAATACAATCAATAGCACAATACTTATATATTAAACTTTGGATGGCTACTCATGACGATCGTACATGGACCTAAACACTAAATAATTCTATAACATACTTAGCATGGGTCCTAACTATCCTCTGTTACCAAACTGTAACACCCTGAATTTTCATCCCCAATTGCTAAGGGCAATTAGGTCATTCGACTGTGTTAGCCCATTCACCATCTTATAATCATAAAATAATATGATTTTTAATTAATTACAACATAAACACAACACCATTAAATGAGATAAAATAGTCTTTCAATTAATGTAAAAAACTTTGTTAAAACATCACAGTAATGTTATAGAATTGAAAACATATCTAAATATCATCACTAAAACATCTTTTATGACATCATGACTCTTAATTAAGCATAGACCCTTATTGTGCAATCTTGTTAGTCATAAGCTGAGCCATCTTCCATTCAATCACTTGGTACTTGTACAGATGGTGCAGGTGTAACGCATGCAATTTTTCCAAACAAGGAAACGTTTCAAAAATAAAAAAATCAATTACAATTAATGAGAATCAAATCAAAATCGGATTAAAAAAAGAAGAACAAAAGGAAACGACCGACCAGGGGAGGACATTCCTCCCCTAATCGCGCTCCGAATTCAGCCGGCCCTTTGGCCAGCCGATGCTATAAAAGGGAACGTGAGGGCAACCCTCACGCCCTTTGGAAACCTTCTGCCGGCCGCCGCCTCCATCTTCCTCCTTCCTCTTCTTCGATGAGCGACGCACGGCGGAATAGAACAATGGTGACGCGCAGGAGTGAGTCGATGATCCTCCGGCGCATGACTACTCCTCTTGGATGCACACGCGAAGGTCATGCACCTCTCCCCCACCGACTAGAGATGACCGATGCCGGAGGATGACGAACAGATCGTCGGCAAACCAAAACGATCGTTGGAAAGGTACCTTAGATTCCAAATCCCCTAGACGAAGAAATATTGATCTTTTTATACATACAAAGAGTCCATTATGACCCTGTGAGTCATAGCTTTGTTTTTCGCATTTTGATCACCATGTTTTGATGGCCGGAAGGCCGTCGAAAATAAAGAAGATGACCGTTGGCCCTATTTTATAGAGGAAATCGGTCGACTGGTTCGATGAATGGTCGACCGATCGGGCATGCATCTCACACTGCCATATTTTTCGATCGGTCGACCAATCCTATCGGAGCGGTCAACTGATCCAGCAATTTTCCTGAAGAATTTGATTTCACGGTCGGTCGACCGATCCATCTGAATGATTTCACAGTCGGTCGGTCACCATGATCTTATGATTGATCGACTGATCTCTCAGAATGGTCGACCAATCCAGTGATGCATAGAGTAATCGATGGACTGGCTCCATGTGCACGATCGATCGATTCGACAATGACGACGGTCGATCGGTCCAAGAGAAACGATCGATCGGTATCATAGAACGGTCGACCGGTCTAGACGACGATCGATCGGTCCAAGTCGTCGATCGAACTAAGAGGAACGGTCGATCGGTCCAGATAACAATCGACCGGTCCAACTAGCCTAGCTAGTTCAGACTGCCCGATTCAGTCAAACCAACTGGTTCGAGCCGACCGATTCAACCAACTCAAACCCATAGATAGATCTTGAACCGATTTTAATGCACGAGTATTGTGACAGTCCGAGTCGGACTCCAACCTCGATCTGAGTCACGTTCTTGAACCCGAACGGAAGACCCAAGCCGGTTTACCTTAACCGACCGAGTCATATGGTAAAGACATTAATGCCCATATGAGTTCTAATTTATAGACTCCATTAAAGATAAACAAAGATAAATAAAGCAAAGATGAAACTATGGGATTGCCATGTGCTGTTCGAATGTACGGAACAAAGATCATAGTATGGTATAGAGAGTGGCAGATAGTTAGCTGAGGAGATAGCGAACCCACTGGTCTTCAATGATCACTGTTCCTGAGTTACAGGTCATCTCCCACCTGTATCTCGAAGAAGGGTGATGCATACTCCTTCTCCCAAAGAAACATAATTTCATAGTACCGAGCCAGAGGGACATGTAGCTAATTGAGGAGACAGTGAACCTACAGATTTTTAAATGACCACTGTTCCTGAAGTGCAGGTCATCTCCGACCTATATTCTAAAATGGGTGATGCATTATCACACTCCATCCCTAATGTGGGCTTACTGGCTTTACAGATTCAAAAAAGCACATCTGGCATCTCAATCTAATAAAGTCGAGCTCACATAGGACAACTAACTATAAGGATATCATAGTAATATAAAAAACATAATGCAACTCGCAGTAAAGTAATGCACAATAAAGTATGGTATAGCAAGGTACAAAGCATAGTGTAGTAAAGCAGGGAATATAATATGACAAGGTTAATGCACGGATTAATAATGTTCAAAGCAAAGTATAGTAAAGATAAGGCATAGTCATAATAAAGAACAAAGTACAGATATTGATATAGTTGAGGCATGACATATGTTTCATTGTAATCAAAGTATAGAAGCCAAGGCATATTATTGTCATTGCTGATGTACTTGTTATACAATTGTCATTGATTATTATTTCATCGTCTATGTTTCTATTGTATTGAACATCTTTGCTCATGGGTATTCGATTCCCATGCATTGGGATTTTTGCAGGTGAGAACTCTACTTGATGAGGTGTTGGAGGGCACAGGGTTTGGAGAGCGTTGTACATGACTAACTTATTGCATCAAGTCCTCTCAATTGCATCTGTTTAATCATTATCTCTTCTCTCGAAAGACATCATGTTATTTCACTTGTTGAACTTCTTCCCAAATGTTAAACTTGTTGAAGATTGTGATCCTTTCTCACGTTGTTACATACTGCATTAATTATCTATGTTCCTTGATACTCAGACGTTTGAACTTCCGCAATAAGGTCTTTGATTTTATTTTATTATCATATTGATGCCACATATACAAATTATTGAATGGTCATGATCAATAGTGTAGTAGGCAGTGTAGCATTCTCAAGGTCAACCTGACTGCCTACATGATAGGAGGGACGATTTTGGGGGCATATTAGAATATGTAAAGCGCATGCATGCGATACTCTGATCCTAAACATGATATTACATGATATGCATCATCATCTCATATAATAAGAAGAAAATAATATGCATGTCATGCTCTATACATGAGATCTACATGTCAGTCATCAATAACAATCTAACACCATGCTTTTATAAACTACAACATGGGAGACATGTAATCATATAAACATACCAGAAAGTACGGACAATCATACAATTTCCTCCACGATCATATTGCCTTGTTAGAGATTCATGAACTCAGCAACCTTCTTCTCTTGTAAATGCAGGGGAAGGTAGTGGTCTCTGAAAGCTTTCTTAAATTTCCTCCAAGTGACATATCATTATCATTGAATTGAATTTTGGTAACAGACTTTCACCGGTGCTGAGCTTGGTCAGTCTTAGTAGCTAAATTGACTCTATGCCTTTCAGAACATCGGTGATCAAGTCCAGCCAAGTTTTAACCTTGTTTGCATCTCTGTCCTCATTAAAAATAGGGGATGCAGCTTCAAAAATTTCTTTATCATTGAATTCGATCTGTTAGAGTGACCCGAGTTCGCATTCCTTTCCATTGCATGCGCATATGGGTCATGCTCTTAATGAGCTCTCTCTCGTCTCCCGAAGCATTGGAGGGTCCATCGTGTTCCATCCTTCACATAAAAATAATCAATCAAACATTAGTTGGTTAATTTAACAATACAATCAATAGCACAAAACTTATATATTCAACTTTTGATGGCTACTCATGACGATTGCACATGGACCTAAACACGAACTTGGATGACTTCATCGAGAAGCGAGAAAATGAAAAGCAACGAGTTTGAGAAAACTCCAAGCAGGGAGTTTGAGAAAATGGAAAGCGCCCTAACGCGCTCCGGCTTTCAAGCCTCCGCTTGTTCCCTAGCGCGCTCCAATTTTCGAGCCGAAGCTTGCTCTTTCCAAATTGGACTTATGCTAGATTAAAAAATAATATGATTAAGCTATATCTGCTCTATTTAGTGGCCCCCTTCTATTGAGAAAATAGAAAATCTCTTAAGAGAGCTCTGCCTTTCAGCAAAACTCATTTCTAGAGTGAGGGGCAGCTTTCCATTTCGTGTCTCGACGGCTATTGACGAGGGCGGAAAAAGAATAAGAAAATAAATGGAAATTGGCTTTATTAGTCTATGTCCTAACTATGCTCTGATACCAAACTGTAACACCCTGAATTTTTATTCCCAATTGCCATCTTTATGACATCATGACTCTTAATTAAGCATAGACCCTTATTGTACAATCCTCTTAGTTATGAGCTGAACCGTCATTCATTCAATCACTTGGTACCTGTACAGATGGTGCAAGGATTTTTCCGATTAGAGTATGTAAAGCGCATGCATGCGATACTATGATCCTAAACATGTACATGATATGCATCATCATCTTCATATAATAAGAAAAAAATAATATGCATGTCATGCTCTATACATGAGATCTACATGTGAGTCATCAATAACAATCTAACATCATGCTTTTATAAATTACAACATGGAAGACATGTAATCATATCATCATACCAGAAAGTATGGACAATCATAACAATCATACAATTTCATAAGCATATAAGTAAAATACACTTACCCCATTACATCCATAACTCTCTTCAGGATTGTTTTATAACATTTTCGGACTTCCATTTTCGTGGGACATCATTTCCATTCGATCGATGCCCTTTCATTTAGATTATATCTTTCGATAGTTGAGATTTATGTTGTTGCCCTATCAATAGGCTAGCTAGGTCTTAGAGACAATGCTCCCCTCTCATCCTAAGACAACATCAGAATACACACCATTGTCAATGTTTATAACGATCATTCTGAACTCTCATCTGAGGGCGACATCAGGATGACACACCGTTGTTGATGTGTGTAACAGTCATTCCGGGTAAAATTCGAGTGAGGGCTATAGATGATCGACATGTAATATTATCTACAACGGGGTTCATTATAATTTTCAATCAATAGACAATTATGTCGCTTAATCTTTATATTTTAACCTAGTTACGTGGGAAGCATGCATACGTGTATTTAGGTTTTGATATAATCAACAAACATCAATAGATACTATTGATATATTAAAAATAACATTTAATATGTTATATATAGTTTCAACAGCAATCACGATCGTGAAATAAGTCGTCACGACCATGATAGAAGCCCATAAAAAATTCGTCGCTGTCACGATCGTGATAGTGGGCGCCATGGTCGTGAAACCTCATAAGGATTTTCTAAGCTTTTCTCTGGCTAAGAAAGAAATTTGAAAGCTAATAATCCTACATTTCAATTTTTAAGTATCAAATCAAAATTGATACAAAAAAGACGATTTTGAACGAGATCAAATAAATAAAATATAATTCAATAAACGAAAACAAATTTTTTTTAAAATTCACATTTTAAAAATATTATATTCCTCAAAACAATGCTAATCATAATAATTATCGCAACGATAAAATAAAAAGAACATGAACTACGTTTTTATAATTTTATTTTAAAATTTCTTTTTTTTTATCCGGAAAGGTTGAAAAGTTTTCCAACTCCTCGTGGAAATCAGATCTCAAAGGTCGATTCCACAATAAACCCCCCTCACCACCGCGTAACCCTCCGCCCGCCCTCTAGCCGTCGTTGCAGCCTCCTCTCCGCCACCACCGGTCTCCGCCCCCTCCGACGTCGAGGATCTCCTCCCCCTCCGACGTCCGCACCGCCCAGCCCTAGCCGTCAGGCACTCCACGATGGCGTCACAAACTTCGTCAGCATCGGAGTCATCGGATTCCCCCCGCCGTCGGAGGCATAGCTCCTCCCGCAGGCGGAAGGGCGACCACGAGAGCAGTAGCCGCCACAAGCACAGTGGGAGCAGTCGCAGCCGCCGTCGCCTTGATGAGGACACCGGAGGGTCCTCGGATTCCGGCTCCGATGACCGGCGTAGAACGGGGAAGAAGAGGAACTCCTCCAGGGATATTACGGAGGAGGAAATAATAGAGTACATGGCTAAGAAGGCGCAGAAGAAGGTATTCCCTTTTCTCTGAGCCCTCCAATTTGCGATTACAAGATTAGGGCTTCGGTTTTATTGTTTGCGGATTTTATTAACTTTTGCTTTACTTTAGGCTGCGAAGGTTGCAAAGAAGCTGAAAGCCAATGCGGTTTCTGGCTATTCGAACGATTCCAATCCCTTCGGCGATTCAAACTTAACCGAGAAGTAAATTAATCAATGCTCACGCCTCTCTTTTCTAATCGATTTAAATATTTGTTTTATCATTTTCAGATTCTTAGTTGCATCTCTTTTAGTTATACGATAAATGGACTCATGATATTTTGATTCTAGTAGCTTTTTTCCTGTGAGAAACCTAATTGCACTTTAGTATCCAGGGACTGTCCCAATAAGTTATATTTTGTTATCCGTTAGAATTCATCCTTGAAAATTAGATACATTAAATGAATAAGAATGATTGGTGATGTACCCAAATAAATATGCATTTGTTATGCATGCGTGATTCGAGCTCACTCTGGGGCAAGCACAATTCTTTCAGTAGGAAGAATAATAATGATCTGAACACATAGTATCAGTGAGCTTTCAGGGCTCTTATGGCTTTGGATTTTCTTTTTCTAGCAATTTTTTATTTATAAGTGCATTGGTATACCTCGTCATTGAACTGCTTCTTTCATTGTAATATATATTTTATCTGTTTAAGATATCTTTTGTTGTTGATATGTAATCAGCATAGTGTTTCTTGCAGTTTTGTATGGAGGAAAAAGATAGAGCGTGATATTTCACAAGGGAAAAAATTGGATATCTCAGTGAAATCTGAAAAAAAGAGACACAGAGAAAGAATGGTACGTGCAGGCCGCATGACTGGTTTGGGATTCCTTTCTTGTTTGGTTTTTGGGATAAATGTATCAACTCAAATCCTGGGAACATGATTTATTAACCTTCCATGAACTTAACTTGTAAACAGCTGTTTACTATATGAGTAATGGATAACATACTATTTTTCTGGCATTACACACTTCTTTCTTGGATCTCAAGAAATTTTATTGTAGATGTTAATGATTATGCTCCTGGAATTGGCATTAGAGTTGCATCCATGACTTTGGCTTTTATTGAGAACTTTCTCTTTCAAGTTATTAGTTCTGTTCTATGTTCATGTTGAGATCTTTCTCCTGATGCAGGCGGAGATTGAAAAGGTCAAGAAAAGGAGAGAAGAAAGAGCCATTGAGAAGGCACAACATGAGGAGGAGATGGTAGGTCGTAACTGTCAAGTTTGCTAGCAATACAAAGCTTGATAATTTACATGCCATTGGTTATGCGACATCTATTGTGCCTGCAGATTTTTTCTATCCAGGTAATTTATTCTGCTTCATTTTTTGTATTTTCAGGCTTTGCTAGCTAGGGAACGTGCCAGGGCTGAGTTTCAGGATTGGGAAAAGAAAGAAGAAGAGGTAGGAAGAACTTGACCACTAAGTTTTATTTTTCTGAGTAATGAGATTGTTCTGTCTTCAATAAGTTAGCTATAATCAATCTTTCTGATTATTTGTTGACAGTTTCACTTCGAACAAAGCAAAGTTAGATCTGAGATTAGACTGCGAGAAGGACGCACAAGGCCAATTGATATGCTCTCAAATAACTTAAACGGGTCGGCAGAGTTTGATGTGGAGTTAAATGAACCTTATATGGTATTTAAGGTAAATATATTCAATCTTGTCATGCGGATACAAATACAACGACTTCTATCTGTTTTATTGCTGAATATTTAATATGTGGTACAATCCATCTTTGTATGCTATTTTTTTTAGGGGAATATGCTAAATATTACGTTCTAATGTGATGGGAATACAGGGTTTGGCAGTAAAAGAATTGGAAGAGCTCAGAGATGACATCAAAATGCATCTTGACTTAGATAGAGCTACTCAGACGCATATTGATTATTGGGAGGTAAGTATGGTTGTTGTTGATTACGCGTTATTGCATTCTGTTTTGACTGCTGTTTTTTTGCATTCAAGTTCTTTTTCCATCTTTCTACAAAGAAACATCAAGGTAGATGAGTAGTTGTATGCAATATTGATTGTTATCAAACTTTTATCTAAATAAAAGTGAGTTACAAAGAGGCAGAACCAAGTATGATGCAGATTTTAGTTTGCTAGCCAAGAATGTTGCTTGCAGTACTCCAAAATTTAAATCTGTTCATATCTTTGGTTTGCTATGGAATAAGATGTGCTGAAATGAAAATTTCTCTTTGCTTTCAGTATTGTGATCTTTAATATCCTCCACCTTAATTTTATTTTTGAAATGAGATTATTTTTTATATGACAACTTTAATTGTTGTGATCAAGGTAGTCAAAAACGCGAGTCAACTCGTAGAATCGTACGATTCTACGAGTTCACCCCGGCAAAACGTGTTCGTTTCCAGCTGGAATCGCGTTCTGGCGAGTCGCAGTAGAATCGCGTTCTGACGCGTAAAAACGGTGGAATCGCGTTCCGTTTTTTCCCCCCTCCCGCTCATTCGCCCACGTGAGAACGCCACTGCATTCTTTTCTCCCAAATCGCAAAGCCCTAAAATCCTTTTTCGTCCGCTACTCTCTCTCGCCACCACGACATCGCTGTTGGCGTTCGCTTCCGCAGCCTCCTTTTCTTGCACTGTTTGCCGCCTATAGCCCCGCCCCTGCCCGTGCTGCTGCTGCTCGTCATTGTTCACCCCTGCTCGTGCTGTTGCAGCTTGGCGTTGTTCGCCCCTGCTCATGCTGCTGCTTCTCGGCGTTGTTCGCCCTCCCTCCCACCCTCCCACCACGACATCGCTGCTGGCGTTCGCTTCCGCAGCCCCCCTTTCTTGCACTGTTCGCCGCCTACAGCCCCGCCCCTGCCCGTGCTGCTGCTGCTCGTCATTGTTCACCCCTGCTCGTGCTGTTGCAGCTTGGCATTGTTCGCCCCTGCTCGTGCTGCTGCTTTCTTCTTTCTATGTGCAACCTCACTGTTCGCCGCCTAAGGATGCCCTGCTCGTGCTATTCATCCCTGCAGCCACCGCTGATCTCCTGCAGCCGTCCACCCTCTCTTTCTACTGCTGCTGGTACGCCCTTCCTCCCTCTTTCTCTACATGTTTATGATGCGCACCTGTTTGCATCCTCCCTCCCTCTTTGACCATGTCTTTGCGAACAGAGGCACTCCCTCGGTTCCTCCCTCTTTCTTTGTCTTTGCGAACAGCAAAGCCTCCCTCGGATCCTTCCTCTTTCTCTGTGTGTTTGCAAACAGAGGACCGAGGTGTGTGTTTGTGATTAGATGAACCATGGGGGTTGGAACTCAGAATGTTATATTTACTCTAGTTGCTTCATTTTAAAAAAAAATGATATATATTATTTCGATCTGTGCTAGTTAATATATAAAATATTTTTCTGGTAGAATCGGCCGTGTCGAGTTACGTGTATACGATTTCGTGTTTTCCCGACTGCTCCGTGTCGTGTCCGTTTTACGTGTTTGACAACACTGGTTGTGATGTATGAAGAATATATCATAGAATTATTGGTCAAACAGCCTCGGAGTTGATAATTATTAATATGTTATATGTTTTAAACATTGATATTTGACGCATATAGTCCCAATGGAAAGACACATCTTTTTGTTGCACAAAATTGGAGTGGTATAATTTTCATGATTATGCCAACTGAGGCAGCAGGATTATTTTATTTTCAGTTAAATTCATTTTGTCGATCTTGTCTTTGATAATAACATTTAAATATTCTGAACAGGCGTTGATGGTAATTTGTAACTGGGAATTGGCTGATGCTAGAAAAAAAGATGCTTTGGATCGGGCTAGGGTACGTGGTGAGGAACCACCTCCAGAAGTTCTTGCAGAAGAACGAGGTTTACATTCGAGCATCGAAGCTGATGTGAAGAATCTTTTAGAAGGTAAAAAGTACCATGAGCTAGAGGCAATGCAACAGAAGATTGAGTTACAAATGAGCTCGGGTACAGCCAAAGTTGTTGAATACTGGGAAGCGATCTTGAAACGCCTTCATATCTACAAGGCAAAGGTATGAAATTTGAGCTAGAACTTGTGTATGTGAATTGCTATACAGGAAAAAAACAATAAGTTATTCTCTTTTTGTGCCTATATGCAGTTTAAAGTTCCCTAAAAATGTGGTGTAAAATTTAAAGTTTTCTTAGAGTAATTAACTTTAAAAAAAGTTACGGATCACATCCACTTCAAAAAAGGTTACGGATACATTTTATTCAATAGAACATTGCCATTAGCTTTTGATTCATACTTTTTCACTTCATTTTGGAAATAAGTTTCTTTTTCCATGAGTTGAGGAGGACTTCTAAAATTGATGGACCTCATCTTTTTCTCTCCTTTTCCTTTTTCCTTGTCATCATGGCTCTTGCATATCCATCGAATCTGTTCATATTATCTTATGTAGCTGACAATTTTGGCAATTATAGTTTTCAAAAAAAAAAGAGAGAAACTTCGGCAACTATATTGTCAATGTTTACTTGGTATAAACTTTCCTCACCAAGAACCAAAAGTTCGTTTCCTTTGATGCTTACATGGGCACAATTCTCCCCGATTCTTCTCAAAAAAAAAGGAAAATTATTCAAGAATTAGGATCATAAAAACCGTGTGTTTTTGGACTATTGTACATTTTACTGAAAACAATTTCTTCTTTAGGTTAATTTCGACGGCATCGGGACTCTAGTTGCCTCTGAAGTGTTAGTCTGAGTCAATGTTGAATCACCAAATGTTCACTTACCTATTAATTTGCTACAAATGCAGGCCTGCCTGAAGGAGATTCATGCTTCTTTGTTGAGGAAACATCTGCAGCGTTTAGAACAACCTGTGGAGACTGAGCATGTTATTGAAACATATAATGAAGTTGCATCTGCTGAGGAAGATGACATGCACGACATTGAGGGTATATTTTCTTCTTATTATTCATTTTGCATCATATCTTTCTTATTATTCGTATATGATTTTATTTGATATCACTACTTCAATAGATGCCAATACATATTCTCCTCAACTAACAATCGAAGAACCAAGATATGAGATGGAACAAGAAGAAGGCTCCTTTTCACCTCAGCTTTTGCATGATGATGAAGCTGATGAAGCAATTGATCCTGAAGAGGATAGAGCTGAACTGGTAAACTGTCTATTTTATCCCAAGTCAGAGTTTTCATGCTTCTTAACTTGTTATTTTAATCATGACAATTTAAATCAGCTCTAGTCAGTAAATGCTTATCACTCTATTGTAAGTAAATGGCTCCAGCATCCTGTGCTAGCCATTAGTTTGTAACCAGAAGTGAAGGATGTTGGATAATCTATGGTAAATACTTTTTGGTCTTGAGTTTCGTAATTGTTTAATGGAGATCTATGAATTATGTTCTGATGCATAAGTTTCTTTCTCAGTAATAGAGTTACATTTTTTGTCTTTTTGTTCTAGATAATTGGAGAATATACATATATATGTATATATACATATTATTTAATGGTTATATGTATGTTAAGAAGAAGAATGTACTTCCATTAACAAAAAAAAGAAAACAAAGAAATCCTTCTTTGGGCCCTAGAATTAGAATGCATCGTTTCAGTCTTATGAACAAATTGTGAAATCCAGGATTCTTTTCTTTTATTTGAGAGGTTCAAGAGCCTTTTTGGGAACCAAGGGTTAGTTGGTCTTGTTTATTCATGTTGTGCAATGTTGTGCTAGTCCCTTCACATAGAAGAGAATGCTAGAGGAAAATGGTGTGTGTGTTCATACTATTTGTTTACACTCCATATGAGCAACCTCACTCACCTTATCTTGTTCATATGGCGGGTATTTGTACTTGGTATTAGTTGTGCTAAATTGCTGTGATGCTATGTGGTCCTTGAGTTACTTTAATGTATCCCCTAAATAAAGTTACTTTAATTGTGCTCTATGTATTTTATTTTACAGGAAAGAAGGCGTGAAGCTGTACTAGTTGAGCAGCAAAGAAGGATTCAAGAAACAATAGCTGTGAATGTGACGACACCTGAAGATAACTTGGAGCTCAAAGCAATGAGAGCTATGGGAGCTATGGAAGAAGGCGATGCAATATTTGGTTCTGGTGCTGAAGTAAACTTGGATTCACAGGTCTTATTTTTATTTTATTCTACGTGAATTTCTTTTACGGATATCAGTGTTAATTCTAATATTTAGAAAGCATATTGTATCCTGGTTTACTAGGGTTTACATTATTTTCAATAATACAAAAATGGTTTTTGTCAGTATATTCATATTATGTTTGAGAATTACCTCATTGAAATCTGAACTTAAGGTTCCAAATTGCAATTTCACAGGCATATTGGTGGCATGACAAATACCGGCCCCGAAAGCCGAAGTATTTCAACCGGGTCCACACTGGCTATGAATGGAACAAATATAACCAAACTCACTATGATCATGATAATCCTCCTCCGAAGATAGTACAAGGATATAAGTTCAACATTTTCTATCCTGATCTTGTTGACAAGACCAAGGCACCTGTTTTCACGATTGAAAAAGATGGGAGCAATGGTGAAACATGCATAATAAGATTTCATGCTGGGCCTCCTTATGAAGATATAGTATGTACTCATTATCCTAACTTCTCTTCTTTCTTTTTCCTTTTCTTGATGTAACCTGAATTTCTTACATTGTTTTACCTATCTCAGGCATTCAAAATTGTAAATAAGGAATGGGAGTATTCTCACAAGAAAGGCTACAAATGCACATTTGAACGTGGAATCTTGCATGTTTACTTCAACTTCAAACGATATCGCTACCGGAGGTAACATACACTTAGTTATGGTGAATGGAAGGGGGGCAATGATGTGAAAACGAAAGTGAATGTGGAACTCTTGGCATCCATAATTGCACTGTGATCGAAAGTAAATACATGACACCAAATCTAAATTTTAGAATTAAGAGTTTGACGAACAGAGGGGGAACTACCATGGTAGGTAGGCATCCTGTATCGATAGATTTTAGCATGAATCGAAAGTTTTTTCATGATAGTGAGACACTCAAAATGACTAGCACCTCCGACGTCCTCTCTGTCATCAAGGCTTAGCCTCTCTACAGCTCTTTGTTGCTTAGGATTTTGTATAGTTCATTCTGCTGAGGTTGAATTGATTGTAGCGCGCTGTATGATGACGGCAGGAGGTCCTTTAGTGAACTGAAATTTTTGTGGAATTCCATATCGATGTATCCTGTAACTTTTTCTTTTTCTTTTTCTTTTTTTTTGCTCCAAGCCTGCTTTCCAGTTGTATTTCTGCATGTTACGGTTTTTAAGTTTTATTTGTCAATTTCGCATTTATACAATGAAGAGTTGCAAATTTGTTCGTTTTTTTAATTAGGTGATGCAATTAATTAATGTTCTTTTCCAGTGTGCTCCTTTTCGTTAGTTTAGTCTCTTGATTTATGAAAGCTGCGTAAACTGGGCAAACATTGAAGAAGCGATCAATTTCCATCAATGATTTATATTAATAATGTATGTTTTAGCATTTGAAGAAGTGATCCATTGATTTTTTCTAATTGACAAAACTAAATTATGAAAAAGCAGCATTTTTTAGAGATGAATCTAACACTTGCGATATATAGGTGGATGCATAAGTGCAAATGAATAAATAACTAAAGAATCGAAACCTGTGTAGATTTTTTTTTTCAATTTGTATTAGCATGGTGTCGATGTTATTTCTTCTATATTTTGATGATGTGGTACTAGAAACAACCCTCAAATGGAGTGTGTAATTTGAGACAAGTAAATTTGGTACGAAATATAGTATTTAGGAGAAAGACTAACTTTACCAGTAGAAAAACGACTATCCTATAGCAAAACAAGGCAACATCTTTTGGAATAAAATTCACAATTTTCTCTCAAATTAAAATTTTGGCACCGAGTTTTTTTTAAAGGAAATGCATACGAACTAAATGGAAAATTCAAGACTTTTTCTTATTCACAATGTTAAAAAAAATCTAAATGTACGTGTGATCCAGAAATTATTCACAATGTGTGAAACTTCTTCAAGTGCGATTATGAGTATTATAAAAAATTTGGGCGATGTCATGCATTAGGTCCAAATTTTTTAAAATGATAGAAAGAAATTAATATTTGGGAAAATTTCATACTTTAGTTTTATTCTCAAATCTAACGTGAACTTTTATTTTTATGTAAAAAATAATGAACTTTGAATTTGTTCTCAAATCTAATATAAAATTTTATTTTTACTTAAAAAGTCATGAACTTTAATTTAATTCTAAAATTTAACCTAAGTCTTTATTTTAAAAAAATTAAATTGATTATAAATGTACCCTATTATTATGTTTTTATTAAACAATAACAATTCGGCAATCATTACATAAACAAGTTGTAAAAAAATAAAGGAATAAAATTTAAAATATGTTATACAACTTTGATATTAAATTAATTTAAATTTAGCTTGTTTTTTAATTAGGTAAAATAAGATCGTAACAATGTAAAAATATAATAATTTGAACTAATTTACTATCAAAGTTGTAAATATTTTAAAATTTATCTTTTTATTTTTTTTACAACTTGTCATCGCTGATTTTTTAATAAAAATATTAATATGTTTTCCAAATATTAATTTATTTCTATCATTTTAAAAAAATTTGACCTAATACATGACATCATCCAATTTTTTTTGTAATATTCAAAATCGCACTTGAATAAATAATCTTGAATGTCTTTGGTTCTCTGTGACTCTAGACAGTACTTAATATGGATTTTTGAAGTGAAATATGCAATTTTGGCTGTATGGAATATGGTTCTTCTGGATATTTTATGTAAATATATGAATTGATTATATCTATGCTTATTATCATGCATATATTATGTTAATTTTTTTAATTTTTGATAATCATGTGATAATAATATAATTTTTTTTATAATAAATAAATTGTATATTATTTGTTTTATTTACATTTTCATAATTGTTTATGTAGTGATTGTGTTATGCATAAATATGAAAATTATGAATGTGACATGCTTTATGAAGTTAGGAATTTAATTAAATTGGAATGAAGTTAAAAATTATATAATTAAATATATTTAGTGTAAATACTAAATAGTACTAAGGCATTTAAATTATATGATGGTAATGGTAAATTATTTTATTGAGTGGTGTGTGACATGTGTATGTTTAGACAAATATTATAAATAGATTGCAAGTGAGAAATTTAGTACCATCTTTTCATTTGGACTTGTTGTACTGGTAACAAAGTTTTCAATAAATTATCTATTCTCATGATATGATGATATATTTTTTAAAATTTATTTTGGTGTTGAGATGAAAAATGGTTTCTCTAATTGGCACCTTGTAGATACAAGAAAGATCTCCCACAAAATCATGATTATGCTAGTCAAAATTTTTTTAAAACTGTATATTAATCACATCATATATTTTTAATAATTTTATATGTTTGTTTTCTAAAATTATTGGAATAGTACATTGGCGCAATTATGTTGATTTTCATTACTTGATAATGTTTGGAATAGTGGGGTGAGAACTTTGCTATCATCTCGATGTTTCTATTCTAAAATATTATCATTTATTATTTTTTGAACATATGTGATAATAAAAACTTGGGTATAATGTTTGAACATTCATTTATTTTTTAACATGATCTTACATTAAATGACAACCAAGAAATAAATTTTGAATTACACAGATATGACGAGTTGAATGATGACAAATATAACATCTCGCATAAGAGAGTGATACATTTTTGAAGAAGCGGAAGTCATTGAATGCATCAAAATCTCAATGCCTAGACTTGAATTTGGCATTAACCTTAATACATAAAAATACAAGAGTTCACAATTCGTTGTTGAGTAGTATGGAAAATGTCTTAATGTGTGAGTATGAAGTGCATGAGGCCGCCAAATCCATATGGGATGTCCTTATGAAAGATTTGCAAGTGTAATAATCACGAACTTATGTTAAGTTCGATTCGTAGCATATGCGTCCAAAAACATAACATGAGGTATCATTTGCGTGAATTATCAAACAAACATGACTTGTGAGTTGAAAAGTGCAAGAGTTACACTTACTAATGACTGACAAATGTAGGTCGTGATTCGATTCCTTCCAAAATGTTGGGATCAAATGATTTTGAACTTATCTCATAATGACAACATGAGGACTTCTAATGATTTTGCATGCCATATGGAATTAGAAGAAGAGCACATTGAGATAGCTAAACCTTTTGGTCAAGCATACGTTGCAAAATCTAGTAAGAAATGCACAGGTCAAAGTTCAAAATGCAAATGGCCGCACAATGAAAAGGGCAAAGGTAAGAATGAAAAGAAAAAGGATAAAAGCCAACACAAGCGAAGTAAGCATGATGAAAAGTTGGATAAAAGTAAGGTCAAGTGTTACAATTGTAACAAGCGTGGACATTTCTCTTGTAAGTGTACTGATCTGAAGAGGAAAACACAAGTATACTTCTATGAACAAATTTGTGTTTATGTCTCTAGATATGTTTTAGTTGCTGACTCTCATCCTCCGTGGATTGTAGACTCAGGAGCAACTGACTACATAGAGAAAGAATGTGATGTCTTTATGGAGTTTAATCGATTTAGTGTTGGAATCAAGTGAATTTATGTTGGCAACAACACATGTGTGAAGGTGAATATGTAGATTGGAGATTTTGCAAAGGAAGTCATGTATCTCACAAAGTCATTGTATTGCTTGGCTATGTGGATGGTTGCTCTTGAGTCTACAATTCACAAAGGATCAGAGTTAGCAACTAAAGCACAAGTAGAAACACAAACACAAGTTTGTTAATAAAAGTATATTTGTGTTTTCTTCTTCAGATTAGTATACTTGCGACCAAAGTGTCTACACTTATTACAATTGTAACACTTTACCTTACTTTTATCCGACCTTTGACTGCACTTACCTCATTTGCACTGGGTTTTACCCTTTTTATTTTTAGTCTTACCTTTGTCCTTTTTGCGTACTTTTACGTTTTGAACTTTGACATGCGCCTTTGTTTCTAGATTCTGCAATATATGCTTCACTAGAAAGCATAGTTGCCTTAATGCGCTCTTCTTCTAGTTCAAGTTTAAGCAAGTTTTTGACGCATTCAATAACTTTCTCTTCTTCGAAGATATATTTCACTTTCCTATGTCGGATGTTATAATTGCCACCATTCAATTTGTTACCTTTGGTAAATTCAGCAATTATTTGCTTGGTTACCATTTAGTTAAGATCATGTTAAAAAATAAATAAGTCTTAGAACATTATACACAAATCTACTTGTCGCATATACTCAAAAAATAATAAAATGATAATATTTTAAATCCATGATATCGAGATGGTAGTGAAGTATCACTCATCTACCACTATTCCAAAAATATTATCAATTTATTAAAATCAACATAGATGTGCTAATGTACTATTCTAATAATTTTGAAGATTGAACATAGAATACCATTTTTAAAAAACTCGACCACTTCTGTAATGGGGGCTCTTCCTTGTCTCTGCAAAGTGCCAATAAGAAGATCATCATCCATTCGCCTCAGCACCAAAAGAAATTGAAAAAATGCCATCTTGTCGCATGAATAAGTAATTTCTAGAAACTATGTTAACAAGTAAAGTCATAGAGAAAGAATGTACTAAATTTTACACTTATAATATCTTTACATTGCTTGTCTAGACATACTCAAGTCACACACCACTCAATAAAAATTGTTATCATGACCATTATATAATTTGTCTTATTTCATTTTGGATTACCTATGTTTCATTATACAATATTTAACCTAGGTCCAATTTAATTAAATCTCTAGGTTCATGAACTATGTCATATTCATAATTTTCTCATTAATGCATAACACAATCATTGCATAAACAATTATGAAATGTAAAGCATTCAAATAATATAAAATTCATTTATCATAATAAAATGAAATTATTTGTCACATGCTTTTAACATAATATATGCATAATAATAAGTATGGTTATAATTAATCCATACATTTACATAAAATCTAAACATACGCCTAAAATACATATATGCATAACACTAAACATTTAAATAATTAAAATATTAATATCTATAAAAATTGGAATTATTTTGTCACATGCCTTAATTACATATTTGTAATAAAAAATATTCATACAAGAAAAATAATGTTTTCATATCATACATATATTATTCAGTGCATAATACAATATCGTGTGAAAAATTCATTTGTTACAACAAGAATAATTTTGGTAAAAAAAATATATATGCATCCATTTTTTCTTTAAAGTAGAAAATATTATTTTTCATAAGTTGCATATCACATAATGAATTTTAAAATAATGATGCACATAAATTCTATTTTCACATGAAAGTGATATAATGTAACATTGTTCATAAAACAAATTTTCACATGAAAGTGATATAATGTAACATTGCATATCACCTGAAGTCCGTACGCTAAAGTAGTGGGCTATAGATTCGCAACACTGTTCATAAAACAAATTTTTTTTTAAACAAATGGGAAAAAAAGGTATCAAAATTTCCGTAAAATTCAGTAGAGATGGAGGATAACAAAAAAAGCTAAATCTTTTATCCTTTTGGTTGTTGTCATGTAACCAAAGTTGCAAAATATTTTTTTTTCTTGCACAATTTTGAACTGCTAAAAAATATATCGAAAAGACACTTCGTTGCTCTGATTCTATTTGACATTTTATAAAAAGAAAACTAACCTCGTCACAGAATTATTCTTGTATCGAGATGAGGATGATAATCACGAACGGAAAGTCGATAAGAATACAATCATCTACCCTACAGAACTTCAGCCAAATTTTGACAGAATTTTGAACGAAGATCGTCTTCAATCATCTACCCTACAGAACTGCAACAATATCACCTTTTATAGGGTGAGATTAGCAGTTTTATAAACTGCTACAAGCAGTGTACAAAACTGCCCTGTGCAGTTATGTACGTACATGAGTGGTTAATCCTCTCATCCATGCATGGTAAAAATGGGCGGTTACGTCCAACAATATCCATATGCAAAAAATGAAGAAGACTTTTGTAATACCCCAGATTTTTAAGTGAGGGTAATTTGAACTTTTTGTCCAAACCCTCATAAACTTCCCTATATAAAGGTTTCAAATCCTCTTGTTGATTTCTTTTGTCAAATTTCTTATGTGGCGACTAGGGCTTGAGGAAGGAGAAAGAGAGGAACAAGGAGGAAGTAGAGAAAGAAGAAGAGGAAGGAAGAGAAGAAAGATATAAGAGAAAAGTATGTAAAGGGGATCCAAAATTATTCTCTCCTCTCTCAATATTCTTCATATAATAGATTGAGAACAAGAGGACACCTTATTCTCTTATTGGATTGTGATCGATGGATTCTTCTTCATGAAAATCATTAGATCTAGGCATGCATAGATTTTCTTGATTTGATCTATGCCATGTACAAGCTTTATGATTAGACCTAATAGTTAGGGTTCATATATTCATCTTGTTGTTCGTGATTTGGGGATGAATCCTAAGTTTTGAAATTGAATGTTTTTATACGTTTCCTGATGTCCTTTTGATCCTATAATGTCAAGAAAATATGCTTGAAGTGATTCATGAGGTTGTACAACGTTTTTCCTAAATTTGGATGAAAAATCATGAGAAAATTGGCTAGGCGGCAGAGTTGCATGACTCTGTTACGACCGTGACACATTCTGTCACGCCCGTGATAGAAAAGTGGAAATATCGGCAAAAAACATCCTTCTATCACGCCCATGACAAAGATTGAACACTACAAGAAATATGGGTCATTTTCGACGGATTCGATTCGTCCGAAAAATGGTCATCGCAAATCAATTTTTGACGGTTGGGAAGGAAACGCCGAAAATTTCGACGGATTTCCGACGATCACGACCGTCAATATTTGCGGCGGTCGATGAAACTGTCGAAAATTCGGCGGTCGTGACCGCTGATATTTGCGGCGGTCGACGAAATCATCGAAACTTCGGCGGTCACGACTGGATCCGAACGCCCGCGGCCGGATCCGAATGCCTGCGAACGGATACGAACGTCCGCGGTCGGATCCAACCGCTGGGACCAGATCCGAACGCCCGCGGCCGGATCCGGACGCCAGGCGGCCGATGCGGCCGCCAACGGCTGGATTCGACCGATTCGACCACCTGGCAGTCCGGGCCGGAGAGAGAGAGACGCCGACGGGAGAGGGTCGCCGGCGGTCGACGCGTGACGTCCGGTCAGAGGCTCGCCGGCCGGGAGAGGGAGAGGGAGAGGGAGATGGAGAGGGAGAGAGAGAGAGGAGAGGAGGGAGAGAGGAGAGGAGGAAAGAAATAAGGGGTATTATATATATATATATACATATGTGGAAATATGAGAAAGTGGAAAAACGAAAAAAGAGCGGGATAACGAAATTTTAATTACCGATGGCTCTGACCGTCGAAAAAGTAAATATTAATTATTTTTAAAGTTACCGATGGTTGTGTGATAGTCGAAAATTATTTAATTGTAAAAATAAAATACTATATTTAGAGATATATAATATTTATTTTTTATTTAACCGACGATTTGAACAGTCGCTAATTATTACCAACGGTCGGACCATCGAAAATTGTGACGGTTTGGACTATTGCTAATTATATTAATAAAATACTTCTTATATTATATTATTATACATTTATCGACGGTTACGACCATAAAAAATTACGACGGATCTTGCGACGGATGGATATCCGTCGAAAATATCGACATCCTAATTGTCGAAAAATAAAATAATAATATAATAAATTACATAATTTATTATTTTTATTTCCAACGGTCGTAACCGTCGAAAAATCCATCGGAAATTATGACGGATGGATATCCGTCAGAAATATCAACATTCCTAATCGTTGAAAAATAAAATAATAATATAATAAATTACATAATTTATTATTTTTATTTCTGACGATCGTAACCATCAGAAAATTCGTCGAAAATTGCGACGGATGGATATCCATCGGAAATATCGACGTTCCTAATCGTCAAAAAATAAAATAATAATATAACAAATTACATAATTTATTATTTTTATTTTTGATAATTGAGACCGTCGAAAAATCCGTCGCAAACATTTTCGTCGCAAATTGCGACGGATTTCTATCCAACGGAAATTGCCCGTCGGAAAATGGCAATTTTCTTGTAGTGGAATAGTATTCTTTTTTTATTACAAATTCTCCATTTTTCAAGTTTGATTGTGGTTATTTACTATCGGGATAAACTTCACTAACCTTCACTATTTCTCATTATTATCCTCCAACTTTAGTTTTTAATTAGACTTTACTCTATCTTTTAATTTATTTTGCCAAAAAAAATCCGTCGCAAACATTTCCATCGCAAATTGCCCATTGGAAATTGCCCGTCGGAAAATGGCAATTTTCTTGTAGTGGAATAGCATTCTTTTTTTATTACAAATTCTCCATTTTTCAAGTTTGATCGTGGTTATTTACTATCGGGATAAACTTCACGAACCTTCACTATTTCTCATTATTATCCTCCAACTTTAGTTTTTAATTAGACTTTACTCTATCTTTTAATTTATTTTGCCAAATATTTTTTCAACCGAGAATAGTCAGTTTTTTTAATTATTTTACTAACATATATTTATTTTAAATTAAAAATAGCATAACATATTAAAATAATATAATTTTTTTTAAAAAAATGATTGGCTGCATAGGATCAGGATAGGGGTGCCGCCCCCTCCCCCTCCCCCCGGAAAAGAGAGCGGGAGGGACGCTGCCCCCTCCACCTCTCCTCCCGACGTCGGAGGAGAGTGGGAGGGGTGCCCTCCCCCCACTCTCTTCTTCGGCATCCCCCCTCCTCTGCGGACGCGTGCAAAGGTAGAGGAGGGGCATCGCGTCCCCTCCTTTTCGCCGTCGGTCATCTTTTTTTCTTTTTATATTATTTTAATATTAGTTTAATGTTTTATATAATTTTTAATTTAAAATGAAATGCCACATCAACGAGATGATAAAAAAATTAACTATTTTTAATCGAAATAGTATTTAGTGAAATAAGTCAATACTTGGAGGGTTGACTAATTACAAAGTAAAGTTGGAGAATGGAATTAGGAAAACTGATAAAGTTGAAGGATATTTAATGAATTTTATCCTTTAGTACTTATTTCATTTTTCCCCTATCGGTACAGATTATTCTATCACCATAAATTTTTATATTGAGTAGTTGGATCGTAACATCTTGCCATAAAAGTGATAAATGATGGTTTAATAAAAGTGATAAATGATGGTTTAAAGGAATATAGAAGAGAGAAAGCAATAATATTGGAGAAGAAATAATGCGAACAAAGGAAAAAAATATAGAAGATACAAAAAAATATTGTAGGAGAGAGATAATGAAATTGTAATGATCCGAAATTCACCCTAAAAGTTTTGGACATTTAGAAAAATTTTGCGCCGTTAGCCCGTTTGTCATACGTTAATTAACAGCGGAAGACTTGATAATTTTGAGAAAAATCATAATAGATAAAGACTTTCTAATAATCAAATCATAACTAATCCTTCGAAAAATGTCAAATGCCTAAACCTTCAGTATATTCAAATAGAACTATATGACTTATTTAAACCTAAGCATGTGTAACATTTCGTCATGAGCTTGAGGTGTCATCCATCACTTAATCATGGTTATCTGCACGGATGCAGAGTGCAGAGTTTCTCAATTGAGGCCACATCCATGGGAACACGCACATCGTAATAGCGAGGGACTTTATTCAAGGAATACACACATTAAAATAGTGGGAGATTTTATTTAGAAGAATACTCATATTATAATAGTGAGGAACTTTATTTCAGAAAATACACACATTTTCTGATGGAGAACTTTGTTCCATGAGAAGCACATACATAAATGCAGAATTTTACTTTGCGAACTTAGACCCCCTTGAAGTACATACATAAATACTGGACTTTGCTTCTCAATATTGATGACTGAGACATTATTCAACTTTAGGTGTATTATGCTTTGCAATACATCAATCATTCATATCAATCATTCTTCATATTTTAGCCTAATTACGATTGAGCATGTCTAAACATGTGTCTAGGTGATCGTCAATACATCAACCAATGTTTCATGAAGAGCATCATATATAAAATGTATGAAACATAAAAAAGAATTATACATCAACAAATAAATGTATATAAACATTTAAAGAAAATGCATAATATTAACATAACAATTGTTGATATAAATAATAATATGTCGACCTTCTTTATTTGACAATTCTAATACATCATCAATAAAAATTTATAACTCAATAAGTAAATGTTCATTTTGATTGATTTTGACTTTCCTGCAAATTATACTTTCATAGGAATCACATATAAAATTCATGGATTTTATCTTTTTGGCATTTAGTTCAAAAATTCATATAATCTATCGAGATCTATTCTTTACATAGTAATTTGACAACAAACACTAAAATATTAACAATTTAATTTAGACTTGTTTTTTTCAAATGATTTTAATTTTTATAGACAAATAACATGAACATTTAACTTGTGAATAAATTTCAAACCCTAATTCAGTATTTCTAATTTATGATACTTTTTACGATTTCATCTAGCTGTTACCCGAGATAGCATGATAATAATATGATTTTTGGTTCATAACTATTTTTATACAAATAGTATAAAACAAATTTCTCTTGAAATTAGACTTCGGGTGCTTTATATATATATATATATTATTTATAATTTTTGGATAAGAAAAACTTGCTCAAATAATTATTATAAAATAGTCACGAATTTAACAGATTATGCAATAGAAATCATGCAACCCACAATTAAAATCCCTATCAAGAACATGGTTATTTTGAAACTCTCAATTCAAATAAAAACATCACAGAGAGGAGAGAGAGGGGTTGGATCCCCTTTCTATACCTTTGGATTTTATATTTAAAATCCTCCTTTTCCTAATCATCTTGTCCCTTCATCATCATCTAGAAGCCTCTATATCTTCTTGTCCTTTTCCTCTCCTCCTTCATGTGAATCTTAAAAAGTAATCATCATGAATAATATGGCTCTAGATCTTCCAACATTAGAGTTTTCTTTGTGGAGAAGAAAAGAGAGATGAGGAAGAGTGGATGGCTAAGTTTGTAGGGAGACTAATAGAGTTGTTAGACCTTTATATAGAGTTACATTAGAATTTTTGTCCAAAAGGCCCAATTATTCTTGACCCAAAATTTGGGGATGTTACATCATTCCCTCCTTAAAAGAAATTCGTCTTCGAATTTGAATCTTACCTATGCACTCTAAAAATTTTCCTTCATCATCTTTTACTTCAATAATAATCAAAGCAAAATGTATTCATTATCTATAGCATACAATGGATATTGCCTAAAGCTTACTTTAGTCCTCATTATTCATGTTTTTAACTTTTTGACAACTTTCATTTTCTGCCTGAGGGTAATATCATCAATATCACTTAGGTCTCATGCACCATTATACTTCACTTTTTTTTTCTAACATCTCAAATTCATATCCCTCATTTTACATACTGCCTATAATCAACTTGACAATAGTATCAACTTGAATGGCATCATTAGCATTAGCATTGGAAAACTTTTTGCCTCTATCCTTTAAAAAAAAATAACCAGACATTAACTAGTTAATTGAAAACCCACATACAATGACATTAAACATTACATACATTTTGACTTTAACATTACATGCCTTTTGACTTTTGATGGCTGCTCATGATGATTGCACATGGACTTAGACTTCTTAACATCACACGTCCTAATTATGTTATGATACCAACTGTAATGACCGAAAATTCATCCTAAAAGTTTTGGTCATTTAGGGAAATTGTGCATCGTTAGCCTATTCGTCATATGTCATTTAACAACGGAAGACTTGACAATTTTGAGTAAAATCATAATAAATAAAAACTTTCTAATAATCAAATCATAACTAGTCCTTTGAAAAACATCAAATGCATAAACCTTCAATATATCATTAACCTCAATATTCAAATAGAACTATAGGATTATTTAAACCTAAGCATGTGCAATATTTCGTAGCTTGAGTTTTCATCCATCACTTAATCATGGTTACATGCACGGATGCAAAGCACAGAATTTTTCAATTAGAGTATGTAAAGGTCATGCATGCCATGATATTCTGTATCATGATACTACATATGATGCATCATCATTATAATAATAATAACATATGAACATGCATGTCATCAACTATATCATAAACCTTACATGACATTACATCATACTTACAATCATTCTCCATATAACATTTATGAAATATAAACATCATGTCATACATGTTTACTTTATATCCATCTTCTGCAAGTATCATACAATAGAAACATACATTCATATAATTCATACATAATCGTAATCATGTACATTTTAGACATTTCTTCATAACTTCTTGATCCTTCTTCACTTTTTTCATACTTTACATTTCTTGAGGATTGTTTTATAACCCTTTGGATCTTATTTCATCTTCTGCAAGTATCTTCACGTGTCATCTTCATCATTCATCTTTATCACATAATATCATCTCGACTTCATTACATTTCATAAAACATACTTAGGAACACATACATCATAATAGTGGTGGACTTTATTCCTAATCATTTTTAGAAATACACACACTTTATCATAAATGTATAGACTTGGGTCCCCTTGAAGTACATACATAAATGTAGAATTTTACTTTCCATCTTTACTTCATCATCATCTTAACTTTCTTTGTTATAAGATACTTTGAAGTTAACTTCACTTCTATTCGTACTTTATCTTATAGCATCTTTGATCTTAACATAGTTGGAGAACCATATCACATCAGCACATTGGCTAGCTAAGCCACACCCTTGAGAACACGCACATCATAATAGTGAGGGACTTTATTTCAAGGAATATGGACACTATAGTAGTGAAGGAATTTATTCTAAAGAATACGCACACTATAATAGTGAGGGACTTTATTTCAGAAAATACGAACACTATCTAATGAAGGACTTTGTTCTCCAAGAAGCACATACACAAATGTAGGATTTTACTTCATGGGCTTAGGTCACCTTGAAGTACATACATAAGTGCAGAAATTTGCTTCTCAACATTGATGAGTGAGACATTGTTCAACTTTAAGAGCATTATGCCTTGCAATACATCAATTATTCATATCAATCATTCTTTATATTTTAGCCTAATTACGATTGAGCATGTCTAAACATATGTCTAGGTGATCGTCAATACATCAATCAATGGTTCATGAATAGCATAAAGTATAAAATGTATGAAATATCATAAAGCATTATACATCAACAAATAAATGTATTTGGAATGTATATAAACATTTACAAAAAATGCATAATATTAACATAACAATTGTTGACATAAAATATTATATGAAATATAAAATAATAAGATTAGAGGAAGTGGGTGACAAAATAAGAATACTACATAAATAAATAATTATGATATTAACTAAATGAGAGAGTGAGAATAATAGAGTAAGAGAGAAAGTAATATTATAGGGAGAGAAAAATATTACTTAAAGTGAATATGAGAAATAATGAATAATAAAAATTATGGGAGAAATATGTATAAAAGTTATTATACATGAAAGTTATATATATATATATATATATATATATATATATATATGTATGTATGTATGTATGTATGTATAAAAGATATTATGTATGAAAGTTATATTAGGGTGCATAAGCATACATATGCGATCACTTCAGCCATTAGATTAAAACTATTTTAGTTATAATGGCTAAGATTTAATTTGCAACATTGAAATTGAAATTGTCTCATAAAAATTGAAATTGTGGGCCATTGAGACACTTTATATGAATAATTGAAAAAATAAAATGAACAAATAAATATCAATTAGCAATCTCATCATGAACAAAATGAAAATCCACTTCAACATTTATTTTGTGCGGGCATGAAAAATAGGAATAATTGAGAGATAGGTAATCCATATTATCGCATCACAATATTTTGAAAGAAAAGATAGGAAGCCAAGTTCTTGAAGGAGGGTGCACAACCAAATTTATACTATATTAAAAGGAGAGTACTTTTCATGAGAACATGACATTTGGCACATTTATAGAGTGCCACATGTTCATATCCTTATATTATTATTTTAAACACTTAATAGCATATCAACTAATTTAGTAACTATATGATTTAGTAACTGAAAGAAAGAACTATAATCATTAAAAAATATTTAACAAAGTTTTTCATGAGTCTGTGTTGAAAAAATATGATCATTTAATTTTTTAACAAATTATTATCTCACAGGATAATTAGTTTTAATAATTAATCATTAGAGTTAGTTATAAGATATATATATATCATTGGACGATTATTTAATCATATAGAAAATTTGTCCATATATAAATGAAGTAAAAGCTTAATATGATAGAATAATAATTAATTACATTATTAATATACGTGCGCATACAATTTTATTCTTACCTCTGATATAATAATATATATGTTGTCACATATTTTGTGAGTCACCGATGTTAACATGGAAATAAAAATATAAAATAAAAGTTATAATACTCAATAAAACTAATAGCATGAAAATGGGCAGTTATCTCAAAAATTAAATTTTTGGTACACAGTAAATATATGAAGGAGAGGATGACACTACAATGTCACGTGGAATGATAAATTAAGTATACCATTATAAATAAATATTTATTTATGTATAAATATATATTAATGTTTATGTACCACATCAAGTAACTAACTATGTAAATCATAAAATTGTTATAAACAATAGGAGTGCCACACGAAAGATTAATATAAAAGACAAATAAAATTAAAAAGCCAAAATTTAGGAGGAAAGAAGTTGTTGATATTATAAAAATTAATAATAATAATATTTCTACCTGGAACTTTTTAGAATAATTTTGTTGCTAATAAATTATCATAACTCTGAAATAAATATTTTTTTAGTAGCATCACAAAAAAATGACACGGTTAATTAACAAAGATCTCCACTTCTTTGTGTGTAATGCCTATATTCAAAATAAAATAGTTTGCATGACATTTGGCATAATTACATGATGACATATCTTTATCATGTAGTGTATTTATCTTATACATTATTTATGTTGGCTAGGTAATTAAGATGGTTATTCCAATAAAAATCTGAAATTGAATAGTTGGTTATTTAGTAACTGATTGGATGGTTACGTAATGATGGTTTCTCAAACCAACCATCCACTTCACTATAAATAAGGAAACAATGGATCTTTTTCCACTAGGCAATAGGAGAAATATGAAGTTATTTTATATATTAGATCCTATAAGAATCGTCTTTTGAGGATATACCAATATTATTATTATACCAATTTAGTAGTAATATTTTTTAATCTCTAAATATGTCAATTTTTTTCCTTTACTATTGTGTCATTATAAGTTAATTTGAATTTTTCATATAAATAGATTGTCTTCATTTTAAAATATTTATTATGTCACGATGCATAATTCATATATATATATGATGTAGGACTTACATGTTGCATGGGGAATGCATGCATTGTTTTTTTTTTCGGAGACAGAAATGCATGCATTGTTAACAAACACGAGTCTTACACTACTTTTATCTCATTCTTTTTCTTTTGTTGTTGAGTGCCAAAAGAAAATATGCATGACCCTAAAATACACACGGAGAGGAAAAAGCAACAACAGATTTTTGTTAATGTGGGTTTAAGGTATATTATTTCACATGATTATTTAAATAATGTTTAAATGAAAAAGTAATTTATAATTTTGATTGGTTTACTTTAAACAAAAAATTATACGAAGAAATCGCCTCTACATATTCTCTATTGAATTCTTATGTTTTTGTTATAAAAAAGTTAATTAAGATGATCATTCTTAAATTTTTTAGATATTTAACCTATCTATCTTTATCATATTTCTCATAGTTTTTAGAGTAATTATTATCTCCGAGTGATCTAATTATTGTATTTTTTATATTGTAATTTATCACAATCTTGCTTCATTAGTTTACTATTAGGTTGAGGATCTGAGTTAAGCAAATATCATTTTTATTTTAATTCCTCATCTGACATGTCATAATGACATTATTTTAGATAAGTCAATAATTATTTATCTTTAAAAAATAATAAATTTTAATCGTCTACATTAAGAAAAGAATTCACTTCACTAAAAGGGATTAATCATAACTCTCCATACTATATTAAAAAAATGTACACTAGAAGAAGTTGACACGTGTCTAATTCATGCAATGCCATATGTTAAAGTCAAAATAAACATATCATTTTAAATTTTTTGACCAAATAACTAATTATGTTATTCAATTTTAATATTATAATTTTAGAATTATTTTGTTAACTAATTATGTTAAGTAATTCATGATTTTAGAATTATATTAATTAAAATAAAAAATATATAGAAATATATTTTCATATGGATATTTAGCCAATAAAATAGTTAATCATATGTATTTAATAATAAAATGGATCACAAAATCTGAATTAACAAACATGTTCAAAAAAAATTAAAAAATCAAGAATAAATGATTAAATCATATATTGCAAAAAATATTTTAGAACCCACTAAAATAAACATGACATGGAGTAAGTTTTCCACAAAAACTAAATTATAGTACACTTAAAAAGACTAAAATATAGTCACGCAAAACAATGGGCGCATAAACTTAATAAAATAATATATTAATATATCCATATTTGACATATTGATACTGCACATATGTACCAATTAGCTTCCCAGTCATTTTGAATATAAGAAGTTAATTATTAAAAGACAACCTAACTAATTGTTGTAGTTGTTTAACATGCACAAAAATTAATTTATTAAAAAATATTTCAAATTAATTAGTTTTTATTTTCATAAAAAAATTTATTTTGAATTTTTTGACACATTATGTGAAATCATATATTATATATCATGACAATTTTTTACTTTTTTTATCTAAATGGGTAATATTTTCTTTCATTGCTTTACACGCATCGCGTGGGTTCTATACTAATTATCTTTACAATAGCATTTGCGAGAGCCTTGTATTCCAGTTTAGTAGAAAAAAATATAAAATAATAAGATTAGAGGAAGTGGGTGACAAAATAAGAATACTGCATAAATAGATAATTATAATATTAAATAAATGAGAGAGTGAGAATAATAGAGTAAGAGAGAAAGTGATAATATTATAGGGAGAGAAAGTGAATATGAGAAATAATGAATAATAAAAATTATGGGAGAAATATGTATAAAAGTTATTACACATGAAAGTTATATATGTGTGTATGTATAAGAAATATTACGGTGCATACACAGGTGTATACATATGTGATCACTTTATCTGTGTCATCATATTAAAACTATTTTAGTTATAACGGTTGATATTTAATCTGCAATATTAAAATTGAAACTGTCTCATAAAAATTAAAATTGTGGGCCATTGAAAGGCTTTATAAGAATATATGAGAAAATAAAACGAACAAGTAAATATCAATTAGCAATCTTATCACGAACAAAATGAAAATCCACTTCAACATGCTTTTTGTGCGGGCATGAAAAATAGGATTTGCTGAGAAATAGGTAACATACATATTATCGCACCACAATATCAGGGAAGAAGAGATAGGAAGCCAAGTTCTTGGAGGGTGCACAACCAAATTATCTCTACAATAGCATTTGTGAGAGCTTTGTATTCCAATTCAGTAGATGATATACAAATCATGCATTGTTTATTTTTTGCATTTCAAGAGAGAAGATTATTGCCTAGATAAATAAGATAACAACCCAAAGACTTGTGATCATATGAGCATGCAGCCCAATCAACTCAGAAAAGGCATGTAGAGTAAGAGAAGATGGAGATATAAAGAAGCCAAGGCAACTCGTATGTCAAAGATAATGAAGGATGCATAAATTGAGAGATCTAGTCGACTACGAAAGACAGATCAATAGGAGTAATAACTAAATATTGGAGAGCATCCACTATTTGTCGATATAATAAAGGATCATAAAAAGCATTTTGTCCAAGCGAGCTTCAAACCAGTGGCTAAAGGAGGCGTACCAAATCTTTATACTAAGATAAAAGAAGACCATCATAATGTGGCCCCTCTATGTGAAGAATGTAATGCATAAGCTCCAAATCTTTTAAAGTAAACTTTAGGTTGAGATGAGAAATAATTTCATCAATAAAAGAATCAAAACCAATGATCAAAAGATCATCAACATAAACCAAAATAAGTAGTGTGATATTAGCTTTCCGAAAAACAAATAAAGAAAGGTCTACATGAGAGGTAACAAAATCAAACTCCAATAATGCAAAGTATAACGTATGAAACCATGTGCCCAAGGCTTGCTTCAAGCCATAAATTGACTTTCAAAGATGACCCTATGTACTTATTATGAAAGCCTAGAGATATAAAAGTATCCTAAGATCACCATGCAAAAAAGCATTATAACATCCATTTGACGAATGGGCCACTCAAGAGAGACTACAAGGGAATTAGTGGATGTTTGCTTGACAACAGGACTAAACTTATCAGAAGTTCATACTTGGTTGTTGATGAAAGTCCTTTGCAACTAAGCGAGCTTATAACGATCAATACTACCATCAGATGACTTTGTGTGAAACACCCATTTGCATCCAAAAACATTCATGCTCGGCTATTGAGAAACAAGTGCCCATGTACCATTGGCAAGCAAGGGCATTCAATTCTGACACCATGGCTTTGTGCCAATGTTGGTATTTAATTACAAAGAGCAACACAACATGAAGGTTCTAAAGGATATGAGGGAAGAGAAGCATGAAGGATTAGTAGATGTGTAAGTATGAGGATGAAGAACCATCATAGAATAAGGAGCAAGTTCATATGGAGAAGATGCAAAAATAATAGGTGACATGGTGGCTGACGAACCAACATGAGTGGCTAAAGAGGTGTGGTAGGAGATTGAGAATAAATGAAGAAATCAGGACAAGGGTTAGAACAAGAAAAGAAGGAGGATGTTGAAAAACTGACTGTGAGCCAAGGTTGCATGGTAGAAGTAGGGGAAGGATATGATGTAGGAGAAAGAATGTATGGAAAAGTGATTTCATCAAATTTAGCATGATGATCATAGTAGACTCGAACAAGATGAGAAGAATGATATACCAAAAAAACACAATGAATTGAATGAAAGGAAAACTTGAGGCGATTATACGGTCGAAGGAAGGGAAACACATCACAACAAAAAATATGCAAAAACTCATATTTTAAAGGTGTGCCAAATAGAGTTTGAAAGGGAGAGTCACTACTAAATATTGGCATTAACAATCGATTAATAAGATATGTCGATGTTTCAGCCACAAATTGCCAAAACTTGTAAGGTACCGAACGTGCAAGTTGAATTTTACGCTCAATAGAACCATTTTGTTCATGTGTATGTGGATAAACTAAATGATGATGAATATCACGTGATAGAAAATGAGGTTTAATATCCAAGAATTCTCCACCATTATCTGAATGAAATGTTTTTTATTTTGTGATTAAATTGTCATTCAATGAGACTTTGAAACATTAGAAACCTAGGGTGAACTTCATTTTTATTTGATAAAGAAAATAACCATACAAATCAGGGAAAAATCATATAAAAGTAAGAGAAAAATGATGGGTAGAGGAGGAAAGTAGAGGTCAGGACCCATACATTTACACATATGAGATCAAGAGATGAAGTGCTTCGAGTAGATGAGAGACCTTGCCGAGATAACATGCATCACAAAATATAGATGATGTAGAAGATAAGCTAGGAAGATGATGGACAACATCAACTTGGCAAAGAACTTCCGAAGAGAGATGACCAAGCTGCCAGTGCCACAAATTGGTAGAAGTAGAGTTACTAAGGAAGACTTGGGAGAATATCGCGAATGTAACAACCTCAATTTTTTTTAAAAAAAGGGTATTTAAGTCAATAGAGAAAATTCTAAGAAACCCTAGGCCAAACCCTATAAAAAAAACACATAAATATTCCCCTATCTTCTCTTTTCTTATTTTTCTCTCCTCCCTCACGATGTCTATGATCCTAAAAACTTGAGGGAGAAATAGAAGAAAAAGAAGGAAGAGAGACAAAGAGGAAGAGAACATGGACAAGAGAAAGAGAATCAACGTTGAGGAAGAACAAGATCATAGATATGTAAAGGGGGTTCAAATCTCTCTCTCCCCTCTCAATGATATTTTTGTTTGAATTGAGTTTAAAAACACCTTGTTCTTAATAGGTATTTTGATTGAGGGTTGCATGAACACATTAATTAAATCTATATGATATAGATGATGATTAATTATTTTATTACCTAGATTTAGAATTTCATATGATTTTAGGAAAAACCCTAAAAGATGTATTTCCATGATAAATTAATATTGTTAGCATATTTTTTATTCATGCCTTAGAAGTGTTCTAGATCATCTATATGTTTTCCGTTGATTTTATCTTCAAAATATGTATTTTCGGATTAAAAATTGGGACTCAGGATGCCGGCACGACCATGCCAACCCTAGGAACGGTTGTGACCAAGTGAATGAGATTGAGGTGATTAAGGCTCTCGATCATGCCCTTGACATCTCTACCACGGCTGTGATAAGGTCAAGCACGATCATGACCAACTTGGTCACAACCGTGAACGAGAGCAACACGGCCCAAATTTGGCCATGACAACTCTAGGTACAATCGTGACAAGGGTCGGCACGATCGTTACAAGGTTTGACATGGTCATGACAATGCTGGGCATGGCCATGATATTTCTAGGCACGGTCGTGATGTGGGAAAATGTTTTTTATGATGTTCTAGGTCTACTTTCTAATGTATATAGGTTATGTATGGATGTATATTGATTATATATGACACATAGATACACATAATGCATACTCAATCATAATTTGGCTAAAAGATGAAGAAAGATTGATGTTAATATTTGATTTATTGATGACTCTAATAAAGTATAAAATTGAAGAAAATATCTCGGACTCGTCATGTTAAAGAAGTAAATGTCTTTCACCTTATGGTGATTGAGACTTCTCATAAAATAATGCCATCACTTGAAATGGTGTTTGAGATTTCCTATGGGTCATTGACCTAGTTGTAATGATGTTGTCCTGAGCCTTCAATTAAGTAAAGATGAAAGATCAGGTAAGAAGTAAATGTTTCTCACTTCACGATGATTTAGACTTCTCTGAGAAATAATGTCATCACCAAAGGATGTTCTAGATTTCTCAGTGCCCTATGAACTAATGTAATGATGTGGTAAAGATGAAAGAAAGGGTAAAAAGTAATAATGAAACTAATTTCTGAAAAGTCCTTTTAGCCATTAAAACATTATAAAGCATCCATTACATTATAGTAGTAATAATGAAACTAAAATAGCAATTTACAACTATATCACTAGGAACTCTACTGCTGCATGCCTCCATCTCTAACTTCAATTACCTATGAGGTTCAAACACAGGGACATGAAATATTTGTGAGCAATTATGCCCAGTACATGGAATAATACAAATAGATGCAATAACTTAGTAGAACAAAATTAGCATTTAAGTCATAAACATCAATCAACGGTCAACGTCGTCGGAACTTCGATGAAACCCTTCGTCGGTATTTGAATTTATTGTTTTATATTATAATATTATAATAATATGTTAATGGCTAATAATTATATAGTATAATAATAACGTACCAACGGGAACCACCGCCGTCGAAATTTATGACGATGTCGTCAGTTGGTATTTGAATTATTATTTTATATTATAATATTATAGTTTTGATCGATGACGCCATCTGTCATTGTTTTAATTTATTATTTTATATCATAATGATATGTTAACAACTAATAATTATATAGTATAATAATAAATTACCGACAATCGATGCCAACGGAACTACCAACACTAGCCGATGACACATTTCATCCGTTGTTCCATTTTTATTTTATATTATAATAATATAACAATACGTTAACGACTAATAATTATAGAATATAATAATAGCTTCGACCGGTCGGTATGGTCGAAACAATTGAGGGAGACACCATTGTCGGAATTTTCGATGGCACTGCCAAATTTAAATTTATTATTTTATATTATAATATTATAAATATTATTTTTATAATATTATAATATAAAATAAAGAAATTCAAATATATTGAAGGGTGGCACGGTTGGAACGGCAGTGGCTCCTATTAACGGCGCTGACCGTCGATAAGTTATTTTATAATATATAAATATTATTTGTTAACATATTATTATAATATTATAATTGAAAATAATAAGGAATTCACATGGCCCCAGATGTTAGAAACTTTGGACATATGATATTTTCATCGCTAGTTTCGAAGGATGTTAGAACTCGCCGCAAAATCCTTGTTATATTTCTCTGTAAGAAAATTTGCATTTTCTTGTATTGAATATTTGTATAAAAACGTGAATTAAATAATTTATATTAAAAGCCTTCTGGCCATTGGATAACGATAGATATTGATTCCAAATACACACATTTTCTCCTTCTCGATGTAAACAGACAGTCAACTTGATTTATGAGTCCCCTCTCTCTCTCTCCTTCTTGCATTCACTATTGGTGGCGTAGTGCAGATTATTAACATGACAACATCAAAGCAACAACTAAGGCGAGATGAGAGAGAGTGCGTTCCATTATTTTATCATTTTTATGTGACGAGAAAATTAATAATAAAACGTTTATGTTGAGCCATCTCTACATGCACAAATAATGGCATCTCATGTGATGTCTAAACCAATATCTACAAGAAAACAGGGCTTTTGTGACGTAAAATATCGTCATAAAAAATAAAGTTTTCGTCACTGATAGTTTTCTGTGATAAGTTGGTGATGAATCATTTTCATCACTGAATTTTGACCCAAGGATAATCTTGTGACAAAATGACTTCCATCACAAAAGTATTTGTGATGGTTCATTCCATCACAATATTAAAAAGACACTATCATAAAATTATAAATAAATAAAATAAAAAAGAGAATAATCCGTCACAATTGTGACAATTTTGTAATGGACTTTTGATGAAATACTTTGTGATGGATACTTATTGTGATAAAGATATGACAGATTTATCAATAATGATTTGTGATAATATTGTGACGAAAATTATTGTGACAGACTTGTGATGAATATTTTTTAAAATTTGTGATAGAAATATGACAAATCTTCATAACAATTCAGTGTAATTATGATGTGATAAATTTGTGATGAAAAAAATAATATACTTGTGACAATGTTGTGATGAAATATGACTTATTTGTGAGAAATTTATTTTAAAAGATTGTATTAATTTTGCAATAATAATTTTGATTAAATATCAGTCTAAATAATAAATAATACATACATTAAATATTTTCACATATTATCATATGAAAAATTTTCTAAAACATATATACTAATGATCATTTTGCTCAAATATATATAGTTCAAAGCATTAATTATACTTTAAAAGATACAAAAAAGATAAATTCACTACAAAAGTTTTTGTTATTAAAAATAACGTGAAACTTGCTATCCAAATAGTGTAAAATATGTTCTCTACCTTACAAAATGTGAAATGATATAGCAATAAGAAAACTTCATTGCTTGATCATCATTGTGACGTCTCCATGCAAAATAGATCAAACCTATAAGGAAATATATGTTCAAAAGAAAAGTTAATATGAATAGTTAAAATGAAAAAAAAACTATAAAAGAATTTATAAATACATCACACATCACATTAATAAAGTAAAATTTATAGCCTCAAGAAGTTTATTGACTATAATCATCTGCAACACAATCGCGCAGATACATTCTTCCTTATCAGCATTTGCCTTTTGAAGGCGTTCATATAACTCTTGTTGCAACTCTTGCCGCACTTACTCACACACTTTTTTTTGTATACGTTGCAAATCATTGTCACTTGCCACATTCGATGAAAAGTTACAAACACACTATGATGTGCCAAATCCATATACACGTCCTTTCGTCAAAGCTCCTACTGCATCCATTCATAAAGATGGATCAAATCCTCGATGATCCATACATGTTACTTAGGGATACACAATAGTCCTCCTGAATTGAGCAAAAGATTCATCACATGCGCATGATTTTTTATGAATTTAATACATAAATTCATAATACATACATATATGTGGGTGCGCACACACATATATATAATAAGAAACATTTTAAAAATTACAAGCACGGATTGTAAGAATTTTTAAAAACTTCACAAAACCTTTTTTATTTTTCATCAACATATTCACCGGTAGTTCCCTATCACGACAACAATGCTCAAATACTTCATATTCGGTTGGCCCTCTGCCTAACTTTTGTGCCTATTACCAAAATAATGAAAAAAAATGTTAAAGTTAAAAAAAAAAGATGACTAGTTGAACAAAAATGAACATTAAAGAAATATTTTAATGTACAAGTCTTATGCGATGTTTTATCATTGATATAAAACCAATAGTATTCTTCGTGATTCCATCGTCTTTCTTAGTAAGACGATTTTGTTTCGTAACTTCAAATTAATGTTGCCACTCATCTGCTATCCACAAATCAACCATACCATTCCGCTCATCTGCTATTCACATAAAAGATGAATAAGGCAATGTTGTGGAAATTTAAATTACCAAGAAATATCAATTGGAAAGATGAGAAATAGAGATACAGTGACATTCTTTTAAATAAATATTATAATTTGCAAATCCAATACTCGACTTATTAAAAAATAAATATATATATATATGTCAAGCAAATCATTCGCGTTGGAATAAATAATAATGAATTTATAAAAAAAATATGAGAAACATATATCAAATAAAGTAAGAAACAATTACAATTTAATGGAAACATATAGTAAATAAGATTTTTATACAATTAACACAACTTTAATAACAAATAATAAAAATGTTAAGAGTCAATGAAAGAAGTACTAGCACTAACCCAACATAGGGACCGTCCACCCTTTAGCTTTGAAGTTAAACTCTTTGAAGCCTTAGTCCTATAATTTTAGTAATGATATTAATTAATTGTTTCTAGCATAAGTTATTAAAATTCTAAGGCAATAAAATTATTCTATTCTTCAAATTACGCTAGCCACCTAGCACAATAAGTTGCAAACTCCTCTTCGCATGTTTTTTTTCTCCATGTTACATGACGATAGGACTCCAGTTTTCATTCTTGCGAGATTCACTGATTTGGCAAACAGCTGCCCTGCACAGGACACCGCCGGTGATCTCTACGGTCTCTGGCGATGCCTGTGTCAAGCCTCCACGCGCAAAGCGCCTCCAGCGACGGCCCCTGTGCATGCAGAGACCTTGCCAAGCCCCCTGTGCACACGCAAGGCACCTCCAGCGACGGCCCCTGCACGTGCAAGGACCTTGCCAAGCGCCCTGCGCGTGCTGCATGAGCTGCCAAGGGTCTCGGTGATGCCCTGCGCGCACCCAGGGCATTTTTACTATTTAACATATTCTTTAAACTAATATATAATTATTTTATTAATTTAATAAGTAAAATTAATATTCTACGCTCCGTTCTACGTATACATCTTTTTCTCAAATGATAATGGGTTAAAGTCATCATTGTTGTTACAAAATGATGATAAGGAAGCCTATTGCATGAGTGGAGAAACCACTTAATCCATGGAACTAAAAAAATTAATAAAGAAATGGTGACGTTTGAAGTTCATAAATGTCGTCACGTTTTAAGTGTTGAAATGTCATATTCGTCACCACTTAAGTGTGATTTGCTTGCTATAATTTGACACTCAACCGCTAATGAAGTGATCCTTTTATCTATTTGCTATAAATTAATCAAATACTTCGTAGATGAAGTAATATATATTTATTGAAATGATTCGATAATTAAAAAAATAACATCTAAGGCTAAAAAAATTATAACCGTTGAATTATATAATTATATTTGTTAAAATAGTTTAATCATGATCATTGAATTATTCGATGATCATAATCTTACTCATGTTTATTATTTAACACATATTTTAAATTAATATATATTTATTTTATTAATATAATAAATAAAATGAGTGTTCAACACTCGTTCTATATTAAATATTCTATATATACATTTTTCTCGTCCATAAATAAGGTTGTTTGATTCAAATAGATATATAATCGAAGTGCATACATTTTACTTTCCGCTTGAATATTTCACTAATCAAATATTTAATAGCATTGCACATTGGCGAATCCTTAATGCCTAATTAAAAAATAATAATCAAACAATGTTTTACATGTAATATTTACCCAAAGGTTTCTTCAAGTTTTCAATGATTTTGCATTGAAAATGGATGAGAGGGAAAAAAGAATTAATGTAATTTCTTCAATGTTAATTTGATATTAAATAGAGAAAATCGAATACTTTAATTTACCTAATCAGTTCTGCACTCCACTTTTAATTTTGCTTTTCTGTACCACAACATTTTTCCTTTTTTTTCTTTAAAGAATCTTGTCCAATACTCAGAAACTGGATATCATGCTCCATTTTCCATGAGAAAGAAGTCCAAGAGAAAAAAAAATCCTCTCTCTCTCTCTCTCTCTCTCAAATTTTCGGATGCTCTATACTAAAAGTTGCATGCCTTTAGTTATCTTTCCATTATGGTGAAAAAGATGGATGGAGGAATCCAATTCGATCATGACCAAGGAAAGTTGTGCATGCATTATGGAATAAAAAGCCTTTTCTCCCTCTTTTACACATGCAACATGTTAGTAGCATCTATCTAGTTGGTGAGCACATGTACAATTAACTTGGTGGAAACACGTTTGTGATTAACTTGTCTAATAATTGTGATTAAGGATCTGCTCACATGCCAAATTATCTGTCAATGGAGGGCATATATACCTTGGAATCTGATAAGTACATACGAAAGACTTTTATGAGCATTTAGCAAACTACCACTACTTAAATTATTTAAGCATCTAGCTATTCTGATGCTACTTCCGCATCAAGACACCTTGCAGAGGCCACCAACAACAACTTGCCCTTTTCCTTTTCTCCCAAATTAATTGTGCATGCAAAATGAACTTTTGATATTGATGTAGTGTTTGGTTGGTAGCATATCTCTGCCTTTTGAAGATGTGGATAGTCTAACAAATCTTGGTAGTGTAACAAAAGGACATGAATCATGATTTGTAGTGTAGCCATGTTGATTTTGATTTTATTATCATGTATTGACATCGTGACTTAATTAATTCTAATAATCATGCCTTAAAGTTGTAGCGATGTAAGTTTTTAAATTTATTCATATAAGAAATTGGTATATATATATATATGTATATATATATATATATATATATATATATATATATATATATCATTCATAGATATATCATATGCATTTTGTAAGTGCATTTGTATCACAAGAATGACAATAATAACCACAATATGTAATTTTCTCTAACATGTGATTCAATCATTATTAAGAATATTTTTTCAAGTTCCATAATCAACATGATGATAAACTTGACAACTATTGTTCAAAGCATTCGAGCTCCAAATCAAAGATGTCATTTTCCTTTCTTTTTTTTTTAAGGTGGATTGATTCACGTGAGCTTTGAATTTTTTCCCTTTACTTTAACTTTCTTAATTTGATAATTTTGACATGAGCAAAATTCTTCATGGTGCATGTTGGTTTCAATTTGAATTGGATCAATTGTTAGGATATGAAAGTACAAAATCTTTCTACTAATCTTTGTATTTTTTATATTAAAATAGAGATATTTCTTTTAATAAATACGTATGTATCTAACATCTGGAAAATAAAATAAAAGCCAATGACCAGGACGTTCAGATGTGTGCAAGCATCTAACTGATCGATATTGACAATTTCATAAGATATCTAAGGCACTTTTTACGTCCACTCATAATCTAAGTAATTCGATATTCAAAGAAAACAAAAAAAGTTTTTTTCTTTTATTATTATGATTATTATTATGTGTATAAAAAGCTAGGTTTGAGTTGCAAAGTATTCGCAAGTAAAATCATAGTTCTTCAAATTTCTTATTGAATAGTTGAATTGACATATTAGTTTAAGACGCGTTTAAATGAAGTAAAACATAATGATGTGATTTGAAAAATTAATGTGAGAGATTTTTTAATGGATGTTTGAAAGAAATATAGATATAATAATTAATAAAAAATTAAGTATAAATTTAAATATTATGTTTTTTGTAAATTTTTTTATTAAACTATAATAAATTATATTTAATAAAATATTTAAAATTAAATGAAATGAAAATTAATAAATAATAGTAAATTAATTTTTTTATAATAAATATATAATATTTAATGATTATATTATTTTGTGTGAAGAATGCAATTGGGAGAAAAAGAAAACATGGTTTGGAAAAAAAAAGTCACATAAAAATGAAAAAAAAAGGGCCTTGATGGTAATGATTTGATTTCACAAAAATAGTAGAAATCTAAATTAGGTGATCCTGGTTTTCATTTCGAATTTCAATTGTAGTTTTGTTAAATGCCGCATCCACGAAATCAAACTCGGATTCCCATGTTCGAGTTGCCAAACGTTGACGGTAATAAAAACATTTTCACTTGTAGCTTAGTGTAAAATTGAGTCAAATTTCTCTTTCCCGGCCTAAATCGTTTGCCTAACTTGAGTTGCATTCGCAATAAGGTAACATGCTTTAGCAAATTTACTTTAAAATGTATGAGTTTGACGATGACATATGATCATGTTAATCAAATTATATCTTATTAATGTGGTGCTCCACTCCCATCTCTCTCTTAATAAACATACTATCTTTATCTGTACATAATATGTTTTTTTTTTCATATATCATTTCATGAGTAAAAAACACGTTTGAAATTTGCTTGGATTTGAGTTAATCACACTAAATCAATGGTGTTGTAAATAGTGTGACTTCCCAACCCTTTAGAAGCTACAGGGGTATTAGGCAGTCCCCTTACCTATTTATTTTAGCCTCTCAAGTTTTCTAACGTTAACTTTCATGATAATCTTTTGGTCTGTAATTTAATTTTTGAGCATGGATGGAATGTTAATTTATTGCATGATCTATTTGGTCCGGATTTGGTTTCATATATTACGTGTATTTATTTGCGGTGAATGCCTGTGATGACTCTTGGATCTGGATGATGGATACCCATGGGTCTTGAGAGCAAAAGCTCTTTATAGATTCCTATCTAACCAATGTTTGCTACCGTCGACACTTGGAAGGCCCTTACGGAAAACACTATGGAGTATTAATGTCCCACCCAAAATTAATTTCTTCCTTTGGAAGCTTGCTCATAGTCATCTTTCCTCTCTTGACTGTGTTGTTCATTTTAACCCTTCTGCTAATCCTACGTGTTTATTATGTGGCCGTGCTACTGAGATTGTTTGCCATCTATTCTTCTCATGCCTCGTTGCATTTGGTGTAACTCGATTTTTCTATGTTGTCCTAACACACCGGTGATTGACTGCATGATGCCAATATCTTGACATTAGTTAAAGGTAAAATTGCATACCATTTTTTCTTTCTTCCTATGGGGTATATGGCAAGCAAGAAATGGCATATTTTTTAGATTCAAAAGGACAACTGTGTCGGCGATTTGGGAAAAAGTTTTGCCTAACTATAATGAATATGCTAATATATATAATCTCGAGGCACCTTACCCCCACAACCAAAGTTTGGTCCAGTGGGAGCTCTCTCCTATCGATTGGATAAATTAAATTCAGACGGCTCCTTCACCGGGGAGAATGAGATAGGGGGACATGCTTTTATACTTTGAAATCATAATGGGTCATTATTAATCCACATACATTGGCTAGGCGAGCTCACCTCAATCCTCAAATTGGAAGCTTGGAATTGTTGATTGGAGTCTAGGAGTGTTATGAGATGAGATTCAGAAACATCAAGATGGAGGTTGATTCAGAAGTCCTGGTACAACTTATCAAGAAGAAGACTCGACCTTCTTGGTGTGTCACACACTACATCTGAGACATCAAGCATTACTTGTCTTTTTCTATAATCGAGAGCAATCTCATTGCTATCGTGAGATTAACCAAGTTGCCAATTATCTTACAAATTTAGATCGCACAAATGATTACAATGTATTTTGGAACGATAACCCCCTCCGAGAATTGTTCAACTCTTGTGTCAGAACATGGATGGTCATTGTTTTAAAAAATAGTTAACTTTTCTTCAAAAAAAATCTCAAGCCTTTCCTAAGTAGACATTATTAAAAGAATTACTATTTTCATTGTCCATATTATTAAAAAATTGATCTCTTGATTAATTAATTCATAGCGTTGAATGCAACAATGTCATTTTAAATTAAAAGCTCAATAAGATTTCTATGAACTAATGATAAAATTATTCTTTCGAAGCAACTCAACTTTGATTGATGAGATGGAATTTTGGACGGGCCGCACGACCCGGCACGCCGCCGGCCCGCCTAAAATCCGTGCTGGCTCGGCCCGGCACGAACACGGCCCGTGCACTAAAAAATGGGTCGTGTCGTGCCATACCGTGCCGGGTCGGACATCCGGACTGTTGGCACGACACGGCCCGGGCACGGTGAACACGGACCCAGCACGACACGGCCCATTTTGGCATGACACGGTCCGCGTACTTCGATGACGGGACGCGTCGGATGCAGTATTTATACCCCAACACGGAGCGTGTGTGCCCTAACACGGTCCGTGTTAAGAAGAGGACAACGGCCCATGGTCATTTCAAACTTCAACACGGCCGCACTGATCAAACACAACCCGTTTTTTCTATTTTTAAATGAGATTCGTGATTGGACAACACGAATACGGGTGCGCGATCAAAAGCTTCAACACAGGCCGTGTTGGAGCATTCCTCCGCCTATAAAAGGTACGACTGATTTCATTCGTTCTCCACTTCTCCACTCGAAAATCTTTCTACTTCCAATAATCCAAGTCTTCCAATCTTTCACAGTGCTTTTTGTGACTCTCTCTGCCTCTCTCACACTGAGTGACTCAGTCTTTCTGCATTTTTCTTTTTTCCATTCGTGCTCCACTCTCAAACTCTCTCACTTTTAATTTATATTTATATTATAATATTTATTTAGTAGTATTTTTATATTATTATTCACTCTTAATTTCTTATATATAACTGCATAATGGACCCGAGAGATCCCTTTCGTCTATATGGTGATTTTGCTGCTTATTCACCTTATGGACCACTTCCTACATATCCATATGGTACATCATATAATACTAATAGTAGTGGTGATTCTAATTCTTTATCAGCACAACTAAGTGGCGATTCGTCGGGTTATATGGAAACTGCGGCGCCATCAACTAACTGCCCAATTACCCCAATTACATATGTTAATCTTTCTGTCATTCCTAATCTTAATATTGCTTCAAGTTCTGCAGGTTCCGAAGAAGATTGTGCAACTGCAACAACGACACCTCCAGGGCCGTCAAGCTCAGATGCTCCCGCGCAAGGTGAGATAATAGGTAAAAAAAGAAGAACATCAAAGTTAACTAGTGAAGTTTGGAATTATTTTGAAAAAAAATATAGATGAAAATGATCCAAAAAAAGATAAAGCTATTTGTAAAATTTGCAAGGCTAGTTATGCTGTCGCCTCTTCTTCGGACACAGGTAGTTTAAAATGACATTTAGAATCGCATCCTATAACTACTAGGGAATAATTTTTAGCGGGTCAATTACCACAACAGACTCAACTAGTTGCACCCGATCGTGGTACTGCCGGGAGCTCTTTATTTGCTTATAATCAAGAACATATGCGTGAAGGATTAGCTAGATGTGTTATACATACAGAAATGCCTTACACATTTGCTGAAGATGAAAAATTTTTATATTATCAACAAAATTATGTACACGGTGCCCTTCGAAATGTTAGTAGAAAAACTGTTAAAGAAGATTCGATTAAATTATATCGTAAGAAGAAAAATGAACTAATTAATTATTTTTTAGATTCTAAATTCATGTATAGTTTGACTAGTGACATATGGACTTCTTTAAATGGTGATGGTTTTTTATGTGTTATAGTTCATTGGATTGATACAAATTGGGTAGTGCAAAAAAGAATTATTGCGTATAAAGAAATTGAGCATCCTCATAATGGTTTGCAAATTGCCAATGTGATAGAAAAAGTAATTAACGAATATGGTCTTAAAGAGAAAATTTTATGTCTTACTCTTGACAATGCAAGTGCTAATAATTCCGCTGCACAATTGTTAATTCAAAGATTAAATCCTCCTTTAAATGGAATTCTTTTTCATCAAAGATGTGCATGTCATATTATTAATTTGTGTGTTAAAAAAGGATTAAAGGTAGTTGTTAGAGTACTTGAAACTCTTATAGCAGTTATTGTAAATCTACGTCACTCTGGACCTAGGAGACAAATATTTAAAGAAATTTGTCATCGTATAATATTCCTTATAGAAAATTAAACACTGATGTGTCTACGAGATGGAATAGTACTTACGACATGCTTAAATTATGTATTTCCATTTAGACATGTACTCGATAATTATATTTTAATTGTGATGCAATGTCCAGCAGCTCGAATTACTGATGCAGTATGGGATGTTGCTAATGCAGTTATGAAATTATTACAAGTTTTTTATAATGCTACTTTAGAGTTATCTGCCATTTATTCTCCTACTTCACATTTAATAATTAATCAACTTCATGAAATGACAAGTTCATTTAATGAAAAACGTGAATTATCAAATGATTTTTTCTGAAATAATTTATTTGATGGAATCAAAATTTTAGAATATTGGAATAATTTGCCTCTCATAGGAATTTTAGCAATGATGATGGATCCTAGATTTAAAGGATCTGATCCTAAATGGTACACCAGAGAGATTAAGAATTGTTTTCCCGAACAATATATAAGAAGTCATCCAGAATTGCAAACTGATGGTTTTATTAATCCAGATCATGATTACGAAAATATAATAAATAATTTATATAATATTTATGAAGCAAAATTTGGTGTACGTAGAGAGCAAGCATCTTCATCACGCCCACCAGTAGCACCCAGACCTTCCAATAATAGATCATTTTCTAGATTCATGTCCTCTATTAGGAGGGGGCACATCAAGAGGCTCGGATGAAGGTTCATCCAATTCAGCTGCCCTTTTGTATAATGAACTGCAAGATTACTTATCACGTCCAAATGATAGTGAAATCGATGTCTTGACCTGGTGGAGATTAAACTGTCGTACGTATCCAATTCTCTCCGCCTTAGCTCGAGATCTTTTAGCTGTTCCGATGTCTACAATGGCATCAGAATAATGTTTTTCTGCAGGTTCCAGAATTTTGGATGAGAGAAGAAATAGAATGAACTATAAGTCGATGGAGGTTTGTATATTATTAAAAGATTGGTTTGATGCAGATACTCGAACACAAGGTCAGGAATCCATATTACCATACATAGAAAATGATGATGAAACGGATGTCTCCTCCACTTATAATTCTTCATAAAATAATTATTTGTACAAGATGTAATTTTTAATTTTTTGTAATTTTACATTTATTGACTATTTCATAATAATCAATAATAATAAAACATTAAAACTTCCGTGGACGTAAGCTAAAATAGCCGAACCACGTTAATCTCGGTGTTCATTCCTATTTTTACTATATAATAAATTAGTACTTAATTATCTATAGTATAATAGTATACTACCTAAGTACCTAATTATCTATACTACTTATGCATTATACAATAAATTATATATAATGTAGTACAATAGTATTAATGTACTATATATTATATTCTCTCTCTCAAACTCTTACTCTCACTTTGGGTAGAATACTAGAATACAATTAATTATAATATATATTTATTAAATACTTACCAATTACTTTTATATATAAAGTTATAACTTATAACTTATTAGTTATTACTCAAAACTCAATTAATCATTTTACAAATTTATTTACTTAATAATTATAAATTAAGGACTTAATGTATTTGAAATTTTAACTATATAGTTATTATCAATTGTATATTATAGAATAAATAATAATACTCATTATACTCTACTCTATTCTATAATAATTTAATAATTAAATTTTAAAAAAGTTGAAATTGAAAAAAAGGACCGCGGGCCGCCTGATCGGACCGGCCGGGCTGACCTAGCACGACCCGACCCGGCCGGCCCGATCAGACCGGGCCTAGACCGTGTCGGGGTCGAAAATGATTCGTTTTGCATGACACGGCCCGTTTGAAAAATGGACCGTGTCGACACGACACGGTCCGCGGTACGGTCAAACACGAATTGACTGGCACGGGCACGACACGGTCCATTTTTTCATTCTACATGAGAAGCTCTAAGTTCAAACAAAAACCAGCTGTCCGAGCCGAAATTTTGAAGTGTTGAATGATCTTTTGGATCCCTAACTTGGGCGACAAAACCTCCCTTGCATTCATTCATGGCAACAAAACAAAAAATGAATCATTCGAGTTGGCATTTGGCAAATTAAGACCATTTTTTTTTGGACGCTCTCATTTCTTTCCAAGGCAAAATGTCAGTTAAATTGGAGTGCCTTTTTCTTCCTTTCCATTGAGAATATCTTTTGGTTTATTCCTTCACACCCTTTTCACATAAATTTATCTCATATATATATTTGCTTTTTAGTTTTTATCATGATTTTTTTGAAAAATATAATATATTCATATAAGTATTATACATTTGAAACTCATAATTTGGTTCGTAATATAGTGTTAGTTATAAATTCAAGCTTATTATAAATTTACAATGCTTTGGAAGTTTATCCATATCCATTGGTGCAAAAAGAAACTTTATCCATATCAAATACATGTAATAAAAACTAATTATTTTTTTAAAAAAATCCAGGTTTCTGATTCAGGACAAAAATATATAATTCATAATTATCAAATCATAATCTTGCATAAAAATATCCCAAAGGGCCATGATGATAACTTTTTGAAATTGTTATTTTTATTTTTAAATTTATGATTTACAAACTGATTCAAATTGAGTATTTGAATGTTGAAATCTGTTAAAAACAGATAAGGATAAAAAAAATCACAATCCTTCTCCTAATGATGATTTAAGATAATCGAGCAAATTAAGGTCCTCTAATAACTACCATATAATAAGAAAAGCTTAATTAAGCAAGTTAAATTCATAAACTAAATAAAAAAAGATAAAAGTTGTACATTACACGTCAGCATTAAAATTTAAATATATTTTCTTGATAAAGATTAAAATCTTTTCCGGAATCCGAATCCCTTTTTCTAATCCCTAATTGACGTCTTAATCTTAATTTAGGCTCGTTACACCTCAAGATCTTTCTATCTTAACATGTTCCTCATCTTTCATTGGATAATATGATAAAAATTAGGAAAAAGCCACCGACGCGCGCCAAAGGCGTCCACACAATAAGATCCCGAAGGCCGCGGGTGAGGTGATCTGTACTTTCCACAAATACCCCTGCATTTATCGGATAGACGAATATGTCGTTCCTATATTACCCCTATACACTATTTATATTACGACAATGCCCCTCTTCTCGTGTCTTGCGCTCTGCTTCTGGTATAAATAAAGCCCCAGGCTTCGAGGAGGACTCCATTCGTGAGAGCTGCTCGGAAACCCTCGAGTTTGATCCATCTGCAGCGTCGTGGTTTCTAGGGTTTCCTTGCTTCAAGGGGCGACGGGGAGGCGGCCGGCGTAAGGGTTCCGGCAATGGTCGCGGTGGTGCTATCTGATCTCCTCACGGAGGTGCTGATCCCCGTGGCGGCAGTCGTCGGGATCGTGTTCTCGCTGCTGCAGTGGTTCCTGGTGTCGCAGGTGAAGCTCTCTCCGGAGAAGCAGTCTCCGGCGGGAGCCAACAAGAACGGGTACGCTGACTACCTCATCGAGGAGGAGGAGGGGCTCAACGACCACAACGTCGTCGTCAAGTGCGCCGAGATCCAGACCGCCATTTCCGAAGGTGAGGAAAGACGGTGAATTTGTGGGTTAGATCTTGGGTTGCGTTGTCTGCTCGTGTTGTAGGTAGATCCGGTATTTTTGGGAGCGTTTCACCTGCGATGTCATTCTCTGGATTTTAATCTCAAGTTGGTATAATTTTGTCCAGTTTAGATATCTTTATATCCATGGAGAACAAAAGGCATCTTTGTTTCATCTGGTTACATTCGTGTTTTTCACATAATAAGTGAAAGCGATAAATGCGAACTCTTTTTTTCTTTCCGTGTGTGTTTGCCTCTGTTTTTTACAGTTTAGATGGCTATAATTTAGATAAAAGTTGGTTTTGTGGATGATGGCGTAATAAAAGATGCTCCTTTAGTTGACGTGAAGTTTAGTATTAACAAAGTGATGTCTCATGTTTTTTTTTACAATTGCCGTGTATAGCCCTTTAATTTGGCCCCTGTGTTTGCAGTTCAAAGATAACTGCTTTATGTGATTTCTAATGGGCTTTCTCATCAGTCATGACATAGTAAATATGTATAATTTTTGCTATTTCAAAGATGATTACTTGGTTTGAATGCTCATATTCTTCACGATTCAACATTATTGCATGATCCGAAGCTGGTTGTTTTTTTCCAATGAAATGAATGCTGATCTCTTCTGATATCCGACACAGATTTGTCTAGGATGCCATCGACACTTTTTATTATTTTCTCTGTATTGTTTTAATAATTGAGCTTAGGGAGATACTAAATTGTTTGTCTAATATGTAGTCATTTTCTAACGCTGAACCTTCTGAATCTAACAGGCGCCACATCTTTCCTCTTCACTGAGTATCAGTATGTTGGAATCTTCATGACTGCTTTTGCAGTCTTGATTTTCCTCTTTCTTGGATCTGTAGAGGGTTTCAGCACGAAAAGCATGCCCTGCACCTACAGCAAGGATAAGATATGCAAGCCAGCCCTTGCCAATGCCCTCTTTAGCACATTGTCCTTTTTACTTGGTGCAATTACCTCTCTTGTCTCTGGTTTCCTTGGCATGAAGATTGCAACATATGCCAATGCCAGAACAACTTTAGAGGCCAGGAAGGGTGTCGGAAAGGCTTTCATTGCTGCTTTCCGATCTGGTGCTGTGATGGGCTTTCTACTTGCTGCAAATGGCCTTCTTGTGCTCTACATTGCTATTAATGTTTTCAAATTGTACTACGGAGATGACTGGGAAGGCCTTTTTGAGGCTATTACTGGCTATGGTCTTGGAGGCTCTTCCATGGCCCTTTTTGGCAGAGTTGGTGGCGGCATCTACACTAAAGCTGCTGATGTTGGTGCTGACCTTGTTGGAAAGGTTGAGAGGAACATTCCTGAGGATGATCCAAGGAACCCAGCTGTAAGAACTTTTTTCTTTCCTCATGTCCTTTTATCTTCCTGAATACAAGTATTATCATTTAGGTTGTATTAGAGTTTGTATGTAAATTTTTTATTATCTGTTGCCTGTTCGATTTGATATTACCTGTCATTTATTTTCTGCATTAATCGAGTAGTTTCTTTCCCATCTTTTCAGAGACCTCATGACTTTTGACTCATTTTGAAAACGTATGACTTCTACATAATTGATATCCCGACATGTGTCACAGGTTATTGCTGATAATGTTGGTGACAATGTTGGAGATATTGCTGGGATGGGGTCAGATTTGTTTGGCTCATATGCAGAGTCTTCATGTGCTGCTCTTGTTATGGCCTCCATCTCGTCCTTCGGAATCAACCAATAATTGACCGCGATGTTGTACCCCTTGCTGATTAGCTCTATGGGCATTATTGTCTGTTTGATTACCACTTTGTTTGCAACCGATTTCTTTGAGATAAAGGAAGTCAAGGAGATTGAGCCTGCACTTAAAAGGCAACTCATTATCTCCACTGTTCTCATGACTGCCGGCATTGCGGCTGTTACTTGGCTATCACTCCCATCGTCATTCACAATCTTCAATTTTGGTGAACAGAAGACAGTGACCAAATGGTAGGACATCTGCAATTTCTTTTTTCATGTTTATCAGACCCACCAATGTCTTAAGTTTTCATGTCATTTCTTGTCGTTATGTAGGGAGCTTTTCTTCTGTGTGGTAATTGGTTTGTGGGCTGGACTTGTCATTGGTTTTGTCACTGAATATTACACAAGCAATGCATATAGGTAAATATATGATAATTTACTTCTTTTATGTCATATAGCTAAACACACTTTTTCGTAGCAAGTCCTTTGATTGTGTTTTTTACTTTATCATTGTTTTGCAGCCCTGTGCAAGATGTTGCTGATTCCTGCAGAACTGGAGCTGCTACCAATGTCATTTTTGGTCTTGCATTAGGATACAAATCTGTCATTATTCCAATTTTTGCTATTGCTGTCAGCATTTTTGTCAGTTTCAGTTTTGCTTCCATGTATGGCATTGCTGTTGCTGCTCTCGGAATGCTTAGTACTATTGCCACTGGACTTGCTATTGATGCCTATGGACCCATCAGTGACAATGCTGGAGGCATAGCTGAGATGGCTGGAATGAGTCACAGAATTCGGGAGAGAACTGATGCTCTTGACGCTGCTGGAAATACTACAGCTGCAATTGGGAAGGTACATTGTACAGAACAATATTGTCTTGCTATTACTATTCTTATATAGTAAGTTTGTTCATAGTTGTTTAGTTTAAATTGTTGGGTATCTGTTGTGCCTTGTTTTTGTTACAAAATAAGGCGCATGAGCCTAGTATAAGGATATATAAACTAGAAATAAACATGTCAGGACTTAGTTCTTGGACCTTTGACCTCTACAAATAGAATCAATGCTGAAAAGAGTCTACCTAGGAGCTTGTTGATCTCTTTTGCCCCTTGTATATAAATGTGTCACGTTGGTGATACAACAGCCCTGGTTTTGCATTGATGGAAGCACACTGATTGATGCGATTTACTGGAGAACACACAATGGATGCGTAATAAGTTGGTATGCAATGTTAATGGTGGCCTAGTACTGTCACCGTTGACTGTTCGTTTGTGCAGTTTATGGTGCCCATCTTTTACATACTCTGTATTATAATTTTGTTTGTGGTTGGATCTCGAGAGTTTGTTTGTGCAGTTTAGGATGCCCATCTTTTACATACACTGTATTATAATTTTGTTTGTGGCTGGAGCGCTAAGTTCTGTTAGTTTGTATCTGTCTAGTACATGCAGAAGAGATATCTGTCTTGTTCCGTTTGTTTTTATTATCTGTTGTTGGTGAGTTATCTTGGGAAAATATAAAAAACTCTCCCTGTTTGTTTCTGTAGGGTTTTGCTATTGGATCAGCTGCCTTGGTTTCCCTTGCTCTATTTGGAGCTTTTGTAAGCCGGGCAGGAATTTCAACTGTGGATGTTCTTACTCCCAAGGTGTTCATTGGTTTGCTAGTTGGGGCTATGCTTCCATACTGGTTCTCAGCCATGACCATGAAAAGTGTTGGCAGTGCTGCTCTTAAGATGGTTGAGGAAGTTCGCAGGCAGTTCAACACCATTCCTGGTCTGATGGAGGGAACTACAAGACCAGACTATGCAACCTGCGTCAAGATCTCGACTGATGCCTCCATCAAGGAGATGATTCCTCCTGGTGCTTTGGTCATGCTTACTCCCCTTATTGTTGGAACTCTCTTTGGTGTTGAAACTTTATCGGGAGTTCTTGCAGGTTCTCTTGTTTCTGGTGTCCAGGTCAGTAGAGATATCTTCTAATCATTGTTTATTCATCCTTTTCACAAATCTACGATTATCCGGTATATGCCGGCATTTCTGATACATCCTAATACAGATTGCCATCTCTGCATCAAACACTGGAGGTGCATGGGACAATGCAAAGAAGTACATTGAGGTACATACACTGTTTTCTGTGTTATTTTTCCCTTCAGAGCATCGTTTCTCGGCACTTTTGTTCCGTGCTCACTATCTTTCTCTGTTGTCAGGCTGGTGCTTCAGAGCATGCCATGAGCCTTGGCCCTAAGGGATCTGATCCCCACAAAGCAGCTGTGATTGGTGACACCATTGGCGACCCACTGAAAGATACATCCGGACCGTCCCTCAACATTCTTATCAAGCTCATGGCTGTCGAATCTCTCGTCTTTGCACCTTTCTTTGCAGCTCATGGAGGTCTGCTCTTCAAGATCTTCTAAGTCCACGGACCTCTCTAAAAAAAAGATCTTCCAAGTCCACGGAGCCTCAAGCTACCCACATTACTCAGGCTCACAGCTTTGTCCATCCTAAAATCTTCATAGTTCATAGTGCCTTTTCTTCTTTTCCATGGACCTTTATACTCACGAGTTTTAAGTAGGCGGATATGATCTCCATTGCCAGATTCCATTTGAATACGTGTAGTCAAATTTTACGTCTGCTACATTGTCTTATGATACGATGACGACGACTACGATGATATTGGCGATATGATTATTGAAAAAGGTTACATTTGCTCATGAGAATGTGTATTGTGTAGTATTCCGGTTTGTGCATTTCTTGGATCGACAATATGTGCATTTCTTGGGTCGACAATATTGCAGGTAAAGCATTTAGGAAAGGGAAGGATTGCGTGGGCACTGATCTGACAATTTATTCATAAATATGCATTTGTTCCGTCAAATCATGTTCATATATATAGATCACTTTTTTCCTTATCCCTTTCACGAAAAGCTGAACCAGGCTAGTGGAGATGTTAAGCAGTTATGAATATGCCCTTTTCACTCTACATTTCTTAAATCAAATTTGTTCTTGGAGGCGTGTCAAAAAGTGAAACTATGAAAAAAAATGAGCTTAACACAATTTAAATCACTCACATTTTAAAATATTTTTTTGACCAATTTAAATAATGTTTGAGAAACTGAGTTGAAAAGACATTGTAAGGTTCTCTTTCCTTTTCTATGATGGGCAATAAATGTCCCCTCTCCTATTTATGAAAAGACATATTCCACCATCTCTTTTCTTTAATATTTTTAAAATAATAAAATAATAATAAAAAAGGAAATAAAAATAGATGCTCTCTTCTTTTTTAAAATAATTTCTAATGTATGTATTGTTTATAGTATATATTATTTATTTATTTTAAATATAAAAAGCATTTTAGTTTTCTTATAAATATGGAAAATTGAAAAAAAACATGAAAAAGTTAATAGAATCATCCTGAAAATAACGATATAATTTAAGAACGCAAAAAATCACTATATAAAAATTATATGCTTTTTTATTTTCACATTTTATTTTCTATAACATGTTCATGAATCTCTCCTTACAATAAAAAAATATAATCAACATCCACTAGTCCAAGATTGTCAAGATCTCGATCTGAATCTTACGATCTTACGAATTCCTTTCGATATCGATCTTATCATGAGGATCTTATCTGTAAGATCTTAATTTTGGTCATACGATCTTACAATCTTATCCGATCTTATAAGATTTTATATAATTAATATAATCATTTAAATATTTATTTAAAATATATTTATGATAATAAAAATTAATTTATATGAAGCTAAATATATTTTCTTTTATTTTTAATATGTTTTCATATAATTTGAATTAAGAATCGATAAAAAATGTTTTAGTGGGATATCATTTAAGATTTCAATGTGAAAATTTTGCCAAAATATATTTATTATTTTAAACATATATTATTTTATTAATAGGTAGGATCTTACGATCCTCGATCCGATCTTACAATCTTCGATCTTTTGACCCCCCTCCGATTTTATATAAGATCCTGATCTTAGCAACCTTGCACTAGTCTCATATAAAATAATGAATTAAGGGCCAGGTGCCAGATCGTGACGCCCGGTGGCCGGATCGGCCGCCAATGGTCAAATCTGGCACTTGACGGCCGATCCGGCCGCTAGGCGCCGAGATCTGGCGCCTAACGATCGATCCGACCGCTAGACGCCGGGATCCGGTACATGGCGGCCGGATCGGCCGCCAGGCGCCACGATCTGGCCGTCATGTGCCGGATCCCGGGAGAGAGAAAGGGAGTTAGGAGAGGGGAGGGTGGTCGGAGTTGTCGCCGCCGCCGCCGTGAGAGATAGAGAGAGGGGGAGAGCGAGAGCCGGAGAGGGGTGAGAGCGTGAGAGAGGGAGAGAGATGGGAGAGAGAAAAGGAAGGTGTGAAATGAAATATCCAACGTGTGATGGGTTTATATATTATTAACCTGGGCCGGGTTCGGGTCGGGTATTTGGATTTTTCATTATTTAGATCCGGACCCGACCTGGATTAGATTCGGGCCGGGTTATTTTCCCGATTTTCCGGGTCGGTGCGGTCCGGATCGACCGTGCTCAGCCCTACGTAAATTATATAGTGATTTCCTTTGATTATGTTAACTTCCATTTTTTATTTTTCGTATTTATGAAAAAATTAAATTGGCCAACCAACTTCTTTTTAATATTTTAAAAAGAATAAAATAATATATAATAAAAAAATAAAAAAATAAAAAAGGAGAGTGTTTAGTTTTTCTTTTCTTTTTTTTATCATTATTGTATTCTTTTCCATCATTAAAAAAGAAGAGTTCGTGGTTTAGTCTTTTTATACATAAAAAAATAACAAAATCAGACGAGTGACTAAACCCAAAATTACGGTGCAATTTAAAGATGTTCTAAAATAAATTTATATATTAGAATTGGATATGAAAAATTACTACAATTTAAGGATTTAAGAAATTAACCCTCGTTCTTGTAGACATAAATTGAACTCATGCTTCTTAGTTTTGGAGTGGAGAGACTGAGTGATATTCTTATTCTCTAATTATTAGTATTCTAAAAGAAAGAAAAGTAGAAATCATGCTAAATTCCTATATTTAAATAAAAAAAGTAGGTCGAAGAATGATATATGACTATAATATACGAGAATAAGTAACCTATCACTGACTGGTTTCTCAAATGAATTGCTGACTCGGCATAGACTACACTTCAATTTTCTTGAGATATAAAAGAGTAAATAGTTTTAAATTCTTGCATTCAAATATCAGTAAACTAAGAATTTGTTCGATACGAATTCGGAATTTAAAATTAAAAGTTTGGGTTTTTTCCTCTCAACTTTTTCCGCAGTCTACTCATGACTTTCGTATTTTTCGCATATCTCCTTTAGACTATGTCATTTTTTTCACTTAGATCCATCCATAAACCTCTATTAATTTTTTCATTAATTTTTATTTTTTTAATTTATAAAATGACTCAATTGCCCTCGCAAAAGAAAATGAGGAACTCATTTTATTGATCCAATAGTAAAACCCTACATAAACAAACAGGGAGTATAAATGTGATGAACTTAAGTGAAAAAAGTGACATAACTTAAGGAATGTATAGGGAAAATGTGAAAATCGTGAGTATAAACGAAAAAACTTCGTTCGTGAAAAAATCCTAAAAGTTTTTATATATGTAATCCACTATAGTGATAAATATTTTTTTTGGCCTGGGTCACAAGAATGATACAAAATTAACCAAAAAAAACCGTTCAATTGTTATATTTTAAATTTATAAATAAATGAGGCTAAAATGAACCCAATCCTCCTCTTTCTCTCTCATTTTAAAGCCACCACAAAAACAAAGAGCGCGAGTGAGAAGAGGCATGGCGACGGCGTCGCTTAAGCGATGCCACCTCCTCCTCTCGTCCCCCATCTCCCCCTTCGCTAGCGCCGCCGCTCTCGGATCCCAACTCCGCTTCCCGGCTCTCCGCGGCCTATTCTTCGCGCCGAAGAAGGATAAAATTCCCACCTTTTTTCGATCTCTTGCTTCTTCTCGGAGCCCCTCCAGGCCCCGCGCCGTCACCGGGGATAATGGGAGGTTGCCGGTGCTGGCGGAGGAGAATACGTCCCGGGAGCTCTACCTGTATAATACTCTGTCCAAGGAGAAGGAGCTCTTCCGGCCCAGGGTGCCCGGGAAGGTCGGCATGTACGTCTGCGGCGTCACCGTTTACGATCTCAGCCATATCGGCCACGCGCGAGTCTACGTCACTTTTGATGTTCTATACAGGTAAGAAAGTTTTGAACTTTGGATGCAATCCGAAACACAAATCTTAATCTTGTGCTTCCTGTTAGTCGAAAGCTACTGTTTTCTTTGATTTTTTTAGCACGTTTGGGCGCTTTGAGAATTTGTCCTTTAACTTGTGTGAATTAAGTTGAGATGGGAGTTCTTAACCAATTGGTTTGAAGAGTGAATCTTCAAACTTTTCGGTTGTTACCAATTGCCAATAGTTCTTTGTTTTCCAGTTGATGGTGAAACTTATCCCTGCGTTTTCCAAGTTGGTTTTACAATAGTAGTTGTTTTTTTCGGTGGGGGAAAGAGGCCAACGGCCTGATAACACGAACAAGAAAACTTAAGCAAGGGGTACACAAGCCCCGTTACGGACGGTGGTAGATGGAATTCCTGCTCTTGTGGGTGTAGCTGTAGTGCTATCTTTGAGAGAGTCCGCGCAGGTGTCGGAGGACATGGTTGAAATGGACAGTGATTTCCGAGCTTGCTGCTGTCAATATTTCGTTGACAATGCCTCTGAAGTGTGGTGCTATCACCGTTGGGTTTTGTAGGATTTGGATTGCTGGTGCCTGAGTCGGATTCATGACTTTCGTCTTTCCCTTTCTCTTAGTTGCTGAGATTCTGAAGCTTATGGCTTTTTGTTCAGCTTCAAGGGGGGATGTTGGTGCAAACTGACTTGAAAGCCGCAATCCCTGGTCATCACGGAGGATGGCGCCCAAGCCAGAAAGGTTGACACAGCCCCTTGATGAACTGAATGAAGCATCCGCGTTGCATTTTGATCCACCCCTCGGGCGAAGCCCATATGATGGGTTGTAGACTTCCTGGTTCTTGATTTTTTTTGGATGACCATTGGTGAGCAAGGTGAAATCCTTCAGCTATGTTCAGGATGAACTGAGGCTTGTTGTGAGGTGGAGAGAAAGACGTATCAAAAGTTGAGCTACAGCGCCATTTTCAGAGCCACCAGCATGCTTGTGCTGAAGATGGAAGGCCAGTTTGGCTCATTTGGTGGGTGAGTCATGAGTGGAGGGTGATAAGTTCTCTTCAATCCATAGTTTAAGTGGTGATGAGTGATGACATGAAGCTCGCGTACTTCTGCCTTGGGACAAGATTGTTCCATAATTCTTGCGCCAAAGGGCAGTCACGCAGGATGTGGAAGGTGCTTTCAGGCGAACTGGGGCATTTCAAGCATTCATTAGATGAGGTTAGGTTATGTTTTAATCGTTGTTCATTTGTAAGCAGTTTATCGTGAGCTGCCATCCAGAAGAAGAATCTAATCCTTTGAGGACCGTGCCATCTCCATATACGCCTCCAAATGGATTCACTCGGGCTCCAAAGGCTACTAGCTAGAAGTGAATATGCTGAGCGAACAGTGTATCTGCCTGATGCCTTCGCGAGCCAGTAAGGGGTGTCCGGCTCATGGGTGGGTGATGGGCCGTCTATGTGAGTAAGTTGAGCAGCAACCTGAGGATTTAGGAGGTTAGCAATGGCGTGCCAGTCCCAGTTGCCTTCCAGCGTCACCATAGTAGCCACAGAGCATGCTAGAATTTGGGTGAGCATGTATGGTGTGACATGATTTGAGAGGGGGCCCAATGTTCTGCACCAGTTATTATTCCAAAAACTCGCATTGTTGCATGACTTAAGGATACATCCAGCACCCGTGGAAACTTGGATCCAAACCTTCTGCAGGTCATTCCATAACCATGAATCCCCATGTCTTTGTCTGAGTTGAAAGCCTGGCGGCTGACCTTAATCACATATTATATTTGCTCTTCAAGACTTGCACGCAGAGGCTGTCATTGCTAGTGTAGAGCCTCCATCCGATTTTAGAAAGCATTGCCGTGTTGAGAAGTTGAAGGTTGCGCAGTCCTAAACCGCAATTATCTTTGGTCTGGTAACATTGTCCCAAGCGATCAGGTGGACTTTTCGTGTTGTTTCATTATGCCTCAGTTATTCCTCAGTTATCTTTGTGCTGAGTTACATTGTCCCAAGCAATAGGAAAGCAAGACATAATTTGTTTATTTCCTCAGTTATTCCTTTGGGAATCTTGATGGTTTGCATGATGTGCAATGGAGTTGATTGTAGAGTAGTCTATAAGAAAGTTGCTCGACCAGCCACTGAAAGTGTTGCCGCCACCCAGCCTGATATCCGTGACCTCATCCTATTGATGATGTCATGGAAGTGAGTCTTCCGTAGCCTTCCATGCACCAAGGGAACACTGAGATATTTGCCCAGTTGGATACCTCCTTGAAGCCGCAAATGTGGACAAGTTGTGCCTTCTTCTCCAGTGGGACTGATCTAGAGAAGTAGATGGATGTTTTCTGCTGATTAATTTTTTGTCCTGATGCCTCTGCAGAGGTTCTTAATATGTATAGAACAGTTTCGAGTTGTTGTGTGGCTTCTGCAAATATATTTTCAGCAAAAAATAAATGCGATATCAGTGGCCCGCTTGTACCTGCCGACATTGGCTTCCATGAGCCATTGTTGACTGCTTCTTGTATCAGATGAGCTAGCCTCTCGATGCAAAGAACAAAGAGATAAGGTGAGAATGGGCAGCCCTGGTGCAAGCCTTTCTCCATCCTGAAGTTCTCAGTTTTGCTGCTGTTCCAGAGAATTTTCATTGAGGCCGATGTTATGCAGGATATGATTAGTGATCTTAGGTTTTTCGGGAGACCAACTGCTTCGAGGGTGTCTGCTATGAAGGACCAGTTTAGGCGGTCAAAAGCTTTTTCTAAGTCAACCTTTATGGATATAAATTGAGCATGCCCGTGCATTTTGTTCATCTGGTGCACCGTCTCTTGTGCTACTATCACATTTTCATGTATTAAAGCTGGTCTGGTGAGGATGTATCAAGTCTGGCATGAGGCTCTGCAGATGGAGGGAGATAATCTTAGTAATTAGTTTGTAAGATATTTTTGCAAAGGCTTATCGGTCTGAATTCATTGAGTGTCTCCGGGGTTTCCTTTTTCGGGATCAATACAATATATGTAACGTTGACAACTTTTATGGATTCCATGCCATTGAAGATTCTCTCGGCGAAGTTTGTTACTGAGGTCCCAACAGTACTCCAGTTATTTTGGTAGAATGCAGCTTGGAAACCGTTAGGCCCCAGCGATTTAAATGCTGCCATGCTGAAAAGCGCCCTTTGTTTCTTGTGGAGTTAGGATCCTATCTGTGTAATTGAGTCTGGCTTCTTCTAACTGGGGGAAACATCGTAGTAGGAGGAGCTGGTGATTGCCTTCTTCTTTTGAGTATAGCCTTATGAAGTACTCCTTTGCCATTTCTTCGAGGTCTTCCTGATTTTCTATCCATTGGCCAGCAGGCATTTTATATGGATTCTTCTTCGTTTCATTATGGCCCAAGTATGAAAGTACTTAGTATTCTTGCCTCCATTAGCATCTCTGAGTGCGATTTGAGCTCCCTTCAGCCGTGCCATTCTGATTTTCTTCTGTGATAGAATGTCGCCAAAAGTATTACAATTTTATCTTGAAAAAGGATGAGGTTGCGGGTGAGGCTCGTGGAGGCAGACCATGTGGCATTGAGGAGGTTTTGTCTTTTATGGTCACCATAAGCACATCTATTAACAATTAATGAAGGCATGCTCACTCAACAAATTATACACTCACACACACACGGAAAATGTGTTAATCATGGTGCATCGTCTGACGAGACATTGAAAGGAGAGAAATTTAATTTTTGTGAAGTTATATAATATGCTTTTCTCTTGTCTACTAGTCCTTATTAATAAAGATGGATGATTGCGACTTGAGACATCCTTATTAATATCCATTTTCTCATGCTTTCTTTCTCTGTACTATGTTTAGGATGCCAAGGTTGTGCCTCTTGTAATGCCAACAAATGTGATATGATATTTGACGAACATTCTATGTTGTGTTTATTGTTAGATACTTGCTGCATTTGAAGTACGAAGTCTGCTATGTACGGAACTTCACCGATGTAGATGACAAGGTTACAATTTTGCACATCTTTATGTTTTCTATAACCAGGCATAGTGAGCTTCTAACTTCTTTCTGTTTGAATAATGTTTATTTTACTAGCTTTTGATATGTAACCAATCTATTATGCCAAGACAATCCTAATCCATCACTGAGATCAGAGAACTTGAATTTAGCTTTCTCGGTCCAACCACTGTGAATGAATAAACACATTGTTTTTCCTTTTATCTCTCTTTTGCCCATCCCATTGTTCTGCGTAGATATTGAGTATGTATTTATTCAATCAGAAAGAGTAGCTTCTGTAAGTTTTTTTACAAATAACATCTTTTAGTTTAAATCTGTTATTATTATCTTGCTTCTAGCATCATCTGTTTTCCCTATCCATAAGCTCTACTAATCTTTATCATGCTACAGCTGTTATTTATTAAAATATTTGTGATAATCATGGAATAAATATCTGTGATTGACATTAGTTTACCACAATGCCTTGCCATATGATTCTCTTTTTCTCTCTAGATTTATTATTTGACAACTGGTTCCTAGGATAGAATCAAACATACTGTTTACAAAACCCAAGCATGAATACGTAGGATTAGGGATAAACTGCTTAATGTGATACATCTTTTTTGTCACTGTGTATGCCAATACTCAATATGCACTTGGCATTCATGTTGAATGAGAAACATTTCTTTGGTGCTCTGTTTTTTTTTGTCATCAGATTCTAGTGTAAGAGGCCTGCGATCACCTTTGACTGCATTATAATATTCATGAAACTTTTATTTTACTGGTACCGACTGCTTTCTTAAATATGCTTGACAGGAATCCTGAGTTCTGCACTTTTGGAATTCTGTAGATAATTGCTCGAGCGCATGAACTCAATGAGGATCCTTTGAGTTTGAGCAACCGCTATTGTGATGAATTCCATGTAGACATGGCAGATCTTCAGTGCTTGCCTCCAGCTTTTGAACCTCGTGTTTCTGAACACATGAATCAGATTATTGACATGATTAAACAGGTTTTTTCTCTTTCTGTTTGATATGGATTTATTTAGTCTTGTCTTGATGATTAAACTATTGATTATTAGGGCTTTCATGAAGTTATGTAGCAAGAATACACTGGTAACATAAGTGATTTTTTTTTTTGAGAAGAACATAAGTGAAATTACTATATTAACCTCTGTTTTGTTTAATTTTTTGGGTGCCTTGAATTTGCTTTTAGCACATTGTGAGAGAAACTATTCTAACATACGAAAGAGAGAACTTTGTAGCTTCTAGTCCTTGGTTCTTTTCTTTTTTTGAAAGATGTTTGACATGTATATGCACAGTAGGCTTCACTCAATCAGTTGGAATAATTCAAATCATACACTAATTGCAATTTGAGATATAAAACTCTTCTAACAAAAGAGAGTGAACTTTGTAGTTTCTATCCTTTGGCTTTTTTCTTTTCTTTTTGGGAAAAATATCTTATCATGTGACTGCACAAACAGCTTCACACAATCAGCTGGAATAATTTGAAGCATGCACCGATTTTGACTTTGGATGGATTTTTTCCTACAGATCCTTGATAATGGTTTTGCCTACAGAATTGACGGAGATGTTTACTTCTCCGTTGAAAAATATCCTGCATATGGCCAATTATCTGGAAGGAAGCTGGAAGACAACAGAGCTGGAGAAAGAGTTTCTATTGATTCAAGGAAGCAAAATCCTGCTGATTTTGCGCTGTGGAAAGTAAGTCCTTTTGGTTTATTTTGAATATTTGTTAATCGTTGTTTGAAATTCTCCTGCTTAATACCAACAGTAAAGTCTAACACAACATCATAAATCTTGTGGTTCCAGTCTGCCAAGGCTGGGGAACCATATTGGGAGAGTCCTTGGGGTCCAGGCAGGCCAGGATGGCACATAGAATGCAGTGCCATGAGTGCAGCATATCTAGGTCATTCATTCGATATACATGGTGGAGGAATGGACCTTGTGTTTCCTCATCACGAAAATGAAATTGCTCAGAGCTGTGCTGCCTGTAGTCAGAGTAGTATAAGCTACTGGGTACACAACGGTTTCGTAACTATAAATGAAGAGAAGATGTCAAAATCACTTAAGAATTTCTTCACTATTCGTGAGGTACGAACGAGATTTAAAATCTTATATGCTGTTATGGCTATGTTGTAGTTTGTGAAATAACTATATTTTCCATTTCAGGTATTAGAATTATACCACCCATTGGCTTTGAGGTTTTTTTTAATAGGCACTCATTATCGTTCTCCAATCAATTACTCAAAAGCACATCTTGATACAGCATCTGATCGATTGTTTTATATCTACCAGGTGCCACATCTCAAGTCATTTGTTATTTGATAATGTAAAATATTTTACTCACCATTAGTAAATGGGTATTTGCAGACTTTGCATGATTGTGATGAGATTACTGGACAACATAATGAAAATGAACTGCAAGACTCTTTACCATCCTATGTTGTTGAGTGCATCGTAAAATTCAGAGCAGATTTTGATAATTCACTCTCAGATGATTTGCACACCCCTGTTGCCTTGGCTGCTATTTCTGATCCTCTGAAAATCATCAATGAACTTCTACATACGCGGAAGGTAGGGTTCTTAATCCTTTTTACCCCAAAAATGATTCATGTCTTAATCCATATTTCCTTGATGTTCAGTATATTAAGTTCTTTCGGCACCACATTTGATTTTCATTGCTTTGTTTGGCAATTGGCACGACAAAGCAGGGGAGGAAGCAGGAATTGAGGATTGAATCCCTTGTGGCTCTAAAGAAAGAAATCACAAAAGTCATCAGTGTTCTTGGGTTGTGTCCTTCAAGTAACAATGAGGTTAGTAATTCCTGCATTCACGAAGTAATGCTTTTTACTTTTGCAAAGACTGAAGATATAATCTTGAGCAGGCGCTTAAGCAATTGAAAGAGAAGGCTCTTAAGAGAGCCGGGATCACAGAAGATCAAGTGTTGCAAAAGATCGAAGACAGGAGTTTTGCAAGAAAAAACAAACAATATGAGAGATCTGATGAGATCAGAAAAGAGTTGGCTGCCTTGGGCATTGCCCTCATGGATGGACCTGAAGGAACATCCTGGAGGCCAAATATTCCTGTTGACGTTCAAGAGCAATTGAGTCCAGTTTAGTTGCCGTTATGTTGGTACTAAGAAAGATTGTTCCACTTCTGGTTCCTAAGCCATCCTTTATGGTGAACCTCCACACCCTCTTCTTCAGTGACCAACAAGGTTAGAGGATAGTCGCATTCGAAGACAGAACAACGAAAGCGTATCATAGTCCTTCCTGTTGACACTTTTCAAATTCTTATTTCTTAAATAAACTATATCCATGAGGAGATTGATTTATGCTTTCTTATAAATGATTGATTGTTTTTCCTCCGAAATGGAATTTTTGCTTTCAGAGTATTTTCAGACGAATGTAGGAAGTGATAGTTGACCCGAGTGTACTTCAACTTTTAGTTGTAGATATGTTGCAGCTACAAAAATGCTCATCTTTCTCTATGTATTCTGATCTCAATGGTGAACTCGTTGCATCATTTTGTTTGTAATCAAATTTGATCAGTCTGAATGCTGATCCAGCCCTAAATATATGGCACCATTATCACCATCTATTCCAGCTTTTTGCTGTTATTAGGCAAGTAATGGCTGCAGCAGCATCAACATCGGTGTTTGTGGCGTGGCCGTCTACTTTGGCTCAGCTCCTATATTGCATGTGCGTTCTTGATGCTAGTCACAAACTACTGAGATGGCAAGGGTATCAGATTTCCACTGTAACATCAACTAAGCACATGAAAACTGCACGAAGCAAAGCAAAAAAGCACAATATATGAGAGACACTGCTGTTCCCTTGTCGGAGCATTCCATCACTGCATCATCTTCTTTTGTCAACTCGTGCAACATTTCTCCTCATTTAAACCTTGGGTTTTTTCCGTTGACCCCACCGAACTATGAATTTTTTTCGCGTCTATCCACGTCCTTCGAATATTCCATTGACCTCTTAACTATACGATCTTTTTTACTTAAGTTTATCCGTCAACCTTTAGCAACTTTTTTGTTAATTTTTTATTTATGAAATGATCAAATTACTCTTCATAGGTATCATCTAATATTAAAAAATATATTATAAAAAAATTTCCTCCCTGTGCTCGTCGACGCGGCGTAGGGGCCAGTGAGCGCAGGGAAGGGAGGGAGGGGGGTCGCCCCCTCCCTGTGACCTCCGCCCCTCCTTCCCTGTGCTCGTCGGTGGCCCTCTCTGTGACCTTCGGCGAGGTCGCAAAGTGGGGGCAACCGCCCTCCCCCCGCCCCCCAGCCCCTCCCACTCCCTGTGCTCGCCGCACCATCGGAGGTCATAGAGAAGGGGGCAACCCCCCACCCCACCTCCGCCGCGCCGATGAGCTATTTTTTATCGTTATTCTTCAATTTTGTAATCCTTTTTATTTTTTAACTTGCTATAGTATGTTTTTCGATTGAAATGTTGATGTGGCGTCTACGTGCTCTTTCCTCCACACAAGCGATTATCCCATGCGCCATCATTAAAAAATAAAAAGGGTGCTGCTGGAGGTCGCCCCAACCTCCGATGAGGTCTAGGGGGACGACCCTTGGCGCGCGCGCAGAAGAGGGGTGAGGGTTCCCCTTGCTACCTTGCCCCTCGACCTTCTCGGAGGTCACTCAGGAGTGGTCATGTATACGTCGTATCAACATTTTAATAAAAAAACTGACTATATAAGTCAATACGGTGAAAAAAGTTAAAAAATGAAGAACACTTTAGTTCCAAATTGAAGTTGGAATATAAAAAAAATTGAGGGAAGCATTAAAAAAAGTGCACCTTTACCAATTGCACTCGAAAGATTTCCATTGTTTTCTTTTCCGTACCATAGCACACTGCTATATATTGACATTTGTTATTACTATAATTTTATTTGTTATACGCTTAGATTTGTGGTGAATTTTAATATTTATATTTTTTATTATATTAAAAAATGGATCATTCACATTCTGCCCATTAATTTTTCTATCAATAATTCTCAGATAAAAAACAGATACGTATATTCCTTAATTCTCGTGTGGCCAGTGGCAGTGGCAGTGGCAGTGGCCCCTCTTCTTCCCTATTTCTTCCAGTCGAGCTGGAAAATTTGTAGCCCGTTTGTGGCCACAACCGTCGCGTGGGTCCTCCCGACTTCTCTTTCCTTCTCTCCTTCTCTCTCCTCCTCGGCGTGGCTTCCTCGTCTCCTCTTCTTGGAGTTTCAAAACACTCCACTACACGTCTCTCTCTCTCTCCTCTCTCTCTCTCTCACACACACGTCACAGCGTATCAAAAACGATGGAGCCTCTACTTTTCACGAATCCGCAGTAGGAACAAGGCCAAAATCAAGAAGGCACCGCCCATGGCCGCCACGGCGACCACCTTCGCTCTCCGACCGGACCTCCACCTCTCCTTCCTCCGTCGATCCCCCGCGTCTCGAGCTCCTCCTTGTCCTTTGAGCTCTCCCTCCCTTCGCCTCCGCCTCTCTCCCACCCGCCGGAGAAGCCCCGTGACGAACGTCTCCTACAAGGAGAAAGGTCGCCTGGAGGATGAGGAGGAGGAGGAGGAACGAGTACTCGCCGCTCGCGGCCGGAGGGATTTGGGTGGCGATGGTGTCATTCTTGAGGTGCACGAGGAGGAGGATGGCCGAGTTCGTGGTATTTCCGGTGGTGACGGTGATGGGAAGCATGAGGAAGAAGGGTTCAACTGGAGATGGCCGCCTTGGGAGCATTTGCCACAACGTTATCGGGTCATTGGAGCTACTTCCCTCGCCTTTGTTGTGTGCAACATGGATAAGGTTTTCGCTCTCCATCAATTTGGTCTGTTTGATGTGTTTCGTTAGGGCAAAATTGTTTAGAACAAGTTATTGGCCATGTGTGCAAACCTACTTCAGGTACCGGTACGGTTAAAACTGGAAAGTACAACATAATATTATTTATTGTTTTTTGAAACGATAATATTATTTATTGTACATTGACAAAGATGATAGTTTCTGATTTTAGATCGAAAGACCACACAGGTCAAATCCTTTTTTTGCTTATTTTGTTACTTCATGATTTTTTATTTCTTATGTTACATTTAAGTTGGGTATGCTCGTCTTCTTTTATTGTATTAATTCATAGTATGCGATTTTAGCTAATTCTTTGTCCTTCATATTTTATAACAGTTCACATGTGTTATTTTTATGCTTGTTTCTGTAATTGCATATGTTGCTTGCTTTCAGGTTAATCTTAGCATTGCAATCATTCCCATGTCGCATCAATTTGGCTGGAATTCATCAACTGCGGGCTTGGTTCAATCTTCCTTTTTCTGGGGGTATGCTTTGAGTCAATTGCCTGGAGGTTGGCTTGCCAAACTATTTGGTGGAAGGTTGGTGTTGAGAAGCAAGGCCCATACCCTTTATTGTTGGGTGAAAGTTTTTGTCATCATTTGTCTTCGAAAAGTAAAGTAACTTAATTATTATCTTCCAACTGTAGGGAAGTTCTAAAAGTAGGAGTTTTTGCGTGGTCTTTGGCGACAATGCTTGTTCCTGTGGTAGCAGTATTTATGCCAGGATTGGTTTTATCAAGGATACTGGTATGTTGGGTATTTTCTAAATTTCCCAGTGATATCAGAAGCCTTCAAGCATCACCTTAAGCCAAAATAAAAATGGTCTCATATATCATCTGGAATGATGTCATCTTTATGTGTTCATTGTGTTCTTTTGCCATGTATTATTTATTAGTTTCTTTTCATTCTCATATCAAGTAAAATGCTAAGTGCTCGACTTCTATGTTCTTGATATTCTAGCCTTTCAGTTTCTAGTTGTTGTACACATTTTAGGAAACCTGTCAATTCTGCTTGGTGTTCTGTGTTTTTACTGGGAGTTGGTTTCAAGGTCAAGTTTTGTGGCTTCAGTAGATAAATACCTTTCCTTTTCCTCTTGTTCCAGGTAGGAGTTGGAGAAGGTGTTTCACCATCAGCTGCAACTGACCTTATTGCTAGGCAAGATAGTAGGAGAAAGTTATTTATTAGTTTATTTTATGTACATATCTTTATTTCCTGGATTTGCATTATCATTCAATGCTTTAGAATTCAGAAGATTCCCCATTATTTAGTTATGCTCCAACACGTCACCACGTTTTTTTATCCTAAAAGAAAGTGGATTCTTGCATGAAATTTGTGAGTTCCTAGAAGTTATAATTGGCACAACATTCTGCTAGGAAAATAGTATTACAAGTCAGTCAATATGCATGCATATCATTGTGTATTACTGCTTTCCATGGGATACATATTAAATCATTTCCTTCATTTTCTTTACATTTGGCACGACGACATTCTACTAGAAAATATCACAAGTCAATATGCATGCGAGTTTGTCTATTACTGCTTTCCATGGAATACATATTAAATCATTTCCTTCATTTTCTTAACGTTAGGTTTCAAATCTCATGCATATCATGATTATTCGGTATTTGCTAGTATATTGACCTGCCGGAAGATGATGTATCACTGCATTGCGGAGGTGTGTTAAACTTAACTAGTTTCCACATAGGACATCCATCAGTTGTGTCTTCATACCTTCCATGGAACTGAGTTTGAACTGCGGAAAACTGCCAAACAATATTTTCTTTCCCGAATGTAAATCAATTAAATTTTCATAGTCACTTGGTCTTATAATGATATGTTACATGCATATTTCCTAATTATTTCTGTTTTCATTCTAGTATTAAACTTATGCATATCGTCCTTCACTTTATGCAGATCTATCCCTTTACAAGAACGTTCAAGAGCTGTTGCAGTTGTTTTTGGTGGTCTCAGTGTAGGAAGCGTACTGGGGTGTGTAGTATTTTTGTGCTTGTTTTATGTATTGATGATGTGTAACTCTGGATAGTATGACTACTGTGGTAGTTTTCTGCCAATAGTTTGTCATCAACCTTGGCAGTTAAAGATCTTCTAGATTTTTTAAATAATTTTGAAGTCTGCTAAATTAATTGGATATAATTTTAGATGAACTGCAAACATTGAAAAAAGAAACATTTCAATAACTGAATTTACAAACAATGGTACATCTGTATGTTGTTACTGCATAAGATGATAAAATCACATCCCTCAAAAAGGAAAAAAATACACAATCATGGTGATTTTTTTACTAATGTTTCTAGTGAAACTTCTATAGTACCTTGTCTTTGTGACTGCAGGTATTTTTTAGTGTAACATGTTCCATATTCGACAAACATCCTTTTGCCCTATCTGAAATAAGAAAACCATGATCTAAATTGTCAAGTATGATATATTTATTAGCATTTTTTGTAGAAAACATTAATATTTGAATGGCATGATTGAAGTTCAAACTTTTTATCATCAGGTTAAATTCAAGGCTAATGACATTGTTTAATCATCTGGTGTTGATTATCAAAGCATTCTTGTTGTAAATTTCTTACTTGAGGATGGTTGTTGCCTTACTTACCACAAAGGTTTCTCAATTAGCTTTCATGTTATCCTAGAATCTGGATGTTTACATATTTTCTTGTACCTACTACGTGATGTTTGAAGTTCCTGCTACAGTGTTAGAAGGACATGTGCATGCATATATAGATTTGTAAATAAATACCCAACAAGTTCTATCCAATCTGAATTTATGTATTGAGATTTATCATTAAGTTTAGCAAAACTTTAGTGGGTTGTCAGAGTGGATCTCCTTCATGATTAGCTTTTGATTAGGTAGTGTAGTTTGTAATTCCTGCCATTTGTTGGTTGAAAATTAATGTTTGACACTTCTGAAGTTTTAGTGCATGCATTTAGTTTCACTCCAGAAAAGTACAACAAAAAGTCAAGCAACTAACATGATGTCATGTGCAGCGGAGAAAGCAAAACTTTAGTGAGTTGTCATAGTGGATCTCCTTCATGATTAGCTTTTGATTAGGTAGTGTAGTTTGTAATTCATGCCATTTGTTGGTTGAAAATTAATGTTTGACACTTCAAAAGTTTTAGTGCATGCATTTAGTTTCACTCCAGAAAAGCACAACAAAAAGTCAAGCAACTAACATGATGTCATGTGCAGCGGAGAAAGATTAGTAGCACAAAGGCACAAAAGAAAATAATCCTTTTCATTTGATTGCTAGTTCACATTATATATTGAAAACCGAGCTTTAAACTTAGGTTTATGGTTGGTCAAAGAAACTTATTTATAACCAAGCATTTCCTTGTTACTCTTTCCCTTCCAATAGAACCTAATATCAACTGTCTTTTGGCTCTTCAGGCTTCTCTTGGCACCTTCAATAATACAAACATTTGGTTGGGAGTCTGTCTTCTACATTTTTGGTCTTCTTGGAATTATTTGGTGAGCTAATTTAAAACTTGTGAAAAATGCTTTTGTATTACATGGTTTGTCTTCTTACAAGTTGTTTCCTTTTGTCATTTATTAAACAGTATATTCACCAATGACAAGGTCCACAATCCAGTAATTGAATTTTAATCTAATCTGGTCTTTTGAAGAGTTTCTGAGACTGAAATTCTAGAAGTTGTCCGAACCTTAGATCTTCACAACTTTTCTTTATGATTGTAGGTGTGTAGGATTTGAGTTTGTTAGAGAAGGACGAATAACATTTGGGGACAGCAGCATATTTGGTAATTGCCTAACCACCTCACTCATCACTGCTGTTTTCATGATCTTGTATCTACAGTATACCATGGTTTTTGCAAGCAGTATTATTCTGAAGTTATACCACTACTTTTTATGTTATTATTGTCATGTGCCATTGCTGATTATTTCTTTCTGTCATGATGTAATAATAATTCAATATTTTCATTTTCAAAAGTTATTTTGGCCCTTTTTGTTACAATCCCTCTACTTTTAGGTCATTAGTTTCTTTACTTTTCAGCTTTGAAAAATATGAAAATATATCATAGATCACTTACATTAGTGAGGTCATGTTGAATAATGCAGTCTGTAGCAATTAAATGTGGGATAATGAACTTACCACTAGAATATTCGCCGAAATAAAATTTCAGCTGATTTTTTTGTTACAGTGCTATTGTTAATTGTTGCCTTATATTTGTTCATTTCAAGTTGCCATGTTTTTTAGGTTTAAAAAATAATAGGGGAACTTCCCTCTAAAAGGAAAAAATATTGAACTAAAGCCCTACATTGTCAATCATGATGGAAATCAGAACAAGATAAATGGAAGTGCTGCAGCATCTTGATACAATGTGATTGACGCCCAAAGAAACGTTTTGATTCTGGCTTACTATGTTAACTTTATTAATTGTCAGATTTAATCTTTTTCAAAAAATTTGTCAGATTTAATCTGTTGGTTTGCTTTCTGGTTCCATAGCATCAAATTTGTTGGTTTGTATTATTAATTTTACTAGGGAATATGGTTAATCTTTGTTCACTGAAAAAAAATTAAATATGCAGTTTATTTGTTTAGTTGTAAGTACAAATCTGCAAGATGAATTGATGTGTATGACTATTCCTTAAAATTATTATTATAAGCTATTTGCATCCTGTTGTTTACTTTACATTTGATTGTTTCATTTTGACTTGTTTTGAGTTAATGAATTGATACATTCCAGAGTTGTCCTTCATTGATCTTCATAACATTAGAACTATGTTGATAGATAGATAGATCTTGACCTTATTTCATTGTTTAGGAGGAAATTCATCCCATATCAGATCTTCATATGAAAAGAATTCAGTGAATGAATCTTTCAAAGAATTAGCTCACTCCTTAAAGGTATGTTGTCACTACTGGGACAAACTTTTTATGTAACTATTAGTTGGTTTCTAGAATCTGTTACTCCACAAATTTGTGTATACCTATTGCTCACTTAAGTTTTCCTAGTCAATGAAGATATGTACCTTAGTTAGTCACATACTCTAATAAACTTTAACAGGAGGATCATGCAATTTCAAGAATGTTCCTGTATCACCATTGTGACAGGTGAACAGCTATCTAACGAAAATAAACTGAGAATATAATGATATTGAGGTCAAGAGTGTTGGAGCTGATTCAATGGCAACGTTCACTTCCAGACTCTAATCAATGTGTTTATGCATGTTAATATATCAACCACCAGTAATTATGGGGTAACATGTCTCTTTTGGTTTTTATTCAATAGGATGTACCGTGGAAGGAATTTTTTAAAAGTCCAGCAGTTTGGGCAATGATATATGCTCACTTTTGTGGAAGTTGGGGACATTATACTTGTCTCTCTTGGCTGCCAACTTACTTTAGGTATTTTACCGCAACCCGTAACTTTGGTTCCTAATGCTTGTAGTTGTTAGCCAGGTTTGAATGAATTTAAAGCATTACCAGTACTTAGTTCCTCTAAAAATGTCGAACTTACAGTTATTCAGGAAAACATGACCATCGTGCATCCGTTCACTTTATTAATTTTGTAATAAATAAACATTTCAGGTTTTATACATCAGTGAAAACTAATCTATCCGCATCATAAAAAAAAGGATTATGCTTTCTAGTAAGATGGTTATGTGCAAAATTTTGGGATATCATCAATGACCCCACTTTTTGTAGCCCATAATTTGGATTTTAATGTGCAAGATTAGGAAGTTTCTTTTGACATTGTTGGCCATCATTCAGGATTAACTTAATATTAAGTGCACATATCAAACAGTTGGTTTTGCCTGCTCTTCTTTTATCTATTTCTAAATCTGATTTGAAGTATTTTTTCTGTTTTTGGCTATGTGTTATTTTTCACTAATTCTTTTGAATTCCGTTTGATACAGTGAAGAACTAAACTTAAATTTGACAGAAGCAGCATGGGTATGTCCCAAATCAATCTATTTCTTCATCATAGAAATAGTAATTTTTTATGTTCTTTTCATGATTTACGCAACAAGTAATATGTGATGACATTGAACGTGACATGAAATTTTTACTTGGTATGTCATACGAGATGGACATCACAGATATTGCTCCTCTGCTACAGGTTTCAATCCTCCCTTCATTGGGTTCAATTATTATTACCTCCATCGCATCAACTTTTGCTGACAATCTGATCTCAAATGGAGTTGAGACAACAATTGTAAGATGGGGAATTTTTATTTTTCAATAGATCTTTTTTATAAGAGTTGAATCATTTCTGTCTCTCTCACTTTTTAATTATGCAAGCCCGCATCTCATTTGAGTTTAGTAATTTTTGTGTTTGATTGATGCTGGATGAACATTAGACATTTAGGCTTCTGTTAAACTTCAATTCTGCACAGGCCTCACACATTAAATAAAATGAAACAATAAGGCTCTTTTCTTTTAGTTCATTCTAGAATCTGATCATTTTTGTGATCTACCATCCTTAGTCTATTATTTTAAAGATGGGCATGTAAATTATGTTGTGTCCCAGGATTGTTGGGCGCTAGTAGCCCTGGGTTGGATTCCTAAAGTCACTATTTTGGTTAGGATTTGTCATTTATGTTTTCGTTCGAACATTTCACTGAACATGACCCCCAAAAAACACCAAATAGCTAACCTAAGCAATTTTTTCCCTGATGAGGACGTGTGGGGGTAAGTCTATCTTATTTATTAATCATCCAAACACAATCTTTTTTTTATTCTTGAATAACTTAAAAGAATAATGAAACTACAATAATAATTCTTACTCTTAGAATAATAAATCTTCAACCAAACACCATCTTACTGTTTGATGTGATCCAGGATTATTTTCTCAAGAAGAGTATACAACAAGTGTCTTTTGTCCTAAACCAATAATAAAATAAAGAGTTTCTTTCTAAGATAATTTTAAGTGATATGGTTCCAAGGATGACAGATTCTTAAGTGTTAATCAGAATGAACGAGCATCCAGTTTTTAAGTTACTCCAGAGATTTTATGGACAGCAGTTGAGCTTCTTTGCAGGGACATCTAAGATATTAACTGAGCTGTTTCTGACTGACAAGAACACTGAAGATCAAGCACCAATACTTCCTTATGACCATTTGAAATAAAATGATTTTAGTAAACAACAACAAAATAAGGAGCTGAATTCCGTCATTTTAAATGGAAATTTATTCAATCCTGTCACAACCTGATTGCTCATTTCTTTACATGTAGGTACGAAAAATTTGCCAAACAATAGCCTTTCTGTCTCCTGCAATTTGCATGACCCTTTCCTCTTTGGATCTAGGACTGCCACATTGGGAAGTTGTTGGCATTTTGACAAGTGGATTGGCTCTTTCGAGCTTTGCCTTGTCTGGTAGTTCTCAAGCTTCGCATATTTATTATGTTCTCTGAGCAGTCAATTCTTCTAAAAACCTCATCCATGTTATACTGATGCAGGTCTTTATTGTACCCACCAAGATATTTCGCCCGAGTATGCAAGCATATTACTGGTATGTTTTCTTGTGTATTATATTTTGCAAGTTCATCTTTGGAGTATTTAAGAAATATCAAATACCATCTTTTTCATTTTATGTAGATGTTGTTGATATACATTTGTTGCCGCTAATAATCATTTACTGACTTGTTTATCCATTTCCTCTGAGCTTTCTCCAACAAGCATTTCCCGAAAATTAAAATACAAATAACATAGAAAACAAGGACATGCCCAACATGTACAAATCCATCTGCTTCCTCTTTCATAGAATTTTCGATCAGAGAATAAAGACATGATTCTGGGTGGCAATAACAGTTATTGATATTTTTGTACAGGGTATAACAAATACAGTTGGAGCGGTACCTGGAATTGTTGGTGTGGCTTTGACAGGATATATACTTGATTCAACCCACTCGTGGAGTGTAAGTTTGAAGAACATGCATTCTACCGCACACTACTATATACTTGGAATAATCTCTGACCTAACAACAAGCTCGTTCGTCTTCTGTGCGTAGTTATCATTATTTGCGCCGTCCATCTTTTTCTACTTGACCGGAACAATAGTGTGGCTGACATTTGCTAGCAGTAAACCACAGAGCTTTTCCGAGTAGAACAGATACCATTTTAGCAAGAGTCATATGAGTTGAGCGCATCCCACGAGGATGGAGGTGCATCCAGAAGAAGATTGGATGCAGCATTGGGGCTTCAAATCAGCTGCCCCCATTGTTCCCGAATAAGAATTGATCAGAGATTAGTCAAATCCGACAATTCTATCATGTAACTAGTGAAAAGAAAATTTGTCGAACAAACAGAGGAAACCCCCATGTTGTGCCTTTTTTCTGGCGGCATAGTTGTGTAGATGATTGTAACAGGGGTTCTTTCTTTCTTTCTTTCTTCTTTTTTTTTTTTTTTTTTGAAACAGAAGTTATCTCTTCTCCAACCATAGTGCTAAGGTAATATATGGTTTAGGACACTGATTCCTTTATTTATGTCATTTAATATGCTATGTACTACGTAATGACACTTCTAGAATTTGCTCGATGTTGAATAAAGTTTTATAATATGTTATTTTTAGTGATTAACATTTTCTTCGTTTATTTATGAATTAATTAAGGATCTAGTATTTATTTGTACCATCTCACTGTTTTAGATTAATAAAAAGGTAATTATTTGTCAATATACTAAAACTACTATGACGTGGTTAAAAAAGATATGTCGGTTTATGAACTTTTTAGGTGATTTCAGTATAAATTCTTTTGTAATCCTATTCCATCTTTCATTTGGCATTATTTTTAGAATAAATCCTTGTTGACCAAATTAATTCTCCTTTCAAACCGTCCTAAAACTTGAACCGGATGTCTGACTTGGAAAAGTTTGCAGGTTAGGTCGATTTAGCTGGGTTAAGTAAATCATATGGTCGAATCCGATCATAATAAAATAATATAAAATATATTCTCTATAATATTTATGAACATATATTTATTAATAATTAGTATAATTATACATTGATAAAAGTATAGTAATATTGTTAACACATTTTAATAAATAAAGGAACAAAATAATTGATCATTTTTTTTATTTTGGTCGTAAATATATAAATTAATATATAAACTCATAATTTTGAACTTAATTATTAATATTCTATTTAAGACAAAGTGGTAAAAACTAAATAAAATAAATAAATGATTTTATTCTCATTAGACGATGAATTATTTTTTATTTTAATATCTAAAGATGATTAAAAACATGACATTGGTGATATATAAATAAAATGTACCCAAAACTTAAATGTAACACATAGTAGTTGAGTGGTTAGTGTACTATGTGATGTTTAAATAGGTCCACCACAGTTAGAATCTTACCTCTTCCACTATTCTTCTCAATTTTTTTTTAAAAAAAAAGTCATCCGATCAATAGTTGAACCTCCCATTATTTTTCTCATTAAAAAAAATCATCAGAATCAATGGTTGAACATGACATGAGTCTAGCAGTTCAAAACTTATCCATAAACTCTTTTAACACTATGTAGCAAACGGTCCAACCCATTCGATCGATGGTTTGCCGAATTTACTTTATTTATCGTTTTATGAGTCCAAGGTAATCATAACTTTTTTTCTAAATTGATAATATTGATCTACAATATAAATATAATATAAAAAATAAATTTAATTGTATTCATTTCGCGTTACTCAATATAAAGAATATATTTGAGAAAAAAATGTACATTCTCACGACTTGTATCAAAGTCTGAAATTTAATATTCAAAATTGAATAAGAAAATTGGACTATGTGAAGCATAAACTTTTTTTATTTAAATTGAATATGGTATTCCAATTGAATAAGTACACGTAAAAGTGACTTTTCGCATCTTAGGGGACAAATTTATTAATTGTTCATATCGTTCTTAGTTATTCAACAAAAGGTCATTTAAGGAGTCATAACTTTTCGAGTCACATCGTAATTTAATATAATATGTTTTTAATATATATATATATATATATATTATTCATTTAAAGAAAATCAGAATCACATTCTAAAATTCATTTTTTTCTCATTTCCGAATCAATAAACCATCATCTCACAATCTAATATATTAATTCATTTTATATTTTAATACCAGAGTAATTTAGTTTCAACTAAAGGAGAAGTAATATTAATAATGATACTGATGGCAAAAAGAGCAGAGATTAGGATGTTTACGAGTAGGATTTGACCTCACCCGATCGTTCGATTTTTTTTTTTTTAGAAGGGGAAAGATGATTGTCAAAAGGTGCAACCATCCAGATTTATTGATGCAACAGTAGGTTACATTGGATCATATCATTACATAAAGCATGTTATATTACACCATCCAACTATGCACCATATGCTTAGCAAATGCCACTACATTTTCAGTGTAAATTCGTTCGTCTCTAAATGTGACTCCATTGCGTTGAGACCATATGGACCACATGAATGCAATTGGGATTGCTCGTTGTTGCTTCGATGTATAGATGATGATATCTCATTGATGACCTCCAAATCGAAATGTTCTCCAAAAATCCTGTGTTGAAGTTGTGTTCAACCAGTGACATCCTGCCTCCCTCCATACAGCCCTTGCCACAGTGCAATCAAAAAAGAGATGATCCGGATTCTCATCACTATCCTCGCACAATGTGCACGTGATGCTTATTGTAGGGTACCATTGTGATATAAGGTTTTTAGTTGGCAGTCGTTGACGTCTAAGAAGCCATGCAAAGATTTTAATATGAAGAGGAATTTTTAGTCGCCAGATAAGGTTACAATCCATCTGCAATTCATCATCATTCGTCCTATTATCCTCATCCAACAATTTATATACAACATTGACTGATAATTGACCTGCAGTCCATACCCAAGAGTCTCGTCTGGAATTGTCTGGTGTTAACCCATTCAACCTCTCTAATAGGCACAGGAGGTCATCTACTCGTTGATCTGATAGCGCTGAGACAAAGAGAGGTGTCCAAATACCATTAGACAGTAAGGATTCTGACCAACAATCAGCAACAGTAGCCTGTCGATCTTGTGCTAAGGCAGCTAATCGTGGAAAAGACACCGAAAGGGGAGTGGAAGAGCCCAAGCATCCTCCTAGAAGCGAAACATTGTACCTGATCCTAAGGATGGGGAGAAGAATCATTGAAGCTTTGCGGTAACTGACAATATGGCCTTCCAGCAAGACGAATGGCCCTGGGACGATGTTGTCCTATTGTCAAGTGGAGACGTACCATGGCAAGCATGTATGATAACTGACCAAAGATCTTGTTATTGGCTCAATAATCAGTATGTCCATTTTGACAAGAGTGCATCATTCATCTTTTGAAGCTCTCGGACACCCAACCCACCCTCTGATTATGTCCTACACACTTCTGACCATGCAACTAGATGTAGACCCCGACTTGTGCTACCAGAATGCCTCCAAAAAAACCTCCTCCTTAAGACATCAATGTGTTTGCAAACACCAATAGGCATCTGAAAGAGGGACATGAAATACACAGGAATTGCTGACAGCACTAAGCGGACTAAAATCAACCTACCACCACGCGATAAAAGTCTTGAACTCCATCATTCTAGTCGTCTCTCCACCCGCTCAATAACTGGAGTCAAATCTTTGTATAGTAACTTTTTGTCCGAGAGTTGTAATTCGAGGTAGGGTAGAGAAAGACTACAGACAGCTGTTTGGAGCACCAGAGAACACCGACTTGCTTCTTCTGTATCCATGCCAAATTGTATGAATGATGACTTGGAATGATTAATGGAAAGGCCCGAAAAGTCGTCAAAAATGTCAATGAGTAAAGCAATCCTTCTTGCTGCCACCTCAGAGCCTTCTATAAAGAACAAGGTATCATCTGCATATTGTAACAAAGGGACAAGTGTACCTTGGTTTGGGATTGGGCAAAAACCAGAGAGAATGCCCTCATTGCAAGCTGAGAGTGTGCATCTAGCCAAAGCATCAGCAACAAGAACAAACAACATAGGGGTCAGCGGACACCCCTGTTGAACTCCACGTTAGGGTTGTACCCACCCACCAACAGGACCGCCATTAATAAGAGGAGAGAAAGAAACAGTGCATACACACCGTTTCATCCAAGAGATCCAACCGTTTGGGAAGCCAAGTCGCTGAAGGGAGCTCCATATGAATGACCAATCTAAGGAATCATATGCCTTGGAGAAGTCGACTTTCCAAAGAAACTCATGTTTGCCTATTTGTCTCTAGAAAGAAATAATTTCGGCTGCCATTGAAAAGCTGTCCATTATAGATCGACCTGAGATGAATGCTGATTGGACCGGATGTATAAGGGAGCCCAATACCACCCGTAGACGATTTGCAAGAACTTTGGCCACTATAAGATAGATGGCATTTGAAAGTGCAATTGATCTGAACTCAACTCTTTCAGCTGATGTCTTCTTTGGAATGAGAAAGAGAAAGAATTTATTCAATCTCTCAAACTCATAGTTTCCAGCAGCAAACTCTTTGATTACAGCCATGACATCCTTGCCAATAACACTCCAAAATTCACGAAAGAAAAAAAATAGGAAAGCCATCTGGGCCTGGCGCACCCTCACCTTTTAAGTCTCGAAGTGTCCGAAGGGTTTCTTCTTCTGAGAACTCCTGCACAAGCTCAGATGCTTGAGTTTCAGATAGTTGTGGCATATCTCGGCCATTCCATAACCATTCTCTGGGTGGACGACGTCTTGTGAAGTCCTTAAAGTGTTGAGCAATTGCTTCTCCAACTGGAATTCTTCCTGTAATCTCCATGTCACCAACTAGTAGTCGGTCCAAGTGGTTGGATCGACGTCGACTACTAGCGCACATATGAAAATAACGAGTATTTGCGTCACCTTCTCGAAGCCAGAGCTGACGAGATCTTTGGCGCCACTGAATTTCTGTCTTACGGTCCTCCTCAGCTACAATCTCTTGGTGACTCTTCCTGTCAATCCTCTCTTGTGCTAAGAGTTCCCTATTGTCTTCTATTCGGTCAAATTGAGTTATGGCAGCCAAGGCATCGGCTCTTCTTCGCGAGCGTTCCTCCTTAATTTGCCTCTTGTACACTTGGAGAGAAGCTCAGAGACTTGATAATCTTTCAGCAAACGTGCGTGTCGCTGATGTGGACTCGGGGACATTTTTCCATTTCTCATTAATCATCTCCCGAAAACCCTCTTCCATAAGCCATGCTTTCTCAAGCTTGAAATAAGTCCCAAATCTCTTCCCTCATTAGTTTGCCAGAGAAGAGGTGTGTGATCGAAGAATGGTCTTTCTAATGCTTTGACAGAGGCTAGAGGAAAGGCCTCAAGAAGTTCCACTGATTCCAAGAATCTGTCAAGTTTGGACTTAGCCTGCGGTGATGCAGTACTCCTCCAAGTGTATTTGCAGTTTGGTACAGGAAAATCAAAGAAACCCAGCTCATCAATAAAATCCTTGAAATCTTCTGCTAGGCTCATGTTTATGATGGGGCCGAGTCGGGTCTAGATCGAGTTATTAGACCATTATTTTTTTTAAAAAAAGTTTTCTTATTTTTTTTATTTAATATAAAAAATATTATAGAATATTTTATTTAAAAAACATAAAATAATGTGTTAAATATTTAATAATATTTTACGTATTTATTTTTTATTATTTATACAAAATATAAGCCGAAAACTAAAATTTAAAAATAAAATAAAAAAGTCGAGGCTTTCGGATCAAATTTGGATCGGATCGAGTCATCGAGTTCACAAGTCGACGCGACTTACTGAACACACCTAGATTATTATCTAAAGAAATATAAATAATATTGTAATTATTACTTATTTTAAGAAAAATTAGAATGTGGTTCTCTTTATTTTCATTAGGGGGCATTAATTTAAATTACAATATTTTCTAAAAACTTATCCTATTTTTGAATCATGTTAAAAATATTTTTCGGGATTTTTTTTTGTTTTCAGGTTTTTAACAATGCATAAAATTAGATAAATTATAATTTATTTTTTAAAAAAAATTATAATTTATTTCGTCCCACTTTTTCTTTCACCCGCATTTTGTTCTGTGGCTCACGCCTCACGGAGAGGGGAGGGTAGAGAGAGAGAGAGGAGAGAGAGGGATGTTGAGAAGGAAACCCAGCAAGATCCAAGTGACGGTGGACGACAGAGACGAGCTCGAGGAAGCCCTCCGCCAGCGCGCCGCCGCCGCCGCCGCCGCCGCCTCCTCCTCCTCCAAATCCCGCCTCCCTCCACAAAACCCTAACCCTAATCCCAACCCCCTCCCCCTCCAAAAGCTCATCGACTCCTCCGCCCCGCTCGACCCCGCCGCCATCGCCCACCGCATCGGCCTCCACCACCCGCCCCACAGCTAGACCCTCACCCAATGGAGGTCGAGGTCAAGCTCCGCCTCCCGGATGCGGCCGCCCACCAGCGCCTCTCCGACGCCCTCGCCGCCTTTCACCTCCGCACTCACCTCCAAGAGAACATTTTCTTCGACGGCGCCGCCGGAGAGCTCTCCTCCCGCCTCGCCGTCCTCCGCGTCCGCTTCTACGACGACGACGCCCGATGCGTGCTCTCCCTCAAGGCCAAGGCTCGCCTCGTAGACGGCGTCAGTCGAGTTGAGGAGGACGAGGAAGAGATCGAACCCTCCCTCGGCCGCGCCTGCGTTGCCGAGCCCTGGCGCCTCGCCGACATGGCCGGCTCGTCACGGATCGCTCGGAGGGTGGTCGAGGAGTTCGGATTGGAGGGAAAGGAGGCGCCTTTCGTGTGCCTCGGGGGGTTCCGCAACGTGAGGGCCGTGCACGGGTGGAAGGAAGGGCTGACGCTGGAGCTCGACGAGACGCGCTATGACTTCGGGACGAGCTACGAGTTGGAGTGCGAGACGACCGACCCGGAGGTGGCCAAAGAGCTGCTCGAAGGATTCCTCAAGGAGAACGGGATACCGTACTCCTATTCGAGCGCATCAAAGTTTGCCGTTTTCCGGGCAGGGAAGTTGCTGCCTTAAAGTGAGTTATCTTGACCTTTTTTTCTTCCATTTATTCATATAGTATAGACGAAAAATATTGTATCTTTTAATCCAAATAAATTATATCACATGAAGTATATTTTTTAATTTTGCGAGAACCTTTGTTGTGTAAGAGCTTATCCAAATTTTTATTATCTTAACATACAAGAGTATTTATAGCATTCTCGACACCTTATGCCAAATAACTAGGAAACCAAATAAAAGGCAAGCCCAAATAAAAGAAAATCTAGTTGTGATATGAATTTCATTTTTTATTTCACTTTCTTGGTGCTTTATGCCATGTCTCTTGGATGTCTGATGACTACTCTTTCTTGTTTTTTTTTCCTGGTTATTGACTACGAGTTTTCAATAAAATATGATCATTTTGAACCATTAAGCATGAAATATCCCATCTTTCTATGAATATGTAATATTCTCTCATTTCATGTCATTTTTGAGATGCTGTGCTTGCACATTTTTTAGTGGAATCAGAAGTGGTTGTTTAAAATTTGATTCTGTTGCATGCCTGTGATGACAGAAATATGGCATGAGCTGCGGCAATTATACTTTGCGCACTGGGTTTAAAGACCTGGTTTGTTGCTTGCAAGGATTAATGTGCCAAAATGCTAATCTGAGGCATTGTTAACCTTTGAAAAGAGCACAATTTTCCATCTATTTATCTTGCAAAAGTATAACTACTAATTATTATATCATTTAGTACTAGCATCACCAAAGTCATTTTCCTACTGGATTTGTTCTGTATCTGATTAGGTGGTTTATCAAATTGTTTTTGGCATGTAAGTTTTCTCTTTTGAGGGGGGCATAATTTCTTGTGTACTCTAAATTTTATTTAATTTTTATAACTATGTAGGACTTTGATCTATTTTAGATTTGCATAAGAACTATAGAATTGGTATTAATTATATTTCTCTTGTTCCTACATATAACTGGAATGGTTACCGTAACTGATAACTCCGCCTATATTTTATAGCCGGTCCCAAGCCCGGATAAAGGAGGAGGGTTGTGTTAGGCCCCGACAGCCAGCATAAAATCTTGTCGAATCTTATGAACATGGATCAACGAATATAGCGTCGTATGATTCATGTAGCCGACCCCACCTAGTGGGATAAGGCTTTGTTGTTGTTGTTGTTGTTGTTGGTTACCATAACTGATATTGGTGAAGATGATCATCTCACATGGCTTGACGCATTTCTTGTTTTGAGAAATTCGAATGGATGTTAGGCTGTCATTGATTGCCACAGTAACCTCTCAATCTATACTGATTCACTTTGATTTTGTTTTAATTTTGCTCATGTTTTAATTTTGTTACATGGTATATAAGGTCCATTTGATTCAAATTTTAGTCCTCCATATCCTTTCATAATCAATTGCAGTTACAAAGTTCTTTTCTGGTAAGTAATTGCATGATTAATACCAAATGTTACACAATCTGGCACCTACCTGATAATAAAGAAATTACATGTCTGCCGCATTAAGATTGAGTCTGTTTTAATTGCTTAATCATATTCTGACTATCAATCAAAATGCATTTTTTATGGTTCTGATGGTGGTTCAATACAAGATACATCTAAGTAAATTAAAATCCATCCAAACTGAAGGCTAAACAGATGTTAGTTTATTCTCATATATGTCACAAGGCGATGCGAATTGAATAGTAGAGCTAACTAACCTCTGCTGTTCATGATGCGTCTGTGAAAACTAGACCGCTAAGAGCATAAAGAATATAACAACAGAACATAGTAAGAAGTCTGTTGATGACCTTGATTGGTTCATCTTGCAGATTGTTGCAGAACGCCACTTAGATCTCTTCTTTGCAGTACTAGAAGCAGTTGAAAGCACCACCAACAGTTCTGCCTTCCATCGAGGCCACCCAACAGTTGACTTCTTTGATGGATGCAGTATATGTGATAGGTCCCAAAGTCATATGGAAACAAAGCTTCTGCTCAAATAAGCTTTCTCTTCTTTTTTTTCATTTTGAAGTTAGCTTTAAGATTTGCCATTGTTATTCCGGGTTTCTAATTGTTCTGGATTTTTTTTGCTGGGACATGGAATTGCGTCAATGATGAAATCAGATGTGAGTAAACATTGATACCCTCAATTTGGCACTGTGGATGTATAACTTCGAGAGAACATGATGAATCTTTGCTTTCTTCTGCTGCTAAAATAAATATTGCTTTCCTTTAAAGAAAAGGTTTTCATTCTTCCTTGTGAGATGAGCTTTAGCTTTCACTGATAGCGGGATTCAGAATTTGCTTCAATGAAGAAACCAGATGTTAAGGTATGACAAGAGAAAGAGAAAGAGGCCACTTCACTTCGCAAATGCCGGAACAGAGAAAGATGTCACTCCACCAGATAAGAGAGCAGCCGCAGACACAAGAACAGTGGCAGCGGATGTAAAGGAAACAACGACACCAAGCTTGAAGAATGCCACAAATGCGGATACATTTTAGGAAATACCCCTCAATTTCATCCTATTTCAACTTCGACTTTCTAATGAAACTTTTCGTCCTCCAATTTTTAACTTACAAAAATTATTTCACTAACTAATACTCTGATCGGATATTGTCAGTTTGTCGATTTTTTGCTAACAAGATGCACTAAAAATAATAAAATAAATATTAAAATTTCATAAACATGATTAGAAAAACAAAATAAATGGACATTCAAGGGCGCCCCTCTCCCTCGCCACCTACTTTTTTGTATTTTAATAATAATTTATTATTTTATATTTATCTGGTTATTATTTTTAATCTTCTGCGTCAACAAAAAAATATTAAATATACAAGTAGTCAGTGAAATAAGTTAAAAGTTATAAGATAATTTAGTTAGAAAGTAAAATTTGAAAATAAAGTTGGAAAAGATGATAGAAGCCATTTCGTGAGAGGAGAGTGTCGGTCTTGATCATAGTGCAATCATACGAGATGCGACTCCGCAAATCACTTCGGCTGGAGCAGGGTAGTCTCTCACCAAAAGAATGGCGGCCGGCCGACACCATTATCAGAAGAAAATGTCAAACGTGAGTGTTGACAATGCCTTGAATATCAATACAATTGTAACTCTGTATGGATTCCTATGTAATCATGATTTTCACTAGTGGAGGCCGCGAAGGAGGGTCTAAGAGGGATCCCTCCACGGGTCAGATTTTTTTAAATCTAAACTATTTTAAGATTTTTTTTCTTATTTTGTATTGAAGTTTTTTATATAAATTTTATGATGATTGAATTATTTCGTATCTCGTGTATTCTATTTCGTATCTCGTGTGTTCTTATGTGATTGTGCGGAGGAGGAAAATAAAAAAAGGAGCATATAATTTTAAAGTACTTGTGAATGTGTTTAAAACAACTAACTTGACATGAGTTCTGGAAAAAAGCATGCATTGACTCTGCTAGATGTGACTTTCTAGACAAATTGTTGATCGGGGATTCAGACGATGTACGGGTTCTCTTCATATTGTCGGTTGGTAGGTTGAAAATATCGGTGATCGTAGGGGTGGAGGATGGCAGAGTTTTCTCGGAGGACGGTGGAGCACTGTTAGGGATTTCGAGAGGTAGCTGAGAGACGACAAGTGTTGAGGTAAGGATTAGTCGATCGGGTGGGAAAATGAAGCGGCATGAGGGAGTTCGTGTGGAACTTGGAAAAATGGATGTTTGGATAGATATAGTATTAGATTCTGTTGGGATTCTCAACTAAATCTAAAAAGTGTATTTTCAGGTATTTTTTTCTAATACTTCTGACCTTGTGGATGCTGACGTGGCTGCTGACCATTTATTAGGTTGGGTTGCCTCCCTGTAGCGCCTTTTTTTAACATCGTTGGCTCAATCTTATTTCTTTTAGTGGTCCGATTGCAGATGTATTACTTCTTCGGACCTTACTGCACCTGGATTGTAACGTTTCAATCTTTGCCCATTGACCTTGAAGATTTCTGAATTATTATTTTTGATATCCACTGCACCATCGTGGTATATTTTTTCGATGATAAACGGTCCAGACCATCACGTTCTTAACTTTTCGGGAAAAGTCGTAGTCGGGAGTTAAATAACAGAACATGGTCGCCCTCTTTAAAGCTCCTTCTCAATATGTGCATATCATGCCACTTCTTTGTTCTTTCTTTATAGATGTGAGAGTTGTTATAAGCATCTAATCTCAATTCATCTAGCTTGAGCTGCAATAAACATTTTCCAAAGGCTGCTTGGAAATCATAGTTCAGTGTTTTAATTGCTCAAAAAGTCTTATGTTCTAATTCCACCGGTAGGTGACAATGTTTGCCATAAATCAGCTTGAATGGTGTTGTCCCAATTGATGTTTTATATGCAGTCCGATATGCCCACAGTGCTTCATTGAGTTTCAGGCTCAAATCCTTCCTGGTTATTGAAACAGTTTTCTCGAGAATTAGTTTGATCTCTCTATTTGAGACTTCTGCTTGCCCGTTGGTTTGAGGGTGATAAGCGGTAGAAATTCGATGCTTGATCCCATATTTGAGCAGTAATTTTTCAAAACTCCGTTCGATAAAGTGTGATCCTCCATCACTAATAACCAATCTCGGCATCCCAAACCTTAGAAATATTATATCTTTAAAGAGTTTAGCAACCGACCTTGAGTCTGCTGAGATTGTAGGGATAACCTCATCCTCGAGGTATGCATTGACTTGTGGCTTTCTATCCTCATGGTATGTATGTCATATATTTGTACCATGAAACTATGCATCAGGTGTTAATCTAGTCTCATTGTTGACTCTAAGGTAAGGACCTATCTATCTTCATAATGTCAAATCATCAGGAAATCAAAGAAAATGAATGTCATATACCTAATATATATACAAAGAAATTCAAATGAAACAAAATTCCATAAAAATAAAACAAAATCCAATATTTAAAAGATAAAAGAATGTCATAAAGATATAAATTAGATTATGTTTTCTTTTTGAAGTGAGTTTTAAGTTTCGCTAATATTGGGACTCATAATTAAACATTAGTACCCTCAATTTGGTTGTAACTTTGGGATAATATGATAAAAATCTTTCCTTTGTTCTGCTGTTGATGGCGAGGCTATGTTAGTTTTTGTCAATTATACAGGAAATTTCCAATTTTTTTTGGAGCCGAAATTTCCAATTGCTTTTGTCGACTACTAATTTGCTTTGAGATTGACATGTGCCCTGGGCAAATACTCGCAAAAGGAAAGCTGGATCTTCAAAATCTTCCCTTTTTTTAGATTTCAAGGAATATTATATTTGACCCAAGTGTTATAAGTATATATTATTCTTTCTAGTACAGATTTTTAGTGCACTGCAGAGAGGCATAGATAATTTTTAATCTTTGGAAGTAGGAGATCTAACAGCTCACCATCACAAGAGCAATCGAGTGGTTCAATTAGCAAAAGAGTTTGCATTGGGGAGTTGATTTGTTTTAACTCAAGATGGAGTTTGAACTTTGATGCCGGTGGTGATGGATCACTTGGTTTAGCCGGACGCGAGCAAGTCGGAGGATCTTGGATTGGAGTGGAGGGAGCTAATAAGAAACCGAGGGCCGTTTGGATGAAGATTATCAAAGAAGAATAAGAACATAAGAAGAATATTTACATTCTTCAAAATAAATTTTATTATTCTTTATACTTTTCAGACAGAGAAGATCATCCAAAGAGTTGCAAGGGAATTGGGTTGAACCCCCAAAAAACAGGAAATGGTTACAAAGATCAAATTTCTGAAGGATGAACCCAAAAAAGTCTGCAAGAGAACTAAGATATATCACTACATTTTCGGCAAATTCCAACGAGGGAAAATAATATGGATGCCAATACACAAAGTAAAATGATCCCTCCAAATACATTGAGCACCCAACACAATATGACAATTTAGATAACGACAAAGAAAAAAAACATAGGTTAGTTCACAAGGATGTAATATCCGTTTTACCCCAAATCTATGAAGAAACCAACTAAAACCACATCAAAGCTATCATCTAAGAACACTAGCCAATTTAAACCACGAGTACAAGAAATAAATGTAACATCAAAACAGGGTTTACTTCTTCTTCTTGGAAGGTGGCTGGGGTAGGTCCTCCTCATCCTCCTCTTCCTCGTCATCATCTTCACCGTCTTCATCATCTTCATCACCTTCATCATCATCATCGTCATCGTCATCATCCTCGTCACTTCCCCCTTCGCCATTGGCCTCAGGGTCATCGTCATCTCCTTCATTATCTTCATCTCCTGAGACATCATCATCGTCACCTCCATCATCGCCATCTTGATCATCTCCATCTTCTTCGTCATCATCTTCGTCTTCATCATCATCCGACTCAACATCATCCTTATTTTCAGGAACTCGCTCAGCTTTGCTTCTAGCCAATATCCTTCAGACAGAAAACAGGGAATAAGAACATTTTGATACTTATGTATGGAAAGGGTACCAGACATTTTAAGTAAAACAAGATCCTACTCATGAATCACTTCATACTGTTCACTTCCATTTGACGTGGAGCCCACCTATAATTTGAATAGACAGCAGAAGATTAGTTTACACAAGTACTCTTTCAAATCAATACATGAAATAAAACCAACTCTAAAGCCTTCAAAATATTTTTCCCCGATGATCATTCATCCACTTATCCATGGTACTGACACAACATTGCTTAATATTTCACATGAGTATAAAGTATGGCAAGTAAATCAATATCATAGAAATACGACCAAAAAAGTTATTGAAATAAAATATTAAACTCGTTCATTTCTAAAGAGCAAAGGACAATTAGGTATTGGATTAGTCATTCAAGTATAGCAACAAAACAAATAAACATACCAAGTATGCATAAAATCGCAAAAAATTTGAAGGAACGAAGCCAAAGGATGTTCACAAATGCAACTCCTATTCCTACATGCATACACAACATATTGAGAATGAAAAGAATGACTAGAAAAGTTGTAGCCATCCAGCTGGTATGTGTATATACATTCCAATTGTATTGTTTCCAACAATTATTGACTAATAAAGGTACAGTTAAAGCTTAAAAAGATTTCGAAAGAGCAAATTAAGAAGATAGCAAAGAGGTTAATATCTACAACACAAATGGAAATAAACATTAAAACCAGATTGTGATATTCAGCATCAAAATTTTCACCTGGATGACTACAGATCCAAGGCATCAAATATGATAGATAATTTCCTCAAATTCTTTTCTTTGTCGTGATAAATTTTCCTGGTAGAATTAATTCTATTGTACAAACATAACTAATTTTATTGTACCATACCGACATGTTAGATAATGCCAGGGGAAAAGGAAAATACAAAGCAACATATTGATAAGTTCAATGAACAACAGTTAGATTGAAGTATAAATTTATCACTAAAAACTAAATTGAAAAATAAAATAGCATGCTAGAAAAAAAATGTACATTTCAATTCCATATGAACCCAATATACACGACTTCCAAATTTAAATAATACAGAAGGTAATAATTGTCAGTAAGATAATTAAAAGCCAACAGTAGCTGACCAATAATAAGTTGATGCAACTCCAATAAAGCAGTAGTATGCATGCCCAAAAAAATACAGCATAACAGGTTTGTAGAGTTTTATGAAAGCAATTAGTCAACACTGAGGAACATTGTAGGCTTGTGGCCAACCAATAGCCCTAAAAATCTTGGATGTGCCAAGTCCAATAGAGAAACAAAGCTAAAAAAATCAGAGGGTGAAAATCAAATGTCCTGAAAACCAGCACATTAGGAAAATCATGAAGCGCCAATTATGACCCCCTAAGATTACAACGGGTCTCCTCTAAAAAAAAGGTATTGCAATGGGATAATCATTTTATACTTCTAAATGAGATTGTACAGAATGCACATATGAAATCATAAAAGAATAAATAAAGAAATGGAGAGTCGCAAAGAGAAAATCTAGTAGCTAAAAGCTAAAATACAAAGAAAGGAAGTAAAAGAAAAAGGAAACTAAGACTGAGTTCACTTGGGAAAATGGATTGCACTCATGAAGCGCCAATTATGACCTCCTAGGATTCTAACGGGTCTCCTAAAAAAAAGAGATTGCAATGGGATAATCATTTTATACTTCTAAATGAGATTGTACATAATGTACAGTTAAAATCATAAAATAATAAATAAAGAAATGGAGAATCGCAAAGAGAAAATCTAGCAGCTAAAAGCTAGAATACAAAGAAAGGAAGTAAAAGAAAAGGAAACTAAGGCTGAGTTCACTTGGGAAAATGGATTGCACTAATGTAGTCAATGCACTTCCCTATGCTTGGGGAAAAAAGATCAATGGAGGATCACTTCTGACTTTGTCAAAACTAGGAAATAAGTGAGGAAAATGTTTAGGGTTTGTTTTCTCAAAATATGTAAAAAAAATTTCCTCTTGCATTCTCTCATCACGCAGTAATTAAGTCAAAAATTCCACTTATTATGATATACAGTGGAACATTAAAAATTACTCTCAGTATTCATTTCTTTAAAATTCACTTCCTAAAAGCTGTTTTCATTGAAACATATGGAAGCTAACAATTATTACCGAACTCACAGACAGACAAAAAAAACATAAAAGCTGTAGTTGCTTCAAAATTTCAATCTTATAGAAGGAAAATTCCCCATAATCAAATATATAAGTTCCTTATTTTTCCTTAATTGGTCGGAAACTTGTTCTTTTGTGCTATAAATTACTGCAGCCCAAAAAATTACCTTATAAAACATATCATACAAGAATGCTAATATGAAACATGGCTTAGATAAAAGTAACAGATCCCTATGTAAATATAGCAGAAACAATACCTTTACGCAATCAACGAAATAATAATGTTGCTAGGAATATGGTACAAAGAAATCACTTCGTGACAATACAAAACAAGACTAAATATTCACCTTTATGTCATAAGCAACAAGCCCTACATAATTACATTAACACAAACAGATAACTAGATAGCTACACCATCCATGCTCCCAAGATCCATATTTATCTCTCCTAAGAAGAGCAACGGACTAAAAAAGTTGAAATACAAGCATCTTACCGCCAGGAGAAGACAAAGGAGGGACCTTTGAGCAGCCAAAATGATCTCCGTTGCAAGCGATTCCACCACGGAGCAGAGGGAAGCAGCCCCATTATCCTCGCTCCTGCAAATCGCCGCCTCCATCTCTGCAAAACCAAAGACAGCAAGAAACAACTCAAATAACACCAACAAGCAGCGAAAACAACTCGAATCCTCCGCGAAAGTGAGGAAAGATTCGAACTTTGAATTATAGAGAGGAAGAGGGATTTCTTACCCGGGAATCGAAAGGATAGTTACACTACTACTTACTACAAATCTACAGGTGCTGTAAGAACTAAGAAGAGAAGTTTAAAAAGGAGGGATTTTGATTAGGGTTTTTGGTCCGGTTCGGGGGGGTGTTGGGGTTCTGGGCCGCTTCTCCGGAGACTTGGCTAGGGTTTAGTGGGGCCCGCTTATTATTGAATCGGGACAGGTGGCTGGACCCAATTGGAAGGAGTCACGAGGAGACGACTATTGGGACTCCATGGATTATCCCATTAAGATTCTTCAATAAAATATAAACAATTGAAATATATCTTATATATAATATATATATAATTTCACTCATTAAACATATCTATTCTTCCTTTACTTTATTTAAATTACTTTAATATTTCTCCTTAACTTTATACATTATGATAACTAAATCTACCAACCATTTTTAAATTTAAAAAGTCACATAGTTATGTATACTTAATCCCATTAGTTGTTTTTTATTAATACAAAGAGTCATAATTATTTTAAATTTGAAAGATCACGTACTTTTTATTACATGGATTTTTATTTATGTTATTAGATGTCCACATATTATATATTGACTTTTTATATTGCATAATTTTTTATTTATAATAAACAAATAATAATAGATAAATGCATCCTTAATTAATGTGTCATGATTTAATTGAAAATTTTTATATTCCATTATATTTTTAATCACAAAAATAGTGATAGATAAGGGTAAATCCATCTTTGTGTGTATTGAAATTTTAACACCATGATTATATTTTCATAAACTACATATTGACTCTTTACATTTCATTATATTTGTATTTAATAATGAATAATTATATATAAATGAATTATTAATTAATGCTTATTAAAAATCATGATTAAATATTATAAATATTATATATATATATATATATATATATATATCATGATTACATTGTCGCATATTACATACTGAATTAAATTTGTTATTTACAATAATAAGTAATAATATATAAATGCATCCTTAATTAATGTGTCATGATTTAATTGACTTTTATACTTCATTATATCTTTTATCATAAAAAATAATCAGAGATAAATACATCTTAAAATTTTAACAACATTATTAAATTTTCATAAATTACATAGTCTCTTTACATTTCCATTATATTTGTATTTTTAATAACAAATAATTATATATAAATGCATTATTAATTAATGTGTATTAAACATCATGATTAAATTTTCATAACTTATATTATGGCTCTTTATATTCCATTATATTTTTATCTTAATAAAAAAATAATCATATATAAATGCAATTTTTTTAGCTATACATGCATGCTTATTTTTTTCATATTTCATTTAAATTAATAAAAAAATATTAGTTCATTGTGATCTAAATTATTAGTTCCTGTGTGCGAGTGAGAGAGAGAGAAATTAGATGCAACTAATATTTATGGATGCAAGTGCCCATGACTACTGTTGTTGGTTTGAAGTTAACGGTATGCAAGTTATGAAGGGCCTTTGGGGGTGTTTCTCTATAGGTAATTTTTTTAGATTACTGATAATTTGAAGTTAAATTATATGGACACACGTCATTACTTTGTTTACTTTATTTAAATTTATCGACAATCTGCATTGTCAACAATGCAGATTACTTATAAAGCAGCAATTCATATTGACTAAGAGGGGAGTGTTCATCAAGATTGCCATCCAACAACATTCTATTCTTATTTTCTTTTCATTCATATTCTTTCCAATTTTAGACAAATAATACAAAAAAATAATATAAAAATTCATATAACAATAAATAATATTATTACCATAATAATTAATGACATTAATTTATCTTAAAATTATTTTATTATTGTTATTCATATGAATTGCATATTATTATTAAGCTATTATTTTAAATATTATATATATTACCATTATTTTCATTTAAAAAGATATGAAATGTTTATAATTATATTTATTTAATTTATTAATTTTATTTGAGTTTTTAGTTGAATTATATAATATTTAACTCAATATTAATGATAAAAGGTATCTTAGTAAAAATTGTATAGTGTCATTTAAATTATTGGAAAGATTAATTGTTATTCATATGAATTGCATATTATTATTAAGCTATTATTTTAAATATTATATATATTACCATTATTTTCATTTAAAAAAGATATGAAATATTTATAATTATATTTATTTAATTTATTAATTTTATTTGAGTTTTTAGTTGAATTATATATTATTTAACTCAATATTAATGATAAAGCGTATTTTAGTAAAATTTGTATAGTGTCATTTAAATTATTGAAAAGATTATTTGTATATAGTAAACAAGATAATGCACATTGCTGATAATTTAATATGTGATAATTTTTCTGTTAGGTAATATAGATTACTAAGTAATATGAAAAGTTAATGCAGTAAACGCCTCCTTAAGGCAATCCTCTAAGTTACTTCGATAAATTTCCTTTTTTAGCTTAGATTTTTAGGCTTAGACTATTTTCTCATTTTTTGCTCTTGGCTTAAATGCATTTGACTCATATGAATTTAGGTCTTTGGTGCTTAAATATCTTAATCCAATTTTTTATTTACTCATATTATTTAGAGCATTGCCTAGAGGCCCTAGACTCCATATAATGAAATACCCTCTAAAGTATTTAACAACATTCCAGTTTGTTGTCAACTTATCTAATTTATAGGTAGTTGTATTATTTCTTTAATATGATTCATGTATCTCTTTTTTGTTTGCTCTCAGCTTTTTCCTAAGTTTCTTTTTCTAGATGCATACTAGCGCATGGTTTTCCATGATAATGATAAACAATTAACTTTTGTTGACAAAAATATGAGGGAGATCATCTACATCTTTGAAACAAAAAAGTTCAAGGCGGAGCATAAAATTTCTTTCATTGAGTCCCTTGTTTTCTCCATCCCACATTGGTTTTTCAAGCTCGTAGTTAATTAATATAATACTTTTTTACTATTAGTATGGTTCGGCTTAAAAAATGAGCAATCAATTATATGAATACACTTTATAGTCAAGATCAATATATTGACAAAGCATTTGCTACCAAACAACGGTATATCTCCAAATCTTAATCTATTCGTGATGACTTTTAGTAGACATTTTATTTTATGTTAAATATTTGTACAATGTAGTGTACTTAAAATTGAAGTACATATTAATAATTATAAGCAAGGCATAAAATGAGAATTTCACACACTCTCGTGATGATGTTATCAAATCATTTGACATTTGAGTCAAATGATGAAGCATATAAGTATTATAATTTGTATGATAAAATAATTGAATTTTTTGTATGGTTTTTTTACGTAGGGCAAGTGGGATTACAAAATATTCAAACAGAATGTTTATTTGTTTAGACGAAGGTCATAAATATTTCACATGAAATATCAAAATTGGTGTCAAACGAAGGAGGGAAGTATGAAGTGGTTGCAAATCTCATCTTTTAGTTGGTGAAACAAAGGATTAAAAGTGAAATTATGACGTAATTATCCACTTCAACAAAGGTGTTAGGTTTACATTTACATGAACATTACGTGCTTCTAAAGATGTCATTGTTACGTGGTTGTAGTATTGGTCTTTCAAATATTGCAAAAAGTTTAATTTCATAGATGCTTCATTAGTGACTAAACAAGATTGTGAGAATCATTTGAATGCAATGAGACAAAACATTGTTAAAGAATGCATGGGTGTGATTGCCTACTTCAAATAAAAGAAAAATATTGATGTTGATTTTTATTTTGAAATGATGATAGAAGAAAGTAACACTAAAAAAAAAACACAGCACAACACACAGAACCTAACCCAAATTTTATCAAATTTGGACAAGATTCCAAAAATATCGAATTGAGTTCGAAAAATTGGGCCCCCATTTCAAGTGCATGGCCCAGGTTCTATGATCCGAGCAAGACAAGTATATATTGTAAAAGAATTTGAATTGGGTTTCAGCCTACCTAACATGAGTTGTGATGACAACTAATAGTAAAGGAAAAATCAAGTCAATTGGACTCAAGTCCTCACGACGCTTCGCCCGAGTTATTATTGATCAAAAGTAAAACTTAATTACAAGAATACAATCCCGGTTTCATCTGAAGCGGGCCAAGTTCCAAAGATAAAAGGGTATTTTTATGATATTATTGATGATTAATTATGGTGATTACATTCTTAATTATATTTATTCATATTATTATGATGATGATCTCATGATGATGATATTGAACCTATAATTATGATTGCTAACTTATGAATTGTAAAGAAAGTAGAAAAAAATAAAGATAGACATTATAAATAAATAATATGATGGTGAATCTTTTGCCATTGCAAGAGCACTAATGTTGTAACACCCCCGAAATGCACTCCGTCACGTGGCCGAATACACCTCGAGGACGTTACGAGACATGACTTATGTGTACAATAATTTGACCAAAATAAGATTTTGACTGATCAACATAATAGAGGCATAATTGCGGAAGGAAAAATAATTATTATTTGATTAAAAAGAGATATAATAAAAAATGAGTACGAAAGTCTTAACAAGATAACATAACTGAGTCTCAAATAATATAAACAAAAGAGTTTGCATAATATAAATACAACTCGATGAAAATAGAAAGGAAGCCGAAGAGACTCGATTTCATGTGCAAAGATCACCACGGGCTCGATCGATCGCCTGCGCCATCATCTTTTTTATTGTGACAGGTTATTACCTATGACATTGAATACACACGGGAGGTGAACCTCCCTGTGAGCTTTGACGTCCGGTACATAATAATTATATGACATATAAGTAGCAATGACATCATAAAGATAATCAAATAAATATAATCATAAATGATAGATCCATGTAAACATAATTGGTATGTTAATATCATGATCAAGATGCATAAAATAGAGTAGCATGACTGATGATAATATGATAAGTGTAACAAGAAGAACATAATCATCAATAAAAGATCATAATATCATTGGACATTGTCCATCATCATAATCGTTGTCATCTTTATATTTTCATTATGTTACACTCATTTTGAAGTGTCTTTCAACTCTCTTTGATAGGGCCGGTGAAGTATCTTTCGACTCCCTTTTGACCAGAGTGGAGCATCTCAACGCCAAAATATGAGCCGATGAAGTATCTTTCGACTCCCTTATGGCTAGATTGATCGTCGTCAACCGAATATAAGAGCTCTTCATTTAGTAATTTTCATCTTTTATTTTATCTTATCATATAATTATATTTGTTCATGGATCAAGGATGATAAGTAATAAGAATTAAAAAGAATATTTGGATCGAGATGCACTGTCACGACCCCGATTTAAACTTTAGTTTAAACCGAAGTTCGCGACCCATTACGAACGATCAAATAAAATTGGAAAAGATTGCGGAAACGTGATGTAATTTTTCTTTTTTTTATATAACATACATAAGAATGAAAATATCATAAAATTAACTACACAATTTATGATAATCCTTCAGAGCAAATCAATAATCCTTAAGTTTTACATCATCATAAAATGATTTTGCCTTCTTACAACATATAAAATATTACATATGCATTACGCATAATCAAACCTCTCGACATCCTAATAGAAAGATACGAGGGACTCAAATCTTTCCATCTTACCACGAACCCTTCAAATACTACCACCTCGCATGATTCCCAAGAATTATCTGAAAAATGTTGGAAACAACGGAGTGAGCTAAAATAGCTCAGTAAGTTGATAACTCATAGTCTATGTGTTACTAACTAATCAATTCAGAGGGACATGCAAAGATATAAAAGAATAATAATATCGCAATGGGTGTTTTCATATATTTGAAAAAAATAAATACAATATCCTAATCAAAATTATGACACTCCAATTGCATCAATATCACTCAAATCATATCAAATAGATGTATGCAAATACAACACTCTTATATGAATGCACGAATCACCGACTGGCCAGTGTCGGTAGGTGGACTCTAGAGGTGGCTCCCATCGTGATCAGCGATGTAGCACTTAGCTCCATTCTACTTCATCCCTTTCGGGAAATAAATCATAAAACGATAGGTGGACTCTAGAGGTGGCCCCTACGGATTCTAGAGGTGGCCCTCATCGTGACTACTCACGATGTGGCACAGCTCCGCATGGCACTTAGCTCTAGCCTATCTCATCCCATTACTGGGAAACAAAATGATGGATTGGACTTTAGATGTGGCTCTCATCGTGATCAGTGATGTAGCACTTAGCTTCAATCATCAAACATGCAATGCAGACAGATGCAGATTCATGATTCATCATATAACAATTATATTTCGAGTATCAGAAGATGAATCATATCAAATACCATTTAAAACCGAACAAGATTGCACTTCTCATAACTCATTCATATCATATCACATACGCTTTTCAAATGTGAAATCATATAATCATTCAAATATACTTTTCACAATTGTATTTCTCGAAATCAATTCATAACATTTCAAAATATATTCAATAACACACCGAATTCAAAAGAGGTGAAAACATAGAGTAGAATAAACCAACTTACCTCATATGAATGACAACAAAAGATTTTTCCCTGTTCTTTTTTTTCTTACATTAATCTTCTTTCCTATAACAATAATATATGTTTATATTATTATATTATAAAATGAACACCAACCTATGATACTTAGAACATGACATATATACATCACTCATGTATTCAATCTTCCTAACTTTACACATCAAAAGTGTGTTACGATAGTTTGCATTCTTGGTTAAAGAAAATTCATAACTGTTAATATAGATAACAAAATCAGATGATTCCAATCTTTCTTGACATTAGACTTCTTGAGATGTAACTCATAAAATTTCTAGAATTTATAACTTGCTGAACTAAGCACAATAAATTCACAAATACTAACATGATATGTCCTAAATTTTCTTTTAACAGACGAAGAAGTGTTTAGTTAATCACTTATGACTTACCCTATTCATATTCTTTTTGAGTGATTCCAATTATAAATGAATCCTGACATATGTATACTTCTCACCCTAAATTATCAAGTAATTCTATAACATATTTGACTTTACATTTAATTTACAAAATCAGACAACAGTTTCGGAAGACAAATTGATAGCACCTAGCACATAACTTTCTCCACCAATATCCTATAAATTTTATTTCAAAAATCAACAAGATTAGACTCATTAATGATTTATATAAATTAATTACATAATTTATGCTATCTTACATAAGTCTAAGAAATCCTGATTACATATATTTAGATTTTATCTCAAAATCTAATAAATCTATATGTAGTTATTGTACCATTTATACTTATTTCTGTCTAACTTATTTTTAAGTTATTTCAATTTGGTTACAACATGATTCCTAATCGGTTCCACTTGTTCTGTGCGGATAGAACAACATAAGCTCATCTATTTGCACCTAACTCCTTATATCAATATCATTTTGATGTGATTCCGAAACTTCTAAAGATTAAACTGATACGAGTTCATGTTATGTAAAAGCTCATAATTTTTAAATCACTTTTTACATTTAACTAATGGCATGCAACCTTTTGGCCAGATTAGAAACAAAATTAATTCTATTAGGTAACATAAAACGACTATTATATCAATTGAGTGAAACTTGATCAATAAAAACTATTTTAAATATAATTGTGTAAGGATCTAAAATGATAAAATCATAAAAATTTACCAGATTTATTTTTCTTTTCTCGTTTCCATTTCCCTCCATTCGGATAGCGTCCAGGGATGAATGTAAAACAACCCCTTTTTCTTTTTTTCTTTTTTTTTTTGTTGGCAACAGAATAAAAGAAGGCAAAAGCCTCCTTTCATGATCACATTTTTTTTTCTTTATTCCCATCAGTTACCGCCAAGAATGGATGAGAGGAGGTTTAACACGTATGGTAAATTTTGTAGTTTGTTGAGCATGAGGTGTACTTGGGGGAAAGTTTGGAAGATGAGGTGGAGGCATGCTGTAGTGGTAAAAATCAAGGAGTGGACAGATAACGTACTTGTTAGTTAAAAGGTAATATTATACATTATTTATACACAATAATTATTTAAACTAACTAAATAACTGAATTATAATATTTGGATGTTAATTAACACTTATGATATTTTTAATTACATTAAAACTGGTCAAAGAAAATATTAATTAAGTTAATTAATAGTTAGCTAAACCAATTCATCTTAATTAAGTTAGGACTTCATATTTATGCCTAGCTTAATTGACCCTTTTACAATTATGAGTCACTAAAAATATTTATATCTTAATAAGATTTTAGTTAACTTAATTATTATTTAATTGAGCTAATTATTTTAAAAATAAAATGACTGGTTATTACATGCACAACGCAGTTTGAAAAGGTTCTAAATATATGACTTCATGAATATTATTATGTTACGGTAAGATGATACAATAGATAACTAATTAATTAAATTATAATCGCTTCGGATAAATCATACGGCAGATAAACAAATCGAATACATAAGATGTGAGGTGCATTCGATAATAGCATGCTACATTAACATGCTTGACGTGTATTAATTGGGTGCATCTGATGTCATTAGCTACTTAATAGGCATGCCACTCACGTTCTGATACATTGCACGTGGAAATGTGCATGTAATTGCACCTGTAATGCATCAAATGAATTTACTATGCACATGGCACGTATATGGCATTTATTATGTATTACAATATTATGAATTCACAGTGATTAGAACGAGTTGTGTACAGCAGAATTGTACTGCACAATTTGTCTTTGTACTACACTCTCAATACGAGTCCTCTGTTTCTCTCTTTTCTATGTACATATATATAAAACTTTTTGTAAGATGGTTAATAACTATTTTTGGGACATTTTTCAGATGAACACATTTTTCCTTTCCTCCTCTTCCATTTCTTGTATTCGTGTTGATACGAATCAATGATTTCTTCTTCCTTATTGATCTGCTGAATTGTTCAATTATTCAAATCTTGACATGGTATAGAGCCACGAAGATCTAGATGCTGATTACTGAAGAACTCAATTCATCTGGTTAGTTTTCTGAATTATTTTTCTGAATCGATCAGATGGCTTCTGCGAGTTCTTCCCTGAATGCATCTGTTGTTACGATCGACATCAGCAATCCCCTTTATCTGAGTTCCACTGAATCTGCTAGCCAATCTTTAATTCCATATCCATTAGTTGATTTAAGTAACTATTCAGATTGGAGTAATTTCTTTTACAATGCATTATTAACGAAAAATAAACACGGATTTATTGATGGATCCTGCTCAATTGAATCGATCGATCAATCTCTTCATTTTCAGTGAAAACGTTGTAATGCTTTAGTAGTCTCTTAGATGATTAGTTCAATTTCCAAAGGCCTTATCAGTAATGCTACCTATAATCAAGATGCACGTATTGTTTGGCTTGATTTTAAGGAAAGATTTCAAAGGAAAAATGCCACAAAAATCTATATGCTACAGGGTCAAATTGATACTATTAATCAAGGTTCCTTAACAGTTGGGGAATACTTCAACAAACTTAAATTCTATGGGAAGAATTATCCTTAATGGTGCCAAACATACCAGTGCTGGATTCACTAAAGGAATATTCAGAATACCCGAATCAGCAAAAGATATATAAATTTCTATTTGGGCTCAATGATTCATTCACTCAAGCACGATCTCAAATACTCTTGATGCATCCAATTCCTTCTCTTAATCAAGTTTTCTTCATGATATCTGAGGAAGAACATAGGACCAAGATTTCAGTTCCTGCACAGCAACAAAACTCAGCTTTTTTTGGCAACATCAAGCAAGGCAAGATCAAGAAAGATTATTTTGTCATATGTGAACACTGCCATAAAGCTGGACATAAAAAGTCACAGTGCTATAGGTTGATAGGTTTTCCACCAAATTTTAAATTCAACAAAGGAAAAAATCAGCTTCAGAATACAGCTGCTAACCATGTTGCTGCAGAGTCTGATTCTTCTGAAATTCAGCCTGGCTCCAAAGAGAAGTTTGAAGGAACTGACAGGACCTCCACATCTAAAAAAATGCATATGCTCTCAGATGATCAATATAAGCATTTTTTGAAGTTAATGGAGTCCAATATGATTGTGCCTGATATTTCTGGTCTCATGGCAGGTATGAAGTCTCACAATTATAATAGTCATATCTGGATTGTTGACACTGGTGCTTCACAGCATATGACTGCTAATATTCATGGTCTTGTTAATGTCACTAAGTTAAAGACCACTAAGTTTGTTACCTTGCCTAATGGACATAAATCTATTGTCACTCATAAGGGTTCTTTTATGCTCAGTTCAGACATTATTCTATCAGATGTTCTGTATATTCCATAATTCAAATATAATTTGATATCAGTTTCACAGTTGACTAAAGACACTCATTACACTATTATCTTTTATCCAAAGAGGTGTGTGATACAGGAACAGCCAAGTGGGAAGAAGATCCTGACTGGTAAAGAGATTCATGGACTACATTTTTTGGAGGAAGTTGTTGTAAATAAAGAGGAGTTTGGAGCTGATAGACATATAACACTAAAGGTTTCAACTTCTGATAGTGATGAGATTGAGTTGTGGCACAGAAGGCTAGGCCATTTGCCATATCATACGCTGTCATTTGTCCCTGATTTTCATTTTTCTATTTTTAAGAATCTGCATTGTAAAATCTGTCCAATGGCTAGACAAGTCAGATTGCCTTTTCAATGTACAGAAATAGAAAAATGTAAGAACATATTAGACTTGATACACATTGATATATGGGGTCCATACAATGTTATATCACATGTTGGATTCAAATACTTTCTTACAATTGTTGATGACTTCAGTAGAATGACTTGGATTTACTTGTTAAAACAGAAATAAGAAGCCTTTGATCATTTACAGCATTTCATATTGAAAATGGAAACTCAATTCAATACACTTGTAAAAACAGTCAGGTTAGATAATGGGGCAGAGTTTTTTTCTATGAAATTCACACAGTTTTTAAATTATAAAGGGATAATCCATCAAAGCAGCTGCCATTATACTCCCCAGCAGAATGGCACTGCAGAAAGGAAGCATATGCACTTTTTTCCAATCTTCCTTGCCCATTAAATATTGGGATGAGTGCATAAAAACTGTTGTTCATATATTGAATCGTGTACGTCTTCAAGTATTGGATAATATGTCTGCATTTGAGAAATTCTTTCAGGCTAAACCTGATCTCTCACATTTAAAAGCATTTGGCTGCCTTTGTTATGTGACAAATTTGAATATCAACAACAAATTTGATAAAAGAGCCATACCAGCAATATTTCTTGGATACAGTAGTACTAAAAAAGGATATAGATATATGGAATTACACTCTAGAAAGATTTCCATCAGTAGAAGTGTGGTTTTTCATGAATCCATATTTCCTTTTGCTTCAAAATCTCCTGTTGTGCCTAGATCTGATATACACAATTGTCAAGTCCAGAAGTCTGATATTGATCCAAGTCATATTGTTCCACCTTTTATTACTATCTCAGCAGACTCCAGCATCAATACTTCAGTTCCTACAGATCCTCATCATCAAGGTCATACTTCTCAGGAAAATGTTCAGAATTTTCAGGAAGTTGTTCAGAGTTCTCCAGGTTCATCTTTACCCACACTTGACTTGCATGTATCACTTCCAGATCTAGATGTTTCTGAATCTTCAGTTTCTCAACTTGTTGTTCCTTCTAATGAAGTCACTAGTTTTCCTCAAGATATCAGATCTAAAAAAGCAAGCAGAAAACCAGTATGGATGAAGGATTATGTTGTGAATTCATCCATACTTTATCCTTTGAGTAATCATGTTACTCTTGATAAAGTTTCTCCATCGTATTTGTCTTTCCTCTCTGATTCAGGGTCTCTTTGTGAGCCTGCCACCTATGCACAGGCCATTCAAGATCCCAATTGGGTAGTTGCTATGAATCAGGAACTTGAGGCTCTCAAAGCTAATGTCACTTGGGAATTGGTTGATAAGCCTTCTCATAAGAAAGAGATTGGTTGTAAGTGGGTCTTTAAAATCAAGTTAAATGTTGATGGTTCAATGAAAAGATATAAGGCCAGATTAGTGGCAAAGGGGTTCAATCAGCAGGAAGGCATTGATTATAAGGACACTTTCTCTCCAGTGGCAAAGATAGTTACCATCAGGGCTTTCTTCATTTCTGCAGTTCAAAAAAGTTTGCCTATCTATCGTTTAGATGTAAATAATGCTTTTTTTAATGGTGAACTTTTTGAAGAAGTTTATATGCAGCCATCTCAAGGTCTTCAAGCTGGAAATAAAGTTTGCAGATTGCTTAAGTCACTCTATGATTTAAAACAAACTTCAAGGCAGTGGTATCTAAAATTTTCAGAAATTTTGCTAAGTGATGGCTTCATTCAAAGCAACAATGATTAACTCTTTTTACTAAAGGAGTAGGAGATCAGTTTGTCATGATATTAGTTTATGTTGATGACATTCTTTTGACAGGAAACTCCAAAGACTTTATTGTTGTTGTTTAGGCTCATCTCAATCAGCACTTAAGACTTAAAGATCTAGGTGCTTTGAAATATTTCTTGGGTTTAGAAATATTGAGATCTGAAAAAGAACTCATTGTCACTCAAAGGAAATATATACTAAAACTCATTGATGACTGTGGTTTAAGTGCATCTAGACCAGTCATGACTCCAATGGAAGAGAGTTTAAAACTCACTTCCTGTGAGTTTGATAAAGTTTTTCCAAATGTTGCTTCTAGTTCAGATTCCACACATCCTCCTCTTCAGGACATTTGTTCTTTTCAAAGGTTAATTGGTTGGCTTATTCACATTACCCAAATAAGGCATGACATTACTTTCTCTGTTAGACAGTTCATGCATTCACTAAAGAGGTCTCATATGAATGCAACATTACGAGTTGTCCATTATTTGAAATCTGCACCAGGCAAAGGATTGTTCTTTCCAGTTGAGCAGAATAATGTTCTCACTGTTTTCACTGATGCAGATTGGACATCTTGTTTAATGACTCAAAGGTCAATTTCAGCTTTTTGTGTCAAATTGGGCTCATCTCTTGTTTCTTGGAAATAAAAAAATAAGATGTCGTGGCTAGATCCTCAGCTAAAGCAGAATATCGTAGCGTTGCTCTTGGAGTTGATGAATTAATCTGGTTGCAGTGATTATTTCAGGAACTCAGACTACCTGTTTCTCTTCCAATACATGTCTTCACTGATAGTAGACCGGCTTTACAAATAGCAGAGAATCCAGTCTTTCACGAGCGGACAAAACACATAGATGTCGACTATTTTTTTGTTCGTGATCGTGTTTTACAGAAACTGATTAAATTGTCTTATATTCCAACTTCAGAACAACTTGCTGATCTCTTAACCAAGGCTTTGTCTAAACACCAGCATGATTACCTTCTTAGCAAGTTGGGTCTGTATGATTTGTTTCAGCCGCCAACTTGACCGGGGGTATTACAATATTATGAATTCATAGTGATTAGAACGAGTTGTGTACTGCACAATTTGTCTTTGTACTACACTCTCAATACGAGTCATCTGTTTCTCTCTTTTCTATGTACATATATATAAGACTTTTTGTAAGACGGTTAACAACTATTTTTGGGACATTTTTCAGATGAACACATTTTTCCTTTCCTCCTCTTCCATTTCTTGTATTCGTGTTGATATGAATCAATGATTTCTTCTTCCTTGTTGATCTACTGAATTGTTCGATTGTTCAAATCTTTGCGACACCTATATTGCACTCATTTATATGGGATCAACCATCACAACATAGTGCCAAATTAGAATGGAATCGTATTTAACTTCGAGATTAAAGTCATAGTAGATGATAAAGGAAAAGAAACTTGCGTGTCTTATGATTCTAGTAGCTAATGGACACATTGACGGGAGGCACGACGACGAGTATGAATTGGTAATGAACATTATGATATTCACTAGAGTATTAACCCGATCAGGCAAAAAAAATGATCATGCTACTTTTTAACTCGTGCGAGAGTGCAATTTCATATATCCATAGTGTATACCATTATTTACTTAATAAAACTCCATTCTTTTAAACGACCATTCCAAAATATATATATGGAGCAGGGGACAGCCGAGAGACATTCATGTATCCACGTAATTTCTTGTACAATAAGTGGACGTGTAATTAATTTGTTAATCAAACGACGTGAAGAGGGATTTCGTGGGTTTTTGTGTACCTTTGCAAACAATCGATCTGATCTTACTGTTCACGATTTCGACGTCTCCTTCATTGACGATGACTTCACGTGCATCTTCGTTCACCCTTTTCCTCTCCTGTGGCCAAGACACCGAGATGGAAACAAAAGCCTCAGATTCCCTTTTTGTTTCCATTTTAACAGTATGCATAATGGTTGCTCCGTGGATGTAGGGTAGTTACGAACGAGTCCACCTCTCTCTTTTTTTTCTTTTTTTTAAAGGTCAGGTGTCACGAATGTCACTTTCTTCTATTAGTGTTGGGCATTGTTACCTTTGTCTAGTAAAATATAGTGACAATAGCATTTTTTTGGAGTGACAATAGTGACATCCTAAGATAAAAACTAAAAGATGTGGGTTTTCATTATTTGAATTGTCTATGGAATTGAAGGTATAAAAGTTAATTGAATGAGACAAATAATTTTCCTTTACTAGTATACCAAAATAGTACATTAGAATCATAAATGAGGAGATGTGATTTGTCACATATAATTTTCCTTATTTTATTAATATAATTAGGGAACGATCTTGTGTGGTCGATCAATTTTAAATAATATAAAAAATATTTATTATTAAGTGCATGTATGGAAATTTTTTTACAAGACTATGCCGATTACTTAAATTTACTTTTTAACTTTGGATATTAAAAGTAGTTTTTTTTTAATTTCGATACATGTGAAGATAAAATAGAGGTGACCCTCATTAAAAAAATTCATTAGATTATTAATGTGCGGACGATATCTAATTTATTTTCATTTAAATTTTTTTATCTGGTCCAAATATTTTTTATTTGATGAATAATAAGATAAGAGACACACATGAAGAACATCATTGTTAAGTCCTATAATAACAATGAGATTAAATGATGGAGAAAGTTAAATGAGATGAGAGCAATATGACTGAGATGGCATTAGATAGAGGGAAAAGGAGGAGCTACCTGAAAACTAATATAGCAGAAAAAGGAAAAAAAACTGATTACAAGAAAACATACATAGACACGGATAACAAAATTATTTGGTTCCTAAACTTTCATGTTATGTTATTATAAGAAACATAATAAGGAATTGCACCATTTATTAGATAACAACAATCTCAAAAGAAATAAAAAAGTTAGTAAATCATTTTAAAGAAAATATGAATATATATGGAAGGTAAAGTTAAAATCAAACCTTTTTTTGTACTTGATTTGCTTCATTAATCATACGCTAAACATGTTTTACATGCATGTTTATCGCATAATTTGAAACTTCAATAATAATTTTTTGTGATTCCATCCACTTCAACTCACAAAGATAAGTAAATAATAAAACATAAAAATGACTTATATGGAAAAGAAAACTAAATAAGAAATAAATTGAAAAAAGTGTTAGGAAAAGGAAGGTGAAGAAGCAATAAAATGGCTAATGGCAACATGATTTGGTCCATTGACCAAATTTGTGCAAAATGTGACCAGGCATGTACAAATTTAGACAAAAGATAGGAAAGGTGGGTTGATGAGGCTGAATAATTTAAAAAGTTTGAAATTTACCAATTTAAATCTCTAGCTATATAAACGCTGCTATAGGTGTTTAACGGACCGAGCCACTAATCGATTCAAACAATTGGGCATTGACTGGATATCGGACAGATCTGATCGATCGTTATCTTATCGGACATACATCGAACTGTGCAATAATTGTTTAACCTTTTCATAGATGGGTTGGACTAGTCCAGTAAGTTTTTTTTAATTTTTTTACAATCTTGAGCGAATTATTCCTTATTTTCTTATTATATAATTTCTCATTATGTTGTCAAAATATAAATAAGAAAGACAAAGTATTTACATGGTTCGGCTTGTAATCCACGTCCACGATTATAGTAATTAAAAAATTCATTGTGCTAAAAATAAAATATTGCATATTTAGTATCATATTAAATAAAATCAAAATTTACAACAATCAACTATTAATACCGAGAGACAACTATGTAATAGTGGTAGAAGGCTCGTCTTCTCTATTTTTCATTATCTTAATCATATATAAAATAAATCAGTATATAGAAAAATAACAAAAATATAGTACATTACTACATTGTTGTATTATTTTTTTATATATGTTCATTAAAGGTAAAAATTGTGTAATTGTACATCTAAACTGAAAAATAAAATATGGAAAAGTAAAATTTAATTTTATAATGACATTTTTATAATTATATATATAAAATAAAAAAAGTGTAGAAGATAAATAAAATTAAAAACTAGCATGTAGTGGTAAGCCACTATTGATATAAAAATGATAATCAATTCATATATTAGGAGTAAGTAAACTAAAATAATGAGAGTAATTTGATTTGTAGACTCAATCAATTTAATGAGAGTAATTAGTCATATTCTACGACCGAAAAAGAAAATAAATGATGAAAGAACAGATCATTGCAATTAATTATAAAATTATGGTAAAAAACCATGAGCCAACTTGTTAATAATAATATTATTATTGTCACCCTAATCATCAGCAGCACATAACTCAACCTTAAACCAGTTGACATGAACATAAAAATATTTGTTGCTCTTATTGGTAACAATAAACTTTGCATTCCAAAAATAATTCTTGTGCAGCCACCATTAAATCCACCATCCTCCCAAGCATTAATTAATTACCATTCTGACACACCCCCCCCCCCCCCCCCCCCCCCCCCCCCCCCACTTGGCCACCACATCTTGAGTAGTTCCCCCACTTGCTTGTTCCATCGCCAATTCCAAGTAGCCAAATATGAATCCCACGCTCCTTCCATTACCACCAAGACTACTAAATTCTTCGTATTAAAATCCAGCTCTAAATTTCACACCATCATGACAATGTGTGTATGAAACATATATATATATATATATATATAATTTTATTAACAGAAAAATATCGTTATTTTTTTATTAATTAAGAAAAACTCTGATATATGGCATTTCTCATTTGATCTCTGAAAAATGAAAATAAAAAAACATCTTTAACTCTTACGGTCTTACCATAATAATATTTGAGAAAAAAAGAAATAATAATATTTGAGATTGGGATCCAGAGGTGAAGAATTGAACGTGTTTATTAAAAATATAGGAATTTAATTATTTAAAATTTATTTCTTACAGTTGTCGTTGTGATGATAAAAAATTCAAATGCTTGTGATTGTTAATATTTTGATAATTTAAATTATATGATATTGAAAGGTTCCATCTATTTTAAATATTATCTTTTGAGATTCAAATTCCGAATTACATATTATAATATTATTCCCTTGGTTTTTTTTCTCCAGAAAAAAAAAAGTATTACCGGTCCATTTTCTAAGCCGGGTCCATTCCCTGGCCGCCTCTTCGGCCCCCGACCCCCATTCGGTCAACCCGAACCGGTCGTCGGGTCCTCGCCTTCGTCTTTCTTTCCTCTCCCTTTTGCTTCGTTTCTGTTCGTCTCTTACAACCCCCCCCCCCCCCCCCCCCCCCCACCAAAATCCCCAAAACAAAAGTTTGAATTAAAAGAAACCCCTGCACAGGTTTGGATTTTGATCCGTCCTCCGCCTCCGCATCGCCGGATTCCGGTAGTTTCGAGTTCGAGGGGGAGGCGGCGCCGGCTCGTTGCTGGAGCGATGTCGTCGGAGATCGAGGTGGTCGAGGAGGTCAGGGATGGGGGTGCAGGGTTGGGTGGAGGCGCTCCCCCGCCGGGGCCGGAGGAGGAAGTCTTGAAGAATGACGTCTACACGGCCGCGGCGTACGGGGATCTCGAGAAACTCCAGCGGCTCGTGGAGGTCGACGGTTGCTCGGTGGCGGAGCCCGATGGTGTCGGGTACTACGCCCTCCAGTGGGCCGCTCTGAACAACCGCACCGCCGCCGTGCAGTACATCATCGAGGTATTGTGATCCTTCCTCTCCTCTCCGTCCTTTTTAGCTGAATTGTAGAGAATTGTTCCCTTGAAATTTGAACTTTCCGGATTTCATGTTTGCTCTTTTGCCCATCCATATGTGCACACTGTTTTAAGTGAAGTTTAATTCGATCTTCATATCGATCTAACTTTATGTTACCTTGTATCGCGATTCGACTACATACAGTAAAAAATTGACAATGAATTTTGTCGTTTAAGCAGCATGGGGGTGATATAAATATGGCAGACAACACCGGGCAGACTGCGCTCCACTGGAGTGCTGTTCGGGGACACATCCAAGTTGCTGATCTGCTACTGAAAGAGGGTGCTCGAGTGGATGCGGTCGATTTGTATGGCTATCAGGTTTCTAGCCCATCTTTTGGGTCTCCATTTGCTATCAGTCTTGATTTTACTGTTTGTTTCTAATTCATAGCTACTAGTAAATTTAGGTTGCGCGCATTTACTTACTTTGCCCATGGGAAAACCTTACTTTATTGAATCATTAGACGATTAAACGCGATATCTATACAGAGAGTTATACAGATCACTGAGAAAGAATCTCTGATCTCGTCAAAAGATATAAAAATCTCTGAAAGAACTGCTTTCCATATTGCATTGTTCGTATTCTGAATTATATTCAGCTTCTAGCTTGATTTATTTATGTATTCCTCCTGTAGAAGAACATGTGCCTTTTTGCTTAATGTAATATCAAAATTCCCACTGCACTGGTTTCTTTGTTATCTTGATCTAGGGCATGATGTACATAACTTGGTAGTCACCCTGACAGTCAGCAGTAATAAACTCATCAACATCATATGAGGATAAATACTCATAAGAGGAAAAATTTCCAGCAACATGGATAAATAGTGTGCCGTCCTTCGACTTCTTTTGGTGCCACAAGGGGTGAAACAGGAAAATCAATCGTTTAAATTTGAATTCAAAACTTCAACGGAAACCAACGTTTCAAAAATAAACTAACTCTGGAAATTTCCAAAAATTTCGGCATGACGTATGCGTAAATTCGACTATACATCATATACAACAATTCATATAGTTATCATTTCAACAATTAATTTCAAAACTGTAATCATCACAGGCAGTTATAAGATCATTACTGGCAATTTATCATATAGCTAAAATCGTGGGACGCATGCCCAAAATAGTGAGCGTCCCTCGAATCAAAATCACGAGCCGCTCGTAAACCATATGGCGTGAGCGTCCCTCGCTCCACACAATTATCCAACATTTTCAAAATCTTTCAAAACATTCATCAAGTAATAAATCCGTATAAGAAAGCTCAATGAAACACAAAATTAGCCATTCAATAATCACGCCTCTCACACATGCTCATTTCCTAGCCCCTTTTACATTTCTTATTTCATGCTATGCAAGCTTTCATTCATCACCTGAAAAAAAATAAACAGGAGTGAGCATAAAGAAACTCAGTGAGTAAAACAACTATCTCAAATTTTAAAACAGCGAAGCAAACACCAACCTCTTTATTTTCAAAAATCATTCCAAACCTTTTTCAATTCTTCAATGAAGCCCATTTAAATAATGATCATACCAAAATGAATGCCATGGATGCACATGTATGATAATAAAATAACATCATGAAAATTTGGGGAACATCATCAAACACGGATATCCATATCACTCGTCAGTCGAGTGCTTCTTCACCCACCTCTCGTGTCACTATATCGCCACAGGATGGTTGTTCTAATTTCGTCCCTCGTGTCACTATATCGCCACAGGACGTTGAACCACTCCTCGTGTCACTATATCGACACAGAGCTTCTTTCTTTTCTTTTTCCATTCCATTCCTCGTGTCACTATATCGCCACAGGATGGTTGTTCTAATTCCACCCTTCGCGTCACTATATCGACACAGGGTGTTGAACCTGCTCCTTGTGTCACTATATCGACACAGAGCAAATCGGACCCCAACCGGTCTACTCAGAGTTGGCCAATCCTCCGAGGTGAAAACACTCCGCCTTATGCGGGTTTTTACATGTAATGCACATGATGCATGTATGCAGTTTCCAAATAGAAATTTAGAATTAGAAACCATCATACAATTTTTCTTTTCAAAAATCAAATATTCACTTCAATTTCACAAGCATAAACTTCGACGGATTTTCAAAATTCATAATAAAATATCACAAGTCATATGATGACACACATATGAAGCATATAAATATATGAATATGCATGAAGGAAACTATCACGAAAATTCATTCCACATCAGATGGAACAATGTCTTCACCCCGAAGGGTTTAGCAATTCATATCAATTGAGATAAGTTCCCTCACCTTGGATTCGTCGAGTCCTCAAATTATCCCCTCGTCCGAATCCAAATCAAAAGTAAACACAACCTATCATATTCGTTACTTGATTAATTAATATTATAAAATAAACTTGGTAATTCACTATTCACAACTGCTCGGCGTGCTTATCATAAATCAAGTCCCATTATTAATTTGCTATAATACTTACCAAAAAGGAAAGATAGGCCTCGTCATCTAGTAACAGCCTAATCAATTCACAACAACCCACGAACTATCGCTTTCCGATTAGCAACCTCCTATAAGCGAAATTCAATCAAACTTTAAATAAAACGTAATTAGAACCTTAACTATTTTATAATAATTATTTTCAGTTGTCCGACATTCATACCACGACCACTGAAGTCACCGCTCTCCAAAATCACCGCCGCACCCGTCAAAATGTCGAAAGGCCGTCGAACGTCTTTTTCATCCAAAATAAAATAAGTTATTTTAAATTTATTCACATCACGGAAATCTAATCAAATGCACATTCTTATTCGCTTACCAACCACGATATGATAACGAGTCGCCGAAAGGGTCGTCGGAGAACGATCGGAATCCGAAACCTATGAACCTAAAAATAAAAGATTAGCGATCAATTTTATACGGACTGCAACCTAATTCCTTTTTGTCGAATGTGTGCACCTACTAAAACGTCGAGATGAGCTCGACCGAAGTTCACCTTCTGTTCACCGGAAAAGTTCATCGGAAAACCCCAATCTCGGCCTCCTATATGATTTGAACAAAAACATGATCAAAACCCCTCCAAATGATCCTAATCGACCTAAGAATGATGTACAACTCACTAGGAAAAGGATCGGTGCGAGTCGGAACCGGAATCGTCGCCGGTGGATTTTTCGGCCTCCTCGCGTTTTTCTCTCACTGCGTGGTGCACGGTGGACCAATCATCGCATACTATATGTCAAAACGTTCGTCACGTCGTCCTCTTTCCATCGATACCTCTCCCGCGAAAAACGGTGGCCGGACGGGGGAGAAATCGCGGCTGAAAGTGGTGGCGGCGGCTGGGTTCGCGCGGCACTGTAGCAGCTTGGGGAAGAAGACGATGCATTTATTCTTTTTTTTTATACTGACCTTCCCTGCAAAAATATCCAAAATGCCCCTGACCTTTAGGAAAATGACACCTTTTTTTTTAAAACGTTACAAATAGTCTACAAAAAATGGTAACAAATACACCATATAAGGCATTGAGTTAAGACCCATCTCTTTCCATGCCAATGAGTTAATTTGAAATCTTTTGTTCCATGCTGGTAAATTCCATTTGGAACTTGCAAAAGTATATTATACTGTATAATTATAAAAAGTTTATAGAAGGGGACCACAAGTTAGTACATAAATGAACCAATAAGGCAATAATTACCCGCCTTTTTCCTCGTACAAAAGATTATTTATTGTTCATACTCATACATGATCCACTTTCACAAAAGTAGAACCTAACAATTTAATTGCTTTGTTTCTTACCAAATTTGTTACTTACTAGTTACTCCAAAGAATATATTAAGAACTGGAGAGGTTTTTGCGATAGTTTTTTTTAAAGGTTCTTGAGATAGTTGGATAGGAAGGTTTCCCTGGAAATTATTCCTTTTTTGGATTTTGGAACACAAATTAAGATTTTAAAGCTGATTTCATCAGTGACAGACTGATAATATGCTTGATGGGGGCCTTCCCCACTCTTCACCATATTTCCTTGATAACCTTAATAGTATGTAGCATATTACATAATTTGTTTGGATTAAATAAAAGACGCCCTCTTAAATTAACTTATATATTACAAAATTAGTTATTTCTTAAAAATAAACAAGCCTTTTCTAATTTATGCTATTAACCCCCCTTTCCCCCCACATTTTGAGGCGCTGCCTTGCACTTCATTAATTGATATTGGTTGCTCACTAGCTGAGTAGTTGTTCTTTCATTTTCAGTTGATTAAGATAGTTCTTTCAATACTCGAATAGTGTTTACCTTAAAAAAGATACTTGAATAGTTGAATCTAATATCTTTGTCTGAGATTAAACTTTTGAGTGAAAGAAAGGGAGGACTATACATTAAATTGTATATGTGCATCAGCTTCATGCTGTGTTGAGGATCATTTGTTTTAACTTGGTCAGTAAGATTCTTTAAAATTTGTTTTCATTTCAGGCTACCCATGTTGCAGCGCAATATGGTCAGACAGCATATCTTTACCATATTGTCACAAAATGGAATGCTGATCCGGATACCCCCGATAATGATGGAAGAAGCCCTCTGCATTGGTATATGACAATTTCTCTGTCTTTATGTTATTTTGGGTGCATCAATATATTTGCTCGTCTCTTTTTTCCCTTTGTCCAAAGTCCAAGTTTGTGATTTTTCACCTTTTATGAGTCTCATTACTATCTATAACTCATTAAAGTTTGTTAGCTAAGTTGTTATGTTGATCTTAAAGTACTTTAAACATCTTAGAAAGTCCGGATAATATAAAACCAAATTTTTAAATGGAATGCTTCATCTTTTATGTTTTTGTTTTGCAATGATCATTCACTTTTGCAATTTGTTCTGATAATAGGGCTGCTTATAAAGGATTTGCTGATTGCATACGACTTCTCCTTTTTCTTGATGCTTATAGGGGACGACAAGATAAAGAGGGTAAAGCTCTTTCCAAATCACTTATCACCTGTCTGTAGTTAGATGGCATTAACCCATGCAGGCAACTGTGCTTGCAGCAGCTGGAACTATAGCCTTAACATCTGTATTATCTTTTTTATTGTTGTGGTTAGGCTGTACTCCGCTTCATTGGGCCGCTATCCGAGGCAACTTAGAAGCTTGCACTGTTTTAGTCCAAGCTGGAAAGAAGGAGGACCTGGTGATAACTGATAATACTGGTTTTACTCCAGCACAACTTGCTTCTGACAAGAATCACCGTCAAGTTGCTTTTTTCCTTGTAGGTATCATGTGTTTGAATAGATAATTATATTTCTGTTAATGTGTTTGTATGTATTTTTTTAATCTATTTTGTGTGTAATAATTGAAAATTTGAAATAATACTCAGCACAATGCTTACCTTTGTTTTAAATGTAGTGAGCATATTAATTCTTAGTGTATGCATCCTTTCAAGAAGTTCTTATTATGCAATCATGTATCTTTTTGTTCAGTCAGAACTTAGCAAGATTATTAAGAAGACTCTGTCGATCCCAAAAATTAAGAATCCTTTATTTTTCTTACTTAGAGTTTTGCAAGCTGTCAATCGATTAGCACAATTTAACAGGACCAAATTCTTTGGGCATGAAACTTTGTCATGAATAGATCAGCCAATCCCTTAGCAATAATTTTTTTGTTTTGTAGGGAAATGCTAGAAGGGTGTTTGATAAGCGTTGTGATGGTCGGGCAGGCAAACTGTCAAAATTAGGGCTTGCACCTGCTCTTTGGTGTGTAATAATTGCCATGCTAGTTACCTATATGCATTCAGTTATTGCAGGTAAGTCATGATGGATGCATATAGTATCAGTGATCAATTATGTAAATTCTTTCTATGTACATGACTTACCCTCTACTTCCTCTTCTTCTGAATGCAGGGCCATATCTTTTGAAATTAACAGCCACCTTTGGATTTTTTGCATGGTTAGGAGTTTTCCTCGCAACTAGTGGACTGGTCATGTTTTATAGGTGTAGCAGGTATTCTATTCATTTCTTTGTCTATGAGAGTCTAACAAAATGAATTCTTTTGCTAATTATTTGTTAGCTTATATGATTTTAGCAATAACTTTTATATGTTGCTGCGTTTGGTACTTTTGTGCTTCCATATTGTTATGAATTTTGTATTTTTAATTTGTTTACTGTTTCTGCATTCCTTGTCAGTTCAACGTCTAGGAAGAATTTTGGTTCTTAGTTAACATTGTTCTATATCACTAAAGACTTCTGTTTTCTTTCAGGAAGGATCCTGGTTACATCAACAGGAATCCACGTGATACACAAAATCTTAGAGATGATGTGAGTTACAATTTCCAACTTGGACCATAAACTTTAGCTATGATCACTGTATTTGTCATACTATGAACTCGATTATCTTGAACATATCATATGCTTCATTTTGTTTTAAGCATAATTTCATAGGCTATGTCGGCATTATTTTATAGAACATTATGTTATTTATGCGTGTTACACATCATTATTGATTCAGTGTTCTCTATCATTCAATAATAATATGCAGTTAGGCTTATCAATGTCCACCTCAGAGATAAAGGAAGTTTCTTAATCAATGGAATTAATTTGGTTTATTGCACTTCAACAATAAGTTTATATCCATATTGCTTTATCTCTAATGAGCTCCAGCACATCAATGATCATTCTCTTGGGTTCTACTTAGTTATGTGATGAGAAAAGTCATATTCCCAGTACTTTTCCAGTGTATCATGTGGAAGTAGTAGTAGATACAAGTTAGCAAAGACTTATCTTAATAATGATATATATTCTTAGTTGGTTTAATCGACAACAGAAGTTCTTAGTTGGCACTTAATTGAGGAACTTCTTGAAGAGCTACTGAAGGTTTTTTTTAAGAGCCACCGAAGGCTTTTCAATACCTAACTGCATAATATTTCAGGAACCCTTGTTGAGGACGGAATTAAACCATCCTGTACTGCTGGCTGGGAATTGGTCTCAGTTATGTGCAACATGCAAGGTGGATTTTCCTTCCATTTGCAAGAAAATTTGTTTCCCTTAACAATTGCAATCTTGTGGCCTGACTTGTTTTTCTCTGTAAAAAACTTAGATTGTCAGACCGGTGCGCGCAAAACATTGTTCAACATGTGAGCGTTGTGTTGAGCAATTTGATCATCACTGTCCTTGGGTGTCAAATTGTATTGGCAAGGTGCTCTAATGTTTGTAACTCATATTTTTCTATGGTCATGAATACTATGATTTTCCTTTCCATGCTCTTGTTCACGGCATCTGATTCCATGATCTGCAACTGCAGAAGAATAAGAGGGATTTCTTCACTTTTCTCGTTCTAGAAGTTTCTGCAATGATAGTTACAGGGGCAGTTACCATCACAAGTGCGTACAATTTTCTATGCTATATTTCTGTGTTCTTTTCAATAATAATGTGGATTTCCTTGAATTGAATAGAAATCACATCTTTGTGCTTCAGGAATTGTCAAAGATCCTTCTCCATCATCTTTTGGTGCATGGGTTGGTCATTCTGCTACTGAACATCCTGGGGCCATAGCGTTTCTTGTAATGGATTTTTTTCTCTTCTTTGGAGTTGCAGTTCTAACAGTTGTTCAAGCATCACAGGTATGCTGAGTAATTTCATTGGATTGTCACTCTGTTAGTTTCATGCTGACCTGCCTATTTGTTCTGCTCTGTGATGAGCATTTTCCCTGTTTGATGCCACCACAATCATGCATTAGAAATGAATAACTTTGTTGACTTATCTTGACAATATTGATGACAATATCTTGACAATATTAATGACCTTTGCAGTTCTTGTTGACTTATCTTGACAATATTAACTTTGTTATGTTCCTTCTGATGACCTTCCAAATATGATTCCTTTTCAGATTTCACGGAACATAACAACAAATGAAATGGCGAATTCAATGCGCTACAGCTATCTTAGAGGTCCTGGGGGTCGATTCAGGAATCCTTATGATCATGGCATTCGCAAGAACTGTTCAGACTTCCTGATAAACGGTTACAATGAAGATGTTGAACTTCCAGAACCAACATCTCCTGAAGAAATGGGGATGATTCAGATGACAAGTTCAATTTTGCAGAATGGAGAGAATCATCGGCATAATGGTGGTTGCAACGGCCATGCTTGTGGTGACGTTCAGAACAAAAATTCCAAACCACAGGAACATGTACATTCGTCGAAATGCAGTCACAACACCAGTAAATCTGATGCGGCCCCTGTTGGATTGGGTTTGGGTCTTGGCCGAAATAACGCTCGCCACAACTCAAGATCTATTCTGCCTTTGTGATTCAGCATACACCAGGGCACCATATTGTATTTGTATTCATTGAAATCTTTACTGCAGCTGTTTGTTTATATGTTGCAATGATGTTAACACAAATTTTGGCTCATTTATGGTCTTAAATCTGTGATGCATCAAGAATTTGATTAAATACTCGGAACTCGTCATGTAAATCGGACAATCACAGTTCTTATACACAGTTCTCAGGCTACAGAATCTGGATGCCATTGCCCGATTTCTTTTCTTTTCAGCTCAGAGAGAGAGAGAGAGAGAGAGAGAGAGAGATGAGAGATGAAATGGACGCGGCTTGTTGGTATCTTTGTTCAAGTATTGAATTCGTCGTGTGGACAACTCAATCTTAGATGATCTTGCCATATAAAACGTTACAATATTTTTATAGAAAAGCATCCAATAACTTTACGTTATGATCATTCCATATAACATGATTATAAATTTGTTTAAACAATCATAACTTAACTAATAAGCAATTAGCAAAGTTTCTTTTATTGTTCCATTAAAAAATGCAACAGCAAAGGAAGTGTGAGAAGCAATTTTATCTGTTCTCCAGTTGAAAGGAAAACAACATTTGAAAATAAATCAATATTAGCTTTAAAATATGGATTCACACCTCAAGTACATATTTTTGAAGCTAATGTTGATTACTTTCAAATGTTATTTTTCTTAACATAGGATTTTTATATGAACGAATTATTTTCTTCTTTTTTGTAATAATTTTAGCATTATCTTGTCTTAACTACTACCATATGATACAAAATTTGGTTGAGTGCACAGGCGACAAGTCAGACATCGAAAACTTTGTAGCTTTTTTTTTTTAAAAAAAAAAGAGGCAGATAATTAACCATTGATAAAGCATCCGGTGTTGTCAAGATACACAAGATGAAGGATCCTAAAGCACCTCTCCATCGTTGCCCCCTTGGCCCTTGCTTAATATTATGGAGAATGACACGTGTAGGAAATTAATCAACAAGGCACGTTGTCCTTTCTTATGAATCTTATCTGCTTCATGGAGTTTGGTGATGCAAATCTTCATCAAATAATAATAATAATAATAATAATAATAATAATAATAATAATAATAATAATAATAATAATAATAATAATAATAATAATAATAATAATAATAATAATAATAATTCGACTCGTTCGTGGGATGAAAAATATTAATATAATCGTAAATTATTGAGGTGCACGTGTAATAATTGTACTTGAAAAAATGCGATAATTCATATATATATATATATATATATATATGCAATTTTTATTATTATTTGGATAACTCTAACACCCTCAACTACATTTTATTTACATCTGCTCCTCCTAAATTATAATTGACGAAGCACTTAGATATCTTGTGAAGTTTCATTATAATTTAATCAACCTATTTTTTATGATTATATAATATTAATTTTGGATTATAAAATATTATAAAATATTTTTTATGAAGTTACAGCAAAAATATTTTTAAAAAGAAATATGGTAAATATATTTAAATTATGAAATATTTTGGTCATAGTTTGTTTTTAGTATTTTTTTTATTAAAGAAGAGTAAAATATTTCATTTTAAAAATAAAATAACAAAAGTTCGGATGAAAAACAAGTTCGTGGAAGAAAATTGATAGGTTTATATTTTAGGGTTAGGAAAAATTATAATTTTGAAAAAATGTTAAGAGAATAGCCTTGATTATTTTTATTTTCTAACTGGAAATCGGAGACGAAACTTTTATTATATTAGAAATTTTGGGAAATCAAACTTTTCACGTTTATTTTTATACTAACTTTTTTTGTTATGTTTCAAATGATTTAGTTGGAAGGGAAAAAAACGCTTAAGATAGTAATTAAATTGTAAAATTAGATTATCTCTTAAGTAACCCATCGCTAAGTGGGTTGTGAGTCTGTGACGACCGGCTTCCCTTTTGAGGATATCATGTAGCATTTAAAATTTAAAATATTATTAAACCAATTGGCCATTGTGCCCATCTGGCTCGTGAACCGACCGTTGCTTATTTTACATATTTATTTATACTTATATTTATATGATTTAACTCGTAAGTCGTAACGAACAACTAACGCACATAAAAGCAAGAGAATTTATATTCATATTTTTTTAACTTCTTTTCACAAAACAAAATTCCATCTTTTTGTGGAACACGAAGCACAAGACTTTGGCCTTTGGAGTACATGTTCTTCCAACATTCCCCTGGTCAACGGTCAAAAGAAAGGTGCAAAAAAAAAAAAAAAAACTAACAAAATCGTTAAAGCATCACGTTTTGTCCACCTAACTCATTATTAATTATCATAATTGTTTAATTAATTATAAATTATTAGTTTGGTAATCTGTCTTAAGATTGCAAAAACCATTATCGTCACCTTATGTTAAGTTGTTAACCTAAATGTAATTAACTATAAATAAAATATTTTTTTCGAACGATTTAAATATAAATAATTACTTAATATAATCTAACATGACATCAAAGTGATTTAGTTAGGCATGCATTTTACAATTCGAAGAGTCTAAAAAAAAAGATAAATCCATCATTATTATTATTGCTGTTGTTGATTAATGGGTATAATTTCATAATTCATTGATTATTCATTTTTTCAGAAAAAAATATTTAGATATAATTCTCTATGAATATTGAATAAAACACATCCTTAGATTGAGACTTTTCTGTAAAATCTTGTGACCTTTTTTTTTCCAAAACATTTTAAATTATTTAATTTATTTGTTGTTTTGTTGTTAACTCCGTCTATACTTTATAACCGATCCCAGGTTCAGATAAAGGAGAAGGGTTGTGTTAGACTCCGACAGTCAGCGTAAAACCCTGTCGAATCTTATGAACATGGATCAACGAATATAGTTACTAATAGAGCGGAATGACGTCGTTTGCTAATTTCATTTTACTTTTATCACCCAATATTTTTTGTATTTCCTTTTTTTATAAAATTATTTGTAATTCCTCTCATTTTAATTAATTTATTTATTAAGAACTGTTTTGCATACACCTCCGGAAACCTTGGAGTATAAGCAAGGAATCCACGAAGACGGCAAGGCAACCAAACCCACTCGCCTTCCTCCTCTTTGCATGCATCCTTCTCTGCTTCTTCTTCTTCTGCGTCTTCGTCTTCGTCTTCTTACCATTTCAAACTGCTTCCTTTTACTTCACCGCCCACCACCGGACGCACAGCCTGGAAGCAACGCCCAAATCCAATTCCATTTTCCCAATTTGGGCGGCCGCTGTAATAAATTTCTCTCCTTTTGTTTATTTCTTTTTTTTTCTCCCTCCGCCCTTCCCCTGTTCTCCGCCGCACGATAAAGCTTCCAAGGCCCAGAGGAAAGCGATAGGGAGCGAGAGGGAGAAGAGGGAAGCGATTTCGTGTGGCTGGCGTTTGGCATCGGGGCGCCGGGCGATTCCGCTCCGAGCTGTCACGGGATAAAAAAGGGGGAAAAGGAGGGCGCCCCCCTTCCTCGCTATCGCGAGTGTTCCTCGTACGACACCGGCTGCCTTCCGAGCTGAAAGCTTCCGGCTTGGGGGAGGCGGTGGAAGGAAAGGCAGCTGAAAGCCGGAGGAAAGGTGAGGTTTTTTTTTTTTTTTTCCTTTTTGTCTGCCCCTCTATTTTCTGAATGATTTGTGATTCTTTATGTCGATTTGCGGGGTAAAAATTGGATCTTGACATGTAAATTTGTTCTTTATTTGTTAATGTCCGACAGGGAGTTCCGTGCTTAGCTGCCCTCCTAATTTGTTTCTTCGTTCGGGTTTGGGAACCCCTTCTCAAGTTATTCCGGTGGATTAGATTGAGAAAGGCTCGATTTTTGCTGCGGAATTAGGGTTTTCTTGGTCGCCTGGGAGATTAGGGAAACCCACCATTCCGCCAATATCTGTATCGCTGCTTTAATCGAGCTTTCTCGCTGTTGCTTTGTCAAAGTGTTATTTTGTAGTTCCACGACTGATTGGTAAACTGGGGATTGACGGAGAAGGTGGTCTTATCGATTGCTTCAGCAAACTGGAGATGGGAAAGCCTACTGGAAAGAAAAAGCGGTCAAATTCGTCGAGTAAATTGGGAGATATGAACTCCAAGCACAACAGATCCAGCGAGCACAGCCCAAAAGTCTTTGACGAGGACACGACTATATTCATAGACATGGCTCAGAACGAGAAGGAAGAGGGCAACAAGTTGTTCCAAAAGAGGGACTACAGCGGTGCTATCTACAAGTATGAAAAAGCCATCAAGCTGCTTCCCGCGAACCACATCGATGTAGCATATCTTCGGAGCAACATTGCTGCTTGTTATATGCAAATGGGTCAGGACCACTACCGAGCTATCGAGGAATGCAACCTTGCACTTGAGATATCGCCGAAGTACAGCAAAGCCCTTCTAAAGAGGGCAAGGTGCTTTGAAGCTTTGAATAGGTTGGATTTGGCCTGTAGGGATGTGGATCTCGTTTTGAGCTTGGAACCCAACAACCTCACAGCATTAGAGATTTCTGAAAGGGTAAAGAAAGCTATGGAGAAACAAGGCATCAAATTGGATGAGAAGACAGTTGTCCCGATTCCTGATGTTGTGGTGGTAAAAGAAAAGCCAAAGAAGAAGAAGAGCCACAAGACCGAGGAAAAGAAGGATGTGAAGGAGGTAAAACAAGATGAAGTTAAAGAAGAGCCTATGAGAGCTGTGAAAGTGGTTTTTGGAGAGGACATAAGATGGGCTCAGTTACCTGCCAACTGTAGCATGTTGCAGTTGAGGGAGATTGTCGGTAACAAGTTTCCAGGCTTAAAGGCCATCCTCGTCAAATACAAGGACAAAGAAGGTGACTTGGTGACTATCACAACATCGGAGGAATTAAGGTGGGCTGAAGAATCTGCGGATCCAAAGGGATCATTAAGGCTGTATATTGCAGAAGTGAATCCTGAGCATGAACCATGGCTTGAAGAAACAAAGAATGGCTCGGCTCGGGGAGTGGGTAGAAATTCTAACAGCATATCCGAAAATGGTAGCGTAAAGAGTGACAACGATAAGGATCCTCCTTCCTATGTGGATGACTATATCATTCAGTTTTCTCGTTTATTCAAGAACCATGTGGGCATCAATTCAGATGCTTGTTTGAATCTTCATGAGCTTGGAATGAAACTTTACTCTGAGGCAATGGAAGAAACTGTCACAAGTGAAGAAGCACAAGGAATTTTCGAGTTAACTGAGGATAAATTTCAGGAGATGACAGCACTAGCCCTGTTCAACTGGGGAAATGTTCACATGTCTCGAGCAAGGAAGAAATTGTTCTTCTCAGAAGATACATCCAAGGAATCACTACTCCAGCAGGTTAAAGCTGCATATGAGTGGGCCCAAGCTGAATATGCTAAGGCGGGTGAAAAATATGCAGAATCTCTGAAAATTAAACCTGACTTCTATGAAGGGCTTCTTGCTCTTGGGCAACAACAATTTGAACAAGCAAAGCTCTCATGGTGTTATGCGATTGCAACTGAGGCAGATGTAGATAACTGGCCTTCAAAGAATGTATTAGAGCTATTTAATAATGCTGAGGATTCTATGGAAAGTGGGACAGAAATGTGGGAGAAAATGGAAGAGAATCGGCTAAAGAACCTATCGACACCAAGCAAGGAAAAAAACTTTCTGCAAAAGATGGGTTTGGATAATTATTTCAAGGAGCTATCTACAGATGAAGCTGCTGAACTTGCTTCTAATATGAGGTCCCAGGTAAATATATTATGGGGCACTATGCTCTATGAGAGGTCGATTGTGGAATTCAGGATAGGCCTTCCAACTTGGGAAGAATGTCTTATGGCAGCTGTTGAGAAATTCAAACTGGCAGGGGCTTCTCCAAGTGACATTGCCGTGATGATTAAAAACCACTGTGCCAATGAAACTACCCAAGACGGTATATATATTTGCCATATTTACCTTATTTATATTCTTCATTTGAGTAGTAACAAACATTTATTTTGTGGTGCTTATTCTCATTGATTTGTGCATGATGTTCTTACTTTAAATACTGCATGAGCAATATTTGAACAATATTATGAGACCACATTTACAAGCTTGCTCGTTGTTGAGCAAGGTCATTCAAGATCTTGTTAACATTTTACCCATATATCCTTAGACGTATATAGGTAACAATATCAAACTAAATTCTATATGAATAAACAAGAATCTTGCATCTCCTATGTGATCTCTCCAAAGCTTCTCATTCGACCATTTTGAAATGCATATTTGTTGCTACATCATGCGTGCTAATTGAATGGCACTATGTAATAATCTATTACATTAATCTCCCTGAGGCTTTTTTTTTGGGGGGCACTGATCTCCTTCCTAGTGGATGTGATGGTTATTTGTGGACAATTCTCATTAGATGTGCAATGTCTTTTTCTTGTTGCAGGACTAGGGTTCCATATTGATGAAATTGTTCAGGCATGGATGGAAATGTACGATGCTAAAAGATGGATAAGTGGTGTTCCCTCTTTCAGACTTGAGCCATTGTTTCGGCGTAGAGTCCCAAAGCTGCAGCACATATTGGAGCATCTTTAAATCCCTGTCAGAAATTCGGAAATATCTGGTACTTATTTAACTGCAAAGTTATTCCATTTCCAGTAGTCTACACATTCACTTTTCGGTCAATGAACTCACATAGAGAAGCATTTTCTCTTCTATGATTTCTCTGATGCTGCAACAATGATTGGCTTAGTGGAGACATCTTACAGGCAGCTTGTGACAAACAAAAAAGACCTATTAACTGAAGTTTCTCTATTAGAATATATTTGGGGCTTCTACCTGGATGTTATCATTTTGATGACATTTTCAAGGATGTTCATTTTTCTCTCTTGCTGAGATACATAACATTATCTTTGTCAAGAATTAACATTTTTGCATTTTTTTTCTCAAAAGAGGAAAACATAGTAATCTTTTGATTTTATTCTCTCCTGATTTTCGTTCATATGGACTGTAATCATCATCGCTTTTGGCATTGCCAATTGAACAATGGTATCCAAAGACTGAAACTTTTATGAGTTGCATCATTAAACATGTTGAACAGTGTACACCCTTGACATTAACAATATATTATGCCCTTTGAAATACGAGGCAAAGAGTTAATGTAAGTTTGAATAAATGAAGCATAAACTATCCAAAAATGTTACTACGAATGTCGACTTCTTTTTCAGCTTCAGGCTTTTCTAGTTTCTCCTATATCCTTGGTGTTATAAATATGTATCCAGGAGTGTCCCAGTTGGAATTGTCATTGCACAAGACATGGAAAGTCCGAACATTTTCACTTTGAGCTAGTCAATATCTTGTTTGCTTGGTCTTGTCACTCCAAATTTGATGACTTGAGTGTTTTCGGCCTGTGCCAAAAGTAACTTGTCACATAGTTTCTGGCATACTGGTACTGTCTGTTGATAAACATAAAAGAAGTCTGTCCTTGTGTAGATAATGTGATGTCCTGTACCAGATACATACAGGTATAGTGTACAGTGATGAGTGGTGATATTTAAAGAAGGTTTTTCAGTTTTCTTTAGAAATTTTAATGTACTCTGATAATATTATTTGCTTTAGGTTTACTTCTACTAGAGAATTCATTTCTTGTGATTAATATACTTGCATATGTGAACAGCATGCATACAATTCTGCTACGATAGTTTAGATTCGGCATTAAGTTTTTCTTTTGTAGCTGCATAAAACTACTGTCTGCTAATAGTTTCCTCCCCCTTCTAACCGTGATTTTGTCTTCGCAGGTCTTTTGCTGGGCTGGATGTAGTTTCATGTTTAATTACTAGGGTCCTACCTACGGGGAAGTTGTCACCTCTTCGTATAGCAGGAAAAAAATTGGTGAAATATTTAGCATTGTCCCACTGTTACATTATTGATACCTTTGATACGCGCCGGTCATTCATAGAGGTCTCCCTTGGAGATGAATGCACCTGCCATTGGTCCTTTGGATAGGGCTTGATTCATCTGTTGTTTTCTACAAATTTTTTTTGTCATACTTGGGAATGTAATAGTTCATAGCATGTCTAGGTTTTCAAGGTTTGTGTTCTATTTTTTCTTCAAGCATGCAAGATATGTGGTGCTTTGTAACTGTGTTGGTCACTTGGTCTTTGGGTATGAGATCCTTTTTTTTTTGTCTAAAATGGTGTTGTAAAGCACATAAAGATTATTCTCATCAGAAATGCAGAACAGATTATTAATTTCATTTAGCTCTGTTATCATCTTTCTTTTCCTTCAACTGGAGATACTTTTAGCACTCTATGCATATCTTGCAACATTGTTGCTTACTCGATTGTTCAACAAAAAAAGTATTGATAATGTCTCGAACCTAGTTGTAACCCTTTTGTGGTACCTCATACGCTTATTTGCTTATTTCCCCTATGAGGGTTTCGTTACCCGATTAGTGAATCTGTGGGGGATATAAGTAAGAGATTGCGATAAGTAGAGATATAAGTAAGAGATTGGGACAAGTGACAAAATATTATTAAAATTTTATTATTTAAATTTAAATCAATAATAATAGTACCAATTTATTTTAAATCTAAATTTTAATCATTAATGTATATTGGATAAGATTCATATCCTAAGAAAACACATAAAATCTTAATTAAATTAAATATATAGATAAAACCAACATACGATATAAGTTATATGTATCCATATATATCGATATATATATATCTTCTTATTTCAATATATATATTTATCCATATATTAAATATATAAGAGATAGAGTAAAAGTTTAATATATAGGTACTTGGATCAGGATACGCCTTGTTATCTTAATATTAAATTATAAAATATTTGTTTTAAAAAATAATTATTTTAAGTTTACTCAAACTAAGAGTTCAAATCTATTTCAAATTTTAATCATAATCCTAATATATAGCAATAAAATCGTAGTCCCAAAAAAGCAGCTGATAACTTATACTATTTTAAATGTATCTATTACAGAGGAAATAATTTATTTTAAATCCAAATTTTAATTATAAATGTATATTTAGAAAAATATTCATATCCTAATTAATATAAAATTCTAATTCTAAGAAAGCACATAAGATCCTAATTAAATATATGGATAAAATGAACGACTTAAAGTTATATATATGTATCAATATATAATTGTGACCATGCAATCTCATAATTTTGAGTATCATTTTAATTTGAAAGTTCAAAACATAAGTAATTTGGACCATTAGATCAAAATAGTTCTAATCTGATGGATCAGAAATATGAGATTGCACGGTGGAATCACCGTGATTGCACCTTATGATACATCTTATGATTTTAATATTAAATGATAAAATATAAGGATAAAACATTTGTTTTAAAAAATAATTGTTCCAATTTTAATAAAACTAATAGTTCTAATGTATTTCAAATTGTAATCAAAATCGTAATATATACCAATTAAATTGTATTCCCAAAAAAAACAGAGAATACCGTACAACACAGGAAAAATTTAAATTAATACTCATAAACATAATAAAATACTTATAAAGAATATTTGAGGTCAAATAAAATTCTTTATGCATACGTTATTTTTATCCTTATATTCAATACCGATAATATTTAAATATTAACTAAATATATAAAAAATAATTTTAATTTAAGTTGACATAGGAGTTTTGATAGGGTTAGATATAAATATTTAAGAATAATAAAATATAAAATTAAGTCAAAATAAATTTAATTTGAGCAGTAATAGGAGGTTAGAAATTTATTATATTTTAAAATTTTGCATTCTTTAGTCCGAGTAGAAATAGGACTTTTGCAAACCAAATGAGATTATTTTAAGAAAACAAAGTTAATTTGAGTGGAAATCTGGATTAACTAAAAATAAAAAATGTAAATGTACGAGATGACAAGTGCCATGCCACGATGGTCATCTAATAAAACATTTGATATTTTGGATCAGTAATCCAAACTTATTCCAAAATCTAATTATAATCCTAATATGTATATATATATATATATATATATATATATATATATATAAATTATTACTAAAAATATAGTAATAAAATCATGATACATATCCTGATCTTATTAAACTAAAATACATATATATTGAAACTATTAATTCATATACAACATTATTATTCTATTTGTAATATAAATTAAATTAAAATGTGAATTTCAAGTAAAATTTGGAGCCCTATATAAATAAATATAAATAGGATTTTTTTACTTGAAGAAAAGTAATAAGTCATAAGTATAATTAAACCAATTAATATTTCTTTTCTAAAAAATTAATAACCGGAATTAAAAATAATTTCACGAATTCAGTATGAGTACAATTAGAAAAATAACTTTTTTCCTTTTTATTCTGAAAAAGAGAGTGATTTATTTTCTTATTTATAAAAAATAATTTGAAGAATATTAAATATAATTTTAAATAACTTATTTATATTAAAAATAATTTATTTATCATTCACAAATTTTAAATATAATTTGATGATAAAAAATTATTATCCATATTTTAAATTTTACTTTCAATTTATTTTCATATTGTGTCAACATTTTTTTAGCAAAGTACTCTAACTAAATTAACACTTTGCATATTAAAAATTTTATTTCAATAATTCTTACCATTATAAAAAAAATAATTATATAATGACTAATATATGTAATATCTATCCATCGTATGGACTTAGGCTCTGTATTGACAACATCAAAATTAACATTTCAACTAGCGTATAGCGATTCAACTGTTAATTCTTATGTTTGAAAAATTACAAAAAAAATAGTGTTTAACGTTTTAAATAAAAATATTGAAAAGTTACTTCTACTAGGGTTTAGCGATTAGAGATTTGTTGTTCATATTTTTTTTCTAGTTTTACCCTTATTAAAATACATTATATTTTCTTAACTTATCTTATTATATTTTTCAATTTTATTTTATCACCATTTAACTGTATTTTTTTATATTCATGCTTAATTAATTATAAATTATTTATATATTAATCATGAATAAAAAATTAATAACAAATATTTTTATTTCGTGGTTGCACTATATAATTGGGATTAATGCACTTTCAAGCACCTTAAATTTCTATATTATTGTAAATACAAATTTCTATATATTTCAATAAAAATAATTACGAGATTTTATTTTATTTAATTAAGATATAAACAATTTATTTTTTGCATGGTAATAAAATTTGTATAGTGATTGAATCGAATAATTTATCCCATGTTCAATTATGTTTTTTATATTTCTCAACTAATTTTACAGTTAGATTTACAAATGCTTATTTGTTAGACCCCTGATCATTAGTCATATCCGCTGATTAATAATGCACTAATTTAATTTAAAATAAGAATGCTAAAGATAAACGATTTTGTTTTAATTGAATCCGCTAGGTTTAATGTGGGTACACGTGTTTTACAGGCATTTTTTAACAGCTGACTTGGCACGAGCTGATTGGTCTCGTTTCGTAAGCACTTCGCATGATTCAACCGCCGAGCAACTCGAAGAGATGATGAAAGATCCGTGTGGTCTGAACTCCGAAGTAAAACCCCCAGAAGCCAACGCCGCCGCGACGACCGCAGCGACGGCGATCCTGGGGACGCGCCGGCGACCAGGCCTTCGAATTTGTTCTCCAATGGATTCCTGCAAGCTCCCGGCTCTCCGCTTCCTTCTCCTCCTCCTCCTCCTCTTCCCCCTCCTCCGTTGCGATCCTTCCCCTCTCTTGGTTTCTGCCGATGAGATCGTCACATCGAGCTCCGGTTAGTAATCTTTCGATCGCATCCCTTTGATTTTCTCAATGATTGAATTTTTCCAAGTTGCAATTTTGCTCTTAATCGCCGATTATGTAGTTAGGTTTACTTATTTCTGTATAATGAGAAAAAAAAGTTTATTTCTGTCCCTTTTGTGTTCTGGGTTGCAAGTTTTGAATTATTTTACTGAAGTAAGTCGATTTGTTTTATATATAATCACTTTCCGATGTATCTGGATAAGTAGTTTCTTGAATCGTAAATTAGGGTTTCTTAACGCATGATCTCATTCTGCATTTGAACTCTATACATGTTTGATTATTGGTATTTTCATATAATTAGCTATTTTGAAAAACATCTAATGCTCTCTCTTGTTAATTATGTGATATGTTTCCTTCGGATCTTAAATCCTTCTAAGATTATCCTGAATACTTGGTTGGATCAGTAGCGGAACCAGTGTTCATCATTAAAATGCTACTGGTGGTGTTACATTAGACATTAGTCTTCATATTTGTGCTTTTCATGGAGAACAGTTGTCTTATGTTTTGATCATTTTAAAGTAATTTTTTGGTGTCTAAAGCATTTGTTGTATAGCAGGCCGAGCATTTGGTCGGAGTTCTCGGGAACCAAAATATAAGGTTGAGGTTCATCCAGTGAATTCGCCATTTTATCCTGTAAGTTCATCTTGAAGAGTTCTGCTTTTTTCTATACTTGACTACATCATAATTGTTGATAATGCGTCGTAGGTGGATACATTTGTTGTAGTGAACTTGTCTTTGAATGATTTAAGATTACCATTAAGGATTATAGTTTTTACCTTTTAATGTTGTTCTATTCTTCAAATATGGAGCAACCTTGGGCATCTCAAGTGATGTATCCCCTGAAAGCACATGCTTATCAGTAAAATGAAGGTCTCAACCTAGAAAATTATAAGATGTATTATCATAAGTTCATGTTTCCTTGAGTTTTGTATTAGCATGAGACAATGCCCTAAGAAACAAGAGATTAAGGTTTGTAAATAATACATCATCAGCGTAATCTTTATGTGTTTTGACTTTTTATTCCCTTCTCATGCAGCTTGTATTTATCAAACTCCTAACAAAAAGCCTGTGTTTGTCAAGGGAAGAATGCCGTGCTTTAACTGGTTCCATGGCAAATATAGAGAAGAACAACTTAGTTAAAAATTCCATAATTCATAGGTTAGTTTTAAGTTTATTTCAAGTTGGTCGATAATCTGCAACCACATCTTGAATCTGGTTATCTCATTCAAGTCACTGCATCCTAATGTTCAAGCTCATTGCGTTTGTTTCTAGAATTGGTTTATCGTGAACTTTTAGTTGGTTTGAATTAACTTCAAGCTGAAATTTAAGATAGTATGGTCCATTTAACTGAGTCAATTGGAGGTGATTGATACTGTACAATTGACATCAAATAAGTTGAAGTCAGGAGTCATGAGGCTAAAGTGACAGTTTGATTTATATGTTCCATTTTCTCTTCCAGGGACCTTTGTTGCAATTTGTTGATTTTGAATGGATCTTAATGCCTCTATTTCACTCAATGTTTTGGACTAAATAGAATGCCCAACTTGACGAGAATCCACTAACAGCTAGGGAAACATTTACAGGAAGAAGGCCAGGAGTCAGTTCCAATGTCCAATAAGGAAGGGCGCAGCTACACGTGTTTCATGCCTATGATTGAGGAAACAAAAAATTCAAAGCCAGCTGCCCCACAAAATTCAAGTAGTATTATAATTGAAAGCGAACGAAGGGTTAAGTTGAAGACTCCTGATGAGTTATTGGATGTGCTGAAGGACAGATGTTTCTACAATGTGAGGTTCCTTAATAGAATTCTGACTCTGTTCTTTTTCAACATTTCTTATGTTATATTTTATCATGCAGCATGAAAGTTGGTGGTCTTATGAATTTTGCTACCAAAAGCATGTGAAGCAAGTTCATTTGGAAAATGATCAGGTAACCTTTTTTCTTGAAGTTGTCAGACTAGTTCTACCTCATAGAAAAGGAAAGTGCATAAAACAACAGGGAAATTATTTTTAAACCGTACTTCATATCTCAAATAACTTTTAGAGCTTGGAATCCAACATTTTTTTACACGGTAACTTCAATTGTTTTCTTGGTATTGAACATGATTGTTTGTTAAACACATTTTTCTGTTGCTTCTTGTGACTCACAGGTGCTAGTATGTTTAATGCATCTGCAAGTTGTTGAAGTGCAAAATATGCTTGACAGCTTAAAATTCTTGTCCTGGTGTTGGTTCTCAGTCGCTTTCATGTTCAGAATAACGGTCTGAATTTTCCTGTTGCAGGTTGTTCAGGAATTTGTTTTGGGTGTCTTCGATCCAGAAGCGACAGATGTGTTCAATAAAAACCATGCTGACACCTCCATGCTCAAGGATCCCCGCGCCAAAGATGCCTCCCAGAGGTAAGCCTTTTGATTTGGCAAAAATTCAGGTTATCGTGTTTATTGATGTTAGAATTGATTTTTTTAGAGGAAAATTTAAGTACATTCATGTAAACTACAATACAATTTGTTCATCACTTCAAATCTGAACAGGTATCATGCTCATCAATATACAAATGGTACCATCTGCGACCTTACAAATCAACCCCGAGAAACTGAGGTATTATGGCAAATGATTGCTTAAGGTACTATGAAATTTCGCTAATACTCAAACATTTTTCACAGGTTAGATTTGTGTGTTCAGAACCGAATGTGGTCGTCAGCTCGATCAAAGAGATTTCCACGTGCAAATATGTAACTATGGTTCACAGTCCGATGCTCTGCAAGCACCCGTATGTTTCGAATCCCTTACCCTGTCCATCCTTTCTGAATTTCAGAATTCAGAATGGACCAATTGTTTGAGTTTTAGAAATGTAGAAGCGATTGTTAGCATCGTAAGCATTGTTGAACGATGATTTGCTCATACAATCTGAAATTCTCTACTACACAGGATGTTTCAGCAAGAAAGACCCACGTGGCATACCATCCACTGCAATGAAATTCCTGGTGACATAGAAGAGACATCGGCAGAAAATGGGCATAAAAGCACACAAATAAGAATAGTTTCTGATGACGGGGAAAAATATGCCACGTGATTTTTAGGCTTCGTCTCATCTCTCTTAGGGCTGCGTTAGATTTCAGAAGGATCAAGTGAAGGATTCAGCATTCAGATCTCTTGGAGATAGAGGCGCGGGACACAAGTCTGTCATCCTCTTGTAACATTTTCTTTTTCTTTAAATTAATAGAATCAGAATATACTTTAACAGAGTTCATGTGATTATCTCCAAATTGGTTGCTCTCATCGCCGTAGTATTTTTTATGTGAATTTAACGGGCCACCACAACTATTCTGTAAGGTTACTTAGCATATCCTGGGCGCCCATCTTTAAATCAACGTTCCATGATTTTTTAGATATTCCGGCAGACCAAGCATATTAATCGCCACTTGCCAACGTGAATTGACGTTGTTTATGGCTTAGGCGAGTCGCCAATTTGTTACTGTTCTTTTCCCAATCAATCAGGTATTTTGCTTTTTCAGATTATGGAAGTGAAGTAGAGGATTCCATTTCTCTAATAAAGTCAGGGCCGCTTCACCAGATTGGAAATCAGATGTGACCATCAATGCTGCCAGAATCATACTTGAGACTTTATGCTATTACCCAACCTTGTTAGTGCAACTGCAATGCCCTTGGCTCGGCTGGGTATGATGAAATCTATGTAAAGATAGTCAAATAGGTTGTGCCCAGTGCTTGTCCGTGTTGTGTCGGCATGATCGACCACTTAGATGGTGCGACCACTTTTCTTTTACCTTAAGATTTGAACTAATAAATATTATAATATATAAAGTTCTGTTATAATTATTAGATATATAATAAATATATATACAATATGATAAAAAATATTTAAATATATAATAACAAATAAAAAATTCATACATTAGTGTCCCGGCTGAGGTCGGTCCGACGAAATTCCACATGGACGCCATGCTGGACCGGATGACCCACACGAAATTTCATATTTATATCTATATTGTCGGGATATTATTTGATGTAGTCACCCGAAAGGTCCCGTTTGAATGCTGAATAGATGTGATAATAACTATTTATTCAGCTGAAATTTGTCATATATCGCATGGATTAGAGATATTGATTGATAGGGAGCCCACGTAAATTAAGACGTGTTTAATCTTGTCGGAGAGTTATTTTTTGGATTGTATGGAATATGTGATATTCCTCTATCACAAGTTGGAAGAGTCCATTTAGTAATGGACCGTCGCAGAGTCTGAACCCATTAACATCTATCAAAATAGTGAATTTGGACACCTATTAATCACTCCGGACGGACCAGGCCGAACCCATGGATTTATCGGGCCTATCTTTTACTTTTCTTTTCATTTTTTTTCTTTTACTATTTCCTAATCTTGTATATATATATATATATATATATATCGAAAAATAAATTTGTCACGCACTTTTTATGTCATGCGATTTTAGACATACATTTATTTCTTTTTTTATATATTTATTAATTGATAATTTAGAGAAACATTATAAAAAGTATAATAAGTATTCATATTCTAAAATAATTTCAATGAATAATAAACGCTGATAAATAAAATTTACTGTTAATTTAATAATATATCTTCATCGAAACAACTCCTAAGAAGAAATAAAAAAATTTAAAAATAATTATATATTTTAATTAAGGAAATAAGGATGGTGTGGCCAAATCTTTCCCCTTATATTTAGGTCACCGTGGGATGGACACAAAAAGTGTGCAGTTCGATAGCATTTTCTAACATGCACAGTTCAATTATTGCCCCCCCTCCCCCTCCCCCTCCCCCCCCCCCCCCCCCCCCCCCCCCAATTCAATCGTAGTTCATTTGGTTTCACAGTTCACTTCCTCTCCAAATCCAAGTGCATCTAATCTCTACCTAAAATCAGGGCCGACTCAACGTATTCGGAGACCTAAAGCGACAATAATATATTAAGAATGCTAGAGAAAATTAGAAATAAAATTGGAATATGTGATATAAATATTTATTTTTCTATATTCATCAAGTAAGGAATCAATTAGGAGAAAGAATATGAGATTTGCCACAAAATTAGTTTGAATATTGTTGATCACCAAAATATATAAAAAAAGAATATAACAAGAAGATAGGAAAAATATTATTTGAATTAGTTAGATTCAAAACTATGAGTGATCAAAGGTGAGCAAAATAAGATTGATAGAAAGCACTTAATTTATTATCAATAATTTAACATTAGTTCCGCTGATAATAAAGTTAATTTGCTGCACAAACATGATGGATGCCAAAAGACAAAGCTGATTAATTGCTGGCTATAGGCAAGAGGAAATAATGACAAATATATAGGAAAAAAAATCAAACAAAGTATTTTCTAGATTGAAAAAAAATGCCAGTGAAAAATAGATAGTACTTTTCTTTTTCATTCTATTTAATTCAACACCATTCCTTCTCTTCTAAATAAAAATAGGTAAAACTTTTTGGACATTTTTATCTTTGTGAGATAAAATTGAGTGGCAATAGTATTTTTTTGGTTCCCTTTTGTTATTATCATCAATTAAAAAACGTTCCATCTTTGGGTTGGGAAATATTGTATCATCCTTAGTTACAAATGATTAAGTGGTATTCTATTTAGTAGCTGCTTTTTTTTTCCCCCTAAATTTGTGTGTGCAAGGCATAGATGAGTTGGTTTATTTACATAAGATAATAACCGATATCGATTATTTAACGTATAAATAACTATTACTGAATCATCTTAATGAGGAAACGTAGAGATTAATGAATATGTAAAACATTCACTCTAAATTAATTTAAAAATTATGGTTTCATAATTAAGTTAATTATAATATACTTAGGACACTATTTCGCTGCTTTTTTAGTCAAGTCAAGCACGATCCAAAAATCTTTTTCAAACCCAGTATTTATTCATAAAATAAATCAAATTAATACATAATTATTTTCTTTTAATCTAATGAGAAAAATTGATATTTCGTTCGCTCGTTTATGAGTAGTTTCTATATCTTTCTGGGCAATTTTTTCAGGTTTATATGGTCGAATTAGTTCAATAAATTAATTAAACTAATAATAAGCCGTATAAAAAAGTAGTGGTGTCGTGTTAAATTATTGGATGTAATTAGGGACATCGAATTAGTTGAAATATCACATTATTGTCATATTAGATTCTTAATAATGAAAAAAATGCCTTACTACCTTAACAACAACAATTGAACAACAAATCAATCACAACAAGGAACACAGAAAGGAGCAAGAAGAAGCATAAAACCACTATTTTATCTGATGCATGCAGATTAATTTAATTAGCAAGAATGAACAAAAAAGAAAAGAAAAAGGCAAATCATACGACCGATCAAAACAGTTTTTTTTTTTTTCTGTGTTCAAGATGGCGCTCAGATCCTCCTCTCGTTTACTCCACATAATTTTGTGATTCTCGTGGAACATCACAGTGACAGAGGTTGCCTGAACAGAGACAAGGCCGTCCAGTCATGCCAGCATCCGAGCTTCAGCTTCTTTGGAGAGAGGATTCATCATCGCAGCCTCAAATAGATAGATAGATAGATAGATAGAAACCATCATCATCACCACCACCACCAAGAAGGGGCTCAGATCTACAAGACCCTCTGTTTTCTCCCATTGCATGGCTCCTCTCCTGCGCGCACCTGTGCAACCAGAATGGCGGCAGCGGTTGCCGGCGAAGGAGCCGGCCGTCCAAGCATGCCGCCGTTGTGGGACAAGGCAGCGAGCGGCAGAAGCCATCGGTGTTCCTTTCTTCTTTTCCGACCATTTGTACCATGTCGAGAGGTCGATCGTCACAGCCTCAGTACACACCTAAGCGCACGCACAAGCACACAAACAGAGAGAGAGAGAGAGAGAGAGAGAGAGAGAGAGAGACGGCAGCAGCGTCGACGGCAGGCGACCAGGGAGAGGAGCAGAAGAAGAGGGGCGCTCGTCCCATGGGAGAGCACCAACCCTCCTCCCCTTCACTTCAACCCTCCCATGGCGATTTCGTCCCCGCTTTTGGTACATCTAATACAAATAGGATGGCCCAGGTCATCAAACTACAAGAAGAGCCTGTTTACTTACGGGCCAATGTAAATGGATTCTGGGCCCATTAAGACTGATCACGATGGCGAACTGGTTTCATTTATTTATCAGTTCAGACGGCTGAGCCCGAGCCCGTGGATCTGCTGGCCCAGCTTTTCACTCATTTACCTCTTCTTTTTGTATTTCTATTATTCTGAAAATTTATATTAATTTTTGAATCGTCCCAAAAAAATATTAATATAGTTAGAACCGGCCTAAATCATCCCGAGAATGATCCGAACAGCCGATCGAGTAAAAAGCATTCAAATGAAAATGGAAACAAGTCGAAAGAAAAATGAAAAAGTCGCCGAGGATGCATGTGAAGTCCACTTTCGTCGTACATGTAAGACGTATCGTCTCGTCATACACTTTTTATCTACGTGGCGAGTAAAGAAGACGCCGAAAATGTGACCCAATAATTGGCCGCCATGTCACAAACTGCCCACCGCTTCGGGTAAGCTGTTTCGCGTTCCGTCTCCTTCAAACAAAACAAACCGGAGGCCCATCTCCAGCCCATCTGCTCGTATAATGTACGACCTCACACAAAACCCGCTCTGTTCGTATAATTTACGGAGGCCGCCACTCCTTTCTGCTCCTTGATCGTCCTATAAATTCGGAGCACACGAGTAGCGGAAGCTGTTAGCACGACCTCTGATGGCAGCGATGAGATGTAGGGCGAGGACCAGCGGCCGGGACCGCGCCGGCGATCTCTGCCCATCCCTCCCTTACGGAGGCGCCGCTTCCGGCTTCCGTTCGCCTTCTTCTCCGCGGTCTTCCGCATTCGCCTCTTCTGTCGGCGCCGGTTACACTTCGCGGTCATCCGCCTTCTTCCACCGCTCCTCCTCCCCGACCCGCGTCAAGCTCCTCGGGCGCTCATCCCCTCCTCCGACGTCCTCCGTCCGATTCCCCATCGATCGCCGCTCCGCCTCCCCCGGCCGATCCTTGGCCGTCGGTTCCCCCCGCCGCTATGTCGACCGAGACCGGCGGCGGCCCGTCGGTCGCTCCGTGGTGGTTGCCGCAGCGGCAGGAGCCGGGCAGAAGAGGACGTGCATGTGCTCCCCGACGACGCACCCGGGTTCGTTCCGGTGCAGCCTCCACAGGGAGGGCTTCAGGGGCCGCCACGCGGCGGGTGCGTCGTCCAGCCGGCTGAACGGGCGGCGGTCGGCGATGACGAACTCGCTGGTTCGGATCGGGACGGTGGAGGGCGGCGAGTGGGTCCGGAGGGCGCTGACGGCCCTCATCCGCCCGTCCTCCCACCAGCAGCGCCGCCGCGCCGCCTTCCAGCCCCGGCCGAGCCGCCTCTCCATCATGTCAAAGGCGGACGATCTCTGACCACGATCGACGGCAATTGTGAAGATCGCAATAACAATATGGAAGAACTTTCTTTTTTTTTTTTGTTTTAATCGATAATAACACTTCTGTCCTAAATTTTCCCTTAATTTTTGTGGGTTAAAATTTTGAGACTTGAGAAATGGATCTGTATATATTTTGTCAGCATCACCGGAATGATCGATTGTTTATATATATTTTTATTGCATGAGTTACGGGTTTAAATTAAATTACTTTAACCTGATCATTCATGTATGCCGATTTATTAAAAAAAAACATTTGGGACAAATAAGACCAGGAGGATTGTATAATGAATTTGAAGAGTTATTAATTTTAATGCTTTTTTGCGCCATCAATTTTTTTTCAGGACAATTGTTTACAAGTAATATTTTAATCATTTAATATTATGCCAACCATAAGATTCCATAATCTGCGTATGCATTAAATAATGTATATATATATATGTGTGTATAAATGGGAAGTATAATGTCGACTGTGGGACAAAACTTAAATGGCAAAAATAAAGGAAAATATCAGGTGAGTGGGAGGTGGAACCCTCCAGAAGGCTTGGAATCCGATCTTAAACTACTCGGTGAGTGATAAAAGAACTATATTTATTTATTTATTTACTACTGTAAACCTTCCCGCAAATGACTAAAAACGATATTAAAAGTTGTTTTCTTATAATAAAAAATCACCAAAAATTTGTTATACTTGAATATATATACTTAACAAACATGACTATTAAAAGTTATTTCACTTAGAATTTAAGTGTATGCTCATAGCTCACTTGAAAAATGGAGACCTTTTTAAACTTATATGTAGAGTAACTTTTCAAATAAAAAAAATCAAATTGTCGCATGCTCTCATTTAATTGAGAAGCATGAAATAAAATTTAAAAATTCATATATATATATATATATATATATATATATATTAAAGAAGAAATATCCGATATTAGATGAACGAATCAACCTTCATGCATGAAAATATTGATGCATCACTACTCCAAACAAACCAAACATATAATTGTACTGTTGGACATGTACGCCCATATGGGCCATGACATGAGTTTGTCACGTGCATAATTGCACATAAGCGCAGTTATATAACTGTCCACATAAGCAGAGTATAAAAGCATGATGTCTCTCCTTTGCATGAGATCTTTCGTAGTAAGACATGTCAGTCCGAGTGTCCAACATGTAATGTGATGAACAGCCGCAGGGCTGTCGGATTCATCACGCATCCAAACTGATTCATCACGGGTTCTCAGTGCACCGACGACTTCATCATGTCTCCATGCATGCAAATGTTCGAAGCAAGAGACGTGCATGGCTGTTCTCTTGCGAAATGTGTTGGACTGAAACTCACGTAAGTGCAACATGTTGGCGGCCATAGTGTGCTACGGTACTTGACACTTGTTCTTTACAAAAGATGCATGCAGTGTTCTCCGGCAATGCAGATGTTGCACAAGCACGTGAATGAAATCTTTATTTCACGTAAACTATTTGTTTTTTTTTTTTTCTGTGCTTCGTTGATTTGCTGCAGAAAAGACGAACACTTAGAACAATTAAAAAAAAAGAACGGAAAAAAGGAACGGTGCGCAATAGTGCGAGCGGGCCAACGGCCCGCTGCGCGACACCGTTTTGAGGCTATACAGCGCACGACGCGCGCGGGCGCCGGCCTCTGGCCCGATCCTGCCGCAGCGCGTCACGAGCATGCGCTATGCGGGCGCGAGTTCGCGGGTCTCGGCCAGTGCTCCTTTCACGGGCTACGGCCCGCTGCGTGCAAGCGTGCAAGATGCACTATTTGGTCTGGAAGAGAGTTTTTTTTTTGTGAAATACTAGTTATAGAAAATTTGGAAAAATACAGATAAATGAGAAAATTATGTTTTTTGAACTCAGACAATTCTGATTTTTTTCTGAAAATTTTGTGATATATTTTTTGACATGATTGTATGCATTTTATGTTTTAATGCATTCTATATGAGTTATTTATGTCATGATAAATATATTATGATAAATTAGAATATTTGTCATTTTATGCATATTATTTGCTTAGAAAATTATGAATAATTTTCTTCAAGTTTCAGAATGTTTAATTATGCATATGAAGTAGTTATGCATATGCGATTTTGCCTATTATTCCATGCTATTATGTATAATTGTAATTTATGGAAATTGTTTTTTTTTATAAAAGATGTGATCATGTAATGTTAATCAGGAAATTTTTAGAATATTTTTTTTGAAAATTTTATGACATTTTTAATGCATATTAGTGATATTATGCATATTTTGAAATAGTAATGTTATTTTGTCATGCATTATATATAATTATTCATTCATATATGTTATTACATGGTATGTTTTAAGTGTAGTATGTCACACTTAAATTGACTTTTCATATGAATTAGATATTCATGCACATAATTATGCAAATTGACATGATAATAAAAAAAATTGCACATTATTAGTTCATTATGTGACTTGAACTATATGAAAGAATATGTGCATAATGATAATTTATTACATATTAAGCATAATATGTGTTATGTGAATTTGTGAGTAATTAATTCAGATAGTTATATTAAGTTATGCACAAACTATTTTTTGTCACATTTTTCATATAAAATATGCACACGATTTATGATTAAATCATTTTTCTTTATGACAAGAAACATGTGCATATATATTCATCATTACACATGAAATGAATTGCATAATTTCATATGATGAAAATTTATGTAATAAATTTTAATTAACAAGACATACATAATATGAATTTATGTATATGATTGAGACTTATGTGACATAAATATAGAGTTGAGATAATTGATATTTTTAAATCATGAGATTTAATCACTTTTGATCAGATACATTGATGAGTGGATTAACGATTGAAATGCGCTCAGCATCCCTCCAAAACGAAAAGTGCTTTGGAGGTATATATAGGGATTAATGAAAGTGTAACACCCTTTAGGTGAAACATTGTGCAACGCCTTAATCTGGACCATCCGTTTTACATCTATGATCCAGATCAATGCAATCACTTTCTCTCTTCTCTCTCTTACCCAATCTCCTCTTCCCCTCCGATCCGCCGTCGTCGTCGCCGTCGCCGCCATCGTCGTCATCGCCGTCGCCGTCATCATCGCCGCCGTCATCATCGCCGCCGTCATCATTGCTGTCGTCGTCGTCATCGTCGGCCCACCTTGGAAAACCCTACAACCTCAATGTCGTCGACCCCCAAACACCTGACATCACCCAACCCCTACGAGCGCCGACGGCCCCCATCCTTGCGATTGTTGGAACCTCCATTTCCCTCTGCGATCTCCGACGTCCCCACCCTTGTGAACGTGAGCGCCGACCCAACCCCGTTCCAAGCGCCCCGTCGATTCTCCGAGCGTCCATCGCCGTTCGCCATCCCCCAATCGCTGCGTTCGCCGCCGTCGCTACCCACCAGATCCCACCGTCGATCATATTGTCGAGAGAGAGAGAGAAGAAGATGCAGGGGTGGGCGACTCTCGCAAGCGGTGGCGGCAACGATCGGAGGGGAGGTAGCGACGACGGTGATCGAAGGGCAGGTGGCGAAGGCGCAGTCGAAGGGGGAGAGAGAGAGAGCGTGTGAGAGTAGGAGAGAGAGAGTGAAAAATGATAAATAATCTAAATCGTTGATGAAATATGAATGGTCCAGATGAAAGCGTTGCACAATATTTTACCTAAAGGGTGTCACACTTCCATTAATTCCATATATATATATATATATATATATATATATAGTGGAGGCCGCACGTTGTGTGGATGATGTAGTTCTTTTTTTATATTTTTATTTAAGTAGATAATAAAAAAAACTGATGTTCAAATAGTTGACTCTCTTACAAAATTGCTTTAGTTTTTTTTAAGAAAGTTTAGGATGATTCATATTCATAAGTTTGGTTGTAGTTGAAATATTCAGATTATATGAATAACAATTCACGTGGTTTAATTATTCTTTGAAATTTTAAGAATAAAAATAATAATTGTGTTTGGATCAAATAAGAATAAGTAATGATTAAGACAGAAAATAAATAGATTAACCATTTTGCTTTTTGAAAGGAACTATTGTTATTTTATTTTTTAAGATTTCAATATAGCTTTTTCAAAATTTTAAAAAATTAAAATAGAATTTGTCCATATCATTTCCGTTCAAACACAAGTTTAGTCGCGTGTGAATTTTGATTGAAAAAAATTGACTAGATAACTAATTCATCTGTTTTTTTTTATTTGTCATTAGCCATAGCTTATTCATGTCTTATTCTTTAAACAAACAGGGCTGAGTCTACAAGTTTACTTTGAAACTAAGAGTTGCAACTAATTTGAATCATAATCAAATGTGCACATCAACCATGTAGTGATATTGTTGCCCTTGATGTCACGCCATGTGAGGTCCATTTAATGAAAAGAGTGAACAGGTTGCTGTGGAAGCCCACAACTTCATGTTGCCCAAATCTTTGGGTGCAGCCAACAGGAAAAAGAAACAAGATACAAGAGCCCTCACTTTTTTTCCCCTTTCGATCGCAATGTATGTAACGCTCACAAAATCGCACCAACTCATTCATGATCACATCCAGCTTATCCATGATCAGTCTGGAGTACTTCCTAAGTCTGACGAACTTCGTCATATATTGGTCCACAGTCATGGTCCCTTGCATTAGGTCCAGGAACTCTTTCTGTTTTAGGTCCCTTTGGAACCTAGGGAAATATCACGTCTCAAATGCCTGACGAAAATCTTCCCAGGCAACAATTCTCACATCAGGAAAACTGATGGCCTTTCTCGCTTTCCACCACTCCTTAGCATCTTTTTGGAGAGTGTCTCCAGCGAATAGTACTTTCTTGTTCTCGGGCACGTCGAGGATGTCGAATTTGTCCTTTATTGCCTCCATCCATTGCTCTGCTACTACGATGCCTCCGTCTCCGTTGAACATTGGAGGTCTTGTCCTCCAGAAGTCTTGTAGTGTGCAGATAGAAAGGACTTGACATCCTTGCTGGGCTGGTGGTTCTGATGGAGGAGGAGAAGGTGGAAGTGGAGGTGGGGGAACATATGGGTTCTCCCCTTCATTGTAGTTCTCAGCCTCACTGGTATAGACATATTCTCTTTTTTGATATGACATCTATAAAAAGGACCATAACAATAATTGAGAGAAGTACATATAATCAAATATCTTTGATCTAAATAAAAATCTTAGATAAAATTGAGATCAAAATGCTCAATACTCATTAAAGCAAACATTATTCTCTTGATAAGGTTCGAAAAGCATAAACATCTGTCTGAGGCGCACTAAGACCTTCACATCGAGATATATCAAACACTAATCACTACGTCTAGAAGGCTCCCAGGGAGATTGGGGCACCCATCATCACCGTGTCCCTCTTAATGACAGAGACCACAACATTCCTCTGGATCAGTCTGACTGATAGGACTCGGGTCTTTGAACCGTAATCCCCTTGGTGGTTCAGGGACTTCTTCTTCATCATCGGAGGATATATAAATCGGATTGTCAATACGTTCACCCCTCGTCTGCAAGTGCCACATTTGGTTCATCTCTTCGCGTGTCTCAACGGGGTAGAAGTGGCGTGGGGAGAGTAACTCCGGATCATTACTCAATACACTCTCTAAATTCAAATCTGAATGCTCCGGCCTCTCTAGAGCAGGCTGTGGTGGGGTTGGAGGATCTAGTGGCCACATACGTATCCCAACTATATGGCCCCTACCCCTTCGTACAATTCTGGTGACCATGCGACGTGGAGACATCTATAACACAATTTAATTCAATAACATAAGTATGATTCACATAGTAATGTACTTATTACTTACTTGAGGAGTGGAGCCGCAGATGCTTGAGAAGCTTGCACATGACTTTACCGTGAGCTGTGTACAGTATGAACAATGAATGCCATGCATGAACATCTACTCTACCGTGATCAATGAAGGAGCTAAGAACCTAGGCTCTGATACCAAACTGTAACGCCTCCAAAATCGCACCTCCCGCCACGTAGGCGGTCAGATTGATCATGGGAGCGCTACACTGCCTATTGCTCTACTAACTTTGACCATTCAACAAAATAGCTTACGTGACACTAATAAAATAATAATAAACATAATAGAGAACTTTAAATGCAGAAGAATAGTCAAAATGTCATGATGAAGGATTTTAATACGAAAATTCATGATGTCTCATATTATAGAAAATACGTGAAAGTCCATGACGTCTTTCAATATAATAAGACTGGTCGAAAAGTTCTATGAGCGGAAGAAAATATGATGTCTCTGATCAATTAAAAGGGTTTAAACATATATGCAATAAGAAAGCTCGGAGCAGAAATATCAGTCATGTGCAACGTTCTTCAAGCTCAACGCCCTCCATCATCCCATCAGTTGGCATTTTCACCTGTAAAATCCAAATGCAGAGGAATAGAATACTCATGAGCAAAAATGTCCAGTACAATAGCAATAGTCGGTGAAATAAGGATCTGTGTTGATCATGAAATCGATGTATCAATCTTTAGTCATATTAGTACTCTATTCTTTACTATAACAATACTTTGCCTTTGCGTTACTCTGCTTTAACTTTACAATGTCTCTACTATGCCACGTTATGCTTTACTTTACAATATCTCTGCTTTGTTTTACAGTACTTTACTTTACATTTCTTTGTTCTGCATTGCTTTACTTTACATTGCTTTGCTGTGAGTTGTGCTACGCCTTTTACATTACTAGAATATCTTTAGAATTTGTTGTCCTATGCGAGCTCGACTTTATTAGGTTGGGACGCCAGAGGTGCATCTCTGAATCTCTGATGCCAGAAAGCTCATAAAGGGAAGAGGGGTAGGTGTTACTACCTCACCCAGTTCGGAAGGTAGGGGGAAGAATTCCTACATTTCAGGAACAGTGGTCGGCTAAGAGATCTGTAGGTTCACTGTCTCCTCAGCTAGCTACCTCTCCCTCTGACATAATAATTTAATCTTTAAGGGAAGGAGTATGACCATAGCACCACGCTTCATTCGAGATACATGTGGGAGAAGACCTGAAATATCAGGAATAGTGGTCATTTAAGATAGTAGCTTCGCTGTCCCCTCAGCTAACTACATATCCCTTCTCTGCTTTAATCTCTGATTTTTGCTTTAACTTTGGGGGCGGCACATAACAATCTCATATCTTTGTTCTTGTTTTATTTATCTTTAGTCATTGTGAATCTATGATTTAGGATCCAACGGAAAGTTGATCTTTGTACAATAGGACTCGGCCAGTGTAGGTGAGCTGGTAAGAGTCTCCATTATAATTGGGAATGAGTTAATTCGATTAGGTCAGACCAAGGGGTCTGACTGTCGGACCGGTCAACCGCTCTCTGGCACTAGTCGACCGGTCCTCTAGGATCGATCGACCGTGTTCTTGATTGGTTTTTATGAATCAGTCGACTGTCCAGGGTGTCGGTCGACCGTTCGATAGGGCATGAAGATGCACATTGCGCATCGAATCGGTCGACCGATCATAAGGTCAAGTTTGTTTGTTAACAGGTAGATCGGTCGAACGCCATGGTGAGGCCGGTCGACCGATAAAAAAGAACTTGTTTGGGTTCTGTAAGCGAACCGGTCAACCGCTCTCTAGAGTCGGTCGACCGATCCCTGTAATAAAATAGGGCCGCCGGACTTTATCACCGTTTCCGGCGGTCCTTCGGCCATAATTACTCCACGACATGAATAGGAAAAACGTAGATGACAATCTCAGTATTTAAATGAACTATTTACGAACATCCAATGATCACTATTTCATCATCTAGGGATTTAGAACGTTAATGGTACCTTTGTTTCCGTTCAAATGAGTTTGCCAGTCGATTTTTCGTCGTCCGTCGGTCGCCGGACGTTCTTGATCGGTGAGGAAGGTTCGCCCCTTCTGTGCGTACGTCAAGGAAGGGTCGAGGGGCGTCGGAGAGTGGTCGGTTTGTGTGTGTTTCGGTCGCTTCTGCTCTGCTCTGTCACTGGTGCGCGTCGTAGTTGCCAGTCGCCGGTCGAGAGGAAGAACGAGAGGTGAGGGGGGAAGGTTTGCCGAGGGTCCAAGAGACGCAAAAGGGCGACCCCATCGCCGTTATATACAGCCCCGGCCGACCTTTGGTCGGCCGGAGATGAAACGACCGATCAAGGGTGGCATTTCGTCTCTCCTGTCGACCGTTCATTTCGTTTCTTTTTTTTTGTTTAAGAAGCCGATATGTTACAATGTATCCCTACTAACAAATGATTAATCTATTATTCGAAATTCGAGCGACAAAAATAATATCACTGATTAATGTGGTGACTCTAAAGATTAATTTTTCTGTCGACCACTTGAGACATAGTCCGCTACCGTTGCGTCACCTTTTGTTGGTTTTTTTTCATGTGTTATTAATATCTAACTAATTTATCAGTAGACTCAAATTGATAAATGCAAATCTGTGTTGTTTTTTTTCTTTGGAATTGTCGGACACACCCCTCTTTGCTTTCATGCATTGAATCATTTGCAATCCCCAAAACAAAACACCACTGGTGCATTCATGAACAACTACTTCCAACTCAGAGACAAACGGTGCATGCTACCGCAGTCAGTCGCAGCAGTGCCAGTGCAATTTGGTGGCGACCATAGGAATCCTAAAGAAAACCATTTCTGAGCAAATCATTTGCTTTGATATGTGTGTAGCGTTATTATAATGCGTGGGCTTTGTTTAGCAATTTTAAAAATAACGTTTCACATGGTGTTTAACGATTGAAATGTTATTTTATGGTTGCACACATAATCAAGTAGAAATTAGAGTTTTGAATGAAAAAAATTGAAAAGTTACTTCTACTAACGTTTAGCTTTTAGTCGTTTAAAGGTTCGTATTTTTTTCCGATTTTATCCTTATTCAAATGTATTATTTCTTTTTTAATTTATCTTATTATTTTATAATTTTTATTTTATCACCATTCAACATTATTCCTTTTATATTCATATTTAATTAGTTACAAAATATTTATTTATTAACAATGGATATAAAAAATTAATTTAATAATTAATATTTTTAGATCATGTATGAACTATATAAAATGTATTATAACTATAGTTTAATAAAAAATTTACTTGTGAATTTCATTGAGATATTAATTATTTATTTATTAAATTTTAATAAAATATGTATAGCGATTGAATTGAATAAATTTATTATATGTCCAATTATGTCATTTTGTATTCATCTGTTAATTTTATCGCTAAATTTATCAAACGCTTATTTATTAATATCTTAAATGAACCGTTAATCGCTAATCATCAACCGCTATCCATTATCCACTGTTTAAACTCGTTAAATGTCAAATAGAGCCCTGGTGCGCAAATCCTTCTCTTTTGATGTTATGTGCGTCAACTTTCTCCCTTTTCTTCTTTTTCCTTTTTTTTCTCTTTTGCAGGGTTCTCTGGAATCTGGATGAAACAGAGGAATTCCATGCATGTGATGTAACGCCCCCAAATCGACCCCCGCCACGTGGCGAAGACCAATTTGGAGACGCTACGGCATGCTATAACTTGACCATATCTCAGTCAAGAACCGAGACACGTCAGCGGAAGAAAAGAAGTAAAGATAAATTATAACTTTAATTGCGGAAGTCTAAAAGTAACTATGTCATTACTAAGAGATAACTGAGTTCTACATCATGAATTTAAATTGCGAAAGGTAAATAAAAACTAAATAACACTCTAAAAGTCCTATGGTTCATGTGTTGTCCTATCGCCAGAGCCTCATTATCACACGCCTACTCCACCACGTTACTGACCTGGTCCTGTGGAAATCAGACACAAGGGAGGAGGTCCTCCCGTAAGCTTTACAGCCTAGTGGGGAACCACATGATATACAATGCATGACATGAATATAATAATCAGCGATAATTAATCAGGCTTAACTTGAACATGAAAGATAACATATAAGTATCATGGATCATAATAAGGATAAGATCAGCGATATCATGAATCATGAGGATCAATAGTACTTAGTAAACTTGGAATCATGACATACTTGACTTGACTTGAACTTGAACTTGAACATGCTTGTCGATCTTGGTTATTAATTAACAATCAGGGTGACTTTGAGGTGGTGCCTTTAATTCTTGGGGTATGCTCAGCAAACGATACGGCATTGTGCGGGTCAATGGGTGATCAAACCATGACAAAGGGAGCGACCCTTATCTTGATGCACTTGGCTTGGACTGGCAACCCATCATTAATCTTTCATCTGAACTTATTAATCACTTTTATTATCTTTTCATTCTTTGTATCATGTGATGAAGGAGATATGATCGGTATGAGGTAAATCAAGACAAAGAGTTCATGTTGGAATTATAAGGAAATCAATAATATTCATATAAAAATAAAGAGAGATTAATAGGTGAATTTTGCTGGATTTTATGCCCAAAGAATCTCCTCCACCTTACGGCCGTAAAACCCTAATTCTTTGGATTTTACGTCCGAGGAATTCTTTCATTTTACGGCTGTAAAAATTAACCCTTATTACGTTATGGCCGTAAAACCCTACTCTCCATTCTATTTCGGCCGTAATAATTCAACCCTTATTTCGTTACGGCCATCATCTGTTACTCCCATCCGTTACGGCCTGTCCCGTTACGGCCGTAAAACTCTACTCTTCGACCGTAACAATCTATCTCCCATTTTCTCTCTCTCTTCGTTTCTCTCTCTCCCAACTTCTCGAATTTTTACGATCGTAAAAATCATCTGTTACGGTCGACATCTATTACGGCCGACATCTTTTACGGCCGACATCTTCCCTCTCTCTATCTTTTCTATTTTATTACGGCCGAAAACCTAACTCTTCGGCCGTAACAATCTATTTCCCCTTTCTCTCTCTTCTTTTCTCTCTCTCCCAACTTCTCGGCCGTAAAACCTCATCTCCATTTTTTTTTAACTCCTTTACGGCCAATCCATCACTTCTTTCTCTCTCCATCTTTTTCTCGACCGTAAGACAATTACGGCCAACAAATTTACGGCCGTAATACTTCTATTTTAAAATTGGGTCGTGTTATAAAACCGAAAACGGAATCCCCTCTAAATCTTACATCCTAACAATCAATAATACAGAAATATAACAAATAGAAATAACTATGCATGCTACAATCAACCAATCAAAGAATTCAAGAAATCAAACAATTAAAAACAATAACTTGAATCATATTCATATTCTTTTCATAACGATTCGGGCATGAATTGAGATAATTCAGAGGCCATGCAAGGTGATTTCGATTCACCCACCTGGACGCGATGGATCCTACCCTTGATTCGTTAAAAATCCGTTCGAATCCGCCCTTGTTCCCTCTCGGTTCTCTTGCTGTTCCTCCTCTCGAATTCTGTCCTTGCGCAGAAATCTCCCTACTTCGGATCGCGTAGGAGGGGAACGAAGGAAAACCGGGAAGGATTCGTGAGATTGCTGGAACCAGAAATTTAATGGCCAATTGATTTTTATCTCCCTCAATTCTCTCGTGAATACCTCTCATATACATATATATATATATATCTGATAAGGTTTTTATTTTAATCTAATCTTCTTCTCAAAATTAAATTTGAAGAGATTAGATTTAATTTTTCTTTCCTTTCAAACTTTGAGTGGGATTTGATTTTTAATTTCCCATGTGCTTTGCTCGGCCACCCATCACGATTTGTTTTCTTTTCTCTTTTTTTTTATATTTTTGTTGGTTGTTACATTCTTACCCCCTTAAAAGAAAATTCGTCCTCGAATTTTGCACTAAGTAGAGGGCTTACTGAAAAGATGAGAGAACTTGGCGCATTTCCGACTCGAGTTCCCATGTCGCATCATCGCCATGAGGGTAACGCCAAGCTACTCTGACCATGGTTACGTCCTTGTTCCTCAGATATTGCACCTTGTGCTTCACTATGTGCGTTAGATACTCAGTGAAGATAAGTCTACGAATTCTTAACGTCATGCATCATCATCTAATAGGATTTCTGATGCTCTACTTTTTTTTTTCTCCACATTGACATGCTGGGTACTTGGGACTTATTTTCGTATCTCCATGTTTCATGTCATAACTATTTGTTCATCCTTATACATCCGTGTCCTTCCCGAATGGATCGCAACCCAGGCTTATGGTTATTTATCTAGTACTTCTCTCTTTAGGACTTCATCATTTGGGTTTCACATGCTTGGTTCCTTCATCATTACATACGCAGCCTCATGAAGCCTAGCGAGCATCATTTGTGTCTGAGTGTATGTGTAACTGAGTTCATTTTTTTACCAAAATGGTACTTCATGGAGAACTCATAATCTTTCAAACTTCATGTTATCTTCATTATCACATATTAGCATACTACTAAAAGAAAATATACCTAGGACTTTTTTTTTAAACGATGAACACTTCAATTTTTTTTTCTACGTAAATGTGGGCATAGTTTGAATACAATGTTCTTGAGGACCTAAAAATTTGAGGGCTATTCTTAGACCAATGGCATCGCTCAATTTATAGTGATCATTCATTGTCAGGAAAAATTATCTTCATTACTTCCTCTTCAGCAACTCGAACTACTGGTACTCACTCCCTAGATCGATCTTGAGAGCACTTAGCCTTAAATAGGTCATCTTTACATGGTAAGAAACACTTATGTCTTGATGGTTATTTTATTTAACAACTTGTTAATAAATCTCTAGATTCATAGAGTCGTCATTCTTCTTTACAAAAGATGTGACACATCTAAAAATGAGACCATCAGTCTCATAAGCCCCTTGTCTTGAAGTTATTAAATTTGTCTTTTTCAGTTCGTGTGTCATGGGGCCTTGAAAATCAAGGTCATGCGTGAAAGGAGATCGATATGACACTCAACTTCTAACTATATCTTTTAAATTTTTCAATACTGGCAACTATCTTCTTCTTTTTTTTTTCATAATACCTATACATCTTAAAAGGAAGAATCAAATAGGAATCCCAACGTAATCCTCCTAAGGAGTTTCTAGCCGATGTGAAGAATAGATCTTATCCTCAATCGTCATTAATCTCACTAGCATGGACTTCATGGTATGAAGTTATTTCCATAAGATCATCGTCCTTATCGGGTGACCTATGTCGTATAAGGATCAATAGAATCACTAAGAACATTGTCAATCATCGTAGATAATGACATCATCATATGATTCGATAAAATAGGTGATGGAATCATGTCAATCATCATCTTTATAAGGTCAATTTAGATCAATAACTTTCACTATGACCTATGTTTGATGTAACCCTACTCTAAACATCATCATAATCATTTAGCTTTTGAGTGGAAGACATAATTTATTTGACTACATTGATCTGGTTCTTGCAATGCCATATCATATAATTTCATAGGAGACTAGTGGTTATATATTACCACAACAAGTTATTTCCTTGAGTATCTTGAAGCACTTTGAATTAATGTTAAGGTCGAACGGTATCTATCCTGTGGTCGCTACATAGTATGATCTAATCCAGAATTAATAGAACAATTTATGTGCATTACCTAACATAAGTCCTTAGTCAAATATCATGAATGCAGGTAGACCCATGGAATGAATTCAACCAACAAAATAAAGAAATAAAACAATCAACAAAACAGAAGCCAAGCAATCATTCTTCTTCTTCGTGCATCATTTAATGGTCCTTTGCATTAACGATATCTTGTAGTACATGGGAGAGGGTCGGGATAACTTTAAAGTTGGAAAGGAGAACTAATCCATTTATAAGACTTATGATCAAATCATAAGTGGTCCACTTGATCAAGACAAAATCTTGAATATTTTTCATCATACTGACGTAGAGGCATCTTAGAGAACATTCTATATATCATCTTATATCTTACATCTTAGAGAACATTCTATGTATCATCTGATGGCTTGCTTAACCCATTATCTAAACATATATATGATTTATTTTTCCTCTTGAACCATCAACTATGATTATATGATTAAATAATCTATACGTTTTGACATTATTATGAAAACTATAATTATATCAATAATCAAGATAAATCAATTAAACTTGCATAATCATCCCTCTCGGGTGCGTAACTTGCTTTTCCAGAAATCTTATAGGGGACTTATAAAATTTCTCATACTTTACCTTAACCCCCCATACTTTCTAAAGATTTCCTCACTTGACGTTTTGATTTTTTTTTTATACTTAATGGCTGGAGGCTCATATCCTCCTCAAGCATATCTCAATTAAGAGAACTTAAATCTTTTTAAAATTTCTCATAACCCTTTCATGTCTTACTTATTCTTATATAATTCTTGTATTAATCATATTAGTCTATTTTGAAAATATATATACATTGCAATGATAGAGAATTCATTCTTTAATAATGGCTATTTAAAAATATACTTCATATTAATAAAATTTCAAATATACTATATACTAAACTAAGTTAATTAAATCTGTTTACTTATTTATTTATCCTTATATATTTATAAGTATATTATGTTATATGTACATATGTGTGTGAGTATGCTAGGTCTAAATGTTCGGTTAACTTAAATAATCACTTATTGAAAATTTCTCCTAATATTTATTCAAGCTAATGTGACTTCTAAACCCTTTAAGCTTCTATATTTGTCCATCCATACCTTATACATGATTCTTGGACAGCTTACTAATTCTTTAAACTCTTGTGTACGGATATTACATAACTTGAACATAATTAATAATTCGATTCCTTATTTTTCCACATAAAGTAGTCCAACTAAGAATTTCATATAACTAGTTTAGATTTGCTTAGGGCCATTATCCACATAATACAGGGATCATATGAAGTCTAAGGCGCAAGAAATATTATGGGTCCATACTTATCAACATAAACATATAAGATAATTTATTGAACCCTTATATTGGTAGACCAATGGAACCACATAAGTCATCACCATAAATCATAACTTATGCATGCTTGGTTTCACCTCTACTATTTGAAATCATCTCACACCTACGTGTTGTGTGAGTTGAATCCTTTAATTACTCTTATAATTCCTTCATTTCTTTCTTAAATCTACATCTCTTTGCAACTGATATGCTTATTCATTTTCCTCTTCATACTGCTGCAGTCAGCAGAAGAAGTCCGTGAATAGAGCAATCATGAAAGAGATGAAAAACATGGATTATAAGAAACATAATCGTTTCTTATATTTTATTCTTTAAATATCTGTAAGACCTTTTTTTCACGTAGGTATATTTATCCACATGCATCCAATTTGTTCGTAACCTTTATGATCCTTTTTGTTTAATCACTAATCACATTTAAGTTGATTCCTACCATACAGAGTGACCTTCCTAGGAATCAACCACTCATGTGAAATACATATCAATACATCAATAAAGAATAACTTAATGCAAGAAAATCTTACTTGTACTTTACGATGGAGGGTGTGGCGACTGCTCGGCGATAGCACATGAACCAATACCATACATATTCTATACACTAGGACGTCAAGAGAGTCCTGACTTTAGGCTCTGATACCATAAATGTAACGCCCCCAAATCGACCCCCGCTACGTGGCGAAGACCAATCTGGAGACGCTACGGCATGCTATAATTTGACCATAATATTGACCATATCTCAGTCAAGAACCGAGACACGTCAGCGGAAGAAAAGAAGTAAAGATAAATTATAACTTTAATTGCGGAAGTCTAAAAGTAACTATGTCATTACTAAGAGATAACTGAGTTCTACATCATGAATTTAAATTGCGAAAGGTAAATAAAAACTAAATAACACTCTAAAAGTCCTATGGTTCATGTGTTGTCCTATTGCCAGAGCCTCATCATCACACGCCTACTCCACCACGTTACTGACCTGGTCCTGTGGAAATCAGACACATGGGAGGAGGTCCTCCCGTAAGCTTTACAGCCTAGTGGGGAACCACATGATATACAATGCATGACATGAATATAATAATCAGCGATAATTAATCAGGCTTAACTTGAACATGAAAGATAACATATAAGTATCATGGATCATAATAAGGATAAGATCAGCGATATCATGAATCATGAGGATCAATAGTACTTAGTAAACTTGGAATCATGACATACTTGACTTGACTTGAACTTGAACTTGAACATGCTTGTCGATCTTGGTTATTAATTAACAATCAAGGTGACTTTGAGGTGCCTTTAATTCTTGGGGTATGCCCAGCAAACGATACGGCCTTGTGCGGGTCAATGGGTGATCAAACCATGACAAAGGGAGCGACCCTTATCTTGATGCACTTGGCTTGGACTGGCAACCCATCATTAATCTTTCATCTGAACTTATTAATCACTTTTATTATCTTTTCATTCTTTGTATCATGTGATGAAAGAGATATGATCGGTATGAGGTAAATCAAGACAAAGAGTTCATGTTGGAATTATAAGGAAATCAATAATATTCATATAAAAATAAAGAGAGATTAATAGGTGAATTTTGCTGGATTTTATGCCCAAAGAATCTCCTCCACCTTACGGCCGTAAAACCATAATTCTTTAGATTTTACGCCCGAGGAATTCTTTCATTTTACGGCTGTAAAAATTAACCCTTATTACGTTACGGCCGTAAAACCCTACTCTCCATTCTATTTCGGCCGTAATAATTCAACCCTTATTTCGTTACGGCCATCATCTGTTACTCCCATCCGTTACGGCCTGTCCCGTTACGGCCGTAAAACTCTACTCTTCGGCCGTAACAATCTATCTCCCCTTTTTCTCTCTCTCCCAACTTCTCGGATTTTTACGACCGTAAAAATCATCTGTTACGGTCGACATCTATTACGGCCGACATCTTTTACGGCCGACATCTTCCCTCTCTCTATCTTTTCTATTTTATTACGGCCGAAAACCTAACTCTTCGGCCGTAACAATCTATTTCCCCTTTCTCTCTCTTCTTTTCTCTCTCTCCCAACTTCTCGGCCGTAAAACCTCATCTCCATTTTTTTTAACTCCTTTACGGCCAATCCATCACTTCTTTCTCTCTCCATCTTTTTCTCGACCGTAAGACAATTACGGCCAACAAATTTACGGCCGTAATACTTCTATTTTAAAATTGGGTCGTGTTATAAAACCGAAAACGGAATCCCCTCTAAATCTTACATCCTAACAATCAATAATACAGAAATATAACAAACAGAAATAACTATGCATGCTACAATCAACCAATCAAAGAATTCAAGAAATCAAACAATTAAAAACAATAACTTGAATCATATTCATATTCTTTTCATAACGATTCGGGCATGAATTGAGATAATTCAGAGGCCATGCAAGGTGATTTCGATTCACCCACCTGGACGCGATGGATCCTACCCTTGATTCGTTAAAAATCCGTTCGAATCCGCCCTTGTTCCCTCTCGGTTCTCTTGCTGTTCCTCCTCTCGAATTCTGTCCTTGCGCAGAAATCTCCCTACTTCGGATCGCGTAGGAGGGGAACGAAGGAAAACCGGGAAGGATTCGTGAGATTGCTGGAACCAGAAATTTAATGGCCAATTGATTTTTATCTCCCTCAATTCTCTCGTGAATACCTCTCATATACATATATATATATATATCTGATAAGGTTTTTATTTTAATCTAATCTTCTTCTCAAAATTAAATTTGAAGAGATTAGATTTAATTTTTCTTTCCTTTCAAACTTTGAGTGGGATTTGATTTTTAATTTCCTACGTGCTTTGCTCGGCCACCCATCACGATTTGTTTTCTTTTCTCTTTTTTTTTATTTTTTTGTTGGTTGTTACATGTGATGTGAGAGATTTTTCTCGTTGCACTTACTAAGTGCCGTATTGTATGACAGCTCTCATGACAGCTCTTCACGCATGTCTCATGACAATGTGAAAACAGTTCAAGAAACAGGAGAAAGTAGGAGGAAGAAGACAGAACAGTAAGCTAATTAGCTAAAGCAAAAAGCGTTCATGGATGCATGGCATGGATTAGATAAAGCAAATATGACGCGTATGGAGCACATTGTTTGCCACACATCCATCCATCGTCTCTCACTCTCTCCGAGCACCTGTTAGTTAGCCTTTGTGAACGCTGAACACATGATGAACTGATGCCTACATCATGCTCAAAGGGGGCAGAGGAATCACAGCGTAAAAGTATATATTTCTGGTCTCCACGACTAATCGCCATGAGAGGTGCACATATTGACTTGACATTCAATGTCTCATGTCACAATCATTCGAGACGCCAGATCATATATTCATATAGATCTATCAACACCAAGCGAACAAACATTTCCACGACCATAATTATGGAGTAGGATTTCGTCATGGTCAAACCCCTGTGGAGCTGCAACAACTAGCTCTCTGCTACCATCTGAATTGTTGTTGTTCTAATAAAAAAAATAACCTAAACATAATTGAAAGATGAAGGAAGAGTTCTTAACAGAGATATATCTTGCACACAGATAGATATATCAAAGGAGGAAAACTGTACAGAGGAATACAAAAAGGGTAACTGGTGAACATGAAGGACTGACCAACACAAAGACTAAAATCTTGCAGCTGTTCAGAATTCAGATAGATAACATCACCAGAAATTATTAATCTCTCTGGTAGGTAACACACAGAGGTGCATGTTCGGCCATGAGATTTAAAAAGAACTTGACCACGAACACGATCACCCAAAGTGAGCTGATATTAGAACTATAATCTTAACCAGAGAAGAAAAAAAAGAGCACATCAATTCACCGGCACCCCATGGACGTCCCTCCCGTTCATGAGAGAGAACCTGGAGGGCTTCGGCTGGAAGTCCCTCCTCCTCCCGGCGGCGTCGTGATTGGAGGGGCATATGATTTGCATGAGGAGGGCCTTCATTGACTTCACCTTCGCCGCGGCCCTCGCCTCCGCCGCGGCCGTCTGAGCCGACGGCCGGCCGGGATTAATCATGCGCCCGGCGGCGCCGCCGCCGCGGTGCAGCTTGCACCGGAACGATCCCGGGTGCGTCGTCGGCGAGCAGAGGCAGGCGACGGCGCCGGAAGGCTTGTGCGCCTTGGTCAAGCTGGACGGAGCGGCGGAATCCATGGGGAAAAGGGAACGGAGTGGAGGTGGCGGTGGAAACTGTGGAAAGACGGGGAAAGGTGCGCAACAAGGGGAAGATTTACTGTAAAAAAAAATGTTGGATTCGCAATATTTAAATTTCGATTTTGTGCTGCCAACTTGCCATATATCGCATTAAATTTGGGATATTTTAATAGGATTTTGTACACGTGCTTAGCAGTTGGGCTTCGAACGCGCGCCGGAGCGGTGGATTTATATGAGTGAGTAAAAACTAAAAAGAAGGGAAAAAATAGTCTCAAACATGCTAATTATAAATATAATAGATTTACTATTTAATTCTAACAGTCAACTTTTTAATATATATATGAAAAATAACGATGTTGATCATAGAATTCAAGCTGGTTGGTGTAAGTGGAGGAAAGCCACTGAATTTTTTTGTGATAGAAAAGTACCCAATAAAGTTAAAGGAAAATTCTATCGTACTGCTATAAGATCAGCAGTGTTATATGGTAGTGAATGTTGGACTATGAAGGGACAATATGAACGTAAAGTGGGGGTAGTCGAAATGAGGATGTTGAGATGGATGTATGATCATACAAGATTAGATAAGATTAGGAATGACCATATACGTGAACGAATCGGAGTGACTCCTATTAGTGAGAAAATGGTAGAGAATCATTTGAGATGGTTTGATCATGTTCAGATAAGATCATTAGATGCGCCAGTAAGAAGAGTAGATCAAATAATCTGAAGTCCGATTAAAAGAGGGAGAGGAAGGCCAAGGCGGACACTTGACGAACTAATAGAGCAAAATCTATTGGTGAATAATATATCAAAAGATTTGGTTACTAATAGAGCGGAATGACGTCGTATGATTCATGTAGTCGACCCCACCTAATGGGATAAGGCTTTGTTGTTGTTGTTGTATATGAAAAATGATGCGAAATTTTACGATGTGGGTGGATTCAATATTAGTTCATTTATCAGAAAAAGAATATTACAACTAAATGCATCTTGTGTGACAATTATACTTAGTAAAGTTAATTTCTTTTGTTAAAGATACAAGTACATTTTTTTAAGACCCATTTATATGCATATTTATAAGTACACAATTAATTTAGTGCGAAACAAAAGTGAAAAGGTTAGTACTTTTCAAAATTGTCAGAACAAAATATAATTATTGCCAGGGTGAAAATTATAAAATATCAAAAAGGAAAAAAACTCAATTCAATTTTCTGCTTTACTTTTTTTAAACTATTTTTTTTTCCTGTCTCAGAAAAACAAATACGTGCAATGCTATCTTTATTCTGAAAGAAATTAATATTAAGTTGGACATTAAATACTATTCCACCTGGTTTTCTTTTTTGTTTTGCAATTACGAAAGAGACTCGTGAATGTATTTATTACTGGTTATGAGAGGCCTCGCATTTAATGGCCACAAACAATTTTATAAATTTTTTTTTAAAAAAGAAACTTAAATTTAAGATTATATCCAGCGATAATTACAAGCACACTTTTTTCAGAATCGAAAAGTGTTCTAGACGAATTCCGAGTGAGTTCATGGACATTTGTTCCAATACGACAAGACGTTCTTGTTATTGGGATTTGATTTTTCTCTTACTTATTCCAGTTCCAATTCCACCACACAAATGGCATTTTCTAAAGCGATACGATGGATACCCACTCAAGATTCGTCGTGCACAGAATTATTAGTAAATATCCTTGAGATAAAATATTATTTTTAACAAAATTATTAGCACATAATATTTGTGAATTAATATATTATTTAAATTATTTTATTATTATTATTATTTTGTATTCATTTGATAGAATCTTTCTATCTTCCAAATCCTTTACTATCTTACCTCGAAAAGTACACTAGAATTGTTATTAGGAAGTTCCTACTGCAGAGGTTCCAATCCCCCTGCCAGCCTACTTTTTTTGACTTTTGTTCTTCTAAATTTTGTTATCTATGAAATGATATAAAATAATAAAATTATTACTCAAGACTCGCCATGCACAAAATTATTAGCAAATAGCCTTGAGATAAAATATTACTTTTAAGAATATTATTTTAAATTATTTATTATTATTTCTTATCGTTCGATTTTTCAAATCTCTTACGATCTTACCTCGAAAAATAATGTTGATGAGTGCACTAGAATTGTTGTTAGTAAGTTCCTACTGCAGAGGTTCCAATCCCCCTGCTAGCTTACTTTTTTTTACTCTTGTTCTTCTAAATTTTTGTTATCTATAAAATGATATAAAATAATAAAATTATTATATATAATTGATGTCTAATTATTTATTTAATTTTGGTTCAATTATTTATTTAATAAATAAGTAAACTTCTCATGACATTTATGTACAGCTTGGGAGTCAAAATTTGCCTTCAACAACAGTAGAAATATAAGATAGATTTGAAATAGGAGCAAGATGAGACAATATCACAAATCGAAATATATTATTTTCCCACTTTGGTGGTAATTTATTAGCTCTTCTTATTAACCTAGTTTATTAAGAATCAAGCGTTACACTTTATGCATCCGCCAATAGTAAAAGTTATTTTTTAAATTCACATTGCATTTTTTTTCCTATTACAATAGGGAGATGCATACCGAATTAAGATTGAAATAAAAAAAATAGAGAAATGCACTCTTTATTTTTCTTCCCTCGTCACTCGGGAGGAATTTAATGTAAAAATTAAAAATAAAGTATATAATAATTCAGGTATACGCACTAGTCGTATTTATTAAAAAAAAGTGTAATTGTGATAAGACATCATGTTGAAAAAAGAGATATTATTGTTGAAAAGTAACATGACATCAACATCATTTTATTCGACTCATCTCATCCGATGACCAACAAATATATATATGTCCCTCTCCTTTTTCCAACATCCATGAAAGCTTACATTAAGATATTCATCCTGCCCTATCCAAACATCGAATTAGTTGGACCCAAAAAAAAAATATTTGTATAAATATTAATTCAATACAGACATTAAAAATAAGGATAAGGGGAATGCACAAATTTGAATTCTTATATTAAGAGAAAAAAAATCTAATTTCATTAGTTAGATCTATTTTTTCAACCTAAGAACTCGAGTTAATACGTACGTTTTCCGGGAAGCATTGATCTTTCTTTAAAAAATATATATCTAATTTTTAATAAATGTTACGTTAGTATTAGTCAAAAAAAGGCCGGCGTACGCCACACTAATAAATATACCCAATAAATCAAATAAAATAATAATTATAAATAAAATTATTTTTCAAAGCATCTAGAAAGGCAAGAACGAACGACAAGATATAAAATTCCTTGTTTATGTACGAGGACAAAAAGTAAAATCGAAAAAGAAAAGAAAAAGAAAAATAAATAATGAAAATAAATGAGAGCAAGCAATCACAATCCATCTCACTTTTTTTTATCTACAATTAATCTTGAGATTATGTAAACTGTTTTATTTGATATGATTGTATTAATATTTAGGGTTTAATGTGTGTGCTCATTTAGTCTTGAGATTATATAAACCGTTTTAATTGATATGATTGCATTAATATTTAGGATTTAATGTGTGTGCTTGTGGCTGTCAAGATTAATATCATCTTAATCTTGGTCACACAATTTTATTCGATCCTAACAATCACATATCATTAATAAAATTATTAAAATATTAGTTAAAAATATAATAATAATATAATTAATTTAAATAAATTTATATATTTTTTCATTTTTAACATGTTTTGATGTAATAAGAATCAATAAAAATGATCTTAGTGATGTGTAATGAAGATTTCAATATGGTAAATTTATTAAAATAATACTTCTTATTTTAAAATAGAATTATTTTATTAATAAGTATATATAATTATTATCAATCGAATCATTATTAATATCGTTCGTCATGAATTAAATGATGATTAATAAACGTATGACATGGAGAAAAGACTAGCACAAATGTTTTTGGTCCCAAGTATATTTAATATTGATGAACAAATCACATGAATTAAGAGCAATCATAATCAGGAGGGATTCCACAATTATTCTTTCTATGCCGTGAGGTGTAACATGCATTGAAGACTTAGACCTTTGATGGCGCAATCATTTAGTATTTGGATAATTTAATATGCAATGCACGTTTTTTTTAAAATTAAAAAAGGACATAAAATTGATAATGTAATAGATTAACATTAGTTACTAATCTTGTGTTTGGATAATCTTGCGACAATTTTATTTTAAAAAGAAGAACATAAAAAAATGATAACGAATTAAAAATAATGTTAACTTTTATGTTGGTGGGATGGATAGGTGGAACCGGAAGGTGTTCCGGAATTGGCCCACGAAAATTGTTGTTCATATTAATTACGAGAAAAAAAATATTTGAAATTTTGTATTAATTAGTCGTGAGCCAATAAGTTAGAATACTGTTAATTGTTAGAATTCATTATGATTCAGGTGCATCATTAATAAAATGTACGAGAATAAAATTACTTTTAAATTAATTTAACAATTTCGTATGTTAATCATTAAAAAAGATTGAGAGTCCTGGGTCACAAGTCTTTGTTCTGATGGCTTGGCCCTTGGGGCATGGTGATGATGAAATTGATGCCAAGTTTGTTAACATTATAAGATAATAATATTTTAGGCAAAAAACATATCAAATTGGCAAAAAGAATTTGTAGGACGTAAACTCTCAAATTTTAATAAAAAGTTAATTTTTCCATATAATATATTGTTTTTTGAAAAAAATAAACATTTTTGTATTGGGGTGAAGTCCACAAAAGAATTGTCATTAAGTTAAAATTTTACTACCATTGGTTAGTAAAGCCCCCCCTCTGTGTCATCGTCGCCCCCCTTGTCGTCGTCGAATCTACCATAAATCTAAAAAAAATAGTAAAATATAGGGTAAAAAAATCAAGAAACTTGGTGGTAAAATGGACAACGATTTTTGAACAGTAACGACGGAGGCACCTAGACACAGAGGCATCTAGACACCCAGCAGGCCGAACGTATGGAGAATCGAGGATGAGAACCCGATGATATCATCCTACCTAAAAGACATAGAACTCCAAATTTCCCAATGTCGACCAAATCTTGATGTCTCATTTTTTGCCTCTTTGGAACGACGTTAGGTTCTAGAGCCCGACTGTTTGTTGTTTGGCCATTGTTGTATGAATGTGAAGAAAAGAATCAATCAATTAACAGTATGACAAAACTAAGAACTAAGAAGAAAAACTGAGTATAACGTATGTCAAGTGTATGAATGTGAAGAAAAGAATCAACCAACTAAGAGTCCTGCAAAACTAAGAAGAAAAAATGAGTACGCATGTGAAGTGTATCAAAGAACGAGTTTCAAAGAAAAGAATGCAAAACTAGCCGCGACTCCGGTCAGGGCTCTTCCAGCACCGGGAACCTTGGTGTTCTCAGTCTTTTACTGATGAAATCGTCGGGCTCCCATTTTAGGTGAATGGGCATCTCAATTGGGTTGCCATCCCTTTGAAGCATGCCCACGCGTAGTGCTGGACCAGTGCCGGCGCTCTGTGCCTTGGTGTCGAGGCCGACACAGTCGGCACAACCGTCGCCGCTCCTTGAAGCTCCACCAGTTCCGACGCATGCCTTGGAAGTTCTTGGCTTCCTTGATATATGATCCCAAAACTCGGCCGGACTTCTTGGAGCTGCTAGAGCAGAGCGTGCCCGTTGTGCCCAGCTGTCGGAAGTTCTTGACTTCCTTGGTATAGCCCGCTGTTCCTAGCTGCCGAGATTTCTCGGCTTCCATAGAATATGCTCCCAAAACCCGTCTACACTTCTTGGAACACAACCGTTGTTGTTGGGTCATTATTGTCAATGTCACAATTTTCAATTGGACAATAATTTTGCAAACATGCTCGTCGCCTCTCCTACTCTCAAAATTTAACGAAAATATTATTTAAATATGAATATAAATTCAAAGTTTAATAAAAAATAGAGAAAACAAACAAAAAAAACAAAAAAATTAAATAGGAATGCAAAAGTTTTGCAAATCTTATATGATCTTATAAAAACTTAAAAACACAAATACTTAGTATACTTGGTGTATCCATTAAAAACCCATTGTTCGGCCTCAATGCGGCAGCCACCTGCCCGACATGGAGCCCGATGTGCCTGTGGAGCAGTTCTTGGTCGCCGGGTGACGCTTCCCTCGCTGTGCTCCCATTGTTCGACCTCAATGCGGCAGCCATCCTGCCGGAACTAGAGCTCGTTGTGCCTAAGGAGCAGTTCTTGGTCGCCGAGTGATGCTTCCCTCGCCGGGGTGCTATTGTTTGGCCTCAATGCGGCAGCCACCTGTCGGACCTAGAGTCCGCGCTCGTGGAGCACTTCTTGGTCGCGGGGTGACGCTTCCCTCGTCGGGCTCTCATTGTTCGGCCTCAATGCGGCAGCCACCTGTCGGACCTGGAGCAAGCTGTGCTCGTGGTGCAGTTCTTGGTCGCCGGGTGATACTTCCCAAGCTGGGCTCCCATTGTTCAACATCAATGCGAAAGCCACCTTACGGACTTGGAGCCCGCTGTTGGGTCATTATTGTCAATGCCACAATTTCCAAGTGGACAATAATTTTACAAACATGCTCATCGCCTCCTACTCTCAAAATTTTACAAAAATATTATTTAAATATGAATAGAAATTCATAGCTTAACAAAAAAAAAATAGAGAAAAGAAAAAAACAAACAAAAAACAAAAAATTAAATACGGATGCCAAAAGTTTTGCAAAACTTATATGATCTTACAGAAACTTAAAAACACAAATACTTAGTATATTTGGTTTATCCAAAAAGCTCAAAGAAATAACATACCAAGAATCTAACATAAAACTAAAAAATAGTAAAATGTAGGGTAAAAAAATCAAGAAACTTAGTGGTAAAATGGACAACGATTTTGGAACACTCAATGGCGGAGACACCTAGACACGGAGGCATCTAGACACCGGGCTGAACGTATGGAGAATCGAGGATGGGATCCTGATGATATCATCCTACCTAAAAGACATAGAACTACAAATTTCACAATGTCGACCAAATCTTGATGTCTCACTTTTTGCCTCTTTGGAATGGCGTTAGGTTCCAGAGCCCGACCATTTGTTGTTTGGCCATTGTTGAAGGAATGTGAAGAAAAGAATCAATCAATGCGGCAACCACCTGCCGGACCTGGAGTCCACTGTGTCCGTGGAGCAGTTCTTGGTCGCCGGGTGACGCTTCCCACACCGGGCTCCCATTGTTCGGCCTCAATGCGGCCCGTGGAGCAGTTCTTGGTCGCCGGGTGACGCTTTCCACGCCGAGCTCCCATTGTTCGACCTCAATACGGCAGCCACCTGCCGGACATGGAGCCCGATGTGCCTGTGGAGCAATTCTTGGTAAGCTTGCAGAGTGGTTCGGTAAGCTTTATCTCCTTCGTCACCGGTTTCATCTCTGACAGTCATGCCTCGGTAAGCTTGCAGAGTGGTTCTACTGTTTGTTATTACTTGCTTTGTAATACCATTTTAATCTCGTTGTATCTTGTATCAGTTAGGCATTATTATAAATAGTTGATGATTGCGCAGCTTTCCACTTTTTTTAATTTTGTTTCGTCTTCCTCCTTTTGTGCTTGCCGACGAGTCATCCGAGCTCGGATTTTAGCAAAACCTTATAGTTCTGTTGTAGCTATTAAGACTTGATTTTTTTTCCCAATTTGTCAAAGGGCCAACGCCGCCGTCGACAGGGCCAAATGGTCGATGGAATTGGACGATTATTTCCCACTTACTGCCCGCCGCCCATTTTGCTATCAAGACTTGAATTTTCATCCAGATCGGTAGTAGGGTGCGTTTCTTGATATTTGATCTTTTTGCAGGATTATATTTTTCACCCAAATCCGTAGTAGGTGGAGGGCATATGTTGTTTCTTGCATCTAAAACCCCAGTTCATTCTGCAGAAACAATTCCGTCCAAAAACTTGTGCTGTTTGTACCTTTGTAGATATTAAACTTTGATCATGTTGTTCCCAGTTAAAATTCATGTAGATTTGATGTGGTTAAAATTTGTGTGTTTGATCAATATTTTTTAGAAATCAAGAGTAAAGAAATAGAATACGTATTTTGTTTCCTCATCCATTTGTTGAATAGTAATTAATTATGTTGGATGGAATTTTATCTCTAGTGGGCCGTGGGCCGTGGCTGGCTGCAGCAATTGATTTGAATGCTATTGTTAATTCCGAATGTTATACGCGCTGATCAATTTGCTAAATTATATATATATATAATTTGCTAAATTAGACTACTACAGTACATTTTAATATATTAGAAGGTAATATATTTTTCGCTTATATATATATATATATATATATATATATCATCCGTGTAGAGTATAATATCCAGCTTCTCATGCTTTCTTTCTATGTATTATGTTTAAAGATGCAAAGGTTGTGCCTCTTGTAATGCCAACGAATGTGATTGTTGTGTTTATTGTTAGATGCTGCAGCATTTGAAGTCTGCTATGTACGGAATTTCACAGATGTAGAGGACAAGGTTACAACTTTGCACGTCTTTACGTTTTCTATAACCAGGCAGTGTGAGCTTCTAACTTGTTTCTGTTTGAATAATGCTTATTTTACTAGCTTTTGATGTGTAACCAATCTATTATGTCATGGCAATCCTAATCCATTACCGACGTTGGAGAACTTGACTTTAGTTTTATTTGTCCAACCAACCACTGCGGATTTCCCTTCTGATTGGAGGTTATTACTTATCACTTGAGACAAAGTACCACCGTAGACTTCCAGTTGAGTTGTTGAATGAACGTTGAGGTCGGTGGGATGATAACAAGGTGTTGGACCTTGCGCCCACACGTAGTTATGCAAAAACAGCACTAAAGAAGTTTACGTAACTTCTTATTGGGCTGCTATATAAATGCTATATAAAGGCATGTAAACGTCTCTTGTAGTGTGTTGGTTCGATGGACTTCATTAACACATCCACGCACTATCCGAAGAGTTCCGCCTTAGGGTTTGTCGAATTCCGACGATGTCCAAAGGTATATGGTCGTATCAATGTAAAAAAAACATTAGCGATCCATTCTTCCATCACGAGATATTCCGATAATATTCTCTTATTATTTGAACCAACTCCTTCAATCGGTATCAGAATCTAAATGTCTTTTCTCATTTATGTTTTGGACTGCACAACTTCGATTATAAAACCATAATCGCCCCTGGTCCACTGCTGCTGCAGCGCGTCACACAACGCGCACGAGCGCGGGACAACGCGATCTCTGGCCCGGCAATGCACTTGACGCGCGTGAGTGCCGGCAGGAGCCCGCTGCACGACATGAGCGCGTGTAGGCGGGCAGCTTCCCTACACAAGCGCGTGCGTAAGCGCAGGCCACGGCCCGCTGCACGGCGCGACTGATCATACGCGCGGGCCTAGGACTGCTGCATAGGGCAAAGGGCGTGGGCCTGAGGCCCGCTGCTGAATTTTTGAGCCATCAGCAGCCCAGTTTGAACAATATCAATTTTTTTAAAAATCTATATTATATTACAGAGAGAGTACTTTCAAAGATAAAATAAAAAAAAAGTGTCACATGTCATACCTCTAAATAATATAAATAAATTTTTAAACATTTAGATAATTATTGTAATAACTTAATTTTTATATATCCATTAGATAAATAATATCAATAATTATACCCATTACGTAATTGAAAAAAAATACAATCATTAAAAAATATTATAAATTAATTTACTACATAAATTCACTATTAGATAAAAATGTTGACTTTGGTGAATTTGAAAAATAAGGGAATGTATTTAGATTACATTGCATTTTTATAGATTAATTCCCTAATAATTTTATATCATATTATTTCATTTAAAACGTTAGTTTAAATATATTCTACAAATGTTAAATTATTGATTTTAAATTGGGATTAGTTGAGCAGTTGGAATACTATGTAATTAAAATGCTATAAAATAAATGGTAGGAAAGACAAGTACAAGTAAATTTTTAATTTCTATGTGATTAACTATAAATTTAATTATCACCATACATGATATATATTTAACGTTAACCACCACAAGGACCTCGGATAGATAGTATGGACATCGTGGACTATAACAAATCTACATATTGACTTATGAATATATTAATTTAGCAATAATAAGTAAATGAAAAGAAAAACAATGTGATATATTTTTCGTTCAAAAAGAAAAACAATGAAAAGAAAAAAGTTCAAGGTAGTTAGTTTTTTTTAATAGTTTTTTAAAAAAATCTATAGAGAACATTTAACCAATGACTGTATTTAAAGTATAAAAGATATAGTTAACACTAAAAATTGTAGTAATTAACATACTCAAATCTAAATAATTATATTTAAGTTGCAAAATTAATTTTAAAAGCTATAGAGTACATTCAAATAAATAAGATAAGAAAGTAAATTTCTTTATTATTAACCTTCTTCCAATTATTTTAGCATGAGAATGAAAATCTATCAGTTATTTCATAATCATTTCGAATGTAAATTTAATTCTTAATAAAAAATTTGAACATAAGTAGTTATAACAAATCACTTGGTGAAAAAATAAACTCTCATTAGAAACCGTCCTCATTTCTCACATTGTAAATATTAGGCAAAAAAACTTGCATTCATATTCATTCGTATCCCTCTTTTCATTCCTCAAAATCTATTTTTTAATGGTTGAAAATTTGTACGGTAGTTGGCTATTTTTATTGCAAAATAATTAGAAATGTGTTATAAAGGTTAGTCGTTCTTTTCTTGAAGCATATTAATGTATTATTGAAGTTACTTTTTTTTAAAAAAAATAATAGTAGGATAAATAATTGGGATGGAATTAACAAATTTGAATTTAATTATTATTCAAACTCTTCTATTCTACAAATTTGAATGTTTGGCATGACATTCAAATTATATTATATGTATTAATAATTTCAAAATATATTTTTATTTTGCAAATATATTGATGCATTTATCTTATATGACTAAGAAAAAAGAATTGCTTTGTGTCAAAAGATGACACGTGTGCTAAAACATACATTTATTTTGAATTTTTAATAATTTTTAAGTAGCTTATTTTTATGAAAATTAATAGTCTATCAAGGACTAATATTTATGAAATCTTTTACTTTAGAAAAATCCATAAATGTCAATTTTATGATCTTTGTCTAGACTCCTTTTCTTTTGGCTAGACGTCAACTTTATAATATAGAGTAAGGAGAGGATGTCATTTAACAAATGGATGAGCTAACTGCTATTAATATTAAATTATATAATATGAATATTTTTAATTCAGTTACATAGTATTATAATTATATAATAGTTTTATTTGCATATAATATAGACATATACAAGGGCGGAGGCAGGTGGCTGTAATTATGATTAAAAGATTTGAAAGCTTGGCATGGTCCAATGTGTGGATGTGTCTCCAAGGGTCGCGGCTTTGATTCTTCTATTGGCATTTTTGTTCAAGTGTTAACAAAACAAATTAAAGCCCATCACGATATTAACCAATAATGTTCTCCTTCCAATGCTAATTTATATTTTGCCATGCAAATTTTCTTTATTTCTTCTTTTTTTGACTTGCTACATTTGCATATTATTATATATTATTTTATCCCTAATTTATTATTATATATGATTTTATAAAAAAATTTCTTATTCTCATGACATTTTATTTCTTTTTTTATTACGCTTTAGGTTTCTTTAAATATATTTTATTAAATTTAAATTTCATATGAGAATTTCATTAACATCATTCTATAAAACTTATATTTAGTTTAACTTCATATCTTCTATTTGGGTAAAATATTTATTATTATTATTATTATTATAGCATTTATTAAAGTTATTTAAAATGAAAGCCTCACCGAGTCAATTTGTTAAAAGGAATCATCACATTTTTTATATTAAAACATCATTAGTTTTTATTATAGTTATCTAATACCAGATTGCTTGGTTCATCAAAGTTTCTAATGAGATATGACTTGTTGTATACACATTATTTTTTAAAAATGCTATTTATAATTTTTAGTTTAATTAATTAATTTAATTAGTTATAAATTTTTTATATATAGAATTTGGATTAGAGATTCTTGTTATTTTTCGCATTTTGCTAAAACAAAAACGAATTTAGAAGCATAGAATAATATTTAAAGGACATAATTTTTAAAATATTTTATTGTCTAATAATTGATGAACCCACTGCAATTTCGTCCTGGCTCCGCCACTGGACATATATATATATATATATATATATATATGTATATATGTATGCATATATGTATATATTTTTTAGTTTGTATATATTACAAATGTTAAAGAGAATATGATATGATTTGGAAAACAAGTGAATCAACATTTGTACCTAGGTGTATCAAAACATATATATATATATATATATCTTTTTCATAAATAAAATATATCTATACTTACTATATTAAACAAAGGGTAGTATCCATATATATAATATTTAAACAAATATATAAATGTAAATATATTTAGTTAACATATAATAATAATGGGTTAAAATATTGAATAAATATTTTTAGCTAATAAGTTCAATTTTAGAGTACTGAAAAAATAATTATATATCACCATATAATTAAAGTTCAATTTTAGGATAGCATCAATTAGTCTAATTAGTTTGGATCATAAAGTGTATTTCTTGCACTAACAAAAGCATATGCATGTTGTCTAAGACAAACCACCTTCTGAATTAGCTTATAAAAAATGTTCGAAAACATTTTTATAAGCTTTCTTAGTTGATCAATATAATACGCTAGTTGAAAATATATATAGGGTCCGGACTATAAAATAATTACATCTGATTATTAACCGAGAGATTAAATTATGTCCATATAGTGTTGACTGATATAATGTACGAATGTGAAGAAAATAATCAATCAACTAAGAGTATAGCAAAACTAAGAAGAAAAAATGAGTACAACTTATGTGAAGTGTACGAATGTGAAGAAAAGAATCAATAATTTGGCAAAACTAAGAAGAAAAACTGAGTATGTATGTGAAGTGTATCAAACAATGAGTCAAAACTGTTTCACAAAAATTAACAAAAATATGATTTAAATATGAATAGAAATGTCAAAAATTAACAAAAAAAATAGAGAAAAAAAACAAAAAATTAAATAGGAATGTCAAAGGTTTTGCAAATTTTACAAGATCTTACAAAAACTTAAAAGCACAAATACTTAGTATACTTGATGTAGCCAAAAAGCTTAAAGAAACAACATACTAACAATCTAACATAAAGATAAAAAAAGATATGTAAAATGTAAGCTAAAAAAGTCAAGAAACTTGGTGGTAAAACGGACAATGGGTTTGGAACAATAGGCCAAGCACCTAGACACCTAGCAGGCTGAACATATGGAGAATCGGGGATGGGAGGCCGACGATATCATCCTACCTAAAAGATCCAAGACTGGGCAATGGGCGATGTTCCATTCTTGGCCTCCTTGGAATGGCGTCAGATCCGAGAGCCTGACTGTAGTTGTTGGGTCATTGTTGTCGTTGCCATAATTTCCAGGGAGACATTAATTTTGCAAATATGTTGGGCGCCTCCCCTACTCTCAAAATTTAATAAAAATATTATTTAAATATGAATATAAATGTCAAAGTTTAACAAAATAAAATTGAGAAAAAAACAATTAAATAGGAATGACAAAGTTTTTCTAAATTTTACAAAAACTTAAAAGCACAAATACTTAGTATACTTGGTGTACCGACGTAAGCGAGCGAAGAAGAAACAAGATGGAGACGACGGGTCAGTACGAGCTTGTGCAATGTCATCCGCTGACAGTGTGCGAGGGAAAAGGAAGTGCCGTCGTCCGCTGCCAGTGTACGAGGGAAGAAGATGATCGACAGACCGAATGGGCGGTGCGGATGTAGAGAAGAAGAGAAAAAGTAAAAAAAATAAGGTTAAAAAAATTAATGCGGTAAAAGCATTTTTTTTGCTTTATTGATCTTAAAATAATAAATATTTATTATTTATGTTTTCATCATTTGTTTTAGAAAATAAAAAATAATGTAATAATATTAAATCCTAATCAAAGTTTAAAAAATGAAAAAAGGTTAAACATACATAAAAAGAATGATTAAATATTATTAATTATTATAAGTAGAGAGACATCGACATTTTTAATTACCTTAATAAAATAAATATTAAAAGATAAAAATGAAGATATTTGTTTATATTTTATTAATGATATTAAAAACTTAAAAAATAATATTAAAACATAAAGGACAATTTAAATTTATAGAAATTAAAATATGAAAACAAAATAAAAAGTATATCTTATAAATATCACAAATCATTTTAAGAGATATTCATTCATAAAGAGACGCCCATATTCTTAATAACCTTAATACAAATATATATTAAAAAATAAAAGTGACATTAATGATATTTTATTAATTTTAATAATAATTTAAGTGAAGCGACACGATAATTAAAAGAAGAAATGAAAGAATAATTTTCAAGATATTCGATAAGTATTCTATGTATGTTTAAAATTCGAGGATGAATTTTTTTAAGGAGAAGATTATGTAATAACTCCATATTTTTAAATTTGGGCTTAATTGTCATTTGGGCCAAAAACTCTAATCTCCTCTATATAAGACCTAGTGTTGTCTTGTTAATCTCTTTCTTCATGTAAACTCTTGATGACTAGAGCTTGAGAAAGGAGAACATGAGAAGTAAGGAGAGAGAAAGAAGAAGGAAAAAAAAGAAGAATTGAAGAATTAAAGAAGATCCAACTCATCTCATCTCACTCAATGTTTGCATGATTAGATTGAGAGATCAAGAACATCATAAATTTTTTTTTTAAGAATTGTGATTGGGGAAATTGCATGTGCATCATCATTAGATCTTATCGATTTACATACCTAGAATTAGGTGTTACAGATTCATGTTTTATGATCATATTGTAGATGTATTTTGGAACACTAGATATACATGATTAAAAGAAAATTGTACGTTTTCATATGTTCTTATGATGCCTAAATGTCTAGGAAATATGATTGTAATGTTTTGAATGTTTTAGATTATTGTCCGAAATTTTTGACATAAAACTATGAAATTTGGGGCATAACATGTCAACGGACAAAACTAGGCTGAAAAATTGACTCTTGGTAATGCTCGTGACACCTCTGGTCGTTACAAGGCTGAGCATGAACATGATCAATCTGATCATGATCGTGGGTGAAAAGGTTGTGGACCGGGTCGTATATGGTTCACGGTAACGATCATTTCCAATATGACACGCTTGAGACATTGGCCTGGCACGACTGTGACACCTATGCTATTTAAAATTTATTTTCAAGAAAATTACACTATGTAAAGATTGTTGATTATATATGAACATAGAGACATGAAATGTATGTTCTCGGTAATTAGATTAAAATTTGAAGTTTGAGTGACATAATAATTGATTGTTAATTGAAAAATATAATGCACCCAGTTGCGGATCGTTACATGTCGCCTCTTAATGGCCTTTGTCAGATTGATAGAAAATTCAATGTTTTTAAAGCTAGACCTGTGGCCAGTTCGAATTCATTATCGGGTCGTAGTTAGACTGGTCCGATCGAATTGAACCGAGTTTTATTAAAATAATATTATTTATATTAATTTTGTATATAATTATATATATATCATAATTAATATATTATATAATATATCATACAACTAATAGTAATAATAAATTAATATAAAACTCTTATTTATTATATTCTATAAATTTAAACTATCCAAAATTATTTGATTGGTACATTATTATGTATTTTATTATTTGTATAATATTTGTGATGTTATATTAATCTATTTAAATCTAATTCACTTTTAAAATTTTGCTTCTTTTATTTATTTTTATTTATTCTTCCTATTGTTTATTACCCCATATTTATTTTCATTTTTTTCCCATAGTCGATCCTTCTTTTTTTTTTCAAAATTATTATTTTTCTAATTACTTATTATATTTAAAAAACTTAATACTTACTATTTATTATATAATCCTAATGTCATGCATATTAATGAATCACTATTTCTTTTTATTATGTTAGTTTATTTAATTTATTTCTTCATTTTTTATATTTCTTCTTTACTGATTTTTTTCTTTTAATTTTAAAAATTTCTCCCCTGATCATCTCCCCTAATCATTCCTTTTCTTCATTATCATTTATTCTTCTTATTAATTATCTTCCTACATTTGTTTTCCCCATTCCATTTTTGTTTTTAACATCTGATTATTTATTTCCTTAATTTATACTTTTTTTTAAACAAAATTCTTCCATTTCTTAACTTCTTTTCATTTCAAAATTGACTTTTTTTAAAGAATTTTTGCATTGAACTGGTTCTGGATCGGTTTGTCGGTTCACCAGTTTTTGCCGATTCATCTGAAATTTGTCGATTCAATGCCTAAAACTATTTTGGACCCAAACCGGACTAGACCAAGGCACGGTTGAATCGGCCGGTGCGGTCCAATTTTAATAACATTGTAATTATTCTTATATGTATTTTTTTCGCGAATAATTGTTCTCACATTTGCAATGGTGTGTATATTTATAACCATCTACGGACGAAGGAGTTATTGTCTCAAAGGCTTAGCTAATCTATTCTGAGGGCAACTACATAATTTTTAAGTATTGTAAGTCAAAGATTGTAAGAGTAGATTGCTGTCCACAAAAGTGGAGTCCAAATAGGTTATAAAGAAATTTTGAGGAAGTTATTGAGACTATTGTTAAAGTAAGTCACGTATAAGCCTATTGATGATTATTTCTATACTTCTTGTATGATGATAATTAATTACATGTCTTGCCATGTTATTTATGTTAAATGCATGATGATATATTGTTATGATATGAATAACATGTAGAATCACAAGTTAAGTGCATGACATATATATCTTTTTTTTCCTATATATGAAAATTGAATATGCAAATAATGTAACATCTTGTTTAGGATCGTGACATCTCATTGTATGACCTTTACATGCTTTAATTAAAAAAACTTTAGATCCGTACAAGTAATTAAAATATAGATGGATGACGACTCATGACGACATTGTTGCACATGATATAGCCTTATAGTGTTATGGTGTCATATTTATTCTCGCAAACTATTGGTTTTAGAGATATTTTGAATAAAATAATATTAGTTTATGCTTTACATTCTATATTACAAAGACTTTAGCTGAAAATTATGATATTCTCTTATGTTATTTTATTATTTATAGTTTTTGCTGCATCGAGAGTGTCATTTTATTATGATTATGTGGTGACGAACGGATTAACACAACCGAATTTCCCTAAGTGTCACTAATTTTTAGGATGAATTACAAAATGGAGCAAGAAATGCTTAATAGCTAGAACATATTATAATAAGCAAAGTTTAATATTGTGCATGTAATATATTTAGTTTGTGCTTGATCTATTTGGATGTAAAGAAATGGAAGTATTGATCATATCATTTTTTTACCATCCTATATATAAGTAATAAGTATAAAAATTGGTCAGCACTCAGCACACTGATCATGATTTAGTAACTCCTCCTCGGAGTTCCTAACAGACGCCTCTGCGAAAGGCTCAGCTCATCCTTGTGCCCCTGAGCCGGGACCTGGCCGCGGCGGCTACGACGACTCCTCTCTCCGGCGTGAACCACCCAGCAGACTAGAGACAGCATGACGGCGGCCGAGGCCACGGTCATGCCTAGGAACACCTGATGGCTGTAACCGCGCAAGCCGGGGCAGTCGTCGGCGCTGATGGATCTGAAGGTTCGCCTCACGAAGCTGCAGTTGGCGAGTTCTGCAAGGGACGACCCGTACTGATGCAGGGCGTCGCTCACGTTTGCCGCAGCCGTCATCTGAGTGTACAGCTTGGGAGTAAGGCGGCCGGCGGTGGTGCACACCTCTAATCCGGACACAACTGCTGTTTCGCACACGTAGCTGCTCCAAACCTGCACAGAACGACTTGGTGCAATCCATGAGGGTTGCAGAAAAAAAAGCTGTCACGATCTGTTCGCAGATCCTTGTACCTGTGTTGCATTGCTCAGTCCTATTTCTCCGGGGCGGCACGCGCGGCTGCTAAGGTCTGGGTTGTACGGGTTGCAGAGTAGGGGCATCAAGGGACCTGATTGGTTGTAGGGGTAGTCGACATTGGATACGTTCGTGATGAACACGTCCACGACGCGCACCAGCTGGTAGGTGACTTCCCTGCTTCCGCTCAGGGACTCGCTTGTGGTGGCGGCGTCCACGCACGGAAGGATGTCGTCCAGAGCAGTGTGCTCCTGGGGGTGGAGGACCCACTCGTCCATCGCCACACAAGTGTCTGAAACTACGCTGTCAAATTTGCAGACAACCAAAACATCAATGATCAATCATCAGATGCTAATTAGATCCTGCTCAGGATGTTGAGGACTTATGGCTACAGGACTTTACTTGTGCAGAAGAAGGAAGATGCCGCTAAGAATGAACGTTCCAGCCACAAGGAACCATCCTGCCAGCACCAATCTGAAATTGGACATAATAAACATGAATGGATAAATGCAGATTATGCAAGATCGCAAGCAGAATCAATGTTCTTACGTGTATACGAAGCATTGAATTCCAAGCAGTGAAAATACTGGAAAATTTGGGATCAAGTTAGCCACTGTGACAAAAAATTTGTGTCAAAGGTAAGATGGTGGACTGTAACTTACTGAAACCAAGGAGCACCAAGACGAGCATTACGGCTGAAAGTACTACTAGGATCAGACGTCTACAATGATAAACAGAGAATATTAGTTTGTTCTTCATATGTCAACAACTGAGGATAAATCTATACGGAATCTTAGTCCCTACGCATTGTCTAAACGATGTTGAATCCTCTTCGAATTGTCAGAAGTTCGCGAAGAGACGGCATCTGCTGCACTGCTGATCCTGGCCACGACTGAATCGATCTTACTCCTCTCGTCCTGGGGGAGAGAAAATGGACCCACGCCCATGCTCTTGGCCGAAGCCAATTTGTTCGAGAAGCCTCTGAGGTTGGACACAGTGGCGTTGGACTGGCTCACCACAAAATCTAGGGTGGACGTTGTGCTGCCGTGGAATTTGCCCTGTCCACTGTACAGACTCGCGCATCCGACGCTAGAACGACAGCACGGCATGGAAGCATCGTTACATAAAATTCAGGCATTTGTATATAATGGGAGTGCAGGAATGAGTACTGTACTTACAGTGCAGCTCCGGCGAAGAGCGTGATGAGCGCGAGAGAGAGGACGCAAATGCTGGTGGAGTAGGAGCGACTCCGGCGAGGGCAGCAGCAGTGGCAGCAACAGATGAAAGCCAAGGCCAAGCCGAAGCCCACGAACCATACTGCGGCGACGGTGAAGAGGGGAGCAGCGGTAAAGGCGACGGACTGCAATCGAAAAATGAGATTGGATTCATTGAAAGAAGCAGCAGATTGGAGAAGGAGAAAGCATCAAAGTTTGGAACAATCATTTGTTTTCTGCAACACAGTGCTCCAAAATTTCCTAACAGTTGACCTCAAAGCATTGGTTCATCCAACAAAGGAAGGAGGAGAGAGAAAGAGAGAGAGAGATCTCACAGCCCAATAATGCTCATCGCTGATGTTCCATCCGCCGGTGTAAATTGTGAAGCCATTCAAGGGATCTTTCCTCTGAGTCCTGTCCGAAGCCAAGATGAAAGGAGAGGAGGAAGAAGAGTTCCTTGCTGCCACACCAAAAAAAGATCGACTCTTCTCCACTGCAGATCCTTCACCAAATTCCCACACCCAAATCGCATCAACATAATGCCATCCTGCTTTGGTGATCTACAGAAAAAAGAAAAAAAAACTGCAAGAAAAGAAGAAACAAAAGAAAAGATGTAGCAGTACCCAAATCTGATCCTTGTTCAAGCGCAAGAACAGCAGTCTGCGAGACCAGAAAGAACAGGAGAAGAACAGCCGCTACTCTGTCGATGGCCATCGAGGAACCAACAAAAAAGAAGAAGAAGAAGAAGAAGAAGAAGAAGAAGAAGAAGAAGAAGAAGAAGAAGAAGAAGAAGAAGAAGAAGAAGAAGAAGAAGAAGAAGAAGAAGAAGAAGAAGAAGGTGCAGCTTTTGTAGATGGTATCAGAAGAAAAAAAAATGCTACTGTTCTCTCCTTATAGGGAGAAGATTGAGTAGGACAAATAAGAACAAGAACATAAAGGAGCGAGAAAGGTTGGAAATGGCAACTCTATCTGCGATTGCATCATGATGAAGTCTTCCTTTCCATATCTGGAGTTTTTGAGGAGACATTTGAAATCTTGCGCTGCAAAATTATATAAATGAAAAATGCCTTTTCCTGCATTTGGTTTAATGGGATTATTATTATTATTATTATTATTATTATTATTATTATTATAGATAAATGTATATGAAGAGTGTAATACAACAATTTTACTTAATATATTAATAAAATAAATTTATATTAATTAAAAATATATGTTAAATGAAAAATGTGATTAAGATTTTAGATTATCGAATTATTCGTTGATCAAGTCATTTTAATAAATATGATTAAAATAACAAATATAATTGATTTAATTTTATATGATACTTTTTAATATCAAATTACCTCAATAAATATATATATACTATTTCATCTAATAGGTATATAATTAATTTAATAATAAATTATAATATTTATTAAATTAATTAAATGATAAAAAATAAACGTTTTACGAGAGGGACTGTATATATTCCTTAACCTCTTATTATTAGTATTATCCCAAAGGTCAACGTAATTGTTTAATAGCAACCGGAATTGAACCCGGTCTGATCAGGTGGATTTCACTTATTAAGCCAACTATGTCTTTTATATTGGGATTTCACTTATTATTAGTATTATATTGGATTTCATTTTTAATTGTTTTATTAGAATGAATAATAGTAAAAAAAACTTGACCATGTTGTTTGTTCTATATTTCTTAAAAAAAAGTTATATTCATTATTCGTGAGTTAATTAACTAATCATATATTTCAGTAATATGTTTTTGAATAATTTATATCTTCATCATTTTACATTATAATTTTTTTTTAAAAAAAAACTTCCTTTCATATTAAATTTCATTTAACTAAGTAAATTAATCATGTTTGATTGGCAATTGTATTTCAAGTCAATAAAAGTTATTATTTCATAATGCGATTTTCAAATAACCAAGTTGATCTTATGTTTTTTTATCCAAATACTGAATTAATCACAATAATTAATATAGTTAGAACACACAATTGTATCATTGTTTTCTCTCACAAATTTAAATGCTATTTTAAGAAAACATTACATATCATTTTATTATATAATTAAAATTGAACAAACTCCGGCTTTTGTATTTGATTCAAATGCAGACCACGCCAAAAATCCGACTCGCCTACACTAATTTATTTTTCATTTTCTCCATTAATAAGTGATAGCGGGTATGTAAAAGATTTTAATTTTTATTACACAATTTGGGGAGAAGTCCAAATTTACAACCTTAATTTTCAAACTTAATGAAAATTCACGTAATATTTAAATACAAGTTTATAACAAAATAAATATGGCACGTCTAACAATTTTTTTTCGGATAAAAATATTTTATTTACAAAATATATTGCTTAGTAAAAATAAATTATTTGACCCCGATAAAAGATATACAACTCGAAATAGGATGGTTTTTTCTAAAAGAAAATAAAAACTAGAGGTAATATATGTCATATGGGATGCTCACATTTGTTTAAATTTAATTATATTTAAAAAATAAATAAAAATATATTGTCTATTTATATACATACTTTGTATATGTTTATATATATATATATAAAAGTAAGGGTTTGCCATGTTTCAAATTTCCTTATAAATAAATAAAAATGAAATTATTTTTTTATATCGAGTTAATATTTTTTTTCAAAATTTTATAGCTAATAATTTATTTTTGTATAATTGAGTTAATATTTTTCCTCGAAGTTGTCTATCTTTTATTTTCGAAAATTTGTTTTGATAGTTCTTAGAAGTTCATAATTGTATGATTATATAAAAATTAATGTTCACAAGTTCGTGCGTCGCACCAAAAGTCAAACTCTTACAAAGTTGGAATAAAAAATTGCAAGATGAATACTTTTAAAATTGCACTTTCTTTTAAAGCAAGAGGCCAAACATGCATAAAGTTGTAATAAAAAAAGTGCATTACATGGGAGGATTTTGAGTTTGCAATTTTTTTTAAGAATCTCATATCTTATTATTAGACAAAGAACGCAAGTACTTTCAACACGTGAATAATGCACGTAATCGTTAATAAAAATTGAATCGGCTCCACTTCTCAAACACGGGCTACCAAAGAAAAGTGCATTCCATAATTATTTCTCATCGTTTCAATAAAGATGGATCGATAATCATATGATTGCCGGCTGATTGACCACCTGCTCACATTTGATGTTAACATTGCTTTTCAACATCACACCAACATTATCCTAAAGTCAATTTTGCTATCGCTGTCTAATTAAAACATTCGATAATTAAGTAGTTAATAATTTGGTCACCAACATCGGCCATCACCTAATATTTTTTTTTCAAAATAAAAAAGGAAAATAATATTTTGTATTTACCATATGTGAGATCACAATCAAATCTTAGCTGTACCAAATATCTCAAGGTGGAGTCTTTAAAAATGAAAGAAGACCGATTTCATGTAGTTAAAACAAAACAGCTGTTAATTTGTTTGACCTTAGGACAATGGAAGGTCCATTAGATTACGGTAAGAAATGAAGAAAAAGAAGGTGCAAAATTCTACATAAAATTTGATAAATATCATTTTTCTAAGGGTTATTTTTTAACCACTCCTAAACTATTATGATTTTCCACATCTAACCCCAAATTACGAACTTCATTTTTTGAGTACCTAAACTACGCGATTTTTTTAATTCGGTCCTTCCATCCAATTTCGTCGACTTCTCCGTTATTTTTTATTTTTCGTATTTGTGAAAAGTTCATTATACTTCTGCTCTGAATCGAATTCCTTTGCATAAAATAATATATAATAATAAATATAAAAATAATAAAAAAATACGTGGAGGGGGGGCCACTGCGCCACCCCCCACCCCTCTTCTCGTTCAAGAGGAGACCGACAAGTCCCGACCCAACCTGCCGCCGACCCAACGCCTTCGTCGACTGCGCCGCGCAGAGCTCCGGCGCCGAGATCCAAACTCCTCCCATGTGGCCGACTTCCGCCCTGACGCGAACCTCTTCATCGCCCCTAGAGCCGGCAGCTCCGTCGTCATCGTCGCCTCTGCTCCCTACGCGCCGGCCTATTTGCTGACTTAGCTATCATTTTCGACGAAGGCGAAGTCGACGACGCAGGGCTGTCCTCGACGCCCTGCACTCTTGCTATCTTCACCCTGCCTACTTCACTGCCGCAGCACTCGGCCTTAGCCGTCGGCTCTGCCTCTGACTTCTTGTCCTTCGACGATTCCCCATGATCGTGCCTCCGACACCGTTCGCACTCTGATAGGACCTTCCCGATGCACAAGACCTTGGGCGACGACAGCTCGTGGTCAGGAACTGTGGACGTCCGGCTCCGGTCGGCGACGGACGGGGGCTTCTTGAGGAAGATCCGGGAGCTGGTGGGGCAGCGCTTGCTGTGGTCGAGGTATCCAGAGTACTACTGGACCGCGTTGGGGAGCCCAATAATGGGCACCTTCTGCTGGAGTTTGCCGGAGAACCGAAGCGAGTTGGAGGGAAGTCGGGATCGTCAGGAGGCGCCACCGACGGGGCGTCCTCGGCCGGAGGATCGCCATAGGCTTCTGCCTTAGCATCTCTATCGCCGTCGCCACCGTAGACGATGGATTCGCCATAGACGACGCAACCGGGGGACGTTTCACAAATGCGAAAATAAAAAATAACGAAGAAGACGGAATTGGACAAAAGAATCAAATTAAAAAAATCGCGATAGTTTAGGTACCAAAAAAATGAAGTTCGTATATTGGATTAGACGTAAAAAATCGTGATAGTTCGGGGGTGGTTAGAAAAAAAATCATTTTTCTAAATAGAGTTTAGAAATTACATCCACAATGTAGTTTTAATTGGTTGTATTTCTAATGCAAAAATTTCCATTTCTAAAGCATTTTTATTTAGCTGTATTTCGATAACTAAACTCATTTTATGTATCACTATCAACTCATTTTCCAATATTTCATATCACTATTTTTTATGATAACTTTTTAAACAAAATTTTATTTTTAATTGATTATTTTTCTTCGTGTAAAAAAATTGTAAGTATCTCTTTGTGTCTATTTTACCAAGAATTTAATGTTTTGGCGTAATAATAATTTATTGACACATTGTAAAATCTATTTTTTAATTATTACAAATTAATTTATTATTATTTATATTATTAAAATTATGCTTGCAAGGAATTATACAATCACTTATTTAAAATATGCTAATTATGGCTACATTTTTTCACATGCTAGGGTCACATAGATATTTAATCATTTATCACAAATTTTCAATTATTATATTTAAAATACACTGATTAGATCATTATTTCTTAATCGTTAAGAATAGTCAAATTATTATCTTTAAAGAAGTTACTAACCTTGCCAAAGAGAGTGGGGATGGGAGACAGCTAATCATAATGAAATATGTGCATGCCATTAACTTATTGGCTTTTATATAAATAAATCATGCAAGGTATCTAGATCTCTTATTTTTTAATTGCATTACTATTATAACTCAACTCGGTTTTAGATATTAATGCAATATTTTTTATGGATTGATTATTTCATAGAGATGCAGTCGTTACCTATTTAATATTATTCTAAAAACTATATGTTGTGAGCATTTTATGTTCATGAATTATCGGATAATAATTGCACTGCAATGCTCACTGTAAAAAGCTGAGTATTTATTTGTTTTTTTTATAAACTATATTATTCGCATTGGGCCAACTCTAAATTTATTGTTTAATGGAGACCCATCATGGAGGATGTCTCGCATTTCCTTTAAATGGGCCTTTAGACTATTGGGCTTCTGGAGTCTACAATAAACATGCATGAACAAATTTTTATGCATTTTTATACAATCACGTATTATGCTTGCAAGGAATTATACAATCACATATTTAAAGTATGCTAATTATGGGTACATTTTGACACTACGCCAGGGTCACATAGACATTTAATCATTTATCACACAAATTCAATTATTATATTTAAAATACACTGATTAGATCATTATTTCTTAATCGTTAAGAATAGTCATATGTCATATTATTATATTTAGTAATGAAGTTACTAACCTTGCCAAAAAGAGTGGGGTGGGAGACAGCTAATCATAATTAAATATATGCATTCCATTAACTTATTGGCTTTTATATAAATCATGCAAGGTGTCTAGATATCTTATTTTCTAATTGCATTATTCTAACTCAACTCGGTTTTAGATATTAATGCAATATTTTTTATGGATTGATTATTCATATTTCCATCATAACAAAAACCATCAAGTGAGATGCAGTTGTTACCTATTTAATATTATTCTAGAAACTATATATTGTGTGCATTTTTTTTCATGAATTATCGGATATAATTGCACTGCTATGCTTACTGTAAAAAGCTGATTATTTATTTGTTTTCTCATAAACTATATTATTCGCATTGGGCCAACTTTTAAATTTATCGTTTAATTGAGGCCCATCACGGAGGATGTCTCGCATTTCCTTTAAATGGGCCTTTAGGCGATTGGGCTTCTGGGGTCTACAATAAACATGCATGAATAATTTTTATGAATTTTTTCTTTCTTTTATTTCGAGAAAAAAAATAATTTCAGAATTTTTAGCTATTCCCTCATTAAAACTTCATGTTCATTTCGATTTCAATATTTTGTAAGAGAAGTTCTCATAGCCACACGGAAGTATTTTTGGGAGAGTTATTATCCCAACTTGTTAAGTTATTATCGAAATTTATATTTATTTTCCCCTGTAAATGAAGCATCGAAAGTATATAGTCCTGAGACGCCCAAATGTAATAACTAATTATTATTTTTGTGGGTAATCTAAAATAATTATTGCTCATTTGGTGTAGGAAAAAAGAGATAAAAGTTTTCGTGCAACGGAACTAGTCAAAAGACTCAAAATTTATGCACTTCTCTTATTAAATATGACTATAAATTTTTGCTAAACCATTTGCAATGTCCACTTGTGTCAATGATGTTATGCATAAACAATGGTTTATTACATTGAAGATAAGTATAACTAAGCTATGACTATTGAATAATCTCTTGCGAAGAAAAATTATATCACTATTGTATTCTAATTTTGAAGTTGCATTTTTCTATGCTTATTTAGGGCAACTAGACTAATTTAGTTTGAGAAACATGCCGTGTATAATGTTACAATAAAGTTTTTATACCATGCACAATTATATTTTAATGATGCAAATATCGAATAATTAGAGTTACATATTTAAAATATGAAAAAGTTTAAATCAGAATAAATTATTTTATACATTAAAATTATTTTTGTGATTAGAATGAATTATATCTTTGAAATCCTAGTGGATGACTATAAAAGATTTTTAATTGGTCGAGGTTTATTTATTTCATTCTTTTTTGTTGGCGGCATAAGAATTGAAAATCTTTTAGAATTTTTGGAAACAAGAATTTAAGGAGAGTTAGAAAATTGATCATTATATCTAACCTAACTTGTCGAGACTTGGATGTAATCTTATTGCAAAATCATTGTCATGAAGAAGAAGGAAAATTATATTTGTACTCTCACCCTCTCCATGATTGCCATTGATGTAAAGAAATCTTATACCTATTTTGGTTACGTTAAATATGCATTTCACCGCAATTTATTTTCATTCTTATGCATGCTTATGATCTTGATTATCAAATTTCTAGTTTTATAAATTTTTTACACCATTTTATATAAAATTAGAAAATTAATTATTTCGAAACAAATTATTGTTATTTTTTTATTGTTTATTACGGTTTTGCAGGAACGGGAAGTGAAAGTATTTTCAAGAGATACAAGATAGGGCACAATTTTGTGAGAAGACATCAAGTGGAGCGAGCAATTGACACCAGAAGGCAAATAAGCATCTGAAAGTTTGCAGACTCCTTTCTAACAGCTGCAGGAAACTATGTTTAGCAGAAAAAATTGGTAGAAAATGATGAAGGAGTGGGTGAAAAGATGAAAAAAAAATGTTAGAAAATAAATAAAAGGACCGTTGCATGTTTGGGAAATTAAGCAGAAGAAGAGGAATAAAGTTGCAACAGTTTCATTCTTCTTCTTCTTCTTCTTTACTTCTTTCCTATTTCTAGTAGTCATTGACAGAGATGCTAGCTCTATTCTTGCTTTAACGAGCAGTTAAACATTCGTATAGGATTCGGAATAGGAGTGAAAGTAGTTCGGATCGAATTTTTGGTTCAAAAAAATTAATCATTATTTTTTAGATCAATTTTTAAAATTAAAAAATTATTTTAAAATCATTTAAAAAAATAAAAATTACTCACATCGGATCAGTTTTTCTTAAAAATGAATTGATAATATATGTATTAATTGTATAAATAAAAAAATCATAAATAAAAAAGGGGCTCCATGCCCTTACAATTTTTTTCCATGGGATCCTAATTTTAATTTATTAAAAATTACCTTAAATCACATTTGGACTCCTCATTTTTTATTTTAAAAACTACGTTAAATTAATTTTAAACTTTAATTAAAAAATAACTTGTAATTGTGAAACTATCTTAATTAAATCCTTTATATTCTTTCCTATATTTTTCAAGTAAAAAATTTAACCTTTTCAACTTCATTCCTCCTTTATTTCTTAAAAATTGAAATAAAATAAATACTTAATTTAAATTATTTTTAACTTCATTTCTCCTTTATTTCTTAAAAATTGAAATAAAATAAATACTTAATTTAAATTATTTTATCTATTTAATTACATTAAAAAAATTAGTGTTGTTACAATAATTGCCTATTTGATAAGAATTTTCATGATTTCGGATTTGCTCTAAGTTTGTGTGTGTGGATTTATAAAAGAAGCGAAGCAACAAACAACAATGGAATAAGCGAAATTATGTCTGTAAACAAGAATCTACTGTAGGTAAAAATTTGAATTAAAACAATAATTCTAAATTAATATTCCTGAACAATGTGACCCCTAAAATTTTAAAAATTCAAAATTTCTAATAACATTTTTAATGTTCTCAGAGCTGGAGATGATTTGTAAATTGTGATAACATTAGCCAAGATAAATTTATACCTAATGTAATTATAATTAGATAACATGCGCCCTTTTGGGGGTTTAGGAACCTGATGGCTCCACACGTATGGATCAACACACACGTGTCACGGAGCATTGAAGCCTCGCGGCACCAATGCTGCTCAACTTATAGTCCTCGGCCGCTCAGCGTCGAAAACATGAAACACATGCAGCCGCCCCGCACTACGTAATATTGCGGAGTACCAAGTTATCTACCCTTAGAGCATTTATCTTGTAAAGACCGTCCTTATGAATGACCAAGTAGGTGACGTTCCCGTAGGGTACGTCTTTCGCATCTTCAATATGTAATAAGACTCATATACTTACGATACACTGGGAGGAGTTCACTAGTGCATTTCGATGCCCAATTGTATGTTATGTTTCATCATATTTAATACAAGTAAACTTTCCTTTAATTCTAGTGTCATGGCCTTGAACGTGGAGTGGCAACCCACATCAGCGTCCCTTCGTGACATCCCGTGGTCCCTTCGTCGCCCCTTCGGACTTTAAGCGCCCAAGCGCCTGCATTGGTGCCGCAATGTGCCAATGTCATGATCTCATGACGAGTAGTCCAACACTCTAATCATGTCCGTGATTGAATGCCTATAAGAGCGGCTCTCGACATAGTCATCTCGAACATAAAATTTTCGCTGCCAACTCAAAACAGACTTGACTAGGGGCATATCCGCCTAGTCGCCGCACGTGGTCTAGTGTCTGAGAATAACCCCGTGACACACGCACATGTGAGAATCGGGTCAACTGAACCGGCCGTGTAGGAGATGGTTTAGACGCCGATGACCGACCAAATAGAGAAGAGGGGTCTAGGGAATGATTTCTTAATGTTTTTATAATCGGATCAGTCACTTCACCGACGTCTCAATTGGGTCGCAGTTGGAATGATACTATCGAGTTTAACCATAAAGAATCAGATTTTATTTAAATAATAGTATTTATATTAATCTTGAATAAATATAACAATTCATATATTATATTTTATGATAATAAACTAGTAATAATCATAAATTAATATAAAATTATTTTTTGATATATTGTATAAAGTTAAACTATCCAAATCTAGTGGATTATTATTAATTTTCAATTATTAATATAATATCGGTGATTTTATATTACTTTATTTAAATTTAATTTCACTTTTTTTATTTTCATCTCTTTTCTTTTTATTTCCAATTATTCTTCTAATTGTATATCCTTCCACATTTATTTTCTTTTTTACTTTTATTTTTTCCCATTATTTCTTCTTCCCTTCTTTTCATGTTTATAGTTGAATTAGGCTTCTTTTTCAAATTATTTATTATATTTAAAAACTTAATGCTTAATTAATTATTTTATTATTATTTATTATTTTCTTATATTTATATTTGTTTTTTCACCTATTAATTATCTTTCCTATATTTATATTTGTGTCATTCCTTAATTGATGCCTTATTTATTTCTCCACTTCCAAATTTGTTTTCTACCTATTAATTATTTCCCTACATTTATTTTTTATTTCCATTTTAAATTTTGATCCTGTTAGACTATTCCCTTATTCATGCCTTCTTTATTTTTTTTTTCCTTTCTACTTCATTCAACTTACTTTCCATTTTAACTTCATTTATTTTTTCCAAAATTAAGTTGACCCGGTTTTTTTCAATTCACCAATTTGCTGATTTTTTCGATTCAACTGGATGTTTTCCGATTTGACACACACCGATTTTAAAAATAATTCGGATCGGACTGAGTGCCGATTCATGATTGAACCGGTCAAACCGATCGCTCCGATTGATTTTACTAACATTGCGATTTCTTCTCCTCCATATTTTACGTCCTTCTCTCGTGGAGGATCTTGTGGTATCTCTCCTTGATCTTGTGACTGCCACCTCTGGAACACCGACGCTCGTGCTGCGGCGGGCAACTGGAACTGCTGAATATATAGTTCTACTGCTGCTTCTCATCGCCGTCTTGTGAGCATCTTTCACTTTGCTTCGAATTTTAGCTTTGCTGCAAATGAGTCGATTAATTAAGCCTTCAACTATTCTAGCAGTTGTTTTCTTCTTAATCTTAATTGCACAGGCTTCTCATATTGGATCGAATAATATTTTTTCCCCTTCCCCCCGTTGGCATCAGAGCCTCACATTTTTTTTTCTTTTTCATCTTCCTCTCCTTAATTCTAGGGTTCATACATTTTCCATGTTCCCTATTTAACAATACATTTATTAGATAAGATTATATATATATATATATATATATATATATATGAGGCCCTCCATTGAGGAAATTTCATAGGTACACAAATTTTAAAATCTTTTGCTTTGATTCATTGCATACTAGATTCTTCTTCTTAGGTCAAATCCTAATATTAGATAAGATTTTACATCCTAATATTTAATTTTGAATTTGTTTAAACAGAAATGTTAATAATAAAAGTTAGCAATATAAAATAATAATATATGTACAATTGAAAATTAATCGAGATTCATTTTTTTAACTAATCCTAGTCTGTTTCAAAATTTAATAATAATCTCACAATATAAGTCAATAATATATAAATAATATTTCCTTTTTAAAGGATAATATTTTATTTTAGAAATTAAAAAGTAATGTGAAACAACGAATTCAATTTGAATACAGTTAAGGTAAAGAAAATTAAATTCAACTTGCATATGATTAAAATAAATAATATTTCTTTATTAAAAGTGTATTTTTTTAGAATTAGAAAATAATTGAAACAATTTGAGTATAAATAATCTTTCCCTTTTAAAAGACAATGTATAATTTTCTGACAAAAAATGATTTGAAACATTTTTTTAATTCGCTTTGAGTACCTAATTAAAGTAAATAACTCTTTTCCTTTTAAAAATAAATTATATTAAAGGATAATACAAGTTACTTGTTATAAGATAATATCATATAACTGCTGATATAATGGCATTTTTTCTTTGAAGAAAATTAATTTCAATTTGAGCATTATTAAAATAAATAATAGTTCATTTTTCAAAAACATGTGTTGGTATAATTTAGGTAAAAATACATCAAGAATTATAATCATAATCGATTTAAATAAGAAAATAGTTTAAATATTTTTAGGATAGAAGCCTAATAAAAATAATAATTTAGTGACCCAAATTAAACTATTTTTTTATTATTCATGAATTTAAATTTAAATTTTATTTAAATACTATATTTTATAAATAAAATATTATTTTCTATTATCTGATTTAACTCATTTATATAAAGAAGTATAGTTGGATTATATAATTACACTATCATGTTTTAAATTTTACTTTTAATTTATTTTTCGTATCGAGTCAATATCCTTTATCAAAGTAATCTCACTCATTAAAACTTTTAACTGCAAATTTTTTTTTTAATTCTTACTGTTATAATATCATAGTTATAAATAACTAATTTTTATAATATCATCTTAGCATTAGTTAATAATAATTCCTAGCGTGTGAGATACTTCAGCAATTACCTAGTTGATGAACATTTTCATGATTTCGGATTTTTCTCTAAGTTTATGTGTGTGGATTTACAAAAGAATAGTGAAGCAATAAACAATATTAGAATAAGTGAAAAGTATGCCTGTAGACAAGAATTTAAAGTAAATAAAAAATTGAGTCAAAACAATAATTGTAAATTAATATTCCTGAAAAATATGACCCAAAAAATTTAAGAGAACAAAAATTTCTAATAATATTTTTTAAGATTTTCAGAGTTTGAAGATGAGAAGTCTGAGTATATATATGTGTGTATATATATATATATATATATATATATATATATATATATATATATATATATAATTTCAAATAAGTATTAGAAATTTTATCTCGATGACTCTAACACAGGATCAAATTTTATAATTAAATTATTATTATATAATCCCAATTAGTTTGCAAATAAGTAAATCAGAAAAAGATCAACTTATCAATTGGTCTGTCTCGTCTTCTACCTCCTGGTTCGTGCGTGCGGACGAACAAAATTTGACCAGGTTTTGGAATTTATCTCTCTCTGTCAAATTTGATTAGGTTTTGGACTCTCTCTCTCTCTCTCTCTCCCTCTCTCTCTCTCTCTGTGTGTGTGTGTGTGTGTTGAACGTGTAAATACTAAATCTCTCTCTCTCTGTGCGTGTGTGTTGAACGTGTAAATACTAAATATGCGATGGCAGCGATCAGTAATCAGCACTTCCTCGAGTTTTCTCAGCAAATTTTTTGATTTGTTCGTGGTTTCCGATTGTAGTTGAATATGGGAGGAGCTAAATTGAAGAGGAGGCCAAGGAAGACGAGGTCCTCCATCGAGGAAATTCCACAGGTACACAAACTTTAAAATTTTTTAGCCAATGTATAATCACCATCATCTTTAGTTTATGCATTGATGCTGCCTTGTTCATAATATATTAGATTCTCCTTCTTGGGTACCTATTTTTATGTTTCCCCCTTTCTCATATCACAAAATCAGCATATATAGGGTTGACTTTACTTTTAATGCTTTTATTACATGTCACTTCATTTATGTGCTAAACATGCAGGAGCTTCTGGTTAAAATAATATCTCTTCTGAGTTTCAAAGACGCTGTCAAGTCTAGCATCATATCACGTAGATGGAGACACTTGTGGAAACATATTCCAAATCTCGTGATTGATTCGCATAATGTGCTTTCTCTCGAGAACGATTTGATGCTTACGATGAGCATGCAACGTCGATTAAAAGCAGGGGAGCGGAGAGCAGATGGCGTGTCTACCAAAATCACCGAGGAGTTTATTGATGGTGCAAACTCCATCTTGTTAAATCATCATGGCGTACTTGATTCCTTAGAAATTAAGTTCTTCCTTAACGGAGAACATGCAATTTATCTGGATCAATGGATTTCGTGTGCCCTTGCATCAAGGGCGAAGAAGCTTGTTTTAAACTTGCGATCGCCACATGAAGAACGATATAATTTTTCGTGCCATCTTTTATCAAAGGAACCAAGAGCATGTTCTCTAGAATGCTTGGAATTGAAGTTTTGTTCTTTAGAGTCACCAATACAAGAATTTGGGGGCTTCAGGAATCTTACAACCCTATGACTAGAATCTGTTGATGATGTCGTTGAGAAGTTGTTGCCCGAATGTGTTGCTGTAAAGGACTTGAGTTTCGTCTCATGCAATCGATTGCTCGACTTGCGAATTCCTATATCATTGTGCAAGTTGGAGATCCTGAACATCCTTCTGTGGGAACATAAGAATGGTAGAATGTTATGTGCCGAACCTCTCTACTTTCATATACAATGGTGGTGCAGTGCCATTGATATTTAAAGAGCTCGAAAAAGCATCTATCGTTCTAACTTGGGGTGATTTTTCAAGCCTTATTGATTATCTCACTCAAGTTATAACTTCTGTGAAGTCCCTGATATTTCAGACATATTCGAGACGTGTCAAGGTGCATTGTTAAGCATTTAGTAATTTATCTATTTTCTCGAAGAAATAAGTGTTAAAGACAAGTCACATTCTTATTATATGCATGCTATGCTTTTCATGTGATAAAGATATGGGGAGCTACAGTTGAAAGTCCAGAGAGAAAATTGGACACAAGAGCTCTCAGGTGCCCTCACGATCATCTCAAGTCAGTAACAATGGACGGTTTTACTGGTTATAATATCCAACTTGAGCTCGCGAGCTTCCTTGTTGCAAATGCAACTCAACTTGAGAAGTTGACCATTCATACAAGTTCACGATACTCCCTTTTTTTTTGTAAAAATATTATATATATTTTTTAAATAGATGTTTAAATAAAATCAGTTATGTTAATTGTTGTATTCAACTTAATCTTTATCTACTTCGAACGATATATTTACCATTTCGTTCTCATATTCCATTCATATTGAAACTAATTTAATAAATTAACTTATCAATTCTCAACTTACTAACGAGGGCACTCATGAGTTGTTGTCCTCAACTCCTCATGTGAACTCTGCAACCTAGAATGCTCATGATATTACTAATCAACCGTTGGACACTACCCATGAATAATCCAGGGGTCGGGTCGGATAGGATACGTCCTTTGAAGCAACAAAGCAACAAATTCAACATGATCTGATATGTTATTTTTAAAATTATTTTCTTTTACCTTTTTGCTTTTAAAATTTTTTTCACTTACTTTTTGTGCATTATTTAATATAAAATTTATTTAATATTCAGTTTCAAGTATTAAAATAATTGCTCTTAGTATTGATATATTATTTTCATATTAAAAGATTCTATTTAAACTTTTTATAATTTTAAATCAAATATATGATTAAAATTGAATAAAAAGTAAAAAAAAATAAATAATTAGGTCATCTAGTTTATTCGAGTTGGAAATTCTTCATCCGAATCAATTCGGCTCGGATCGGATCATCGGGTTCATCGAGTTCGACTGAACACTCCTAAATGGAGGATTAATCATTTACTAAAAGAGTCAAACTTTCAACAAGCTGCATACAGACTTTTATTATTTCTGATCTTCTTAAGATGTAGGGTGTTCACCGGTCCGGATCGACCCGTGAACCCGATCCGATCAACCCGAGTTTTTTATTTTTTTTATTTTTAATTCAAACTTAAGCTTATATTTGATTTAAAAATTATAAAAAATTAAAATAAAATATTTTAAGTACCAAAATAATATTAAATAATTAGAAAAGTTATTTTATGCTTTTAAAATAATATTAAATAAAAAATTTATATTAAATAAAAATATAAAAATAGTAATAAAAAAAAGGAAAATTGGGTGACCGACCACCCGACCCGACCCGATCCGACCCGAACCGGGTCGGGTTGGGTCGGATTCGACACCCCCAGCCCTTTTGACCCGACCCGACCCGACCAAATCGGGTCGGATTTGTTCACGGGTCGAGTCCAACCCGACCCGTGAACACCTCTATGAATAAGATGTAAAAGGACTATATGGATGGATAATGTGTAATGCCTCATATCTTTTGTAAGGGCAATTTAGTAATTTACACATAAGACTGCAATTCTAATGGTAACTTAATAGGAACCCATACCATTTTATTCCCTCTTATAGCTTCCTTCCTCACAAGATAACGATAAGATGAAAAAGAAGGAATCCTAAGTTTTCACTACAATCTGATTTATCAAGAGGAGAAAATGAATAACTTGGGGTTGCCAAAGTTGGGAGAAGGAGACGCATATTAGGAAGAGAAAAGAAAAAAGAACAAAAAATAATAAGGAAAAAGTTTTTAAATTTAAAACTTGAAGGAATTGATAATAATAAACATAAAGGAGTAAATTTCAGAGATGGTCACCCAACTTATAGAATGTTCTCAGTAAGGTCGCCCAATTTTGTTTTGTAATTGAAAGGTCATCCAATTTTGTAAATCTTTCACTCACGATCATCACGACCGGTTGTTGCCCGTTTACTAGTAAATTGCCTACGTGAACGCCTCATTGTCCAACGTGCATGTTGATGATGATGCCCATGCCACCACGGCTGGCTGATCGTGCTGGCATCGAGGCAAATGCCGGCCACGTCGATGACGACGCCCACGCTGCCATGGCTGATCACACTGGCATCGAGGCAAACACCGGCCGCGTCGACGACGACGCCCATGCCACCATGGCTGGCTGATCATGGTGGCACCGAGGCAAACGTCGGCCGTGTCAACGATGATGCCCACGCCGCCATGGTTGATCGCGCTGGCACCGAGGCAAATGCAAGCCTCGTCGACGACGATGCCCGCACCACCACCATTTCGTCGACATATTCACCGACCACCATCCTGCATGAGAACTTCAACACTGGTAAATGGGCCATTTCGTCGACACATTCACCGACCAGATCCATCCGCTGCTGACCAAATTCGTGCCTTGCCAACCATTTCCATCCACCGCCGACTAGATCTGTGACTCGACGACATGATCTGCAAGTCGCCAACCTCGCACATGCCTCCAACGCAGAGCGGTGACCCTGACAAGATCCCACTGAATCTCGCACAGCCGCAACCCCCTCACCGACCTCGAGGGCAGCCACGACCCCGCCGACCTCGCATAGTGGCGACCCTCGAACTCGTGACCATGCCGACCTTGCGCAGCGGCAACCCCCAAACCCGTGACCCCCTCACCGACCTCGAGCTCAACCGTGACCCCACCGACCTATGCTTAGCGGAAACCCCCGAACCCTGCCGACCTCGCGCATCGGCGACCCCCAAACCCCATTGACCTTGCACAGTGGTGACCCTCGAACCCTGCTGACCCCCTCGCCGACAGCGCAGCCGCAACCTCTCTGACCTTGTGCAGCGACAACCCCGCCGATCTCGTGCAGCCGTCGAACCCCTCACGCCGCCGAGCATGACGCCTCACCTCCGTATGTTACCGTTGAGCCTGCCTCCTAAGTTATTTCCGACGTGGCAGATGACATGTCGAATAGCGGGGCATCCACATAGGCAATCTACTAGTAAACGTGCAACCGTCGGTCGCGATGACCATGAGTGAAAGATTCATAAAGTTGGATGACCTTTCAGTTACAAAACAAAGTTGGGTGATTTTACTAGGAACACCCTATAAGTTGGGTGACCATCCTTGAAATTTACTCAAACATACAAACATAAAGGTATTATCAGATACCTCGCAGCGGAAGAACAAATCATCAAAAACTTTTTTATATTACTTTGAACTCGTCGTCGGGATCTTAATCACGTAGAAAAAATGATCACATATCACAATCCAAGAACCTTGGATTTCATCGAAATTACGAGAGGATCGGTGTTTTTCGAAATGCTATTGCACTGTGCACTTGGACTAAACCACACCAAGAAGAAAGACCCCCTCCCCCTTTTATAGAGGCCCAAAATAACTACATACAAGTGGTTATTTAAATGCTCATTAGCAATTTATGAAACCATTATGCAGTTCATAAAACTGATGGGCATAAGTGTTGTAAAGCCCATTTGGGCGTTCGGGTCCAACAATCTCTCACTTGCACAATGGGTTCTTATCCATATTTGATTTTAACAAAATATTCGTTATCCACGAGTACATTCACAACTTAAGAAGAACTATGACATCTTAGAAATATAGTCACTCAACCATTTGAGAGCCTATACCATTTGTTAGGGATATGCAATTGCTCGATTGATTTGAGAACCAAATACATGTGAGCTCATACTATATCTTATCAACGCCGTATAATTGCTTAACTATCATGCAAGACAATACTAAATTACATGGGGTATGATGTCAAGATCCTCCAACTCGACTTCGAACTCGCCTTGAGTTGGTGCTATCAATGAAGAGGGTTATCGTACGCCAAGAGTTGTTTAGTTACATAGTGCACAAGCATATTGTGCTCCATCATTCCTTCGGTATGCACAAAGCTAGGAGAAGGGAGTCCGGTAAGATAGAGATGTGCGCACGCGAGAGTGCATGTGTGTTGGGGGCGGGGGGAGCCATGGTTGGAGATGGATCACCATTTCAGTTTAGCTTAGGGTTTGACAGAGGAGATGAAATGAGTCAATTGATCGGCTTAAGTGGGACATATGTACATAGATTAGTGGGCTTAGGATAAGGGGATGAGTTGTCACCATCCGATGTGTGTGGTTGTTGAGGCTTAATATGTGGACATGGATTAAATGAGTGTGTAGTTGTTGTATCAGACAGTTTGTGCAATATAGGTGCATGATAATGAGACGGTTGTGATGCATACAATAGATGATGACAGTTGGATCCCCTTGCAATGTGTATAATGGGTAGTGTTCATCTCTAGGATTTCTTCCATAACCGTTGGATCTGGATCATGACACTCTTGATCTCGCACGTGCAATTGGTTCAACAATATTTGTGATTATAACCGGCTCAACTATTTGGGTGATCCGATAGTGAGCAGGACTTTATGATTGTCGGAGTTCATGCCCAACATTGGCCTACGGCGGTGATCGCCGAATGCTACCTCCGCCCATATTAATGGTGGCAAGCCACCGCTTCGGCATCTCCAGCATTTAATGACCATATAGTAAAATTTTACCACGGTGGATTCAGACCCTCTCTACTCTCCGGTGGTACACTTGCTTCTATATGGCATATGAAGTCTTTGTTAAGCAGTTCATACGACAAATTAGATAACTAGATTAGATAACAGATTAGATAACTGCGATATTATATAACTAATGCACATAATCAATAGAAATCAAATCTAAAACTTCACGGAAATCATATTGCACGAATCCTACCTCTCATAGTATGAATCCTATATCTAATTGGTCCTTAGAAACTTGCAAAATCCTCAAGAGTTTACCGCATGACCCATATCCCGAAAACACACCTTTTTGTCACGCTTTGTGGTTCGCCCACGATGGAATCGAGCTCTACCTGTGGCCTCCCCATCCTCCTATGTTGTTCACGCCTGAAGGACATGTTGGTGCCGCCCCATCATCTTCTGGCCGAGACCAACGAAGAAAGCACGAACAAAAATGAAAGAGTTCGGATGAGAATAGGGGAAGAGGAAAGAGGAGAAGAGGATGGCTTTTAAGTGGGGTTTCATGATGTTTAGTATCTCCTTGATCATGGTGGAGAAAGTTACTAAGACCCCAATTATGGTGGCGGAATGAAGGAGAAAATAGAAGTTGAGCTTCTGGCGGTTTTCCGCTAGTTGCACTTTCGGCCGCTCGAAAAAGTCTCGGTCGTCCGGTGGTGCGTCGGCTGAGCTGCCAACTTCGTCGCGGAATTAAGTGCCCATTTGGGTTTCACTCGCCCATAAATATGATGTCAGATAATAATAAAAGTTTTAAATTTTTCTAAAAAATGGGTGCATTACAAAAACGAACATATAAAATTGGTTTCCTAACTCAATGACTTTGATAGTTTCGTTAAATCCCCAAAAGTCATATATCTCCATTAGAGGGATAGTAACATGGCAAACTCTAATTTTAATTATTAAAATTTAATTTATCATTATAATTTATATTATTAAAGGTGCATTTGCAAGGAATTATACGATTTCGTATAGAAAATTGCACATATTCAAAATATGCCTGGTTCACATAAATATTTAATATTTGTCAAATTTTTTCCAATTATTATATCATAATTTCTTAATCGTTAAGAATAGTCAAATTATTATCTTTAAAGAAGTTACTAACCTTGCCAAAGAGAGTGGAGTGGAGGACAACTAATCATAATGAAATATATGCATACCATTAATTTATTGGCCTTTATATAAATCATGCAAGGTATCTGGATCTCTTACCTTTTTTTAATTTCATTATAATTTATTTATAACTCAACTCGGTTTTAGATATTAATGCAACATTTTTTTTGTAGATTGATTGATTATTTCGTATTCCATCATAACCAAAACCGAGATGCAGTTGTTACCGATTTAATATTATTCTAGAAACTATATACTGTGAGCTTTTTACTGTTCATAAATTGTCGGATAATAATTGCACTGCTATGCTTATTGTAAAAGCTGATTATTTATTTTTTTTATAAAATATATTATCCGCATTGGGCCAACTCTAAATCTATTCTTTAATTGAGGCCCAATATGATGTTATGCACTTCATTTAAATGGGCCTTCGGACTATTGAGCTTCCGGAGTCCACAATTTTAACGTGCCACGAGACAAAAAAATAATTTCAGATTTTTTTAGCCATTTCCTCATTAATAGTTCATGTTCATTTCGATTTCAATATTTTGTAAGAAAAGTTGTCATAGACACGTGGAAGTATTTTTGGGAGAGTTATTATCCCAACTTATTAAGTTATTTTCGCATTTTATAATTATTTTTCCCTGTAAATGAAGCATCGAAAGTATATACTATATAGTCCTGAGCAAGGTTGTTAAAAATTAATTTTAATGCTTAAAAACTTACGAATTTACATATTTAGGGTTCAAAAACGAGTTGACTTAGAGTAAAAACGTAAAATGAATTAAAATCGAATATACTTATGTTTGAAGACAGTAAAATCGAGTTGAATATACAAATGATTAAGTAGTTAATACTTGCTTTTTAGGCGAACCTGCATGGCAAAGTATTTTGACAACATTTGTTATTCAGTTTACTATACATAAATTCTATATTTATTATTTTTTCACTATTATTTTATAATCATACTAAATTTATTTTAAATTTTATAACAAATTAAATTTAAGATAGAAAATGGGATTAAAATATATAATTTATTATAAATAATTCCAATGAATTATGTTTATTATTTCATTCCTTGGACCATAATACTTAAATAAAAAACAAATCATACATTGAAAAAATTATATAGTGATTATGATAATAATGAAAAGAAAATAATACTATTTTAGACAAAAAAATTAGTCTATATTAATTTTTCTATACATTTATCTGTTTGTATATAAATATATTAATTTCATTATATGAATTTATGATACTTCAATTGAATATATATATATATATATATATACTTATCTTAATAATTTTAAAATAGATTGTTCTACAATTTTATAATTTGTGAAATTTTATTCTCTAATTATTCATGTTATTTTAAATTGTTATGTATTTATTAATATATTTTTATGTGGTTTAATAATAAAAAATATTAAATTAATATTATACGAAATATATCGAATTTACAATAAGAGTTCAACCCTCCCTAAACCGAACTTAGGTAGAAACTCGAACTTGACAACCTTGGTCCTGAGACGCCCAATGTAATAACTAATTATTATTTTTGTGGGTAATCAAAATAATTATTTTTCCTTTGGTTTAGGAAAAAATAGATAAAAGTTTTCATGCAGTGGGATGAGTCAAAAGATTCGAAATTTATGTACTTCTCTTATTAAATATGACTATAATTTTTTGCTAAACCATTTGCAATGTCCACTTATCTAGTGAATAAATCTCAATAATGCTATGCATAAAGAATGGTTTATTACATTGAAGATAAGCATAACCAACCTATTTGAAAAAGGAAGGAATACTAATGAATAATCTCTTGCAAAGAAAGATTATATCACTATTGTATGCTAATTTTGAAGTTGCCTTTTTCTATGCTTATTTAGGGCTATTAGACTAATTTAGTTTGAGAAACATGGAGTGTGTAATGTTACAATAAAGTTTTTATACCATGTATAATTATATTTTAATGATGCAAATATTGAATTATTACATTTACATATTTAAAATACGAAAAAGTTTAAATCAGAATAAATTATGTCATACATTAAACTTTGAGCCAATATTTAGATTTGTTTCATTTATATTTCAATTAAAATGTGAATATGAAAGATGTAGATACTTTTGTTAGCTTTCCAATAATAAAAATTCACATCATTATAATAATTATGCAAAAAAATATGTGCGAAATAGTGCATGATGATCAACGGATTGTTGTGAACTAATCGACCATTCAAAAGAGTTATCGACGACTACAATGTTTACATTGCATGAAGTGAAAATGATGAATGATCGATCGATGGTACAACAGGAATTTATAGTGTAAAACACGAGCTTGATCAATCAATCTATCAATGAGAAAATGTGACCGGTCGAGCTTACAACATTTATTTTGGTGCATGATGGAGCAGACGATCAATTGTCGCACAAAATGCACAATAATGATATGATTTCAGCCCAAAAGTTGAGAAATGATGCACAATGACCAAATAAAGTTTAGAAGTTTATAAAAGAGGCCTCAAGGTGAAATAAATATTAAGACTTCTAAAGAAATAAAGAGTTTTTTTTTCTGAAGTCAAATTGAGCTATAAATTGTAAACCTTTGATTTTTTCTTTCTTACTCTTTTGTGGAGTTTCAAATTGCAAAACAGATATTATGGAGTGCTCTAAAAGTCTTGTATAGGTGGTTTAACTTTTGAGTGATAAGAAGTTGTAACTTGCTTCTTGAGTGGAGAAAAACATCTGAATAATTTTCGAGGAGGAGAATTGTGTCTTACCTCTCGAAGTAGAGAAAAAAAATGAGGTGACCATTTGAAATAAATGAAGGATTATATTGAATTTTTTTATGATTTTGAGATCTAGAAATTGTAATGGTGTCATAGTTTAAGGTGTGACCGAACATCATCAACAAATGCATTACATCTTCATGTTTGCTCCCTATCCCTCTAATACTCTTCTTATCATTATATTGTGTTTATGAGCTATTCATTTTATCCTTGAAAAATCAAAATGAAGACATTTGTGTTCTATTGACTTTGATATGTGAAAATTGTAGAAAATGATTTTGAAAAGCCAAAGAAAATTATAAATGACATTTCTATTGTAGAAAATTATTTTGAAAAGCCAAAGAAAATTATAAATTATAAAGAGGTGTTGTCACGATCAGACCGAACTGGGTCAACAACACGGCCCACTTCAGGGCCTAAAACTCGGGTCCCTATTGGATATGATTGAACTGGTCAAAACTTGGATCAAACCCAAAAATATCGGATCAAGTCGTGTTTCACTCAGACCGTTTGGTTAAAAAAAAGAAAAAAAAAACATAAAAACCAAAACCAAAAAGGCTAAACAATAATGACGTTGAGTGTTGATGGCTAAACAGTGAATATGGCCATAATCCCTAAATCCGGCAAGGCGACCACCTGGTTGATGGCTTGACGTGTGCAACTCTGACTGTGGCGAACGATCTCCTACTGGCGGCCATTGACGATCTCCTGCGGCGCCAACCAAAAGCAATAAAGGATCTCCTATTTTTATTTTCGTTCATTTTTGTTTTGTTCCTTCGTCAATGATCTCTGCACATCTCCGGTTGTCCGCACTTTGTTGCTATAGAGGCAACATGCAGCGTTGTAGGTCCGACGCGAGTAGTAGCGAGGCGAGACTCGGGACTCGGGAGGTCTCTACGCTGGCTGCCTGTGTTCACGATGGCACCGCTGAGAACCTCTCGCACCGAGCAAGTTGACTGCATGGGCATGAGTGGCAGCGATGCGGATGAGAGGTCTCTATGCCGGCAGTGCTGGCTGCCCATGCTCATGATGGCACCGCTGAGATCCTCCTACGCTCGCGGTGGAGGCACTGCTGCCGCCCATTGCCATGTAGCCGCTCCTGCAGCCTTGCCGTTGGCATGAGCGGCTAAGCTGCTTTGCTGGTTGCATGGCCGAGACAATGGAGATATGAGAGAGTGCATGTTACTAATTGGTGATTTGCATTAAAATGTGATTATTTTTGTACTAATTATATTAATGTGAATTGTGATTATTAATTATATTGTAAAATGTCATTTGACCTTTGTTGTAAATGTATTTACTAATTTTTTATGCTAGTTATATTTTTGTTATTACTAATTACTAATTATATTACTATAAATGTGGTATATTGTAGTTATGTACTAAGCTAAGCTATGTTTGTACTAATTACCTTTCATTGTTTGTCTTGATTATGTTATGTAGGATTAAATTATGACATCTACCAGAAGTAGTGCTACTGAATCTCAAATAGTAGCAATGAGCGCTCTAATTGCTAGTACTCAATTAGTGAGATTAAAATCTAATGTTGCACGGGAACATTGCAAAATTTGTTTTGGTGCCAGATGGAAAAAAATGATTGAAATGTTTATCTTGTGCAAAAGTTTTTAAAAGTGGAGGAATAAAGATGCATCTTGCAAGGCAAAAAAGAATGTAATATCTTGTCTTAGCTATGAGGTGAAGTATTTTCTTGGAGAGAAATTGAAAGTTGTATCTACATCCAAGGAAAGAACACTTGATCAAAAAGAAAATTCTAGTCAAATGCACAATGTTCACAAGAATCGGTCACAATAATTTGTAGTCAAGCAAAAGGGAAGAGGAAGAAAATAACAAAATGCATCCAGTATTTTTTCAATCGTGAAGTCTGTGCTCCATGCGCTCAATGACTGGAGTCCACCCTCGGTGGTGTGACGGTCAGAGAGTGGTAGTCCTAGGTAGGTGAACAGGAGGGAGCTAATCGAGGTGTGAAGCTGGGACGCGCATCGATCTGTAACCATGCCAAAAGGAATGAATGATGACTTAGTATGGTTGATCTGAAGGTCGGTCATCACGCCGAATAAATCGACGAGAATCGTGATTAGACGAGCCTCCTACTCCGAGCCCTCAATAAAAAAGATTGTGTCATCCGTATACTGGAAGAGGAGAATGAGGCTCCTGGCAAAGCCACTGAAGAGGCTTGCCTCGCAAGAGGCCTGGGTGCATCTGGCGAGTGCATCCACTCCTAGAACAAACAACATGGGGGCTAGGAGGCAACCTTGTTGGACCTCTCTCTGTGGCAGGACCCTCTCCCCTACTCATATCCCGTTGACCAGAACTAAGAAAGAAGCGGAGGTGATGCACCACTTCATCCAGACAATCCAGATCATTGGAAAGCCTCTGACTTGTAGGCCATGCTATAAGAAGGACCAAGACACTGTATCATAAGCTTTGGAGAAATTGATTTTTCATAAGAAAGCTTGAGTGGTGGTCCTCCTCTACTGGGCGATGATCACTGTAGTGATGGCATAACTATCAGTGATGGACCTGCCCTATATGAAAGCTGGGATGAATCAATATTGGGAGTACCTCACAAAGGCGATTCGCCAAGACCCAAGCTACTAGGAGATAGATGGCATTTGGTAAGGTGATAGGATGAAAGTCCTTAACCCGCTCTATTGGAGTGCACTTCGGAAGTAGAAACCACAGGAATCGGTTAAGGCGTTCAAAGTCTCGATTCCCATCGGCAAACACCTGAATCACTGCAACAACATCATTTCGGATCAATGGCCAAAACTCTCTATAGAAGAAAATTGAGAATCCATCAGGCCAGGGACTGCTCACCATTGAGGTCCCGAAGTGCCTAAAAAATCTCCCCCTCCGTGATTGACTGTACTAACAACGATGACTGTGTGTTAGTGAGTCGGGGGTATCACCAGGGGACCATCGCCATGGGCCTAGTGGTTGTTGTCGAGATGTGGCGCGGAAATAAGAAGTGATAGACTCCCCAATGCTCAGGTGATTAGTGATTCACTGCCCCTGTATCACTAACTTCTCAATCCTATTAGCCCTCCAACGAGAGCTATTATATAAGTGGAAAAACATAGTGTTGGTGTCTCCCTCCTGAAGTCAGGTTTGCCAAAATCGCTGCCCCAACTAGTTTTCTACTATTCGGTTCTCCATCTATATAAGCTCATGTGTGCGTCTGTGCTCAACCACCTCATAATATATGAGATGACGAGAGTCCTCCGTGCAGTCCATTCGAGCAATGATCTCGAGGGCGTCCATCCTGCGACGGGCCCAATCCTCCATAATTTGTTGGCAATGCTGATAGAGGAAAGAATGCAAGTTGGATAGGGGGTCGCTAGTGTCCTGGCCACGGAGTCCGATGGTGCCACCCTATGTCGTTGGTCCTCAACTAGCTTTCGAAAGTCATCCTCCAAGAGCCATGAGCTCTTGAAGCGAAAAAGGGAGCGCTGAGCTTGATCGTCATTAGACCTCCACAAGAGGGGGAGTGTGGTCCAAAAATGATCGATCAAGAGCCTGGACGTCCCCCAACTGATGTGCCTCTACTAGCTCTAGTGAGCTAAGAAAATGGTCAATCCTCGATCTGGCAGATAGTTCAGTTGTGCTCCTTCATGTGAATTTATAGTTGGTGGCTGGAAAATTGACCAACGACTGCGAGTCAATGAAGTCCCTAAACTTCTCTGCACCATTGTCCCTCCCTCGATGACTGAAGGGCCAGTCCTCCATGTGTGACATTAAAGTCTCCATCGACTGGCCACTGAGCCTGTAGGAGGTGGGCATGTGCTTCTCAAAGCTCCTACCATAAGGCGTAGCACAGGGACACTGACCGTAGACAAAGGAGATGAGGTAGTCAGTGCCATCCCCCGACCTCTGTAGATGAGCTATCATTGAAAATCGAGTCATCCAAGAGTCGACTACTGATAAAAAAATCCGCCCTCCATCCAATAATGCAATCTCCTGACTGCCCTACTGCATGTAGCGAGAGATGCTCAAACATGTGGGAGCCCCCAATCTGGGCCCAAATCCCCGAGCTATAATCCATCAGTTTGGTCTCCTAAAGAAGGGCTACATCCTCCTCCCACTATCTAAGGTAGCGGCCCAGGGTCCATCACCTCGCGGGGTAGCGTAATCCTCATACATTTCATGTAAAGACCTTCATCGAGTCACTGAGTCATTCCCCCAGCTGAGTGGACCTCTAACCACTTCGGATTGAAATCGGGTCCGACAACACGTGTGGCGTAGCCCTGCTATGCCTGGTAATAGGGGGCAAGCTGCCGATACAGGAGACGATGCTGGGCATGGGGTGCTAGTAGGTGGCAGCGACATAGAACGCCAACGATGATGCCAGTCTCGATTGACCTGGAGGTCTCATGAATATCCGAGTGGTGGTCGGTGGCTGGCGAGCTCGACGTCTCCAGCCTCAGCTCTAGTAACGAGGGTGAGTCCGGTGGTAAGCATGGTGGCGTTGAACTAAAGGTAGCAGTGGTGCATCTTCGCCTATGACGGTAGTGGTGAGTGGTCGATCTAGATGAGGGGTGGGATGATATCCGATTGCTAGAGGGATGTCGATGACCACCCGACTGGCAGAAGAGAGAGGAAGGGATTGGGGTTCAGCGCTCCACCTTGATCTAGGGAACGTGAGTGTGGCAGCTCAGACTGGGCTCGGTTGCCCCAGTTGGGTTCACGATCGTGCAACACCCCCTCTACATGACTTTCATGGTCGTGCCATAGCGGGCTCCCTGAGATAGTTTCACGGTCGTGCCATGCATCTCCACTGGTTGTGTCACGGCCGTGCAACACTACGCTTCCTGAGGTGGTGTCACGGTCTATTACACCTCCTGAGGTGTCACGATCAAGCAACACTATGCATTCTGAGGTTGTGTCATGAGAGATCTTCGTGCCTTCAGCACATGTGTCATGACCGTGCAATGTGCCATTACTGGTTGAGCCGTGCGATGACCCCCTCTCCTGATGGTACGGTCATGGGATATGTTTTCAGTACGATCATTGCGACTGTGCGACACGCCATTTTGTCGGTCTGTACTTGCAGATGACGTACGTTGAATAAGAGTCGTCATCATAATCATTTAGCTTCTGAGTGAAAGACGTAACTTACTTAGATTTACATCAGGTGACGTGGTGACTGCTCGTGGCACTTAGCACATGGACCATGACATCATACATTAGGACATGAGAATGCCCTAACTTTAGGCTCTGATACTTAACTGTAACGCCCTCAAATCGCACCCCATAACATGAGAGAATACAGTTTGAAGACTCTACGGGTCGTCCTTACGTGTACATCATATTGATCAAAAAGAAGACTTTGACTGGTCAACTCAACATCATATAAAAATGGAAGACTTAATCATCATTAAATAATAAAAAGAGTATGACATCTTAGTATGTGGAAGACTGATAAAGAACTTTATGTGAGTTCAAAGGAAAACTAGTACATCAAACTAAAGGACTCAAGATACTCATGTGCAGTCATCTACGAGCTCAATCTGTCACCGTTGGTCACCTTTATCATTAAGATCTAGTCCTGCATTTAAGAACATGCAGGGGAGAAATCTTCCTATGAGTTTTGCAATTCAATATGGAAGTAAGATAGAAATAATCATAAGATCATGATACTAGACAAGAATCATAAGGACATCATCATCATCATATAAAAATAAAATAGGCATAATCATGATATAAATAAAAAGGATTCTTGTAACATGTCATATGGATAGGAGATCACTAAGATCATAAGAAATTCATAGATCAAGTTGTTATCTTCTTGGGATCATAAGATCAAAACATCAGGATAGATCATAGTAAATAATCATAGAATGACAAGAGTCGATCATCATGATTATGAGGTCATCAACATATAAAGATTCATGAGAGATAATTGTATAAAGATAGAAAATCATAAATTATATCATCTTCTTTAGATCATATTAATAATAGATCAAAAGATCATGGAAAGATCATCATAAGTGTGACAAGAGTCACTAATCATCATAAAGAGATTTTATTATTAATATGCTTCATTTTTTTCATTATTTTATTATTCATCTTTGACTTATAGTGGGGTATATTTCAACTCATGGGGAGGCCTGTCTCAACCCGTCCATCATCATCATCTTAACTGATAAAGTGAGTCCATAACTGACCGAAGTCAGCCCATAATTGATCATCACCAGTCCATCATAAAAAGAGCTCTCCATTTAATATTTTTCATATTTTATCTTGCAGCTTTTAATTTATCTTTCATTAGAACATAAGGATCATGATTAAGATTTGATCATCATAAGAAAGGATCAACAAATCGTACTGATCAAGGGTCCTATTCATCATCATCATTATATATATGACTTAATCAGAGCTACAAGATATGATCATGGAGAGAAATAAGAAATATATGAACATCATAATCATCATCATTATCATAAGATAGATCAAGATCGATGGGTATGTATCAATGTCGTCATAAATATGATTGGATTTAAATTAAGTTATCATAAGGTCGTAATAGACATCATCATTATTAAGAGCATAAATAACATAATCATATCACGACTTAAATCAGGACTATGCACATGAATCAGGGATAGATCATAAAAATCAACTTGATAGTATCGGAACCCGGGCCGAGTTGGGTGAAACTCGAGTCGAGTTCGTAAGGGCATCATTAGAAGAAAATCAGGACATGGCCCGGGCCGGGTTCGTACTTAACAGTTCGGTCGGCCGATTCGACGAATTGGTCGATCGCTCGACAGAAGTTGCGGCCGAGCGTGACTTCATCGTGGAACTGCCCGGACCGGGTCGTCATCAACTCGAGCAGGGTTCTTCTTCATTATAGAGCTTTGCACTCGCGACAATGGCAGACCCAGTCGAGTTCTATCGAACTCGGTCCGAGTATGAACTTCCCCAGATCGGGTTCCTCTTACGCAGAACAGCGCAGGCGCAAGTGTGCGTTCCGTTCATCTTTTCCGGCAACGGTCGGCATCCAGAATAATTATAAATCAAGAAACTAATACTAGGCATAAACTAAGGACATGCTTCGAGTCTAAAATCATGATTCTAGGAAGAATCTACCATAGTTCCATACCTTTTAGTTTCTGTCCAAGAAACTATTCGTGCAGTCTTCTTCTTCCTCTTAAGATTTATTAAGAAATGTCAACACATTTTAAAAACAAGTTATATACCGAGACCAATTGGAATATGTATTACTGGGACTAACAAGCTTAATTAAATAATTATATAAAGAATCTGAATTAATGTGGTCAAGTGCACATGCCCTGGCAGACAATCCTGAGGTTACATAGTAAATATTAGGATGTTACAGCATATGTTAATAATATAAATAGGGAATTTTCTATGTAAAAGATTTAGATTGCCAAATAGGGGATTACATCCATGACGAGTGGGCGTGGGCGTGGGCGTGGGCCTAGGCCTAGGCCTGTGCGTTGGCGTGGCTTCCACATTGAGGCCGGACAAGACAAGGGAAGCATCGTCACGCGGCGATCGAGAAGTGCTCCACGGGGTCCGGCAGGTGGCATTGAGGTCGAACAAGGCGAGGGAATCGTCGTCATGTGGCGACCGAGAAGTGCTCCACGGGGTCCGGCAGGTGGCATTGAGGACGAACAAGGCGAGGGAAGCATCATCACCCGGCGGGCGGGCTCTAGGTCCGGCAGGTCGCGGCGAAGCCGAACAATGGGATGAGAGAAACGTCACCTGGCGACCAAGAAGTGGTCCACGGTGTCTGGCAGCTGGCAGCGAACAAAGGGAGCCCGGTGCGATCCGGCGACCAAGAAGTGGTCCACGGGGTCCGGCAGGTGGCGGCCAAAGGGAGCCCGGCATGGTCCAGCGACCAAGAAGTGCTCCACGGGCACGGGCTCCAGTTGGCGGCCACATTGAGGCCGAACGAGGCGAGGGGCGAGCAAGAAGTGCTCCACGGGCGCGGGCTCCAGGTCCGGCGAACAAAACGGCGAACAGCAGGCTCCAGTCAGCCGCATTGAGGCCGAACTGCGTCCAAGAACTACGCCCAGGCACCCGGGATGGGTGCCCGGCAACTTTATCAGTACCAGACCGAGAACCCCAAGGGTCCGGTGCTAGAAGAAGTGCGTTGACGGGTGCATTCTTTTCTCTGCATACTCATTTACATTTTTTTAAAAACAAATGTTTTCTTCTTAAGTGTGCGAAATGACAAATGAATCCTTTTAAGGTTGTTCCTTTCAAACAAATCTTTTACATTTTTTTAAAACAAATATTTTCTGCTTAAGTGTGCGAAATGACGAATGAATCCTTTAAGGCTATTCCTTTCAAACAAATCTTTTACATTTTTTTTAAACTTGTTCCTACCAAGGGATAATAACAAATGATTTTTGTTGCTAACTACCTATATCCCAAAAGAGTTGTATGTGTAACAATCACATGAATTATTCAATGGAGCCTGTTGCCATTCCAAGGAGACAACGAACAGTGCAAGAAGTGATTGCTCTGTCGACCTCGAGACTAAGACTTGTGAAATAAATATGGTTCTCTCTAATTTTCATATTTTTTTTACTTTTTCTTAGCCAAGTTTTTTGCATTTAAAATTTGTTCTACACAAGACTTTTAATAAATAAATAAATACATACATACATGCATACATACATACATACATACATACATACATATATATATATATACATATAAGGGACAATAGCATATAACCCAAAAGAGTTATATGTGTAAAAATCACATAAATTATTCAACACAATGAGAGCAATTCCAAGGAGACGAAGAAATAAGTGTGGTGCAAGAAGAACCGAACATGAGTTCAGCGGTGACAGAAGCGATTCTCGTGCCGACCTCGGGAGTGTGATCAAATTGGTTTTCTCTATTTTTTTTATTTTTTCCTCTTGCTTACCGGAGTTTTGTATTTAAAATTTGTTTAGACAAAACTTTTAATATATATATATATATATGGGTCAATAGTAAATATTTTTTGTACATGTACCCTAAAAGAGTTGTATGTGCAACAAACACATAAATTATTAAACAAGGTAATGTTAAAGGTAAATTATGCGAATTATCCTCAAACGTTAAGTCAATATTTAAATAGTCCTCAAACTTAAATTTATAATTAGATTATCTTCGAACTTTATTTCTATTACACGTGTTATTCGCTTGATCGTTGATAGTTTTCCGATTGCGATGCTAATGTGACGCAACAAAAACTAATAAATTAATATCTATCGCCCCTCATCGAAGCTGGACGAAGGGGGTGGCCGCCCCTTTCCCCTCTCCTCTCTGGTGTTGTAAGGGATAGGGAAAGGGGGTGGCTACCCCCTCTCCCCCTTTCCTCAGTAGAGACCATGCACAGAGGCACCATACTATGCCATTACGATGGGTTCACTGGCGGTTCTCGAGCTGGACGCTACAACTTCGGTTGTCAACTTGGGTTAGCGGTGCAACTTTGGCTAGGAACTCCAAGAGGGAGTAGTCAATAATGGAAGAAACCCATTCCAACTCCTCTACGTCGTGCACCTAGATAACTCAAGAGAAATCTCATAAAAAACTTGATTTTTAAACCCCAAAAAGAAAAAAAAAATAGATTTTTTAATAAGTTATCAGAAAACTTATTTAGGAAAGTGGCCGCGACCCTTCGCAGGAAAGAATCGACTACGGTAAGAAGGAAGAAGAGGAATGTTCCTTTGCTTTCATCTTCTTCACTTCGTTCTCTCCGGCCACTGCCTCCATTTTCAGCTCCCTCACCACCAATTTCTCCTCCTCATTTTCCACTCTTTCCATCTTGCTTGTTTCGAACTCTCCGAGATTGAGAAGTTCATCTACTAAGAATCCCTGGTTGGAAAGTCGACGACAAAAAGAGAAGAGAATGTGAGTTTCTAAAAAATAATGAGTAGTAGAGACCATGCACAAAGGCACCATACTATGCCATTACGATGGGTTCACTGGCGGTTCTCGAGCTAGACGCTGCAACTTCGGTTGTCAACTTGGGTTAGCGGTGCAACTTTGGCTAGGAACTCCAAGAGGGAGTAGTCAATAATGGAAGAAACCCATTCCAACTCCTCTACGTCGTGCACCTAGATAACTCAAGAGAAATCTCATAAAAAAAACTTGATTTTTAAACCCCAAAAAGAAAAAAATTAGATTTTTTAATAAGTCATCTGAAAACTTATTTAAGAAAGTGGCCGCGACCCTTCGCAGGAAAGAATCGACTACGACAAGAAGGAAGAAGAGGAATGTTCCTTTGCTTTCATCTTCTTCACTTCATTCTCTCCGGCCACCGCCTCCATTTTCAGCTCCCTCACCACCACTTTCTCCTCCTCATTTTCCACTCTTTCCCTCTTGCTTGTTTCGAACTCTCCGAGATTGAGAAGTTCATCTACTAAGAATCCTTGGTTGGAAAGCCAACGACGAAAGAGAGAAGAGAATGTGAGTTTCTAAAAAATAATGAGTAGTTTTTCGGTTGCGACGCTAACGTGATGCAACAAAAACTAATAAATTAATATCTCTCGCCCCTCGTCGAAGCTGGAGGAAGGGGGTGGCCGCCCCTTTCCCCTCTCCTCTCTGGTGTTGTAAGGGACAGGGAAAGGGGGTGGCTACCCCCTCTCCCCCTTTCCCCAGTAGAGACCATGCACAAAGGCACCATACTATGCCATTACGATGGGTTCACTAGCGATTCTCGAGCTGGACGCTGCAACTTCGGTTGTCAAATTGGGTTAGCGGTGCAACTTTGGCTAGGAACTCCAAGAGGGAGTAGTCAATAATGGAAGAAACCCATTCCAACTCCTCTACGTCGTGCACCTAGATAACTCAAGAGAAATCTCATAAAAAAACTTGATTTTTAAACCCCAAAAAGAAAAAAAATTAGATTTTTTAATAAGTCATCAGAAAACTTATTTAGGAAAGTGGCTGCGACCCTTCGCAGGAAAGAATTGACTACGGGAAGAAGGAAGAAGAGGAATGTTCCTTTGCTTTCATCTTCTTCACTTGGTTTTCTCCGGCCACCGCCTCCATTTTCAGCTCCCTCACCACCACTTTCTCCTCCTTGTTTTCCACTCTTTCTCTCTTGCTTGTTTCAAACTCTCCGAGATTGAGAAGTTCATCTACTAAGAATCCCTTGTTGGAAAGCCGACGACGAAGGAGAGAAGAGAATGTGAGTTTCTAAAAAATAATGATTTCTCTATTTTATCTTTTTTTTGTTTTTTTATTTTTTTCTTTGGTTTTTCCCTTTTGCTTAGATGAGTTTTGCATTTAAAATTGTTCTATAAAAACATTACAATATAATAAAGGGGAAAATAACAAATAGCTTTTGTATATATAATACAAAGAGTTTTATGTCTAACAAGAACATGAATTATTAAACGAGATAAATGTGAATATATTTGCATGTTTTTAGATAAATGTGATGAGTGTCTATCACAATTTCAAGGAGACAAAGAAGCAAGTGCGGTGCAAGAAGAATTGAACTGGAGTTCGATGGTTACATAAATGGCTATCGTGCTAATCTCGAGACCAAGACATGTGCAATGAAATGTTTTTCTCTTTTTATTTGAAATTTAAAATTATTTTATCCTTTTGCCTAACGAGATTTACATTTAAAATGTATTCTAAACAAAATTTTAATATATATATATATATGACAAATTAATTTTCTACCTATAAACTAAAAGAGTTGTATGTGTAAGAAGTACATAAAGTATTAAATGAAGTAATGTGAATATACTTGCATTTTGTGAGCTAAATACAATGGGCGCCCCACGCCATTACAAGGATACGAAAAAGCAAGTGCAATGCAAGAAGAATGAAACATGAGTTCAACGTTGATAAAAGCGGTTACCAGACCTACCTCAGGACATGTACACATGGATTCAAAAAAAATTTCTGTATTTTCATTTTTTTATTTTGTTTTTTTTTTCATTTTGCTTAGTGGATGGAAATCCAACAGTATCATTATAAAAGATAGTGAACTCTGAGGTCTCTGGTGGAGCCGTAATACAATAGAATTTTACTGATTGCTGCATAACTCAATTTTTCCAACATCAACAAATCATATCTTATTTTATCTTTAAGTATTATTTTTTTTGAGAGATTTTTTCTATTTTCATAGACTCATACTTGTTTTGAATATATGTTAAACATGCATGCTTCTTATTGTATTTCTATTTCCTAATCATGCTTTCTATCTTCATATATATAGTTTCCTAAAAAAATGTAGTATTGATTTAGTAATACATAAATATGTGATGTTGTATTACACTTCTTTTTTTATTAAAAGAGATACATAAGAAAATAAAGTGTATTAAGAAATTAAAGTAATTTGATATTGACCCCTTGACGTACGTATATTAAAAGTTTTGTATATAACAAGTTTTAAATGCAAAATTCCACTGAGCAAAAGGGAAAAAACTAAAAAAAATTAAAAAAAATGACAAAAGAGAAAATTTTGAATGTAAAAATATCTCAAAATCTCTTAAAACTTCACACGGCACATGAAAAAAGAATATTGAAAGGACAATTGCAATAGAAAACAATTAAATTTGGAAAGAATATTGTGTTGAGATTTGTTTTTGTATTTCAATTTTTCCCATTGCAACAAATGTACTTAAATCGATCGAATAAAATTTGAATTTATGATTATTTTAATGTCATTAAGGATAATAGTATGAGTTCTTAGTGAAAATATTTAGGCCGGACAAGGCGAGGGAAGCATCATCACGCGGCGACCGAGAAGTGCTCCAGGGGGTCCGGCAGGTGGCATTGAGGTCGAACAAGGCGAGGGAAGCGTCGTCATGTGGCGACCGAGAAGTGCTCCACAGGGTCCGGCAGGTGGCATTGAGGCCGAACAAGGCAAGGGAAGCATTGTCACGCGGCGACCGAGAAGTGCTCCACGGGCGCGGGCTCCAGGTCCGACAGGTCGCGGCAAAGCCGAACAATGGGACGAGAGAAACGTCATCCGGCGACCAAGAAGTGGTCCACGGGGTCCTGCAGGTGGCGGCGAACAAAGGGAGCCCGGCACGATCCGGCGACCAAGAAGTGCTCCACGGGCACGGGCTCCATGTGGCGGCCGCATTAAGGCCGAACAAGGCGAGGGGTGAGCAAGAAGTGCTCCACGGGCGCGGGCTCCAGGTCCAGCAGGTCGCGGCCGCCTTGAGGTCGAACAAGGCGAGGGAAGCGTCGTCACTCGACGGCCAAGAAGTGCTCCACGGACGCGGGCTCCAGGTCCGGCAGGTGGCGGCGAACAAAGGGAGCCCCGCGCGGGAAGCGTCACCACTCCACGGGCACAGCAGCCTCCAGGCGGCCGCATTGAGGCCGAACTCCGCATTGAGGCCGAACTGCATCCAAGAACTGCGCCCAGGCACCTGGGATGGGTGCCCGGCAACTTTATCAGTACCAGACCGAGAACCCCAAGGTTCCCAGTGCTGGAAGAAGAGCGATGACGAGTGCATTCTTTTCTCTGCATACTCATTTACATTTTTTTTAAACAAATGTTTTCAGCTTAAGTGTGCGAAATGACGAATGAATCATTTAAGGTTGTTCCTTTAAAACAAATCTTTTACATTTTTTTAAAATAAATGTTTTATGCTTAAGTGTGCGAAATGATGAATGAATCATTTAAAATAAATCTTTGTCCGCTTGGGCTGTGTTTGGTACGGGAATATTGGGAGAACTTTTGTTCTCAAAAACTAATTGATATGATAGAAAAGTTTAGGTTGATGTTTGAATGAAAAAGTATAATGATGGAAATATAAAAAGTTGATTTGATAGATAAGTTTTAGTAGGTGTTTGGATAAAAAGTAAAAACTAAGAATATAATTTATTATTTTATTATTATATTATTATTATTTATTTGAATAAGTTATAGTAGATGTTTGGATAATTATTATATTATTATTTATTTGATTAAATATTTTAAATATTATTAATATTATAGTAAATCTAAATATCCAAATATAATATATTTTTTATTAAAATAATTGAACATTTTTATTATAAAATATTTTAGAATTATTATAACATAAAATTTTAATTAATTACATTTAAACACTTCTTTAATAAGATGACTAATTGTATTAATAAATAACTAAATTATATATACTTTTATATAATAATTTAAAAATGGATGAAAGAAAAAAAAGGTCAAAGAAAAAAAAAATTTCTTGCCAAAGTCAAGAACATTTGGTCAGAATATTTCGTAAAATGTTCTGCTCAAAATCACGTGACTATGTTCCCATCACGTAAAATATTTGGAAATATTTCGCGATGTTCTCGCGAAATATTCCCAACCAGACGCGCCCTTGACGTCTCGAATGATTGTATCATGTGTTTCATGCCATGTTCTGCCTTTTTCCCTATTCTTGAACTGTTTTCTGTTCGATGTCATGAGAGAATTATTGAAATAAAATTTTTAATATGTAAAACGTTAATTTGGTTAGAGTCCTTTGTTAAAAAAATGTTAACACAATATGAAAAATAAATTGAAAGTAAAATTTAAACTACAGATAGTAATTGTTTATCATCAAATTATACTTTAAAAAATTATGAATGATAAATAATTTATTTTTAATAGATATAATTTATTTTAAATAAATAAGTTATTTAATTAATTATATTTAATATTCTTCAAATTATTTTTTATAAATTGGAAAATAAATCCCTCCCTTTTTCAGAATAAAAAGGAAATAAAGTTATATTCTAATTGTACTCGTACTGAATTCGTCATTTTGAATTATTTTTAATTCCGGATATTAATTTTTTTAGAAAAGAAATATTAATTGGTTTAATTATACTTATGACATTACTTTTCTTCAAGTAAAAAAAAAATCCTATTTATCTTTATTTATATAGGGCTCCAATTTTCATTTGAAATTCACATTTTAATTTAATTTATATTACAAATAGAATAATAATGTTGTATATGAATTAATAGTTTCAATATATATGTATTTTAGTTTAATAAGATCAGGATACGTATCATGATTTTATTACTATACTATTAGTAATAATTAATATATATATATATATATATATATATACACATATACATATTAGGAATTATAATTAGATTTTGGAATAAGTTTGGTTTACTGATCCAGAATATCATTTTTTTTTATTAGATGACCATCGTGGCATGGCACTTGTCATCTCGTACATTTATATTTTTTTTATTTTTTAGTTAATCTAGAGTTCCACTCAAATTAACTTTGTTTTTTTTAAATAATCTCATTTAATTTGCAAAAGTCCTATTTCTACTCGGACTGAAGAATACGAAATTATAAAAATATAACAAATTTCTGAACCTCCTATTACTGCTCAAATTAAATTTATTTTTTACTTAATCTTATATTTTTTATTATTATTAAATATTTTATATCTAAACCTATCAAAACTCCTATGTCAACTCATATTAAAATTATTTTTTATATATTTAGTTAATATTTAAATATTATCGGTATCGAATATAAGGATAAAAATAATGTATGAATAACGAATTTTATTTGACCAAAAATATTCTTTATAGGTATTTTATTAGGATTATGAGTTTAATTTAACCTTTTCCTATGTTATACGGTATTCTCAGATTTTACCTAATACCCATATATTGAATTTTTACTCTGTCTTAGAGTGATATTTAATATATGGATATATATCGATAATATATATAACTTAAAATCATACGTTGGTTTCATCAATATGTTTAATTAGGATCTTATGTGTTTTCTTAGAATTAGAATTTTATATTAATTACGATATGAATTTTATCCAATATTATATATAATATACATTCATGATTAAAATTTTGATTTAAAATAAATCATTTCCTTTGCAATAGATACATTTTAAAATAGTATAAGTTCTCAGCTGTTTTTTTGGACTACGATTTTATTGCTATATATTAGGTTTATGATTAAAATTTGAAATAGATTATAACTCTTAGTTTGAGTAAACTTAAAATAATTATTTTTTAAAAGAAATATTTTATCATTTAAGATTAAGATCACAAGGCGTATCCTGATCCAAGTACCTATATATTAAACTTTTACTCTATCTCTTAGATATTTAATATATATATATATATATATATTGATATAAAAAAGAGATATATATCGATATATATGGATATATATATAACTTATATCGTATGTTGGTTTTATCTATATATTTAATTTAATTAATATATCGTGTGTGTGTGTGAAGATTAATTAAAGTTGAAATTTAAGTTATTAAACTTTTGAAAAGTGATTGTAGTCGTGCGTTTAATGTCATATATAATTTTGCGAATGTAAAACAAATTTCCTGAGAATTGTGATCAATCTCAAAGGCAAATCAAAATCATCAAAAATAACTTCTCTCATGTCCTAGAGCTAACACGAAGGTAATGCAATCCGATGACCTAATTTCCGCTTTTTCCATTATCTAATTACATTTGCACCATTATATAATATTTGGCTGACATTTCACTACCCAAAAGTTGGAGTCCCAACATAACTTTTAAATTTTTTTTTTTCAATTGCCCCCTCTTTCTATTCCAAAATAATCAAAATGTTCAAACTCCCACCCACCTATCACATATTCATCAATTGGACTAACTAATTATTAATAAATATGTGAGAAACATTTCTTCTTTAATTTATGTCATGCATTACTTTTTTTTAATTGTTGGGTGAACAAAAATATAAATTTTGAATTTTGATTCTTCTCATCGAGTCCCCAAGGGCAAACAACACAAGTGACGAAGCATACAAAAAAAAAAAGAAATGATAATACCCAAAAATTAAAGAAAATAAAAAATTAGGACCTGATCGTTGATCCTAATATATGATATTTTTGGAAAGCATACACGATGTTCTATAAATATGATTTGATTAATTAGATGAGGGCTGAGTAGAGCCTATGGAAATTGGAGATGTTGCTAATACCAATGTAATCCTATGTATCTTACAGCTCACGAAGCAGCTGCGTATACACATCCAAAGATCTCCCACCAAACAAAAAATATTTTTTAAAAAAAAAAAAAGAAAATAAATCTAATTAAAAAATATTTATCCGTACATCTCAGCCATGAAAGAGCCCAATGAAAGTGCTAGGAGCCGTGGGCTCATGTGGCCCAAGAAAAGCCACTTGAACTCCATCCTAATGATAGCTTAAAAAATAATTAAGATAAAAATTTATTTTTATAGTAGATTGACGAATGATTATTCAATTACCGAATTTTTTTTATTTTAATAATAAAAATAAGGGATAAGTTATTAAGAAGTATATATAGCGATTTTTCACGTATGTCCCTAATATATGAACTTATCGTAGAGTTCCTAAATTATGTTATAATTTTCACTTTTTTAATTTAATAACTAAAATTTTCTCTCACGATTTGAAATAAATGTTCAATTTTTTCGTTGAGAACAATTTAAACATTTAATAAATGACAAAATAAAAAGTAACAAAAAATTAACGAAATATGATGAATAGATTAAAATAGAAATCACGACATAGTTCGAGAGAGCAGTATGATAAGCACAAACAATCACGATAGTTCAAAAGAAGTTTAAGAAATTTACTCAAAAAATAAATTATAACTACAAATTCCTAACGACTTATCATTGAAATGGAATGGGAAATCAATAACTTCTGACTTTCAGCTCTAAAAGATTTAGAGAACGGTTAATATCTGATTAATATGATTGGAGATTCAATTCACAAGGGTCAAGGCTCTATGTTCTTGATCAAATATGATCATACTCGAACAATTCAAAAATAAAAAAAATAAATAATAGCTAGAAAATAGCAGGAATCAAACCTCCTCGGGCATCCCTACTCTCCTTGCATTTGTTTACCGGTTGGTGCATGCAGCACTTAAGCCAAGGAGAGAGAAAGCGGAGAGAGACAAATAGATGGATGGGAAGCACTAAGAAGAGCATCCACGTTCTGCTAACCCTATTTATGTCTTCTATTCATTTGTTTAATCTCACTTCATCAACTATTTAAATCACTAGTTAGGGGGAAAAATAGTTAATAGACATGTTTTTTTATCTGTTCATGAGTTAGTATAATAGGTATAGATACGAAACTTCAAACATGAAATAATCTATTCTTATTACATTTACATTAGAGCTTTATAATTTGATGATATGATGTAAAATTTAGAAGAAAAGAACATAAATTTGCAATTTTGGAGTTCAAGGTATAAAAATTAAATTGATCATTAAAATAAAAGCACAAAAGCATATGAACTCTAAACAATTGAAGAGGGCACAATATATGTCCAATTTGACTACGTGGATGCATGCATACGTGGAATAACTCGCTCGGTGCGCATTAAAAGACATAAAAGGTGGCATTGTTAATTTATCACTTTAAAACTCGTATAATTTTGTGCTCGTCGTCCTCCTCCTCCTCCTCCATGTGCCCTTGTTCCCATATATAAATACTCCACAATTCCAATCACTCTGAACCCATCCATCTTTGCAACACTTCACAGTGCAATCTCTTCCGCTCAGAGTTCACAGTGCCATCTCTACACCTTGCAGTGATCATGGTAAAAAAAGAAAAAGTTTCCTTGTTTCTTCTGCGTTTTACTTACAGGACTATATACGATCTGTTGCATGGCCAATCTGACAAGAAGAAAGCTGAATTGTTCAGGCAACAATATGGAAGCCCGCATGGCTGGATGCGCTCAACTCGCAGCGGTTCTTCGTCGGCTGCTCGGCGCACGAGAGCGTGAAGAAGAACGAGAAGAACATATGCTGCCTGGACTGCTGCACCAGCATCTGCCCTCACTGCGTGCCCGCCCATCGCTGCCACAGGCTGCTGCAGGTCCGGCGATACGTCTACCACGACGTCGTCAGGATGGAGGACCTCGAGAGGCTCATCGACTGCTCAAAAGTTCAGGTGGGTATCAGGGAGTAGGAGGCAGAAAACATGCTCATGGCCATGGATGGCTTCTATATATATATCTGAAAACGCTTCGTTAAAACTTGTGCAGTCGTACACCATTAACAGCTCCAAGGTCGTGTTCCTCAAGAAGAGGCCTCAGAGCAGGCAGTTCAAAGGGTCGGGGAACATATGCACCTCCTGCGACAGATGCCTCCAGGAGCCATACATCCACTGCTCTCTTGCTTGCAAGGTAATAGGACCACACGATTCCTGCTACACATTTTGATCTGTAGAGGTGTCAGCAAAATTATAATGTCTAACAGTTCGTTTTCAACACAGGTGGATTATGTGTTGACGCAGAAGAAAGGCCTCTCGCCATACCTGAGAACATGCAAGACTCTGCAACTGAGTCCGGACTTCTTCGTTCCTCATGATGTGGAAGAAGAGACCACCAACTCCACCATCCTGGAAGGCGACGAGGACCCCGTGGGATCATCGGACTCCGAGAATTTGAGCATGCGGCCGTACGTCGAGATGGCGGCGGCTACCCGCAGGAAGAGGAGCGGGCTCTACATCTGTGGGAGGTCATCGAGCAGGGTCTCCGACGAGGATATGGCCACGAACATAAACAGAAGAAAGGGCATTCCACAAAGATCTCCTCTGTGCTAGCTGAAGAGCTGACAATGAACTCGACTTGTCTGCTTCATTCTTCCTGTTTCCTTCTTTCCTTCTCAGTTTTCCTTTTTCTTTGTTCTCTCTTTAAATAGTTTTCTCATGGTATCATGTGACCCCAACTTGCCAGCTTTCCATGTAAATCTTCTCATAAATGGTCTTTGTGGTCAACTCTTTTAATTTTGGACTTAGACACAGATTTTGTTTCGGAGAGATCGAGAAACTGACGCTGCTGCTGCCACTGAAATCAAATATTTGACGCAAACACAAGAACATGGGTGCAGCAAACAATTGCTTCTGACTATGCATCTCAAATAACAGTATCTGTAAAATCTCTCCTTAAACTTACATAAAATGTACAAGATCAGGCAACTGGTTGCAGGTTTCTGCTCTGAACGTGTTGCTATCACTCGTTATCCCAAGTGAGGGCAGCTTACATTTCTTAATGAACTCCCTGCGAACCAGTATCACTGCAAAGACAGAGGCAGAAGCACTGAAACAAAGAAGGAAAGGAGTGCATCAAGAGCACGCGCGCACGAATGACACCAAAAGCATTTGGACCATGTAATAATTTTGTTTCAGTAGTATTGAAATCCTGGATGACCATCCCCTTCGTTCCTTCAAGCGCACACACAAAAAAAAGGACATTTCAGCATCTGGGGAGTTGACTCTTGACCAGAACTTGACAACTTTTTGGGGGAGCTCACTAGCTGCACTATTTGATCTGCTAATAAGATCAAATATTATGAATTTCTAGTGAATCATATAAATAATGTAGAGAATCATAGCAGCAAACAAAATGGCTGTTTAAAGGCCTCGAGCAACTGAGAATTTTTCATTTCTTCGTTCCACTTGGTCAAAGTAACAGTCCAGGAACACAGTCGGCAGCTATGCATATCATAAGTTTTATTATTAAGATAAATCATATACTCAGAACCTAGCACATAGTTATCACAACCCAATTGGATTTGGACAGGTCTGTATAAAATATCAGGAGGTTGTACGTGCTAGTTGTGTTTACTGAATATATGATAGTAAGGGGAAGAGAACAGATAAGACAAGGTAATTAGGCACTTAATTAATCTGAGCTAATGGAGTTTAATGAACAAAGACGTGATGGGTAATCAAGATAGAGATTAGGTGGTAGATTTCTTTTACCTTTTCCCCGGGGAAACTCTAGCAATAGTGAGAGACTAGGATGATAATTTTGATTCTGTCTAGATACTTGTGGACATTTCTTCACCTCAGAACTTGTGGACATGTGATTCCGCAGATCTGCAGAGCTTGGATTTACACTCGTCCACGTAGCATCTGATTTAACACAATTATGTATGCAGTTTCCAATTACTAGATCTATGTCTCCCTACATAATCAAGATTAGACAGGGTTAATGAAGATTCATTAAGTGCACAGCTGACTTCTTTTTTGACTGTTAGCAAGACTTCTCATGCCCAATTCAAACTTAAAATGATTGATGTTTATTAATGAAAGAACATTAACCACCTTTTTTTTTTCTGTTTACCTTCTATTTCTTTCTTTACAGTAAGATGTTCAAAAGGTTTGGGACGGCAAAATATCTGTTTGGTACTTAGCAGAGAAATTAAAATTGAACTAATCGCATCACAAACTACCTTGTCATACTTCTAAGAGGGTAAGTGCAAACTCAAAGAGAAGAATATAATTGTCATCCCATCCATCCTTATTAGTTGTCTAAAGAAAACGCGCATTAAGGGGTTAAACTAAAGCCTGAAATATTCTTGCAGTAATATTGTGTAAAACCAGCATGCCATATATCTGGTCTGATTAAAAACAGTTTGAATATCAGAATAAATTTCATAGCCATGAAGTTAAATATACAATTCTTTCCTTGAGAAATTTGATTCTGCAGATGCTGTCCTTCGTTTCACTGTATCTTATGTTTTGCCATTTGGTGACATTTCTGTGCAAACATTCAAGATGTTGTATCTGGCCTGAAGCATAATTGTTAAGATCTCTGGTAGAATCTTACAATTTTGCGCAAGATCGTAAGTTCCTACCGATCTTATCCATAATGGTTGAAAAAGATATACATTTTAACTTATGACCTATATTTGAAAAAGATAAAGCAAAATATGACCTAAAGTAAGTTTCCTCTAATCTCTTATCATGCTACAGAGCAAAATGAAGAAAGCACCAATCTTAATTCTGTACTACACTGGAAACAGGTTAAAATTCCAATGGATGGGACTGACGGACCAATAATGTACATCCTATGAAAGAAAAATACTTTTAGACTAGCAGATACAAGATTTAGATATAGTTCATGCACAATGTGTTCCTTGAGGTTGATCATTTGATTCGAAGTTGATATTTATTTTTTGATTAGGGAGTTGTTTCTCATCCTCTTGACTCAGCTTCAGAAGTGACGCATGAGAAACATGGATACTCCTGTTGCACATGTGAGTCCACCGAGAAAGAAGCATCAACAGCAAACTATGCAAGTCTCCTATGTTTTCACTAGTGGCCATCGATCGTAACACAAGGATCTACCTCAAAAGTTGTAAATGGTAGCAAGCATTATCACAATGCATAACACACAAACCATATGCAAGAAATGGTTGAAAATCTACTGTACCTAAGTAGCCGAGTTCTAGTAGGCTTGTCGGCTTGAGCTCACAGCAGTTTCATTCCTGATGTAATGGTGAGATCGGAATAGACACTTTCACTGGAGGATGCCTTTTTACATTTGTTGCACTTGAATCCGTACCTATAAATTGCTGGCCCCGTTTCAGAATCAAACAGTGAATAATATCAATACAGTTCAGGAAATTGGACGATACTTATATTTCAATAAACTCTGCGGGTCCCTTTTTTTTATGCTTATGTTTGGTACGGGAATATTGAAAGAACGTTAGTTCTCGAGAACTAATCGATTTGATAAAAAAGGTTGGATTGGTGTTTGAATGAAAAGTGTAACGATGAGGATTTAAAAAATTGATTTGATGGATAAATTTTAGTGGGTGTTTGATAAAAAAATAATAATTAAGAATATAATTTATTATTTTATGAGGTATAAAATATAGTAAATAAGAATATGTTGTAAATATTTTAATATACGTAAATCGTTATATTATTAATATTATTTATTTATTTTGATTAAATCTTATAAATATTATTAATATTATAATTTACGTACATCTTACGGTCCAAATATAATGCAATTTTTTAAAAAATAATTGAATAGGTTAATTAATAAAATATTTATTAATTATAAGAACTAAATATTTCATAATTTTTAATTAATGACATTTAATAATTTATTTCATAAGATGATTAATAATGTATTAATATATACTAAATTATATATACATACATTATAAAGTAATTAAAAAATAGATAAAAGAAAAAAGTCAAAAGTTGCGGCTGACAAGACATAAAGTATATATATAAAAAAAGAAACATTCTTGCTTGACAAGAACTTCTGGCAGGAACATTTGGTCAAATATTCCGACCGGAGGTCATATGATGGGAACATTTAAAGTTCTCGTCAAACACCTTATTTGTTGGGCAAGTTTTGCTCAAGTTCTGTTATTCAAACGCACCCTAAAAGATTTAATAGACGCTCCCTATATGTACCCCATGCAAGATCAACTGTAGATGAAAAATCACACGGTTCATTGTAACAAATCGCGCGGTTCAACATTGTCTAAAGCATTTCAGTTCAACCAAGAATGGTGCTCCAGGTTCGATTCTCAGGATCATCACTTTGGCCAGGATTTATTCATATTGCTCGCGCTCGAACATCGGATTAGTCAAGTTGTAGTAGCCCTAAACACCGATGGATCTCGGACAAAAAAAAAGCATGTTGAGTTCCCATATTCGTCCCCAAGCCGAAGCCCTCGCTGTTTCTTCCAAAGCCCTAGCGGTTGAAGCCCTCACCCTCTCGTCCGAAGCCCTCGTCGCCTCGAGGCCATCTTGAGCATATGAAGGTCGGCATCGCTCGCTCGGAGGAGGGAGACTAGGCCGCCTCATCTCCTATAGTTATAACATCTAAGAGTTTACCAATAGCTAAGACGAAGCCCTCACCACCTTGTCCCTTACCATCATCGCCTCGCGGCCATTTCGAGCATCTAAAATTCGGCATCGCCTCGCCGAAGGAAGGAGACTAGGTTGCCTCGTCAATCATCCTCACACGACATCCCGTAGGGCAATGAACATGGGAGCTGCGACGAATAGGCACACAAATGATGACGATGGTGAGCAGGCGAATGGCGATGACGCACTAGCCGTGTCGAATCGTGAGAGAGAACTTTGAACCGACCGCTTGAACTGAAGAGGATTTGCTACAGTGGATCGTAGGGCTGTAGTTATAGGGAGAAGGGTGCTACTGACCCATTAAATCCTTTTAAAAATTGGTGGTGCAAAACAAATTGGACATGCGTGGAAGTCTAAGATTTGAGTCTTCATTTGCAGGACCTGAGCATCGAGACAACAGCAGTACGTCCATGAAGTATGGATCACAAAAACAAGAATCGCCAACAGGCGACTCCATTATCGTGATCCCAACTCCATTGTTGCTCTATTAAGGATGAACGTGAGGGTTCAAAGTGCAAAAAAGCAAAAATGAAAGACAACAGAAACTGCAAGGCAAATAAGAAGAGAATGAGGGCACTTTCGTCATTTGAAAGATATCCAACACTTTCCACATTCCTCGTCTCAAAATGATCATTAGGGTTTTTAGTTGCCTCTCGCCACCGCCATTTAATTCTTTCGTCCCGCTCGTGCTCTCACTCGATCGACGGCCATAGCGGAGCAAGTCTGTTCTTGTCTCCTCTCTCTCCGTATCTCTTTGGGTGCTCGTTGACCCCATTGCAACGATCTATGTTCTTCACATTTTCTTGTCGTTGGTTTTCCCTTACTCCATCGAAGATTTTAACGCTGTTGATGTATGAGCATTGCACTTGATCTTCCATGCGAGTGATCATGAATCCGTCTCTTTGAGCATTGTCTGTGTGGTATTGAGTCATGCAGCCAAGTATTTTGGTATAGAGAGGAAAGTTAATGTGAGCTTGGATGTAGGGGTGATACCGTGGTGAAAGAATTTGTGTATGATTAAGGCTGCAAGATTTCCAGTACTTAATTCTGATTTCCAGCTCAATATACATTTAGTTGAGACAACATTATGTAATCAAATTTTTGGAGCGATCATTGCGAGATGTTTACAACTTTCTGAAGTAATCGTCACGGGGGTGACGAATTCGATCCTCGTATATTGAACAACGACCCTATGACATTCCTATGCATCGGTTCCGTTTATGATCAATAGAACTTTTAACTTAATTCACGCTCTATGGAGTATGGCTGTTGATTCAAAACCTTATCTTTTAATTTCGTGGTTCTCAATTGATAATCTTGGGAAGAAACATTTATTTTAAAATAATATTTTATCACTGATCAAATCTTACTTTTGTATCTGTACAGACGGAGAAGGCCTTCCTTAAACAGCCGAAGGTGTTCCTTTGGTAAGCAGAAAAGATGCCTTTGCTTAGTTGTATACGAGTTGTAGAAGTCTGTACCTTAACGAGAGTTGTTTGTATTATTGTAGCTCAAAGAAATTTGGAAAAAGGAAAAAACCTTGTAAAGGTGGGAGTCGGTTATGGAAGAGCGTTGGCCTTGGCTTCAAGACTCCTAGAGAGGCAATTGAAGGTCTGAAGTATTAATGATTTTTCACAACTAATGCCTTACAGGATTTTGTCCATTTCATGCTTTATCTGGTGGGTGAATTTATTGATAGCTATCTTGATCTTTTCCTTCTCATCGATCTATTGCTTCTTACGTTTTCAGAATAGTCGAAATAGTTGTTGCTCTTGAAAGAAAGAAAACAAATATCCACAAATACAGATAAAGACAAGCATAATATGCTATCTCTATTAGGATTCAGTTTCTACTTTACAATGTAGCTTTGTCGTGACAGTTCAATTTTACTGTGCATAATGAAACAGGTCTTAGACTGAGGTCACTAAACAACTTTTTCTTTCTTTCATATGCTTCAATCCAGAAAATCCATTTATTTACATCGTCAAAATACTATTTTAAGTGTGCATTAAAAATTTTCTCACACGATAATTTGAATTGGGAAAAAGTAACTAAGTCTTGGTATGCCCCAAGCTCTTAGGGGCCTACAAAGATTCTGTTAATATGAAGGAAGATTGGTTATACAAGCAATATTTCTGTGTTTTGGACTTCCATCTTTTTAGCACTTTAATGATGAGTCTCACCACATGACTCGCTCCTTTGGTTGTATTGTTGATTTTAAAGTGTTTCCTTTTGTGTTTTCTCGATCATAGTCCTTTAGTTGGTTCAACATAACAGATAATCAAAGTATTTACTCAAGAAAGACAATTGAATATTGATGACTTCTCCCTTTGTCTGTCTCTTTTCTCTATCGAAAAGGCATTTGATAAACATTTGTCCACATCAATAAACATAAAAGCATGAAGCACTCGTACTCACAAATTTAACTACTGTACTTGCAGGAACTTATATCGAGAAGAAATGCCCTTTTATTGGCACTGTTTCAATTCGTGGTCGTATCTTGGCGGGCACATGTCACAGTGCTAAGATGAGTAGGACAATCATTGTTCATCGCAATTACCTTCACTATGTGAAGAAATATCAAAGGCAAGTAAAAGGAATTTCATTTTTGTTAAATTGATTGCCTTCAAGATTGCTCATAGAAGTTTCTGATGCAGGTATGAAAAGACGCATTCTAACATTCTGGCACATATATCTCCTTGCTTCCGTGTGAAGGAAGGTGACCATGTTATCATTGGTCAGTGCAGGTATGTTGGATTGTGAAATAAAAAAACTATAATTATGTGATGTCAGTACTAACAATTGGGATCCAAAGATATAATGGATGATTCAAAGATAATGAGTAATGCTAATAATGTTTCTGTTCAGGCCATTGTCGAAGACTGTTAGATTCAATGTGTTAAAAGTTATACTAGCTGGATCAAAAAGCGGAGGTGGGAAGAAGGCTTTTGTTGCAGCTTGAATCTAGAAGTTTTATATGTTTTAGGTGAATACTTTCTCAGTCCTGAGTGGTCTTTGTTATTTGGTTTTGTAAACACTACCCTATGTTAAGACATTAGATTCTATTCAAAGCTAGAATCGATGTTACAGTGAATTCTGTTCAAAGCTAGTAGTTCTTTTTGCACGTTCCATTCCATCGATTCAGTGGTGTCATGACATCATAATCTTAGATCTCCTATGATTTGAGACCTTTCATTCTGTGATTTCATTTTATCAATTGTGTGCAACAGGAAATAAAGACGTTGAAATGATTAAGGCTGCAAGATTTCCAGTACTTAATTCCGATTTCCAGCTCAATATACATTTAGTTGAGACAACATTATGTAATTAAATTTTTGGAGCGATCATTGCGAGATGTTTACATCTTTCTGAAGTAATCGTCACGGGGGTGACGAATTCGATCCTCGTATATTGAACAACGACCCTATGACATTCCTATGCATCGGTTCCGTTTATGATCAATATAACTTTTAACTTAATTCACGCTCTATGGAGTATGGCTGTTGATTCAAAACCTTATCTTTTAATTTCGTGGTTCTCAATTGATAATCTTGGGAAGAAACATTTATTTTAAAATAATATTTTATCACTGATCAAATCTTACTTTTATATCTGTACAGACGGAGAAGGCCTTCCTTAAACAGCCGAAGGTGTTCCTTTGGTAAGCAGAAAAGATGCCTTTGCTTAGTTGTATACGAGTTGTAGAAGTCTATACCTTAACGAGAGTTGTTTGTATTATTGCAGCTCAAAGAAATTTGAAAAAGGGAAGAAACCTGGTAAAGGTTGGAGTCGGTTATGGAAGAGCGTTGGCCTTGGCTTCAAGACTCCTAGAGAGGCAATTGAAGGTCTGAAGTATTAATGATTTTTCACAACTAATGCCTTACAGGATTTTGTTCATTTCATGCTTTATCTGGTGGGTGAATTTATTGATAGCTATCTTGATCTTTTCCTTCTCATCGATCTATTGCTTCTTACGTTTTCAGAATAGTCGAAATAGTTGTTGCTCTTGAAAGAAAGAAAACAAATATCCACAAATACAGATAAAGACAAGCATAATATGCTATCTCTATTAGGATTCAGTTTCTACTTTACAATGTAGCTTTGTCGTGACAGTTCAATTTTATTGTGCATAATGAAACAGGTCTTAGACTGAGGTCACTAAACAACTTTTTCTTTCTTTCATATGCTTCAATCCAGAAAATCCATTTATTTCCATCGTCAAAATACTATTTTAAGTGTGCATTAAAAATTTTCTCACACGATAATTTGAATTGGGAAAAAGTAACTAAGTCTTGGTATGCCCCAAGCTCTTAGGGGCCTACAAAGATTCTGTTAATCTGAAGGAAGATTGGTTATACAAGCAATATTTCTGTGTTTTGGACTTCCATCTTTTTAGCACTTTAATGATGAGTCTCACCACATGACTCGCTCCTTTGGTTGTATTGTTGATTTTAAAGTGTTTCCTTTTGTGTTTTCTCGATCATAGTCCTAGTTCAACATAACAGATAATCAAAGTATTTACTCAAGAAAGACAATTGAATATTGATGACTTCTCCCTTTGTCTGTCTCTTTTCTCTATCGAAAAGGCATTTGATAAATATTTGTCCACATCAATAAACATAAAAGCATGAAGCACTCGTACTCACAAATTTAACTACTGTACTTGCAGGAACTTATATCGAGAAGAAATGCCCTTTTATTGGCACTGTTTCAATTCGTGGTCGTATCTTGGCGGGCACATGTCACAGTGCTAAGATGAGTAGGACAATCATTGTTCATCGCAATTACCTTCACTATGTGAAGAAATATCAAAGGCAAGTAAAAGGAATTTCATTTTTGTTAAATTGATTGCCTTCAAGATTGCTCATAGAAGTTTCTGATGCAGGTATGAAAAGACACATTCTAACATTCTGGCACATATATCTCCTTGCTTTCGTGTGAAGGAAGGTGACCAAGTTACAGGTATGTTGGATTGTGAAATAAAAAAACTATAATTATGTGATGCCAGTACTAACAATTGGGATCCAAAGATATAATGGATGATTCAAAGATAATGAGTAATGCTAATAATGTTTCTGTTCAAGCCATTGTCGAAGACTGTTAGATTCAATGTGTTAAAAGTTATACTAGCTGGATCAAAAAGCGGAGGTGGGAAGAAGGCTTTTGTTGCAGCTTGAATCTAGAAGTTTCATCTATTTTAGGTGACTACTTTCTCAGTCCTGAGTGGTCTTTATTTTTTGGTTTTGTAAACACTACCCTATGTTAAGACATTAGATTCTGTTCAAAGCTAGAATCGATGTTACAGTGAATTCTGTTCAAAGCTAGTAGTTCTTTTTGCACGTTCCATTCCATCGATTCAGTGGTGTCATGACATCATAATCTTAGATCTCCTATGATTTGAGACCTTTCATTCTGTGATTTCATTTTATCAATTGTGTGCAACAGGAAATAAAGACGTTGAAATGATTAAGGCTGCAAGATTTCTAGTACTTAATTCCGATTTCCAGCTCAATATACATTTAGTTGAGACAACATTATGTAATCAAATTTTTGGAGCGATCATTGCGAGATGTTTACATCTTTCTGAAGTAATCGTCACGGGGGTGACGAATTCGATCCTCGTATATTGAACAACGACCCTATGACATTCCTATGCATCGGTTCCGTTTATGATCAATAGAACTTTTAACTTAATTCACGCTCTATGGAGTATGGCTGTTGATTCAAAACCTTATCTTTTAATTTCGTGGTTCTCAATTGATAATCTTGGGAAGAAACATTTATTTTAAAATAATATTTTATCACTGATCAAATCTTACTTTTGTATCTGTACAGACGGAGAAGGCCTTCCTTAAACAGCCGAAGGTGTTCCTTTGGTAAGCAGAAAAGATGCCTTTGCTTAGTTGTATACGAGTTGTAGAAGTCTATACCTTAACGAGAGTTGTTTGTATTATTGCAGCTCAAAGAAATTTGAAAAAGGGAAGAAACCTGGTAAAGGTTGGAGTCGGTTATGGAAGAGCGTTGGCCTTGGCTTCAAGACTCCTAGAGAGGCAATTGAAGGTCTGAAGTATTAATGATTTTTCACAACTAATGCCTTACAGGATTTTGTTCATTTCATGCTTTATCTGGTGGGTGAATTTATTGATAGCTATCTTGATCTTTTCCTTCTCATCGATCTATTGCTTCTTACGTTTTCAGAATAGTCGAAATAGTTGTTGCTCTTGAAAGAAAGAAAACAAATATCCACAAATACAGATAAAGACAAGCATAATTTGCTATCTCTATTAGGATTCAGTTTCTACTTTACAATGTAGATTTGTCGTGACAGTTCAATTTTACTGTGCATAATGAAACAAGTCTTAGACTGAGGTCACTAAACAACTTTTTCTTTCTTTCATATGCTTCAATCCAGAAAATCCATTTATTTCCATCGTCAAAATACTATTTTAAGTGTGCATTAAAAATTTTCTCACACGATAATTTGAATTGGGAAAAAGTAACTAAGTCTTGGTATGCCCCAAGCTCTTAGGGGCCTACAAAGATTCTGTTAATCTGAAGGAAGATTGGTTATACAAGCAATATTTCTGTGTTTTGGACTTCCATCTTTTTAGCACTTTAATGATGAGTCTCACCACATGACTCGCTCCTTTGGTTGTATTGTTGATTTTAAAGTGTTTCCTTTTGTGTTTTCTCGATCATAGTCCTTTAGTTGGTTCAACATAACAGATAATCAAAGTATTTACTCAAGAAAGACAATTGAATATTGATGACTTCTCCCTTTGTCTGTCTCTTTTCTCTATCGAAAAGGCATTTGATAAACATTTGTCCACATCAATAAACATAAAAGCATGAAGCACTCGTACTCACAAATTTAACTACTGTACTTGCAGGAACTTATATCGAGAAGAAATGCCCTTTTATTGGCACTGTTTCAATTCGTGGTCGTATCTTGGCGGGCACATGTCACAGTGCTAAGATGAGTAGGACAATCATTGTTCATCGCAATTACCTTCACTATGTGAAGAAATATCAAAGGCAAGTAAAAGGAATTTCATTTTTGTTAAATTGATTGCCTTCAAGATTGCTCATAGAAGTTTCTGATGCAGGTATGAAAAGACGCATTCTAACATTCTGGCACATATATCTCCTTGCTTCCGTGTGAAGGAAGGTGACCATGTTATCATTGGTCAGTGCAGGTATGTTGGATTGTGAAATAAAAAAACTATAATTATGTGATGTCAGTACTAACAATTGGGATCCAAAGATATAATGGATGATTCAAAGATAATGAGTAATGCTAATAATGTTTCTGTTCAGGCCATTGTCGAAGACTGTTAGATTCAATGTGTTAAAAGTTATACTAGCTGGATCAAAAAGCGGAGGTGGGAAGAAGGCTTTTGTTGCAGCTTGAATCTAGAAGTTTTATATGTTTTAGGTGACTACTTTCTCAGTCCTGAGTGGTCTTTGTTATTTGGTTTTGTAAACACTACCCTATGTTAAGACATTAGATTCTATTCAAAGCTAGAACCGATGTTACAGTGAATTTTGTTCAAAGCTAGTAGTTCTTTTTGCACGTTCCATTCCATCGATTCAATGGTGTCATGACATCATAATCTTAGATCTCCTATGATTTGAGACCTTTCATTCTGTGATTTCATTTTATCAATTGTGTGCAACAGGAAATAAAGACGTTGAAATGATTAAGGCTGCAAGATTTCCAGTACTTAATTCCGATTTCCAGCTCAATATACATTTAGTTGAGACAACATTATGTAATTAAATTTTTGGAGTGATCATTGCGAGATGTTTACATCTTTCTGAAGTAATCGTCACGGGGGTGACGAATTCGATCCTCGTATATTGAACAACGACCCTATGACATTCCTATGCATCGGTTCCGTTTATGATCAATATAACTTTTAACTTAATTCACGCTCTATGGAGTATGGCTGTTGATTCAAAACCTTATCTTTTAATTTCGTGGTTCTCAATTGATAATCTTGGGAAGAAACATTTATTTTAAAATAATATTTTATCACTGATCAAATCTTACTTTTATATCTGTACAGACGGAGAAGGCCTTCCTTAAACAGCCGAAGGTGTTCCTTTGGTAAGCAGAAAAGATGCCTTTGCTTAGTTGTATACGAGTTGTAGAAGTCTATACCTTAACGAGAGTTGTTTGTATTATTGCAGCTCAAAGAAATTTGAAAAAGGGAAGAAACCTGGTAAAGGTTGGAGTCGGTTATGGAAGAGCGTTGGCCTTGGCTTCAAGACTCCTAGAGAGGCAATTGAAGGTCTGAAGTATTAATGATTTTTCACAACTAATGCCTTACAGGATTTTGTTCATTTCATGCTTTATCTGGTGGGTGAATTTATTGATAGCTATCTTGATCTTTTCCTTCTCATCGATCTATTGCTTCTTACGTTTTCAGAATAGTCGAAATAGTTGTTGCTCTTGAAAGAAAGAAAACAAATATCCACAAATACAGATAAAGACAAGCATAATATGCTATCTCTATTAGGATTCAGTTTCTACTTTACAATGTAGCTTTGTCGTGACAGTTCAATTTTACTGTGCATAATGAAACATGTCTTAGACTGAGGTCACTAAACAACTTTTTCTTTCTTTCATATGCTTCAATCCAGAAAATCCATTTATTTCCATCGTCAAAATACTATTTTAAGTGTGCATTAAAAATTTTCTCACACGATAATTTGAATTGGGAAAAAGTAACTAAGTCTTGGTATGCCCCAAGCTCTTAGGGGCCTACAAAGATTCTGTTAATCTGAAGGAAGATTGGTTATACAAGCAATATTTTTGTGTTTTGGACTTCCATCTTTTTAGCACTTTAATGATGAGTCTCACCACATGACTCGCTCCTTTGGTTGTATTGTTGATTTTAAAGTGTTTCCTTTTGTGTTTTCTCGATCATAGTCCTTTAGTTGGTTCAACATAACAGATAATCAAAGTATTTACTCAAGAAAGACAATTGAATATTGATGACTTCTCGCTTTGTCTGTCTCTTTTCTCTATCGAAAAGGCATTTGATAAATATTTGTCCACATCAATAAACATAAAAGCATGAAGCACTCGTACTCACAAATTTAACTACTGTACTTGCAGGAACTTATATCGAGAAGAAATGCCCTTTTATTGGCACTGTTTCAATTCGTGGTCGTATCTTGGCGGGCACATGTCACAGTGCTAAGATGAGTAGGACAATCATTGTTCATCGCAATTACCTTCACTATGTGAAGAAATATCAAAGGCAAGTAAAAGGAATTTCATTTTTGTTAAATTGATTGCCTTCAAGATTGCTCATAGAAGTTTCTGATGCAGGTATGAAAAGACACATTCTAACATTCTGGCACATATATCTCCTTGCTTTCGTGTGAAGGAAGGTGACCAAGTTACAGGTATGTTGGATTGTGAAATAAAAAAACTATAATTATGTGATGCCAGTACTAACAATTGGGATCCAAAGATATAATGGATGATTCAAAGATAATGAGTAATGCTAATAATGTTTCTGTTCAAGCCATTGTCGAAGACTGTTAGATTCAATGTGTTAAAAGTTATACTAGCTGGATCAAAAAGCGGAGGTGGGAAGAAGGCTTTTGTTGCAGCTTGAATCTAGAAGTTTCATCTGTTTTAGGTGACTACTTTCTCAGTCCTGAGTGGTCTTTATTTTTTGGTTTTGTAAACACTACCCTATGTTAAGACATTAGATTCTGTTCAAAGCTAGAATCGATGTTACAGTGAATTCTGTTCAAAGCTAGTAGTTCTTTTTGCACGTTCCATTCCATCGATTCAGTGGTGTCATGACATCATAATCTTAGATCTCCTATGATTTGAGACCTTTCATTCTGTGATTTCATTTTGTCAATTGTGTGCAACAGGAAATAAAGACGTTGAAATGATTAAGGCTGCAAGATTTCTAGTACTTAATTCTGATTTCCAGCTCAATATACATTTAGTTGAGACAACATTATGTAATCAAATTTTTGGAGCGATCATTGCGAGATGTTTACATCTTTCTGAAGTAATCGTCACGGGGGTGACGAATTCGATCCTCGTATATTGAACAACGACCCTATGACATTCCTATGCATCGGTTCCGTTTATGATCAATAGAACTTTTAACTTAATTCACGCTCTATGGAGTATGGCTGTTGATTCAAAACCTTATCTTTTAATTTCATGGTTCTCAATTGATAATCTTGGGAAGAAACATTTATTTTAAAATAATATTTTATCACTGATCTAATCTTACTTTTATATCTGTACAGACGGAGATGGCCTTCCTTAAACAGCCGAAGGTGTTCCTTTGGTAAGCAGAAAAGATGCCTTTGCTTAGTTGTATACGAGTTGTAGAAGTCTATACCTTAACGAGAGTTGTTTGTATTATTGCAGCTCAAAGAAATTTGAAAAAGGGAAGAAACCTGGTAAAGGTTGGAGTCGGTTATGGAAGAGCGTTGGCCTTGGCTTCAAGACTCCTAGAGAGGCAATTGAAGGTCTGAAGTATTAATGATTTTTCACAACTAATGCCTTACAGGATTTTGTTCATTTCATGCTTTATCTGGTGGGTGAATTTATTGATAGCTATCTTGATCTTTTCCTTCTCATCGATCTATTGCTTCTTACGTTTTCAGAATAGTCGAAATAGTTGTTGCTCTTGAAAGAAAGAAAACAAATATCCACAAATACAGATAAAGACAGGCATAATATGCTATCTCTATTAGGATTCAGTTTCTACTTTACAATGTAGCTTTGTCGTGACAGTTCAATTTTACTGTGCATAATGAAACAAGTCTTAGACTGAGGTCACTAAACAACTTTTTCTTTCTTTCATATGCTTCAATCCAGAAAATCCATTTATTTTCATCGTCAAAATACTATTTTAAGTGTGCATTAAAAATTTTCTCACACGATAATTTGAATTAGGAAAAAGTAACTAAGTCTTGGTATGCCCCAAGCTCTTAGGGGCCTACAAAGATTCTGTTAATATGAAGGAAGATTGGTTATACAAGCAATATTTTTGTGTTTTAGACTTCCATCTTTTTAGCACTTTAATGATGAGTCTCACCACATGACTCGCTCCTTTGGTTGTATTGTTGATTTTAAAGTGTTTCCTTTTGTGTTTTCTCGATCATAGTCCTTTAGTTGGTTCAACATAACAGACAATCAAAGTATTTACTCAAGAAAGACAATTAAATATTGATGACTTCTCCATTTGTCTGTCTCTTTTCTCTATCGAAAAGGCATTTGATAAATATTTGTCCACATCAATAAACATGAAAGCATGAAGCACTCGTACTCACAAATTTAACTACTGTACTTGCAAGAACTTATATTGATAAGAAATGCTCTTTTACTGGCACTGTTTCAATTCGTGGCCGTATCTTGGCGGGCACATGTCACAGTGCTAAGATGAGTAGGACCATCATTGTTCGTTGCAATTACCTTCACTATGTGAAGAAATATCAAAGGCAAGTAAAAGGAATTTCATTTTTGTTAAATTGATTGCCTTCAAGGTTGCTCATAGAAGTTTCTGATGCAGGTATGAAAAGAAGTTTCATTTTATCAATTGTGTGCAACAGGAAATAAAGAAGTTGAAATTGCTTAAAAATAATTGATGTTTAGCGAACACCTCAGAGAACATTCCATCCCTAAAAGTTGAAATATGTCTACTGCAAGGGCAGTGTTCCAAATCCCTGAAGTTTAAATTAACTGTAGGATTACAGTTGAGCAAGTAAAAAAAACAATGTCAAATGGCAATTACATCATCTCAATCTTCCTGTGCTCATCTTTGTGTTTTGTTGGTATGGACGCTTTCAAAATTACTTTGCATCCACAAGCAAATCTTTGTATCTGTGTTAAATAGAAACACAGCATTATCTTAAAAATAGAAAACATGGTGTGCTTTGCAAACAACCTCTGCTCTCATTTTTGCAGTCAATTGTTTGCGTTCACCTGCTTCTCTTCTAGTAGGCATTTGAGGCTGTGAAGGCCTTCGGCTGATATGGTCCTCCGCATTCGACCTCTTTGCATTGTAGCATTAGCAGGCGGATCCGAATGGAAGCACACGATTACTACTGTCAAGTTGTCCGTGGCGCCACGCTTGATGGCCTCCTCGATCAGCTCCTTGCAGCACGCCTGTGCGTCGTTGTGCTCCTGGAGCCGCCGCCTCGTGAAGTCCACTGCATTCTGGCTGGAGAAGACATCCCAGATGCCATCACTGCCGATGATCAAGAACTCGTCCTCCTTTAACAATGTCATCATCTTTAGCTCCGGCTCTGCAGTCAGCGGCCCTCCAGCACTGGTCTGGCCGGCGGCCTTCATTCCTTCCAGGTGCCAGTTGCCGAGGGCTCTGGTGACTGCAAGCTGCCCGTTCAGGTACCCATCGTCGATGAAGCCGCCGAGGGACTCGACCCTCTTCTGTTCCCTCGCGCAGCAGGGCCTGTGATCCCGGGACATCTCTATCGCGATCCCTCGCCGGGAGAGCACCGCACGGCAGTCCCCAGCATTTGCGACCAAAAGAGACCTGCACGAGTTAGCAAGTTCTGTGTCAATCATGTTGAAGAAATCGCAAGTGGCATGACAGAGAACAAACTATCAGATATTCAGATTGATGAGCTTCACCTTCCGTGAATCATTGCCGTGAGCGCTGTCGTGCCGGAGGAAAGGGCAGCCTGAAGAGCGCACGTCCTAGCGAACTGCGTGTCGGTCTGCAGAAACGACCTCGCTATCACTTTCTCAAGCTTCAGAGGGAAATCGCAATCTTCCACGACTATTCTCGGCAGATTATCCCGGACGAACTGTGCCGCCCCTTTCCCTCCATGCCCATCGAAGACCTGCCATCGGAAAGTAATCGATAGAACATATATCTCATGATCTGATCAGGGGGGCAATTCTCACGGCAATGGGCTAAGCACCAAGAGGAACAAGTGCTCTACTTACTCCGTAGAACGAAACGGCCTCCGCATCCATGGTGTCATGGCCAAACTTCTTGGCGAGATCAGTGATGCACACGTGTGTGTCCTCCATGTACTCGCGGTTGCCAATATCAGACCACTCCCCTGAACGGATTTTGGGGACGAAGTTGGTCAGCTGGCCAATGTTTGCTGTCGCCACCGTGTCCTCACATATCTTCTCCATCTGCCAACAGCAACAGAGTGAAATCGCAGGGACATAATACTGACAAGATTAAAGTTAAAAAGAAAGCATCTTTGAGGGGGATTGAGTCCCTCTGAAAAATCGGTTCTACGCGCAATCATCATTACAAGATAAAAGTAGTAGTACAAGATAAATTAACAGCATCTATGAAGCAAGTCAGAAAAAAAAAATTGTCAACAGACAGAAGGGCCAACTGAATTGGCGAGGGAGAAGCTAAAGAGGAGAAGACAAGCCAAGGGGGAGGCAGGCACTTACAGGGGAGAAAGCGGCAAAGCTCGAACTTTTGGCCATGGCGGCGCTGCCGCAAGATGCCGACTTGTCCATGGCTCCCGCCCCCTCCCGCACCTCTTCCTCCTGACACATCTGAAATCCGAAAGATAGAACAGAATAAAAGGGAATTCGAGTGCAGCGAAACGGTCGACTTCGACGGCGAAGAACAGGATGCGCAGAGCACGAGAAGAGGAGCGGGCGGAGAGAGAAAGAAGACAAGAATCTGAGAATATCTCAGGGCTTTTAGTCCAATGGAGGAAATGGAGGAGGGGTGGAAAGGACTGGGGATTTTTTTGCTCGCGAGGAGTGCAGAGAGAGAGAGAGATGAGAGAGAGGAGAAAGGACGGTGGGAGTTGAAGGATTTCCTCTGAAGCGTATGTGGCAAAAGCGTGGCCTGAAACAGTTGGGAAGGGCAGTGGGGGCAACTGCTGCTGTTGCTGCTGCTCCTCTTTTGAAAGAGGCTTTCTGTGTTCCCTTTCTTTCTTTCTTCCTTTTTTTTTTTGTATTATTGGTCAACTTTATTGCTTTTTTTCTTCCCCCAAATTTAATCGACGAAACATGTTTTATTCAATTTATTTAATTGATATTTGAAGTAGAGGTTTGTATAAATTATTGTACACTTATTTGGGATTTAGAGTTGGGTAATATGCTTTTTCCCCGCTTAAATAGATAAAAAAAGTTTGCATAATATTTTGAAAATTCCACCTTTTATATTTTTTAAATATTTAATATTATTGACATTTGACAAAATTAATATTCGGATGAATGTCATATCTTATCAATTTTGGGACGCGATTTAGTGTGGTGTTTATTTCACGGAAAAAAATGCATTGTTTGGTTCTATAACAAAAAAATAAAATAAAATTACATATTAATTAATTATTATAGATAAAAACGCTGATTCCAAATGAAGAAAGGAAAATGTCGAAAACATAGAAAATATATTTTCCACCAAAATATTCTCGGTCGCCAAACATAGAAAAGTATCTTCACTCACTCATAAATTATTATTATTATTATTATTATTATTATTATTATTATTATTATTATTATTATTATTATTATTATTATTATATGATACATACAACAACTTTGATTTATTTCGATAAGAAAATACTGTTTCTCGTAGATCATTGCACCTAAACTTATTAGTACTATTATTATTTCGAACGAAATTATTCAGATCTTTTTTATATGCATTATTATTACTTGAAAACATGAAATAAGAAAAAAGAGGATTTTCGAGTCGCATAACAAAATCAAGTTGATTCCTTAATCCAAGGCTTCAATAATGTGTGATTAAAGTTATTTATGCTACGTTTTCTTATAAAAAAAAGATACAATTTATGCCACAATTCAAATGTTCACACTTCATATTCCAAGGAATATACTATAGTTAATTAATATTGTCGATGATGATAGAAAAAATATGAACCACAACTTTATACTAAATTTTATTCCATGCTGGAGTTATAACAACCACCTCGTGACTCAAAACAAATAAAACAATAAAAAAAAACTCAAAACGTAACCACCACCACCACCACAAAAATTATTCCTCTTGGAAAATGTATAAAACACGTTCTAAATCCTTGCCATTTTTGTTGGCATCATATCAATTACCTAGGTTGTGTTTATTGAAAGTAAAATATTTTAGAAGAAATGATTTTCTTATTTTTACAATAGAAGAAAGTAAACAGTGAATTTTTTTCTACAAGAGTGAGCACGGGCCGGGACGACTACATCAGCTCGGTTCTATTCAAATTTTTCGAATTTTTTTCGATCTGATTACCAAAGAGGTTAGGACCGTGCCTCATTTTTTTAGACTCGACCGAGATCAGGTCGGGACCGAGTTCGGATTATTAAATTTGAACCCAGTCTCGACCTGATTAAATATATTATATTAATATTAAATTAATTTTAAATAATATATTTATGCTTATTTTAAATAAAATTTTATATTTCATTTGGTATATATCTTAAATATGCATTATTTTATATTATCATATATATAATTTAATTAATAGTTAACATATTTATATAATAATATTATTTTTTATTATTTTATTTATTATTTTATCTTTTTATGATCAAATTGGAATAATCGAAAAATTTTTTATTTTTGTTTCGATTTGATCGGGACGTCCCGGACCCGACCGGGACCGGGTCTCCGACCTGATCCTAAACTTGGTTTTGCTCACTCATATTTACTTTCTTTTTTTCCAATCTTATATATATATATATATATATTAGTTTACATAAAATAACTAATAAGTAATTTAATGATTGAAGTTGATTTTAAAATATGCAATTACGTATTTGATAATAAAAAATTATAAGTTATTATTTTAATCAAATGATAAAAAAACTCTTAATATCACAAAAAAATATATGGAAAAAAGTTATGTATATATTATAAGGACAAAATAGTACATTAATTAATTAAATTAAACATTTTTTCTAACTTATAAGCGTTTATCATTTTTTTTAATTAACAAATAGGAAACGTTTTTTTTAAAAAAGACTCATAAATCATTTTGACTCACTTATAAACAGTTTATAGTCAAATAGACTCTATATCAAGTTTATAGTTTGAAATATTATGAAAAGGGCGGGTTGCATTTGTCGAAAGAAAATGAACTTGACGAATAAAACTAAATTATTATTATTGTAATATAAACTGAAATTGAATATAATGTCCAAAAAATCATATATTTTTTTGAAAATTAGTTATCTGAAAATTAACATTCGTATTATTGAGTTATTATCGGTCCACTAAATAATTTTTTCAGCCGTTTCTTATGTAACTAACAATAAAATATATTAGGCGAGAGAAGATGTCTAATAATTGAGTCAAATAAAGTAGTTGATGGAAACGTGGAACAGATGTTTTAGTGTTCACATTATTTGAAACTATCTGCACATTAAAATGACAGGAAAAAGAAAAGAAAAGGTACGAGTTGGTTGCATTTAATATGATTCTGTTTACTGTGCACAAAAGTTATTATTACTTATTATTAATAAAGTTATGAGAAGAAAAATTAGGATTATTTTCTTAAGTCTTTCTAATTTTTCATATTTAATTTCAAAATATGAACTTATTTATTCAGAAACTTTACCATATTTTTTATTTTAATATTTCCGTCTCATTTAGTTAATTTTTTCGTTATTTTTTACTCTTTTCCATTTATGAAAAGATAAAAAATATCTTTTCATAAACTATTCTCTTCTTAGTTGTTAAAAATAATATAAAACTAAATATATATAATAATAATTTATTATATATTAATGTTTTTTCTTCGGTAAAAGTTTTTTTATAGTTTTAATTTTTTTTATCAATTTTTAACATTAAAAATGAGAAGAGCTCATGAAAGAGTATCTTAATTTTTTTATAAATAAAAAAAATTAAAAAGTAACATAGAAGTTAATATAATTAAACGAAAGAATTAAAATAAGAATATGATAAAATTTAATAATGTCATAAAATAAGTTCATACTTGGTAACAGGTTAGAGAAGATTTAAGAAAATGACTCAAAAAATTATATGAAATATTTCATCAAAAAAAGTCTTTTTATAACTCTTGTTCTTAAACGAAAAAGAAATTAGTGGCAAAACGGTTAAAATTAATAAATGCTTTGGATATTTTTAGAGATCACGGATGGTGACATGACCAAATCCATCAAAATAACTCTTTTTTAGAATTTATCTTTCCATCGCGTCTTTTATCGAATTCCACGCGTCATAAATTACGTCATCAATTTTGACGATTAAATTAACGGCTGCCGTCCTTTGAAGCATGATCTGTTCCAATACACCTAACTCTCTACCAAAAATTAATTATTTTATTCCTAATAATCTTTTATCATCAACTAAGAGGAAGTCTTGTTATTTATCTTTAATTTTTTTTATAAAATTAGTTTAATAGCCGTCAACTAAATGATTGGAAATGCAGGTACAATATACTTTTTTCCCACTTAAAATGTCTAATTATGTGCCAGTATTGATTAATAGAATTATTCTCTAACTTACATTTTGCCATCAGTAACTTCTTGTCAAAATGTAGAGATTGTATATGTCATGTCATTGAAAAAAATAGATAAAAATAAAATAATTATAGTATAATTTTTAGTAGTAAATTTTATTGAAATATGATATCATATAAAATTATCATATTGACAACAAAATTGATGGTATTGCATCCCTGGGATTTTTTTTATCGGTTGAGTCAATTATTTATTTAAAAAATAATCAAGTAGTTAATCATCCTTCAAATTTTTACTGATTCCTTAAGTTTATAATTTCCTGTATTTTCTCGCTAATATATATTTAAATTTGATAAAAAAAATATTATGGAGGATCAACTACTAATACATGGCTATTTTTTATTTTTATCGTCATTTATTTAAAATCCTTAAATATCAACTAACCCTATCTTTTAAGGGGTCCGTTAAATAAGCAATAAATTATTACAAAGTCAAACATATCAAAAAATTATTATGGATTTGTTACAGTCAACACCTTGAAAATATGTAAAAAAAAATATTGGAATATGGAAAAAAAATAAAAGCAAGATCTTATTTTCTATTTTTTTATGAGAGAATCCCATAGTTATGATGATGGGATTAATAATTATTGTGAGTTCTTGACGTCATCCAAAATCAGATGCTCCAATAGTTGGTGCACCTGTTGGATTATTATTATTTTTTTAAAATTCAGTATGCATGGCCTTTAAGCAGCAACTTATCTAAGTAAAATTATATTTTTTATTCTGAAAATTCTAAAGAATAACTAAACTACTTAAATTATTGTTCTTGCAAAAAAAATTTTGAATAACTACCCTTCAACTAAACACGCGCTAAGAAAGAATCCTAATAGCTGTCATCCAGCAACACATTATTTTTTTTTTAATATCCAACGCTCGAGACTCTAAAATATATGAGATAATTACAAGTTGATTAATTGGATGTTAAGCTAAAAAGGAAAATTAAATATTATCGAAGAGTCTAATTTGTGGGACAAACTTGGCAACATATAAATATGGTCCTGCGATCGCCGGGGCCCGGACCTCACGCCTCCATGGCCCGAGACCCGAAACCTTCGACAAGCAGGCGCAGGCGGGCTATTTGCCCATCATCTCCTCCGGTGATCTCTCGAATTTTTCCATTCTCGGTGTTACGAAAAAAGAAAGAGAGATTACACAAATACAAAACTTTAGTATAAAATAGGGAGAGAGATTACACACGAGATTTATGAGATTCATCTTAAATTTAGTATTTTTAAAATTGGACCGGATCGACCGGTCCGACCGGTTCAATCGTAAACCGGTCATCGGTCCGATTCGGTTTAGTAGTAAAAACCGTTTTGTCAACAAACCAGATTGAACCGGGTCAACTCGACCAAAATTGGGTTGAACCGAAAAACCGGTTCAATCCGGTTGTTTTTCAAAAAGGGTAAAAAAGGTTGAAATAATGGAAAATAAATAGAAAAAAGGAAAGTATATTATATTATTAATGATGGAAGAATATGCCGAGGAGAAAAATAAGGGATTAGATTTAATAGAAGGAGAAAAATAAGAGATTATATTTTATAGAATGAATGTAAAAAAGGATATTAGTAATAAGGAAGTTACATTTGAATTTGAAAATAAAAGGTAAGAAAGTAGTAATAAAGTCAAATTTAAATAAAGGAAAAAATTTTCATGATAAAATTTAATTCATTATAAATAATTTATATTAAAAATTGAAACATGAATAATATAATAAATTTGATAGGATGATTGTGAATAAGGAAATACATAATACTAAAACGTGAAAAAATAGTACAAAGAAATATTCAAATAAAAAAATAAAGTTATTCATGAAATTAACTAATATATAATTTAAATATATAAAAATAATTTTCTACTATTTGATTAATTTAAAACGATGATAACATGCTTTTTATTTTATTACTTATTACATTTTATACTTTAATTTATAATATATTTTCTTGAAGTAATATAAATAATATTATTTTAATGAAAATTTGGTTCAATCCGGTCGAACCCGGTTGAACCGATCGAACCATGACCCAGTTGGCCGACCGGTCGATCACCGATCCGATTTTAAAAACATTGCTTAAACCGGACTACATCATCGGACGGCGACGTCTCTTCTTATTATAAAATAATGATTATTACAATGATGTCAAATAACTTAATCATCATGAAATTTATATAAAGAACTCCAATATAAAATAAGAAATAAAAATCCTAAAATCGTATAGGGGAGCTTCCACGTGGAGAATCCCCTTGACTCGTTATCCGAGTAGTGGGACCCTCGTATGGGACAAACAACTTCACCATTCCAAACGTCTGTCTACATAGGGCCCATATAAAATTTGAACTGAGTTCACGTTTAAAGCATTATCAACACCCGTCATCGTCGTGGCCTTCTCTGATCCTTTTCGACCTCCTGGTAAAGAAAGATTGCTACCTCCCTCTCGCATTGGACATGAAAAATTCGTTCTAGAGTTTACTGTTGCTATCTCGATCTAGGCAAATATTTCCGAGTACTATTAAAAGAAACGAAGAATTCGAGTGCTTCTCGGTGATTTGGATTCAAGGGAGTATGTGATGCTGCTTTCTCTTTTTCTCTCTCTCTCTCTCTCTTTTCTTTTTTCTTTAGGTTGTGGTTTTCCTTGATTGTGCAGCAAAAGTGAATATTTTTTAGAGATATTCAAAAGGAATTTGAATTAGGGTTTGCTTATTTAGTGGCAATTCTTGTTGTAATCTGCTCTGTGTTCAAAGAATCGGTATAATGCGATTATAGGGTGCACAAATGGCTTGTGCTGGCATTTGGATAGTAGGAAATTTTTGTTTTGAAGCTCGACAGATAACATTTCAATTAGTTGATATTGGAATTTGGAAGTAATGCCTTTCTCTTGTCATGCGGGTAGCAATCTTTGTTCTGTTTCAATTTTTGGTATGGAGACATCATACAAAAGTTCAGATAGCTCGGCCGCAAGATCAGAGATTAGAGAAAGAATCTTCAGAGAAGTTTCTTGTCCACGAGATGATATTATAAATAGAGAACAGGGTACATTGTCTAAAAAAAATTAGAATTATAATTAGCCTGTGGAATGTAAGGGATCGTTCGTATGAACATCTAAGTGTGATCATGTTTACTAGATCGTTGGGTTCAATGAACACTATGTTGCTACTTACTCTTTGGTACCTCCTGCAATAGTATTACATCACTTCATCCATAAAATGGTAGGGGTCAAACTGATTTGAAACCATTTGTTTGCTTCACATGATTGATGTTGATAATCTGCTTTACATATTGACGCTGCTACACAAATCCCATCCTTTTGTTTTCCGACATTGTATGTACTTATTACTGTGTTATCAATTCATTAGGTCTTCTTGTTGGATTATTGTCTGCTTGGTTTTCTTCGAATCATGGGAGAAAGATTGGGCAATGTGCACCAATTTATTAAACTCTTTGTGCATGCCAAATTAGATACAACCTTATTGCTTGGTAAGCAAGCAATGGAGCTTATTCTCTTACCTATCTCTCCCAGCATCGTTGGTAATTTGCATTCTCAAGCCATTTCTACGAAGCCAGTGCCATTTCAAACACATGATATAATTCATAGGCATGTGAGCACGGTCCGGATCAATCCATATTGCACCGACTCAGCAAACCGAGTAAATAACTCGGCCTGGATTAGATCCAGACTAGGACTAGGTCCACTTGGCGAACAATCCGTTGGGTCCGGGTTAGGATCGGATTTGTAATGTAAATATCAAACCTAGACCCGGGCCGGATTATTAATATATAAGTAATCCACTAATCCTTCTCTCTCCCACTCTTTCCATCTCACGATTCTCACTTGTCACCATCTTCTTTCTCTTTGTCATCTCTTTCGCCCTCTCCCTCTCTCTTCCATGGCGACGGCGACTCCCACGCGATCCCGATTTCGACCACCTCCCCTCTCCCACTCTCTCTCTACTCCGGCCGTCAAGCGCCGAATCGATTGCTAGAGTCGGATCGCGGTCGCTAGTGGTCAGATCCGGCTGTCAAGCGTCAAATCATGGTAGTTGGTGGCTGATCCGACTGCCAGACATCGGATCGTAGCAGCTGACGGCCGATTCAGCTGCCAGGCGCCGAATCACGGCCACCAAATGCCGAATCGACCACTAGGTGAGCCAATCCGATCCCGCCCTCCTCTCTCTGTACTCCGGTTGCCGAGGGTCGAATTAGTTGCCATAGCCGGATCACGATCGTCAACGGCCAGATCCGACTGCCAAGTGCCAGATATAGCTGCTAAGCATCGAATCGGCCACCAGATGAGCGTGATCCTACTGTCAGGCACTGCATTGTGGCCATCGGCATCGGATCGCGAGCGTCAGTCACTGGAATGGCTGCATTTCTCGGAATTGATCTCGCCTGGCGGCCACTATCCGACGCCTAGCGGCCGCGATCCAATGACGGACAATTCCGACGCAAGCGAACGAAAGCGATCTCAACTTCGTCCGCCCTTCCCCTTCCCTTCTCTCGACTCCAGCCGCTAGTGATTTTCAATCACAAACCTGGTCAAATTTCTAAATTATTGGATTTGATCCGGTCCCGAATCCGACCGAGTCCGGATCCGGTACCAGATCAAAATTTTTTTGATCCGATATAATTCGGATTAAGAATGAGTCTACTTAAATTCGGATCTGATTTCGAGTTTGCTCAACCCTAATAGTTCATCAATCACCACTAAAGAAGACAGTTCGCTGGTGGTGTTGGCTATTCTTTGACTTGTCCTTCCTTGGAATGAAAATTATTGCCAGCGTTGTTTTCGCCTTCCCAGGATTTCTATATTAAACTTCTGGACTCCCTGTGGGAGTTCATTGTAGCATGGTTTCTATCCTTGTTTAGGTTTTTCATTGCATATCCATGCTCAAAATGTGCTCATAATTCCTTTTGTCTTTGAGCTCTGTAACATCTCGTTTTGCAGCCATATTTAGCACATCTCAGTTTTCCTGCCACAAGAGAGGAGACTTTCACGAATCATTTCTTTTACAAATCCTCGTTCAAAAATTCTTACAAGGCCAATGTGCACTGCACGTGACCACATCCAATAGCAGTTGCAATTTGATTCGATCATGATCGTGTTAAGTCAAATATGCCTTTTTTTTAATAAAAATCAAATATAATGTATGAGCTTTAAAAAATCTCAATGTTTGATAATTTTACAAAGGAATAAGGGTTACGTAAAATAAAAAATAATTCATATATATGAGTTGGATCATCATCTAAAGATCCTTAATTGGATGCATTTTTATAAAGATCTTAATGATATTAGATAATATTTATTTAAATTATCAAATTATGATCCAACGATAGTTTATATATATGAATAAAATTTTACCTCACATACTTATTATTCTCATTTTATAATATAATTAATAAAAAGATATCAAATACACTTATAAATAAAAAAAATTAAGTAAGAGGAGCTAGTTATTATTAATATAAATAATTTATGCAAACGTATAACTGCTTATTTTTTAAAAAATAAATTTTTAATAAATAAAATATTTATCCGTATTTTAAATTATTAATTATTTTATACCAACTAAACCAAATTAAGTCAAGAATTTATCCTAGTAGCAGTTGCAATTTGATTCGATCACAATCATGTTCAGTTATGATGAATTGCCACCTTGAGAACTTTTCTATATATTGCCTTATAGTTATCAGTTATCTCTGACATTTCTATTGCAGCTGCGATAATTAGCAACCAAAAGTGGAACCAACTTACGACAGAGATTTTGACGTACCCGGAAAAAGGGGGAAAAAAAAGGTCTGCTAAATTTCCATCTAATTGTGCATGTATAATAACTGCTCACAATTTGTGACCTGGGACACAATAATCTTTTTTTTCCCGAAAATTAACAAAAAGTAATTATTAAATATAACTAATTCGAAGTTTAAGAACACTCAAATTATTAGCTCTACCTCTTCTAACTTGGGAGCTTGAGATTTTTATCTTGGATTTTTTTTAAAAGATTTAACGCGACATTAACAATTATGTGCATTAAAATAGTCCCATTTGAAAAGTAGATTTCAATAAGAATTTTTTATATTCAGAATGTTTAAACTCGAGTACGAAAGATTTAATTCTTATTGATTCATCTTGGGCTTTTGGATTCATGTTCGCTGGGTAATGAAATGATCTGACTTCACATCTGCTGTCTTGCTGCAGATTATTGTCGGAGTATTTGGTTGGTTTCCATGAGTGAAAAAGGAATAGAAAATGAATAAAAAAACAGATAACAATTTGACTGTGGCCATTGTTGTGTAGTAGCCATAAATGACAGCAGGGGAATCTTTGAGGTCTCTTCTGTTCTGTTCGTCAGATTAAAATTGTTAGTGAAACTTTCACCAAAAATAATAAGAAATAAAAAAAATTGTTAGTGAAACAAAAAGTTGAGTCACTCCTCGGCCATGTGAGCACACAGAGCAGGTGACAGGGACCTTCGTCAGTCCAGTCCCCAGTTCATTTCCCAATTGTCAACAGTCCCAGTACATTATTACATTACAAGTTCTAAGGAACAAAGCGTCCAATGATGATTCCAACATTATATTTTGCAATAAAAGAGTAGGGAAGAATTGAAAAGAGATTTTATAAAGCTGCTACGGATGTTTTCTTTAATATATTTTTCATAAAGATAATATATTTATTTCTCTGTCCATGTCAAATGGCCATAAATAACTCGTACATAATACTCGGAGCTCAACATCGAAATAAAAGAGAAATTTTGCGAATCAAGTAATTTTAAATCATGTAAATTGTGTACTTTGTATGTGCACAGAAAAAAAAAACATAGTAATATGAGGTCCCTAAACCCTGGCGCGAATCGCGAGAAAGCAGCCATCGGACGGCCCGCATTCACCCTCAGAATGCGCCACTCGCTGTCTCCCAACACACGCCCCTCCTGCTCACGTGACAACCCATCCTTCACGTGCTCCCCTCTCCGTGTGTCTATCTCTCTCCGGTTTGCTCTGTACCATTTTTGCCCCCTTTTTTTTTATTACTCATCTCTCTCTCTCTCTCTCTCTCTCTCCCACTTTCTCTCTGTTCTCTCTCTCTCCCTCTCTGTTTCTTCTTTCTGACCTGCAGACGCTGAAAAAGGACTGGACACTCCTGCACACCAATCGGATAACACCAAATTTTTTTTAAAAAAATTAAAAGTGAATTTATGTTTGTATCAAGTACCACCAACAAACTTTCTCCAAAATTTTCAGCATGTTTTCAGTAATAATACCCATATTCTAATTTTATTTATAAACGGGACGACCTTTTTTTTTAATATGAATGAAGTATTGGCTTGACAAAATTGTTTTATATACACAAAGAAACTGAATATTTAATTAATTAAAAATATTTTGATTTTGTAAATTGGTAGAAAAGTGAATGGCAGCAAAATCGAGAAAAGGGAGAGAGACATAAAAAAAGAGCTCTTTATTTTTCTCGTCTTTCCCTCCAGCGCCACCATTACTTGTCCCAAGTCCTCCATATAATAATAAATAAATAAATAAATCAATCAATCAATCATAAAAATAAATAAATAAATAAAGATGATGATGATAAAGTAAACTCAAAAGCAAGCTGCAGCAGCAGTTGCTGCTTTGGCCCTTTCACTACTCGTTTGGCCATGGAAGAGAAGGGGTGGTGGTGGTGTTGGTGGTGGTGCTGGGAGTAAAAGAGCATGGACGATTCATGGCGCGCCAAATGCAGCGGCGCCCCGTGGCTTCCTCCTCCTCCGATGACGCCGCCGCCGCTGCCTCCTTCCGCCGTCCTGACCCCGACGTTGCTGGCGCCGGCGGCGCCATCGCATCCGTCGCCGGGACCGGTTGGTCAGGTGAAGCGAGTCGCATCGCCCTTTCCTTCGTAGCTTTACATGGGTTTTACCTTACTTTCCTTTTTTACTTCGATGATTGGGGAGCTGGATGAGTGATGTTTTGAGCCGTCGACGAGGCGTTCGGCAGGGGTTCTTCCAATGCATGTAGCTTTCTTGCTTAGTTTCTGCGGCGTTCATCCTCGTTTGGAAAAGAAAAGATGGTTCCCACTCGTTTTCGGGGTTCGGAGCACCGAAGTCACTCCGGAATAGTGAAGTTGTTGCATATGCTGAGTAGAGCTACAGCACGGAATTATACAAACTGTTTGCTGCTAAAATCCACCTCTCGACATTTTTCATCTAAATTTTGTCATGCAGATTGTTTACCTTTAGAACATGCGGTCATATCTTGCCAGAATCATGCATCATATCAAGACGATTGTTTGTATATTCTTGGGAGTCTGTTATTTGGGTGTGGCTTTTGTATACTCGTTCAGAATGAGAAGGTATACATGATAAGAGTCGTACCATGCAGTTGATTTGCAGTGGTCGCTCTCTATAGTTTCTCGTAGCCCTTTGGTCGGTTGTATAAATGATGACAGTTGGAAGTTTCTTTTGGACGTACTTTTTCGACATTTATGTGGGAGTTTGTTCAAGTCTGATTTATGATTAATAATCAGTCGACCATTTTTTCTTCATCCGGGGATGAACACTCGTTCATTGCTTTATCCCCTTTGACATGCAATTCATGTGACAAAGCTGACAATGCTACACAGCGAACGGAATATTATTGGTAGAGTGAAAAGAAGTTAGTGCAACTCATAGAAAAAATTTAATTAATGCATTATATGCAGAGCTGCTTGGGTGGCCTTCATGTTGCATGTAGCTAAAAGGAAAATTCAAATGAGTGGACAAATAGCTTGCTAGTCTCCTTATATTAACTACTAGATTGCTGATATGAACTATCATATTATCTATTTCCTTTATAATTTGTCATAGCACTAATTATACAATCATATTCCACAGGTTGGTATTAATCCGAACCAACATTTCCATTCTTTTATTGCACAGAGAGCCCTTTTGAATGATCAATCAAAGTCCCAAGATGCTATAACTTGTAAGGCATTCGTGTCAGACTCCTCTAAGCTGGGGAAGTTGGAGTCTGGGAATTCCTTTCTTGCTCTTTTGTCTGGTGAACTTCCTCAGTTCTCCAATTCGAAGGCTCCTCAATTTGCCAAGCTACACATTAATAGCAATGACGTTGTTCTAGATCCTGCTAATTGCAGGTCTGCAAGAAATGTACAACCAATAGCAGTAAATCAAGGAACCAGGTCCTTTGAAAATTGGAATGAGCTTTCTCCTTTTACTGCCTCTAGGTCGTCCCAGGATTCTTCGATCTTCAGGGCCCCTTCTTTGCATCTCCAAAGAGAAAGTTCTTTGCAAGGAGCTTCCATGAGGTTAGTTCCACAACAGGCATCCCAAATTAACACTTCGGTCTTCACGGCAAGTGGTATCAAACAAAACTGGACCACATCAGCTCAGCAAGAAAATGCAGGCATGCATCATAATTTGAACGTTCAAGCATCACAAGAAGTTCCTGCTGCATCCAAGTGTTCTAATCCTTATAGTGCTTCTCCCTTTCTTAGGGGGCATCCTCGTGTCTTCTGCCGGGATACTGGTTAGTAAGAAGACCTTATAGTTTGTATGTATAATTTCTGGATTAATTATTCGCTATGTGGCATTTCTGACTTAGTTAGATTTGAAAAGTGAGTCATGGTGTACTATCGAAGTTGTACCGTAAAAAATTCTCGAAGGATAAAGTGACAGCATGAAGCTGTACACAATAGAAGAATGTTCTATGACCAACTGACATTCTCAGTTTCTCTTTGGCAGTTGGAGAGCTATTCATGAGTGACATGGGTCTTTTTGGGGTTGTTTGTTTATGCCACAATTCTCATATGTCGTTGGCCAAATTTTGTGAGGTAACCTTTTTTTTCTTTTAATTTGTGAGGCAGCCTTTAACAATGGATTATTTCACTTACTCTTCTTAACTTCAACCAATTGCCATCTTTCTCTTGCAGCATTCTGGAGTTCCTAGAGCCAACCCTGGCGAGGTTGTCCATTTAGAAAATGGCATGACCATTTCAGACTGGTGCAAGCAATGCTTAGGGGTAAGTATAGTAACCCCTAAGTTCTCTTTAAAATAACTGAAGATATGGAAGCAGTATTTGTGTGGCTAGTTGTTCCATTTATCTTAACTGAGATGATATTATCAACCTTCAACAGGTCGGCAGAAGAATGTAATCAGAGAGTAAAAGCTTTATTGGTTATTTATACCACTGCTCTTTTTGCTGCAAGTGACACATTTCAGAAGATTATCTAGCACACCATTTTGTGATGTTGTGGACTAATATTAAACTCATAACCTAGTCTATCTTGGAAATGTTATTCATGTGGGAATAAGTTTGTGAAGTTCCATATTTTTGTCACAGTGGATACAAGTGTGATATTTTCTCACTTGGAGTACCATCTCAGAGATCAGTTTTCTTACTATGATATTTAACTAAAACAATATTACAGTTGACTTCATTCTTGATAACACAATAGAAAAATATTAATCAGTAGCATTTTATTATTGAAGTATCTGCTGATTAGAGACTTGAGGATCATTCAAAATCTCGACTAGATGGTCCCTCTCAAAAAAATATTGTTAGATGATATATTCATCATATCTTTGTCATTCTTTTTTTTTTTTGGCTTTAGATTGTGGCCCAAGCTGATAGCAAAAGACGGGAGGGGTCAGAAAGCTTCAGGGTGAATGACATGTCCAATGGTTCTAAGGACAAAAGAACTTCATCCCTGCCAGAAAGCATCTTCGAATCTGGTGTGTCTGAAATATCAGGAAAGCATTCAAGCAGCTCTGTCTACAATGGTCCTCCGCAGACAAAAGCAGCAGTAGAGATTCTGCATGAGATTCATGGAAACACAATGCAACATAGTGCTTTTCAGGGATACAATTTTGGTGCAAATAATGCTGTGCACAAGAAAACTCCAACTTTGACCAAAATTGCTCTTACTAAGAACCATTGCATGCAGGCAGGGAAGCAAATTCCTCTTATTGATCATCAAAAAGCTCATTCAACTGTGCATAAGGGCAAGGATGTTGTGAGGAAACAGCCTGACAATTGTAATGTGCATTACAGGGCAATCTCTTCAAATAATTCTATTCATTACCCTTGTCCATGGACCAAATCATCAACTCATGGTTATGATATCAATTTTGACAAACTAGCCAACAAGGCATCTCTACTCAACAACAATGATGCTAAGGCAAACATTGACTTGGAGCTGAGGCAGCCTTCCCAAAAGAACCACAGTTCTACAAATTCATTTCCGACATCTATGCTACAAATTGGAACACTGTCTTCTAACTCTCAAAAAAAACTCAATCAACAACTAAATCAAGGTAATAACTTAATTGATTTAGTATCATTGTTTTGTCTTATGTCCTTTTTTTATTTTGCCATGGGAGCTCAATATCTATAACTCATTACCTTAATGATTAGCTTATATTATTGTATTCTCTTTTTATTTGGGTGAATTCTTCATTTTGCATGCAGATGATAATTCAGGAGAGACAGAGAAAACTAGGTCAAGTCTCAATTTTCCTTCGGGTGCATCATGTTATGACCACAATAATGTACTGCCTACCGTTGGTACCGTTAACACTGTGGATCATCCCGACTCAGATGCATCAGTGAATGATGCAACCAAGAATTCACTAATATCATTGTTTCTCTCACATCTTGAAGGAAATAACACATCTCAGTCTCCTGATAGCCTGTTGAACAACAGTGAGCATTCTCTGCCTCGAATGGGTAATGATGATTCCATTTCTGCCAAACCCAACATTCATAGTTCTCTAAGAGACTCTATTGATGAAAATGAAAGGAGATCTAATGCCTGTACATTGGACTTTCCTCGAAATTTAGATGACAGGAAAGTAGTTCAGACATTCGATAATGGCAAAATGACATCCAACTGTACTGCTCTCAATAATCCAAAAACAAATAATAGAGTACACACTTCATCTACCAATGAAGTTTACCTTCAGAATAGTTCTTTTACTGAAAGTAGCTCCCGTTTATTGTATGCGCAGCCATCTGGTTTGCTTCAAAACCCCTGTGTTAGGAACCAACATCGGAAAGCCTTCTTTATTTCAAACAAGGATTTCTGTGATCATGCTGTTCATAAATCTTCTTATCAAGCATCTACAAAGATGGATCCTCTTTCTGTGAGGTCAGATGTTTCGATGAGTCCATCTTCAGCAAACTTGTGTTCTTTGAAACCAAATTCTTCCTGGAGCAAAAAGAGAACTGTGGATATGTCCAATGACTTCATGGATGAAAACTGGAAACACTTTGCTCCTAATCATTTTATCGAGTTTTCAACGAAGGAAAAACCTACAGATTCTGTCAAAAGAAGTCTAGAAAATCAAAGGTTATGCCATCTACCACCCAGGGTGCACCAAGCTAATGCCATTCAACATGATTTTGCTGTTCCAGTGTTGGTGAGGGAAGGCCCTCAATGTATCAGTCATCAAAATGTCTCTGAATTTGCTATGAGACCTTGGCCATTTTGTCTCTCTGTTCCTGGTGCAGATAGAGGTGAAGCTGCTGCTCATAGAGGTAACCTTATTTTGTGACTAAGAAATTTTGGCACTTGTAACATTTTGCTGTCATTTTATGGGGCTTCCAAGTCTAGTATTTTGCAACTAAGATATTCTGCTTATGATGTGAAGGTTCAAGTAGGTGTTGCAGTTGCACAGGTTCAACAGAAATGATTTCTCTGGGTTCAGAACTTAATGGGAAAAACACAACTACTTGCCATATTTGTGGTATGGATGATCACCCATGTTTGAGGTTTGTCAATTTTTTCTTTGGTTAGTCTGTTTATCATGAAGATTGCTTAATACTTTAATTAGTTTCTTATTGGGGAGGCTCATGATGTTGTTCCAAGTGAGTAGTGATTTCACTCTTGATTTTAGAAAGCTATGCAGATAATATTACCATCTTCATAGAACCAATATACATAGAGATTAATTCCTTCTAGTAATAATATTTTTGAGCTTGTAGGTTCCTGAGTTAGTCATACAAAATCAAATGATAAGTGTGAGCTCGCCTTTTCAATTTGGCATTAACCTGTGCCTTCATCCTATAGGTCATATAGAAACTAAGTCATTTCGAGTATTAATTTCTCTTTGGAGATTAAGTAAGGTGCATACCAACATTTTGGCATGCATTGCTGTGGTGATGCTCACTCCATATGTGGGTCATGGGGCTCATGTGAGGCGGGCCCCACCTGGAGCTATGAGTTTGCCTCCACAGTGCGTACCCAATTTTTTGACATGTCTATTACCTGTTCTTTTTGGGCTTGGAGTTCTGGAATTAGCCCCTTTTCATAAAAAGTTCCTGAATTAGCCATAATGAATCAAGTAATAACTGTGATCTTGTTTTTTCCACTTCTTTTATGGTCCATGTCATGGACCCACCAATGTCTAGCCTGTTAGCTCCTGACTTGGACAACAGTGAACGGATAAGCTTTGGCCAAGTTGGGGACTTCAAGAATCGAACCCAAAATCCTTAGAGACCTTAAGCTGTTTTTTTGGCTTGGAGTTCCTTAGTTAGCCCTTTTTGATAAATGTTCCTGAGCTATAATAAATCCAATAGTAAATTTGAGCTTGTGTTTTCCATTTTTTATGTGGTCAAGGTCACATACCCACCAATTTTCAGAGTTACTAACACTTGATTAATTGTTCGGATACGAGCGAAGCACATAAGTTTTGGTCAAGTTGGGGACCTTAAGAATTGAACACAGGACTACTACCTCCCATCCAACCAAGTTGGTTTACTTTTCCCATTTCTTGTTGGTGCTACAATCGTATAGTAGCAAAGGTCATTTAGTCTGGGTAATTCACATTTTCATATTTTATGTTGGGTTAATTACATCAACTTGTGAGATAACTGTCTGCAATGAAGTTATCTAACTACTTATCCTTCACCTCGTCCGCAGACTTGGGAGACAGGCAGACCAGGGTATTAATGGTGATTGCAAACGAGAAAACTGCAAGCAGAAAGAACACATATCTGGGAAATTTTGTTCTGCTGCACATTGTCATTGTGTTTCAGGTTGTTGCATTATAGGGTCTAATAATACTTGTAGTATCCTTACTGAACAAAGGATATGTGAGAAGGGTTATCTGCTTCCTGAGTGCAAAAAAATTCTTGCTTGCATTTTACGGAGTAATGATGTTTGTAGTGAAGATAGGGCTTGTGAGCAAGCCAAACTTAAGACTATCACTCCAGATTATGATAAGAGTTGTTCACTTCCAGACTGCAATAACATCTGTCAAGATTATTGTAATTGTTCAAAGAATGATGTTCTGTCAAGAAGTGATTGCCAGACGGCAATGTGGAGAGATGTTCCAGAAAAAAGTTTTGCACATAATAATTCCTTTTTAGCAGACAGGATTACAGAGACAATTGAGACCATGAAAGTGGTTGATGACCAATTGGCTGAATCTCCTGGAAAGCATTTTAATGGAACTGATCAAGAATCTCAATTGATAAGGGCACAGCAAACATCTAATTTTTCTTCTGGATCTTCTGTCCCTGTGATAACAGAGGTTTCAGTTGAAAACAATAATGCCATCTCTCAGGTACCAAATATTAAAGTAGTAAATGATTTCATTGTTGATGAAGGATCCAGGATTGAGAAATGTGATTCATCCGATGAAGCACATGCAAGTAAAGGGTATGATGAAGTTACTGCTTTTCCAGGAAAGGCTGGTTCAGCTAAATCCAAGTTCTTGTGTTTTCAGAGTGATTTATCTGGTAACACTGGTGATGAACTTTACTCAATGAGTCAATCTAAATGCAAGAGGGATAATACTCTGAAAGATGGATGTCCATCTGAAGAAAACAGCTCCCAATGGAAGAAGTTTGGTAAGATGAGTGAAGTAGGTAAGAGAAACAATTCCGGGAGAATGAATAAATCAGTTGTGTTAGATTCAGATTTTCCTGCAAATCATCCTGATTTTTCAGGGACTATTGCTCAATCAAAAATCCACTTCTCTCCATCAGAAGACATTGAAGCTCCTGGGCGGCATAACAATTTGATGAAAAAGTTGGACAGTTTAGCTTGTCAGTCTTCAAGTGTAAAAAGAAAACGTTCTGTGTTTGCCTCCAGTAAGTCCAATTTTGTAGCTAGTCTTGATAACCAAACTAAAGTGTTGGAGTGTGATGAAATGCAGACAGGAGGTGACCATTGTTCTACTGGGCGATTAAGAAATACAGCAGGAAAGAGGAGAATGCAAGATCTAGCTGCATTTCCTAAAGAGAAAGATGCTGCGGATGCTGGGAAACCACCAAAATATGTGTCACTTAATTGCATCCTAAATAATCCTAACAGTTGCAAAACTATGCCTAAGAAGACAAAGCCCGTAGTATGTGGAAACTCAGGCATAATATTCAACAAAGGAGATCAAGAAAAACCTGCAAAAATTCTCTCCCTCTCTGTGATTCTTAAAAAGGCTAGACGGTGTAGCACCACTGAAATTTATAAGTATGCTGAACCAACAAGTTCCTTGGAAACAAGAAATGCATGCCTCTCTACTACTAACAGAGAGGGTGATGCATCATTTCCTCGGAAATCATCACTTGAAATTGAAGATTCAAATCTTATTTTGCTAGAGGATACGAATCCTCGGACTTCTCATAGCTCCGGTGAAGTTCGAGGATCTTCCAGCATAAAAGATGGATTGATACATAATCCAGATGCGTTAACAAGCAAGACAACTTGTGAAAGTAGCCAAAGTTTAAAGCCTGATTTGTTCCCCAAGATACTAAGAACAAAATTGAGACAAAAGTACATGGATATTCACTACAAAAGTCCCATTAAACTCACCAAAAAGGTCGGATATACTATGAAAAGCCGTCTTGGGACAAATAAGTCAGCCAAAGGTGCATTCCTTGTCCATTATTCTTTTTGAGGAGATTGTCAATTAGTCTTGTGGTTTTAATGCCATTCTTATCCTTTATTCTGCTCTCTAGATCTATTGTATGAGCTGTGCTATCAACACGTATCAGATTGTATTAATACGAAGTATCATTATTCAAAATTTATGCAGAAGTAGAATGTCAAGTCTCAGAATTATGTACAGGAGAGCTTTCAGGAGATACAAATGATACCAAATCAGTTACCAATTCTAAGAGCCATGAGGATCATTCTGGCAAACTGTCTCAACAGGGTAGAAGGTATAGTTGCATTGCATCACAACTTTCCACTAGAGAAAAGTGAAGAACACGGAGACCTGCTTGGCTTTATTTCTCCACTTTTTTTTTATGCTATCATTCCATGGAAATCTTCTTTTCAATGCAGATTTAGCAAACAAAAGAAATGCTTCAAGTTGAATTCAGATGCATTTTGTTGTGTTTGTGGAAGCTCAAATCAAGAAGATGTGAACCAGATGTTAGAATGCAGTAGTTGCTTGATTAGAGTGAGCCATACAAAGCTGTTCTTAGATCCTTTTTAATCTTCAATAAATTATTATCAAACAAGTGTAGTGTTGATTGTTGAATGTTAATGCAGGTGCACCAGGCTTGCTATGGTGTTTCAAGGATTCCAAAAGGCCATTGGCAATGCAGACCATGCAAGAGTGGCTCCAAAAACGTAGTAAGTTTATAGCTTGTAAAGAAAGGCCTCAATAATCTTATAAAAGAAGAAATACTTTCTTTTAGGAAAAAAATAATTAAAATTATTATTTCAATACTTTCAATCATATATGGTATTGCTTACATCTATTCTTTTCTGCTACAAAAAAAAAAACAGAAATACTTTTAAAATTGTTATTATCAATTTATCATACTAATATTTTTCAATCATTTGGCCTCTTATGTGGAGCTTGGAGAGTCTGTCAATTCTCTATAAATACTAGTATGTCATTTCAGTGGACCAAGATGGCTATTGTCTTTCTGAGCTTCAGATAGTTTGTCATATGTTTCACAGAGTGAATTGATGAAATATCCAACATTTGCTTACACATTTCAAACTTTCCTCTCCCTACAGTTAAAATTTCTTTATTGGAAAATCCTGTTCAGAAATAAATAGTAGAGATACCTCTTAAAAAATTTAAATAGTAGAAGTAAAAAAGAAAAGTTGGGCCAATGACATCAGGATGCATGGTTGGTGGTTGGTTATTTAATAAAGAATTGAACGTTGTGCTAACACTGTTGTGATTTACATTCCTTTTCCCTTGCAACGTGATCCATTTTCTTCATATGACATTTTCCACCTGTATACTTATGTTGGAAACAATAAAATTATAAGCTTGCTAGATGATGCAGAGCGTGCTATATGGTTTTCTTGCTCGAAAGATCAGAACACCTTTGAACAATTACATATGTATAAGGTGTTATAACTATATACATATATATATGTATGTATATATATATATATATACGTTAAGCCAGCTCTTATTCCCGTTAATCTAAAAGTCACTCTGTCTTAGAAATGACAAGAAAAACATTTGTTGTGGATGTTCAAAGATGATATATTTGTTTCCATTAGATAAATATTTGGCATCCGAGTAAAATGTTCAAATAAAAGTGCCCTTAAGGTGGATATTTAATAATTTTAATTGCTTTCGTCAGAGTGATCTCATCTTTCTACTTCAATATCTGACATTGAATACTCAAAAGCTACTTTGTGATGCACAAGCAGATTTGTGTTCTCTGTGGATATGACAGTGGAGCCATGACACGGGCGCTAAAGTGTCAAAATATTGTCAAAAGTTTGTTGAAGGCTTGGAAAATGGTTAAGGTACCTGATTCTACAGAATCAACTCATTCATCTGAAATTCAGAAGCCAAAGGACAAGCATTTAAAATCAAATGCAGTGGATAGTTCAAGTAAACCTGATAAATCTGGTTCTGTCACTGTCTTGAATTCAGTATGTTTGGATTCCTCTCCTAGATCTGCTTTGGAAAGGGATATGCAGAAGGACGCGATTATAACAGTCCTAGAAAATCGTACACCAGAAGGTTTTCAGCTTATTAACAGCATAGCTGCAGGAGTTTTCGATCCTTGTGGTACACATTGGGTTCATATGGTTTGTGGCCTATGGACCCCTGGCACACGATGCCCAAATGTGGCCACAATGAGTGCTTTTGATGTCTCTGGAGCTTCCCCCCCTAAGAAAAATAGTGTAAGTCTTTTGGTATTCCTTAGAAGAGTCATAAAAACACATAGGAAAAGGCTTGATTACCATGAGTATTAGGTAATGAGTTCTGCAAGGCAAAGTGTTTTCTAATAGAGACGTATCAACCTTATAGAGTGATAAACTTTCTTTCTTCAGATCTGCTCAATTTGTAATCGACTCGGGGGTTCGTGTATAATTTGCAGAATCCCAAATTGCAATATCACATTTCATCCTTGGTGCGCACATCAGAAGGTATGAGCAACTCTATAAGTTCACAAGATTATCATTTGACTTGCTGTTGAGCTTATCGGGATCTTTTTATGTCAACAATGCTGATCTATAAGAAAGCCTTATTTGGATGGTGATTGAGCTTGACGCTTCTTTCTTTTTTCTAAATAGACTGAAAAATAGGTATTAACTTTGTTTCAGCAAAATTGAAACATGCATATTATACATGTAAGTTTTTGTAATGGATTCCACAGATAATCATCCCTTGTTTGGATGGTGATTGAGCTTGACGCTTCTTTCTTTTTTCTAAATAGACTGAAAAATAGGTATTAACTTTGTTTCAGCAAAATTGAAACATGCATATTATACACGTAAGATTTTGTAATGGATTCCACAGATAAAAAAAATCATCCCTTGTTTGGATGGTGATTGAGCTTGACACTTCTTTCTTTTTTCTAAATAGACTGAAAAATAGGTATTAACTTTGTTTCAGCAAAATTGAAACATGCATATTATACATGTAAGATTTTGTAATGGATTCCACAGATAAAAAAAAAATCATCCCAGCAAGGCTTGGTGGTTGATTATTGTGCTTCATGGACACATATTGTGGCACCTATACATAAAACTGCTGTGTCATCATTTGGTTTCTATCCTTCGAAGTTGAACTTATGATAGCTAGTTCTTCATCAGTATTAAACCATGGTCGTTCTTTTTTTTTCAATTTTGCATTAATAAGCTCAAGTGTTTTAGTGTTTACATAATATGATATATATAATATGTAGATAAATTTGCGTAAAAGGAAAAGGGAAAGGAAGTTCTATATCATTTCTTGACCATGGAAATAATATAGAACTTCCTTTCCCTTTTCCTTTTACGCAAATTAATTGAATACTCATCTGTTATCTCTGGTACTATATAGTTGTCTCTGCTAAACTTATTTCTTTTGTAGGGGTTGCTGCAAAGTGAAATTGAGGGTGATGATGCTGACAAAGTTGGGTTTTATGGAAAATGCCTACAACATGCCATGGTCAATAGTTTCAATCTCTGTGCTGACATTACCGAACTTGATGAAAACCTAAGAAACAAAGAGATTACTTGCGCTCGTGCAGAGGTATTGTAACAATGAGTTAGTTCTCTGTTTATTCAACTGATGAATTTCATCCGTAACCTTCCAATTAGGGTTTCAAAGGACGAAGAAGAGAAAAGGTATTCCAGCCTACTCAAAAACTACATTCTCGTCGTGGAGGATGCATTGTTTCCCAGGTGCAGATAAATGCATGGCTTCATATTAATGGCCAGAAGTCTAGTGCAAGATGGGCAGGAAAGCTGCCATGTTTTGATGTTGAGCATGACTTCCGAGTACGCCCCAAATTTTCTGATCTCTGTTGCTTGGTTTATTTTCCTAAATGTTCGAACCGATTATCACCATATTTTTAACTTTTAAGTTTTGAGGAATTATTTTATTGTCATCTAGTATATTTAGATTATATGATATATGATAGGTAATACACAGAAACAACTTGCTTGCTGTTACAAGAAGCAGTCTGAACTTCCAAAGATGATCATCTATACTCTAAACACAGATGTCATTCAGCTACTAGTGCACATTCGTTAGCAATCAAATTTAGTGACCGGCCCCATGATAGAATTTTTTTTACCTTGCCAGAAGGAATATATCCGTTACAAACAATCAAAAGGTTGGAAGAATTTGGTGGTGTACAAATCGGGTATTCATGCACTTGGTTTATATACATCCCAGTTTATACCGCGTGGAGCTATGGTAATATAGTTTCAACAAATTGTGATCCTTATTTTCCAGCTTTATGCTCTCTGTTTTACCTGTAAAAAAATGGATCCAGGTAGCTGATAATTTTGGTTTCTAAAATTTTAAGGTAGTTGAATATGTCGGTGAGATTGTGGGATTAAGAGTTGCAGACAAACGAGAAATTGAATACCAATCGGGAAGGAGAATGCAGTACAAAAGTGCTTGCTATTTCTTCGGACTAGATAAAGAGCACATCATTGATGCTACTCGGAAAGGCGGGATCGCCCGATTTGTCAACCATTCATGCTTGGTACATATTTACAACCCTTTTTGCTTCGAGTACTTGACTACTTGTACTTCAAATTTATGATAACCATCATTTTCTCTCTATGGCATGTTTTATCAGCCCAATTGTGTTGCCAAAATAATATCAATCAGGAATGAGAAAAAGGTACGTCTGATTGCGGCAATTCCGGTTTTTCCTTTTGAGGGTTCTGTAATTTGACTTGTACATTCTCCTAGGTGGTCTTCTTTGCGGAGAGAAACATAAATCCTGGAGAGGAGATCACATATGACTATCATTTTAACAGTGAAGACGAAGGGAAGAAGATTCCATGTTTCTGCGACTCCAAAAATTGTAGAAGGTATCTAAACTAAGAGTCTCATTGACCTGCAGCATCAGTCTACGTATTTCTCTGGCTGCCAATGGTGACCCACCATTTGGGTAAATTGTATATTGGGGTTGAACTTTGGAGGCATCCTTTCTCTTGTTACCGTAAGCACTTCCTGCCTCAAAACTCTCAAAACTAAATTTACAAGTCTCTACGGGGATTACCAATACCAGAACATATACACACACAAAATTCAATTGAATACAAAACACTACTACGGTGAAACGAATTCAATAAAAAAAAAACCACTTAAACTGCTACTGAACTGATAGAAGGAAACAAAAAGGAGACAGACACCTCAAGAACAAGTGTACTCTCATCAATCCTCTTGAAGCTTATATTGCTCATCTAGCCCTTTCGGATCTCACCTTAAAGCTCTTTGTTCAATATAAAAGCTTTTTATTTTGTATCTTAGAAAACGAAAGAAACGCAATGCTCTTTCGGATCTCACCCACGAGATCAGTCTCAATGATCTCCCTTCACGGATTTTATTCTGTTCAAGATCCTTAATCTGCAAAAACGGGCATAGTCTTACCAATAGGGCTTGGGATGGATCAAGAAATAAATAAATCTTGAATTCGAAATCAAAATGTTCCCTATTGAGAATAGAGATGACGATATAAATTGATCGCAGTTGTAGTTACCAAAGACATTGGGCATGCAAGAGAACCTGAAAAGGCACAGTAAAATTACCCTCATCATAAATTTTCCACGAAGACCCTTCAAAGCTGACATTGCCATCTCCCTATTTGAGAATTTCACAAAGCCGCATCATTTTATGAAGAAGGGGGAAAAAAAACGGATTGAAATGACAGGATAAAAGATGGTAAAGTGCTTGAATACCTGGAAAGAAAATTACATGAAAATCTCCATTATACTTTGTATTTTCAATTATTACATGAATTAATTTAATTAGTTCCACGAGGTGATATTATTGTATAACCTTTTTTATCATTTAATCTCCGGAACAAACTATTGTTCTTTTAACAATTTGATGCCCACATTTTCATATTCATAATATATATATATATATATATATATATATATAATTTTGCTTATTATGTTGTTATGTCTCTCTTACCAAGTCATATATTTTTTATTTATATTACAAATAATTTTTTTTCTTATTAAAATATATATAAATAGTTAATAATTAAAAAAAATGGGAGGGGCCCAGGCCCTTCCCGATTGGCTGTAGCTCCATCCCTATCGACTAACCCATCCTGACCTATGAAAAATTTTAACTCGAATGGGCACATCCGATTATTCAATTTTTTATATTTTTATTTTGTACGTTTCATTTAATTTTGAGCTCACGTTTGATTTAAAAGTTAAAAGTATTAAAATAAAATATTAGATATCAAAATAATATTTAAATATTTAAACTCTTATATCTTAAAATAAATATTAAATATACATTTTATGTTAAAATAATTCTTACTACCCAACCTAATTTAAATAGAACTGGATCGAATCGAAACCTCAATTAAAAAAATTATCCGATCGAACAAAATGATTAGATTGGCTAAAATTTTGGGATCCAGTTCGACCCTTGAAAGCGGCCAACGGGCCAAGCCAACTGAGCCTAATAAAAATCATTTCATAAAAAAAGAAATTACAAAAGGCCGACAACCGCAAGCCCAAGCCCAAGCCCATGAAGAACGCTGGAGGCCGATGGCCGCCCCGGAGAAGATGGTTTATATCATATACTAATAAGTTTTAAAAATAACTTTCCACATGGATATCTATTAACATTAATATTTATTAATGATCAGCTAAATCGAACGAGCCAACGTGTTCTTTAGGTCTTATTAATATTTTAATTTTTTAATGAGCTTTATTATTTTTTTATTAATGTTTTATCGATATTTATCACTACATTAATATTTATTAATGTTTTATTGAGGTTATTCACATATCATGGCAGTGTTAGGTTGGTTCGGTCCAACACCTTAGATTGTGTTTGGCTAAAGGAGAACTTCAGAACTTCAGTTCTGCAAAGTTCTACGATTTGATGGAGAGTTCTCGTGGACTGTTTGGTCAAAGTTCTATGCACCAGAACTATATCTGATGGGGGAGTTCTCAATCTTGCAAGTATCTGTCGGAACTTTTTTTCAAAACTAAGCAGAACCTTGATCGTTGATCGGAGCAAAAGTTTCTAGGGACCCATGGAAACTTTTACACCTACAAAAGTTTTGTCCAGAAATTTCAATCCCAACGCAGCCTAGAAGAAAAGTTTATTCACTTATCAAGACAACCTTTTTAGGTCAGGAAAAGATGGATTTTTACAAAAAGAAAAAATTGAGTATTTTTTTTATCCACTCAAGGTTCAAGTTGGTAGTTATTATCTTACTTGCTCGTTTGAGAGCATAATTGACTAAGTTGAAATTTTCAAAATGTTAAGGCTGAGAATGTTAACTATGACAAACTTGGGACTCAAACTCTTCATATTGTCGAGCTTTTAGTCAAAACAGGGTGGATTGTATAAATAACACGAATCAAATCATAAGCTCTAAAATATTTAAGATTTTAGCCCTTCAAGAATTTACTCCAAGGGAGACGAAGGAATGCTTGAATTGCAAGGCCAAGAAAAAGACTCCTATAAATATATTACCTCTTTTGAGGAGACAATGCCTCTCCTTCTCAAAAGTTATTTTTTCATACCCAATAGTTGTTGATGGAAATTGTTTTGTCTTGACATCTCCACTTGATATAAGAATGACAACCAAGAAAGAAATACCTGAGGGAGGATGTGGAAATTAGACCAAAAAAAAAAGAACAGAAATAGCAGACCCTTTTTCTTCCAAAGCTCGCAATTTGTAAAAGAAGAGAGTTTACAGGTTTGTTTTCTCAAGCCCACTCGTGAATATGTTATTGCAAAAGAAATAAATTTAGCAAGAGTAGAATTCCAGTTTCATGCATGATATGTAATCCATATATGTATTTCTCACAAGTAATATTACCGCAGTGTTTCCTCCTCTTCATCAACATATCTAATTTGAATAGGGTCCAAACCCTTAAAAATGTATCATATGATTGGGTTACCAGGTCAATGACAAAAGTAAAAAAAAATTTCTTTAAGTTACATAGCTTAGAGAAAAGTGATAAAAGTATAATCCCGTCTGCCTCCTCAAAACAACCTAAAAAGTAAACTCTTCTTATCTAACCAAGCATGCAATCTTAAATCATACATTTATGAACCCCAAAGGTTATAAACAGAGAGCATTAAATAATGATAAATAAGTATTATATAATAATGCAAAAGATTTGGCACTCGATTGACATGAAAAAAGGTCTAATATAATCCATTCCAAATTACAAAATATGATCACAAAAAATTAATCACACGACAAATGAATGGATCCAAGTAACAACATATTTGATATTAAATTTGGCTTCACTTTAGCATTCCCCTTGTTACATTTGAAAAAAAAATGTCCTTACATAACAGAGTAAGTATAAGATATGAAGCAAAAACTCTTAGGGTAGAGATGATAATCAATTGTTAGCATCAAAACGCGTAAGATATGAAGCAAATTTTTATAGTAAAGGTGATAATTAATTGCTAGCACCAAAATGACCAAGCAGTGACCCATCACATGAGACATTAGGCACATGGAAGAACAAATATTGTTGATAATGCCTTAAATTTTAATCCAGTTATAACCATATATGAGGATTTTTAAACAAAGTGGGGGGAAAAGCGACTTGTCCTTACGCGGGTCTCGTTGTTCGAACAACGAGAGAGATCCAAGGGATTCCCCTAGTGGGGGCTCCGAGAAGGAACCCTCGAAACATAAACGATTTAGAGTTTTTATTTCATATTTTATATTGAGGTTCTCTATATAAATTTCATGACGATTGGATTATTTCGCGACCTTATAATAATCAATATTCCACAAGAAAGAGTGTTGCCATAGCCCAAGGACATAGTCTAGTTTAAGGTGAATTCATAAATCTCGTATGTTCTTTTGTGTGCGCAATTTTCTCTCTCCCTCATAACAAGTATAATCATTGAAGTCTCAATGAACATCTCGATAAAGGTAGATATATAGTTCTCGCATGAAGGAAGTTCATCCTTCAATCCACTCCATGTAACATGTCCTTGCAAGCATCATGCACATAGTCCAAGTCAATCAAATAGGTAAATCCTAGTTTTTGACCAAACACTGCCTCAAACCATTGATATGTGGATTCAGATGTTGATTACATAAGGAGAGAAATTTATAGCCATTTTCATCTGTAAAAAATGTAAAGATAGAAATTTTCATGAACTAGCAAGCTTCAACAATTGATTAAACAATGTCCAAAAGTATGTGTGATCATCCACATATCACGAGAGCTAAGAGGGCATATAAGATAGCCACGAGCATTGGGACAATGACTTGAAGATTTTAGGAACAAGTATGTAAAGGATCATCAAGAACCATCACATTAAAAGAAAAACATAAAAGCACGAAATGATAACATCCCGACCTTAATTGCAAGACGAAATTTCAAACAAATTTATACATTCCCAATTTCAAGAACTTATACTATTTGGTTGCACCTAACTTTATAAAAACAAGGAATCACAACACCAACATTTTCATGTTGAGGTGTTTCACAACCAAAAAACACATAAAATATCTTGCATTGAAGCTCAATCTTAATAGGGTTGGCTTTTAGCTTAGACCCCGATTTGGAATAGTGGGTACTTGTCTGAATGACCATTGCATCAAGTTGAGTGGCATTTGCAAGAAGAAATCTCACTAGATCAAGTTGACTATCATAACCAACAAAATTGTCCATTGTTACTGATTTGAGATTATTATGAGGGCATTTAAGAATTGTTTGATATTTTTTTGCTTTCACTTCTGAATGTGGCTCCCCATATCTGTGCCAAATGGAAAAGTAATAACAAAAGTATGTAAAAGCAATGCAAGGAAAAAAATACATTCATTGTCTTATCTCTTCCTAACAATTTAAAATTATGCAATAGATGATCGATCGCATAATTTAAAAGTAATATATTTTTATATATAGTATAGTTGCATGAGCTATGAAAGTATTTGATATTTTTTAAACAAAATATTTGATATATTAATTGAAGGAAATGTATAAATTTTCTCCCCATAATTGTAAGTTTGCATTAGATAAAATAAAATGGTGCAACATAACATATAATAAGAAAAAGTTGGTTAAACTTCACTTTTAAAGTGGCATTTACGAAAAGTTTACCTTATGACTAAGGTATGTCCCAATTCAAACATGTTTAAGCATGATCTGCATAAACACTTTAAGCTTCATAGAGTACTTTCAAGACTTAAAAGTTAAATATAATGTAACGTATAACGAAAATATTGGAATGCTTATGTGAACAACAAGATTCTCTGAAAATAGGATATGCACTAATAAGAACGATTGTCATGCAAATGCTAATTGTGCAGACACTAAGGATATCCAAAGTGTTGTAGCCGAAAAAATCTACCTTGAAAATGTGGTATAGGCTCCAGAAAGAAATTTATAAATGAAGAAGAAAATTAATCTTTTTTGTCAATAAGATATCAATATAACTAATAAAATATTATAATAATGTACCTCAAGCATATGATCCATGTGAATTTTTAGAATCTTCACACAAGTTATAGCTCGAGGTTGATGACCAATAACACATGTTAGAAACAAATAAATGCATGGCTTCATATCAATGGGTAGAAGTTTATTGCAAGATCGACAAGAAACATGCCTTGTTTTGATGTTGAATTTGTTGCTTGCCTAAAAAGGAAGAAAGAAGATTTAATAATCCATTTAAACCATCCAAGCCCATCAGACCATTCACTTTACATCAACAACAAAAAAATGCCCTAATACCACTACCCACATAAGCCTCCCAAAAAGGCTAGCTAAAGACTCATTTAACATCCCATTTTTTGCATCATGTTTTGCTCAAGGAATAGGAGAGGAGCTGTTGGAATCAAGGAAAGGAGAAGAATAAGAGGGCAACAACTCGTAAAGAAGAGAAGGGAGGAGCTGAATGAAGGAGAAGAAAGGAAGAGCACATTAGAATCGGGATTATTACTAATCAAGGTGTGTTTTAGGGGATCCATGCCCAAATATCTTCCTCAATATTTGGTTTCATAATTGGATTGGGGAAATGAGGGTAAACATTGTTCTTATGTTAGGGATTTGAGAGTTATGATTGTGTTGTTATATATTTTTCCTCTTTTACGTGAATGATTGCTACCTAGGGTTCATACTTGTGATGGATTGTACTTAGTTTTGCAAATCATGAATGATGTGAGAGTAAAACACTTAGATGATGTGATTGTTGCTATTCAAATGTTCTAATTTGTGCCAATATAGCGATATATGAAGTGTCAAAGATTGTAAAATTGTATAAAACAACCTAGAAAATCGATCAAGATTCAGTCGCATGCGTGAAAAATTAAATCACGACCATGATCGAACAAAAAATTTTTCAATGCACCTTTAGTGATGACCGTGAATAACTAGAACGTGATGGGAGTTTTTCAATTGTACAACATGAAGAGACTTTTCATGACAATGAAAATTATCCCCCCCACAGCTCAGCGTCAAGAGTGTCTAAGTACTAAGAGGAAACTTTCATTCATGCCCTTGAAGGATATCTTCTCGGGCATGAATTTATAATTCATGGCTATGACTATCTATGTCATGGGAAGTTTATTTTCTAAGTGTAAATGTTATATATGGCCAATTGTTCATTATTATAACCTAGATATATGAATTGTATGGACTATCATAAATTAAGTAAAATTTGCCATATGTTCGGGTGTATCAAATGTATTGATGATTATTAATTAGAAGATGCATCGTCGAATGTGTCTTGTGCTTCATTGAAAGAGGCAAAGTCTTCAACGTTATTGATGTCAAGTCTCAAATAGGTATGTCTCATGGATTCTATGTCATCACCACTTATGGTGTCCAGTCTTTCAAAACCTAAGTTCTCATCTTTTGGTGTCGAGTTTTCAAAAAGGTAAAAGGATTACCCTTGTGGCTAGTTAGTCGTATGTCACTTGATTCAATAATCAAACAGTATACTAAAATATTTTAAATATGCAATATAATAAAATATTAATGTTGTGCATCATCAAATATGCAATGATTGTATGTCCATTGTCATTAATGTTAATGATCAAGAAGTAAAAGAAAACAAGGTAATGACATAATGCACCGTAAAACAAATGTTTCTTTTTATCATATGAAATTGTTTATCTTGCTATAACTGATTGTTCACATGTTATATATGATGTATGATGTAGCTTATAGAATACATTATTTTTTAATTATGTGATGATATAAATGCATGTGTCATGCCATGTAGAATTCATATATATGGGTCTTGACATCTTATACCCCCTGAATGCATGTATTGAAAAAGAGGCCTAGGCTCGAGTTATGTCTGAACTCTTTTATGTTATATGTGTTATGGGAACCCATGTTAGTGACTATGTGATCCATGAACTCAGATATTATTATTTTGATATTTATGTGCAATCAAAGTCTTTCACTAGTGCTATATTTTAATTGTCTATTATATTATGATTTTTACTGCAATGTCATGTGCAATTAGGTGTTTGAAATATCATATATATGGGTCTTGACATCTTATACCCCCTGAATGCATGTATTGAAAAAGAGGCCTAGGCTCGAGTTATGTCTGAACTCTTTTATGTTATATGTGTTATGGGAACCCATGTTAGTGACTATGTGATCCATGAACTCAGATATTATTATTTTGATATTTATGTGCAATCAAAGTCTTTCACTAGTGCTATATTTTAATTGTCTATTATATTATGATTTTTACTGCAATGTCATGTGCAATTAGGTGTTTGAAATATCAAAGAAGATTGTAAATATAAGGTCGTCGTCTTTGGCCCTTCCAATTGAGGTTCAATTTGTGGTAACCTAATCTAATGTGATCATTTTGAAAAGAGATCATTTTAGCGGTGAAGATGAAGGCCTGCATCAATTTGGGTAACTTGTACATTTGGTTTGAATTCTGGAAGCCGTTCTCTTGTTTTCCTTAAACACTTGCTATCTCAAACTCTCAAACTAACTTGTCAAGAGTCGACAACACACAAGAAAAAAAAAACGGAAATGGATTAATGGAATAATTTTTTTATTATGTAAAAGTAGGATGCACACACTATTTCACCTCAGACTATGGTGAAACAAACCCAGTAGACAACATTAAGCTACTGTGGAACTGATGAGAGAAAACAGAAAGAGTGCACTCTCAAGAACGAGTGCACTCTCTCTCATCAATGGCGCCTGGGCGAGCTGAATGGGTTATTGAGATAAATGGTGCTGTCGCAAGCCTCTTGAAGCTTATATTGCTCATCAAAGGGGTTGCTGCAAGTGTAACCATTGCCATCACAAGACTTTTTGTTCTGCTGATTCTTTAGAAGGGTTTGTTCCTGTTCCTGGGCAAAAAGATTTGGATGCAAGTTCTCATCGAAAGCCACCCACTTCTCCTCTGTCTCCTTGGCATTAAAATCCCTGTCAAATACTTACTATAAGAACCCTTCTTTTAAGCTTTAACAGGAGACAGACCCTAGAGGAATATGAATCAGGATCAAATAATCACTTACCTGAATAAATTGAGTTGAGTTGGAAGCTCTTTCTTTATGTCATCCTGCAACCACTTAAATGGAAATATGTCAGGATCATATCGAGCACATTATTTTTGTTATCTCTGGAAAATCTAAACAAGAACATACAGCAAATTATATTGAGTGCATACTGAAGATTCAGATTGTTAAATGGAGCTCAAATTTCAGTTTAATATGAATCCATCCAGAATGTATGATTCAAATATTTACTATATCTGATTTAACTGATATTAACTAAACAAAACCTGCCTTGTGCACAATGCACATGAAAAGAAAACTGTGTTCGAACCGAACCTTATCAAACGCAGCATTGCCATCGGCGTGCCCACTCTTCTTTGATCGCTTGGGGTCGTGACCTCTTCCTTCGTCAGCGCCGGCGACGAGCTTGCAAGTGTTTGATGGAGCGTCGTCCGACCTCTCTCCGGAGATCAAGTATGGAGTCTCCGACTCGTCCTCCCCGCCGCTTTTCCATTTCTTCAGCCCGCCGAAGCCCCAGTGCTTCTTGCAGGAATGTGCCTCCTTCTTGTCCGCAGCCGGGACGACACGCCTGTTCTCCTCCTCACCGTCGTCGCCGTCGCCCTCGCGCTGAAACAGAGCTCGGAAAGGCCGCCTCTTCGCCTTCGCAGGCTTGAGCGCCGCCAGCGGCGTGCTCTCCGGCATCAGGATCGAGCGGCTTCTGTCGCCATTGTGGTCCTTGGTTGAAACCGCAGCTTTCCCCTCGGTCGGGGTGTCCTTCCTCCCCGCCGCCTTCGCTCTCCACGGCACGTTGCTGAAGAAACCTTTGATCGGAGTCCCGTTCGTTGTCTTTTCCGCCGGCGCGGCGCGTTCCGAGTCCTCCCTGAGATCTATGACCGACCATTCCTCCTCGTCCTTCTGCTTCTGCTGCTGGTCCGGTTCTGCGTTCGCCCTGGCGACCACGATGTCTCTGCATTCGAGCTCGACGCCTTGCACGGCGAGCCTCTGTAACAGAGGCCTCTTGAAGGAGTGGTAATCTGCGTCGCAGATGCATTTGGCATAGAGCAGCTCCTGAAGGAATCAGACCGTCGTTAACATAAGGAAGCCCCAGATAGAGTTTATGGCATGGGGTAGTAGTGGTACCTGCAAGAAGAGCAGCTTGTCCCGGACCAACACGGCCGGCTCTTGCTCTGCGGGGGCGGCGACGAGGGTGTCGAGGAGGTAGACCCTGAAGGCGGCGACCTCGCTGTCGTGCACCATGCCCTCCCTGTTGAGGCCGATGAGGTGGAGGATCCGGTGGAAGGAGTCCTGCTGCCATTTAAGGGCGTCAGCGTGGCGCTTGGCGAGCTTGTGGTCAGGCAGCGCCGGCGGGTGGCGGCCCTTGAGGTTGAAGGGGAGGATGGATTTGCACAGGGTGGTGATGGTGTCGTGGAAAGAGGAGTAGTACGCCGGAGTGTAAGTGTACACCATTTCTGCAACTACTATTACTTCTTATTCTCGGTCGAAATCCTTCGCAATGGAGAAGTGGATTTTGGATTGAAGCGTTTTGGGGAAATTTTGAGATCTGTAGCGATTTTTTTCTCTCTCTCTCTCTCTCCCATTCGTTCTTTGCAGAGGTTTTTATTGTTCGTGGCGTGGAGACCTCAAAACCCAACGGTAGGAAAAACTAGCCGTTGGTCCCGGGAGAGGGCCGTTGCTCCTTACTTGTGGATGGGCAAATTGGCCTTTTGACTCGTAATTTGCCCAATAAGACGAAGGGAGCGTCGTATGCGTATGAGAAATGCCCAATCTATTTTAACTACGTAATTTGCCAAATGGTTTGATTGGACTTCCTTTTTGAAAAAAAAATCAAATATTGCGGAATATGAAAAATAACAAGAAATAAGAAAAAGTATTATTAAAGAAGAAAGATTGCAATGGGAGAAAATAAAATAATATTATAGATAAAATGATATTATAGATAATGAACTTAGAATAGGAAATATATCACGTCACACAAGCTCAAGATTATTGCTTCCTACATATTTGTAAGATGTTACTTATTAATAAAAGAATTAAATGGCCATCATACGCCTGCTCAGGCATATGATGGCCATACGCCTCATCCCCATCGTCCGATTAGATCGGATGGTGGGCGCTTAAGGCGGAGCGGTGGCAGCGGCGCACCGGCGTAAGGAGCCGCTACGGAGGAGTCCTCGTCGACGGGGACGCCGGCCGCGAGGGAGATGAACGGCGGGGAGGAAGAGAAGGAGGAAGAGGAGGAGGTTGTCGGCAGGGACGCTGACCGCGAGAGGACGGCGGGGATGTTGGCCGTAAGGGAGATCGCCGTCGGATCCCTCGTAATCGGCCGCCCTCACCTCGTTGACATCGCCATCGCCGGATCAGGAGAAAGAGGGAGAGATCGGATTGCCTCGCACTGACTGTCATCTCGCCGTTCGTGCCTCGCCGCTTGGATCCCTCGCAATTGGCTGTCGTCGCCTCGTCGCCATCGTCGGATCGGAGAGAAAGGGGAGAGATTGGATTGCCTCGTATTGTCGCCATCGCCGCTCGCGCCTCGCCGCCATCGTCACCTCACTGCTCGCGCCTCGCCGCAGCCATCGCTTCATCGTCCATCGTTGTCTCGTCGCCTACCGTCGTCTCGCTGCCGCCGCTCCGCCTTAAGCGCCCAAATCGGACGGTGGGGATGAGGTGTATGGCCATCATACGCTTGAGCAGGCATATGATGGCCATTAAATCCTTAATAAAAATATATAACAAAAATATATTTTTGATAAATTTTCTGCATTTAAATATTAAATTATACTCAATCATTTTTTATTGATTCTTAGGATAAGTTATATCAAAACATATTTAAAATAAAAAATATATTAATTCTTATCTAATTAATTCTTATTATCATAAATTAATACTCTTATTATAATAAGATCGTGTGCTCAAAATTAAGATTATATTAATATTTTGCACATAAGATTCTCTGAGATCGATGAGTAGTAAGATTTTAAGATGTACATCGACATCTTGACAACCTTAGAATCCACTAAGAAAAAAAACAAATCTATCTTCTTGAAATTACTAGTATTAGATATTTCACAACAATTTCTATGTCCAATTCCATTTTAAAACAAATTAACCTGCCCAAATATTTAAGGAACTATTTGGTTAGAGAATACCAAATTTTATTTTAGAGAATGTAGTATTCTCACTTTATTCTTATTCTACCTCTTGTTTGGTTGAAAAAAATAAATTTTATATTTTTAATAGAAATATTTTATTACAAATAGTTGGCATTTATTATTATTATCATAATAAAATTTATAATAAAATAATATATAGTTAAATAATTAAAAATAAAAATGATCATAAAAATTACAAAACAGCAGAATAGTTAAAAAGATAAAAATATGATGTTGAATGGATTAAAAAGGGTGGTTTCACGTTCTTCAAAATGATTTTGAGAAAAACGAATTTGATTAAATTATTTCTATTCTGCTTATATTTAATTATATTCTTAAAATTATTAAGATACTTCAACTTATATTTTACAATCAAACAGTTCCTAAGGAACAGTATTACCACAAGAAAAATAACGTTGATGGTGGATTTTTTATGAACGGACCCATGAATTTTTAATTACTGTTGTTTCTTACGAATGGGGGCCCATGATTTTTAATGAATTTTTTTTATTAATAGGCCCATATTTTTTTATGAACGGCCCAGCTAATGGGAATTGTTATTACTGTTTTTTTTTTTACAATCTTGGGTAGCACCATAATAATCTATTACTTTCCTATCTTCTTTTTTTTTTATATTTCTCATGTATTATAGTTTCTATATTTTTATGTTATTTAGTTTTATATGGAATATAGATACTCGATAATAGAAAATTTATGTACTTAAGCCAATTGATATGAAAATAAATAATGATTGTTATATTTTTAAATGTGATAAATTAGGATTCAACGGAAGGAGTAAGTTGATGAAATTATTATAAATAAAAAAATGATAGGTACTTTGATGCCCTCATTTAAGCCTCCCAATCATACATTGTATTATATGGCTATATGCCAAATGAGCAATTATATGCGGCTTGATGGTATTCTTCTATCATATCTCGCAATTATAAGACATTAAATATCAAGAATGAATGAAATATATAGAAATTGTGATTAAGAAAAATTATTGGGAATCCGAATTATATAAAGTAATTATAAGATGTAATAATGTATTCTATTTTTCTTATACGTTAAATTGAGAAAAAGGTAAATATGTTATTTTATTTACATAATTGTATTTCTAAAATAATAATAATGACAACTATTAATTGCCGGAATGAATTTGATTTATGTGATGACAACTATTTTTTTTATCGTCGATTAGCTTCAATAAGACAAGTAATTAAATCATTGAAGTTATTTCCATTGGATGATGGAGTTGATTAGAATTAAGAGTAACATAGTTAAAAAAAATGCAAAAACAAAATATAAACATGAATGATGAAAGAAAGCAACCTAGGAAACTGCAATCAAACCTTAAAATTCTATATAGATAAGGAATTAGGTTAGATGATTTTTTTTTATCTATAAAGGAGTTAAATAATCTGAGTTTTGAATCTTGAATTCTTTATGGTCCAAGGGGAAGTTGAAGCAACTTAACAATAAATATTAGTTGAAGAAGTGGATGCAGAGTTACTTTGGGAACTAAGGCCGCCTTTGGGACAGCTATTTAGAAAAGCAAAGGTAGAGAAAAGCTGACGTGGCCCAGGGAGGGGTGACTCATATGTGACGAAAAGCAAAAAAAATTGTTATGACACGTAGAAAATTTTGACAAAAAGTAATAATAGTATTTTTATCAAACGTTTGGTGAGAAATAGCAAGTCATTTTTTTTTAAAAAGCAATTTTCTCACGATTCTCCCAAACTCACCCTAAGACTCAGTACTTAAACTTATTTCCCATCAATTCCGTCAAACATTTGAATCGACAGAAATTTGGACAGTTCCGATCACAATTTAATGTTAATAATATTCATTAAATTATTTTTATATTATCTTAAATAATAATTAATTATAATATTTTATTTACTAATATATTATAATTCAGGTTGTAAAACAAATTCTTTAACTTATTATAAATATTTTTGGTAAATTATAGTACTAATAACATATGAAAAATTAATCAAAATTAATATTAATATATTACACTACAACTCATTTTTTGCTAAATTTTAAATTAATAATTACGTATAATATTTTTTATATGCTAGTAATTATTATTTTCACTAAATAAATACATAATATTTTAATTTATTATTATTTTATACCTTATAAAATAATAAGTTATACCTTTATTTCTTATCTATCAAATACAACTTTTTAAATTTTTATCATTTCATTCAAATACAAAATCTAAATTTTTCTATCAAATCGATTAATTCTCGAGAACGCAATCATATGTATTTCCCCTGTTTAATATTAAAAGGTATATTAGCATGCAAACAAAAGTTATGAACCTTTAGACGTACATCATTTTAATTGGATGGTATAGTTTACTTGTCTTTTGGATTATTAAAAATAATGCTAAATAAGAAAAAAATTAGAAGCCGTTTTGTATGCCTTTGGCATGCACAAATTTTTTTTTTTTATAAATTTGGATGGTCCAAACAAGAAAAAGTAGCCACCAATAATCACGAGGATTTTTTTTTTTCGGAATCTTATCATTTTTCTTAATAATATATACGAGACAGGGGGCTTAGAAGTACTCCTGAAACTTCATCGATTATAAATTATTCACAGGATTTTTAACTTGATTCGGTGGTTGGCCTCCATCATAATAAGAAATTAATGAATGGAAGATAAGGCAGTCACTAGTGCAACTCTCTTGCTTTTCTTTTCCTCCCATTATATCTACTCAATCTCCATCATATTTCATATCAAATAATTATTTTGATCTAAATTTTATGATGCATTAAATCATTGAGGAGGAGATAGAGGTCGGGTGGATTTTTCATTCAAAAACAATTATCCTACTTTTTTTTGTTAGGTTTTTAAAATTTTAAAAATCTTATCAATTTTTTCGGATTCTGTATGTTATGAATTTTATATTTATAAAAAAAGATTGATAATATCTAAGAAATGTTTTATTTCATAAATTAATGTCATTCAAATATTATAGATTGTAATACTACTAGTTATGACTTACATTAATATATATATATATATATATATATATATATATATATACATAATGAGATAAATACTATATTTATTGAGTAATTATATATTATAAGTATTTAAAATATAATACTAATATATATTTGAAAGATGTTTAATTATGCGTGTCTCTATCAAGCTCTTCGAGTGATTTTTTTAACTTAAAAATCAGCTAGATTTTTAATTTAGAAAATCTAAAATTTTATATCGGTCGGGGTGGATATTTTAGATTTTTTGCTTACACCCTGGCGGGAGATATAAGAAACTTTTAGAGGTAATTAAATGGAGGTAGTGCACCTGTGCACTATAGCTCATGTAAAGTACATCATTTTGGATCATTGGATTAATATGCGCGATAATCAAATTTCTTTTTTCGATTGCCACCTTAATGTTCAGGAAGGACGCCGATCGTTCAACTCACGCGGTGCTAAGGGTTATGCGCACTAGTAATAGTTGGAGTCTCGACTCCATTGAGCCCGACTAATCTGATATCGTCTCGAGCAGTATGATTAACTATGACGAATGAGACTCTCAGTGAAAATTTTTGTATTCACAAAGATTTGAACTCCAGACCATTTGCGTGATGCTATGAATAATAGAGGGACTTGTACAATTCTCTCCAAGAGCCAAGTTGTTTGTGATATTATGAATATTATGATATTTTACTTGTAAAGTTTAAAGATTTATTTTATTTTGAGAAAAATGATATTCATTTTTTGAAATGACTTGACGATCTCCATATTGAATCCTACTTCTTTAAAATATATTGCACACTTTATTTGATAGAATTTTTTGCACAAAAAAATATTCCCAAAGTTTCATAATTTATTTTTAAAAATACTCTCATGAGCATAAGATATTTCATTCAGGTGAATCTGAAAATTATATTACTTTTCATACTACTTATGTTGTTTTTTGCTCTACAACAGGAACTTAATAGGATGGCATAAATGACAAATTCTACTTGTAGTTCTGATTGAGATACATCGTGCAGACCACCTGACAAATGAAAAGAAAGTATCAATATTTTCATTATGTGTGTCTTAAATTATTTAAATAAATTCAGATATATGATAAATTATATTATTCTTATTATGAATGCAGATTCGAGGACGGATTCTTTTAAAGAAGAGAGGAATATATGAACTTGGCAATGTCCATAATTACAGTCAGTGATAGAAAATTGGATGATCAATATAATGTTGTGGATCTCAAACATAAAGAAGTTGAAAATAATCAAGAATATTTACGATTTACAATTGATCCAATTACAAGATCGAGTTGGATCAAATTCAACTTCTCAACATGTTACAAATTGGAACACATGAAGAGTCAACATAATTTTAACCAAATAAATTATGATTTAATAAAATATTTATTTGAATTTTTTGAAATTAATTATACATAAAAATTCTGCTGAAATATGTAGGAGAAATTGATTTAGTTATTTCAGAAAACTAGTTACGTTACTTGTAAGCTAAGTTAGGTTTTTTATTCCACCCCAAATTCTAGTATCTAAGACCTATAAGTATTGATATTTATAATTATTTTAGACATATTTGAATCTATTGAATTATGACTTAATTACTTTTGTTATGAGAGAATTCTTACAACCCATTCTTAACTTCTGTTGTTAACTACAAAGTTGATAATCTTGTGATTAAATTTATTTATTTATAATATTGATTACTTGGTTTATTGATAATTTTTAGGTTGATATTTTACTATTTGAAATTCATTTGATCTCGTTTCTCTTGATTATCGACATTGTTATTAAGTATCGTATCACTTTACCTACCTCCGCTCCTTCCCCACCGATTCATCCCCCTCCTCATTCGTGATCCACCAAATCCTCGACCCTATCAAGGTCAACCTCTTTTACATTCCCTTCTTCTCCTCCGTCAGCTTGATCGTCAACCCCATCCAACCTTCTAGCAGCGTCACTACCTTATTTGCCCCTTCGTACAGTGATGAGGCCATGCAAGATGATCTAGTCGAATGGTTGGATAGGAAGGAGTACCGACGAGCTTGAAGGCGAGGGCGTCTGGGTGATGGTCACGGGAGAGGTTGAAGAGGGTCTCGAGGGCATAGGCGCTGCTCGTTGGAGGAAGAGAGTTGTTGTTTGTTCAACGACTAGAATGCCAATGAGGCCAACGTTCCCTCTCACCGAGGACGCGAAGACGAGGGGAGGGGATGGCGTCCCCTTTTTTATAAATATTTTTAATTTTTTTTATTGATTGTTATATATGATTTTAAACTTTAAACATTTAAAAAAAGAAAGAAGCGTGGTTTAGTTTTTAAAAAAATATAAAAAATAAAAAAAATGGAAGAGTTAGACAGAAGTAGACGGATATACTAAAATAAAAATTACGATATAATTTGAAAGGTCCTACTATGAATTCATATATTAAAATTAGACGTGCAAAAATTACTATATTAACATTAATAAATCCTATTATTTACTTTGGACGAAAATGGAATATATGAGTTGGGACGATTTTTGAAATGTTAAAATTAATAAATCGACTTAACACGAATATAATAAACATATTATACATCAAATTAATATGCAGTCTTTTGCACGTTACTCTTCGTCTTTCGTCGTTTTTGTTCACAAAAAAATGCAAAGGGCAGCGTAAACGAAAAGGATTCCCCCATCCACCCAACAAACGCTAACTCCATTTTCCATTTGATTATGATTCTCTTGATTGCGCGTTCCCGTTTCTTATCATATCATATCATATCATGGCCGCTCTCTGGAAAATAATCTTATTTAATTTGTTCACTATTTTATGTACTCAACTCAACAGCAGTGCCTTGCAAGATTCTTTAAGCCTGGTACGAATTATTATTTTTTTAAATAAAGCTTAGTTATTCAATGATCATTTTTAAAAGGTGATATACTATTTTCAAAAAAAATAAAATAATACGACGTGGAAAGTAGGGAAATTGTGGAAGAAGAAATAAAAAATATATTTCAAATATTTAAATGAAATAAGAAATTAATTAATTAGTGATTCAGAGGTTATTACTCATTTTCAACTTTATGACCTTTCATCTTACCTAATATATTAGATTTTGACCTATTCTGTTAGCATTGAATGAGAATGTTTATCTGTATATTAATTGATAAAATACTCTCTCTCTCTCTCTCCCCTCTTGAGTGAAACTTGAGTAACGTCATTTTGATGCGACGGACAATTCAAATAAGATCTCCAATACGATCGCCTCTTCCCTAATCACGTCAGTAGTTCAATACATGGGCTCGATGACGAAGTTGACGATCGACACAAGGGCTCTCTCTTCTTTCTCTCGACGATCAATGACAACAAATTTGAATCGATGATGATGGCATGACTTGGGATGGAGGCAAGAGAGGGGCGGACAAAAGAGAGAGGGAAGGATGGATGGTGGCTATCAAAGGAAGGGGAGAGAGAGAGAGGGGAAAGGGGCAAGAGGCAAGAGAGGGGGAAGGACATAGGAGAGGACGCTCGTGTCACGGGGTCATTCTCGGACATTAGACCTCGTGCGACGACTAGACGGATAGATACCTAACTAAGCTTATTTTAAGTAGCAGCGAAAGATTTATGGTCGAGATGACTATGTCGAGAGTCGCTCTTATAGGCATTCGATCACGAACATGACTAAACTGTTGGACTACTCGTTATGGGTCCGTGGCGTTAACGCGTTGCCGCACTAATGCAGACGCTTGAGCGTTTAAAGTCCAAAGGGGCAGCCGAAGTTCCATAGGACACCGAGAAGGGTCTCTGGTGTGGGTTGTCATCCCATGCTCAAGGCCATGATATTAGAATTTAACGAAAGCTTGCTTGTATTGAATATAATGAAACATAACATATATATGGACATCGGAAGGTACTAGTGAATTCCTCCCGGTGTAACGTAGGTATAGGAGTCTTATTACATATAGAAGATGCAAAAGATGTACCCTACAGGTAACGCCACCTACTTGGCCATTCATAAGGATGGCCTTACAAGATAGATGCCCTAAGGGCGGATAACTTGGTACTCTATAATATTACGCAGTGCGTGGGGCAGCATGTGTTTCATGGTTTCGGTGCTGAGCGACTGAGAACTTTAAGTTGATCGGCATTAGTGCCACGAGACTTCACACTTCATGAAATGGAAAAATGCCCTGTGATATTCTCCCCACCAAATTTGGCGATGCCTTCGACGCCATTGCCTGGGCTTCTTCGGGGCCTTCATCTTCAGTCTTGACTTTGCATGTCTAGTTGGATTCCGTCTTCCTTGCCTTGACTTCTACTTCACTAGCATCACGCAGCGCCAGGATGGTCCGCTCCCTGGGACTCTACGAGGACTCCTCCCTCAGGCCTGCTTCGTTTACTAATACTTCAACCAATCTGAGGTCATCACTTTTGCAGCACTAGTGGAGTCCATTTTCTGCAATCTGACTTCATCAAGTAATTATCCGTCCATCAAGTCTCTGTTGGCTTTGACTTCTCTAGACTTTCGTAGTGCTAACTTGTTTGGTTTGGCTTCTTGGGGTGAAACAACTCTTGTATACCTTTAGGAATAGCTCGGGGGAAATAATTGCGTCAGGGTCGTGCAGAACACGATGAAGAGTCTCGTCATTCGACCTGCATGACTTGACTCGATGCCCTCATGTTGTAGGTGGATACGACACAAGGCTTCCTACTGTCGAAAGCAAGGTACGGGATCATCTCACGTTCTTTTGGAACTTCGACGGCTTGAAACAACACAAGCTCTTTGATGACAATATTTGCAACTTGTTTGCTTTGGGTCGCTATGATGAGCGACAAGAGTTTCCCCACGGATGCTTCGAGACGTTTTGTGGACTTTGACTCAATGTCTCTATGTTGCAAGTGATTGCAACGTAGAGTTTTCCATCCACCGAATGAAGAGCACAGGACCACCATACCCTTCGTGGTCATTTGACATTCTGATGGCCTTGGGATAGAACAAGGTTCTTCGATATAGCACTCCATGCCTTGTCCATTCCGGATCACTATCGTAAGCGACGAGAATCTCCCCACGTTCCCTTATGGTTCAACTCGATGTCTCTAAGTTGCAGATGCCTACAACGTCAAGCCCTCCGTCCATCGAGTGCAGAATGCAGGATCACCTCATCCTTGGCGGACATTGGATATCTCGACGGTTTGATGTGGAGCAAGGTTCTTTGATATGGCTCTATCTCCCTTATCCACTTCAAGTCGCTATATTGAGCGACGGGAGTCTCCCCACGTCTCCTTGTGATTCAACTCAACCATCTTACTTTGATGGGCATATTTTTTGGCATAATAGCTTCCTCTTTACGACTTGACATTCTCTATCCCACCATTGCCCTTGCCCAAGGGCTTTGGTGGTGTGACACTTGTTGTGACGCGATTGACTTGGCAATGGAGATTAGCAAGTGAAGGTTGGGCGATCTCGTCGTTCCAACTCCGTCCTAATTCAAAACTTCAACCCCTCTGCTTGAAGAGCACCAACGTTGGATCTTCATCCACTTGGGAACACTGTAGGCAGAGCTCAGTGATTCCTCTCACGTCCTCCTTCAACATGCTCTCCTTGTTAATGCTAAATAAATTACCCTTGATCTCCAGTCCCGACTTGTAAGGGCTTGCGTAATTGATGAGCTATTTTTTTCTTCTGTCTTATGTCTCAATGGGATTCATATTTGACACATTCCACATCACCGTGATGACATTGCCATCATTAATTCACCACATCTTGTAAGATTCTTGGGATATACCTTCTTCTGATCATGGGGCCTCGTTTGAAGTTTCGACAACACCTTTGGGTATGGGGGCGATATCATTATGCTCGTTCATGAAGAAGATGCACCTTTGATACTCGTCCCTCATCAATCTGGACGAAGCAATGTCATTGTGCTTGTCGATAATATTATACATCTTTGACACACTTGTCCACAGGGTGGCTGATCCTTGTGAAAGAATAGTCGTTCCGAGTATTCACCGATCCACGAGGATGCTCGTGAAGATGTTCCACTTGAGTAAGCGAATTGTGGTTGGTAAACTCATGTCATGACTTTCCAACTTCACCTCCATCTCCATTCAAAGGGACGACATCGCCAGTGTGTCCTTTGAAACTTTTGGATTGCGATCCTTGGAGGCCGCTTCGATTACTCAAGGCACTATCCAAGAGGAAAGGGCAATCATTCCTTTCGATTGGCGGTGGAACGCTTAACAACAACATGTCAAGGTTCACCCAATGCTCGACGCTCAGACCATTTGCCAAATTGGTCATTGAGTTGATGCGTCGATTTGCATTGGCATGTAGCAGGTTCGATCCAACCCTTGATGGATGACATCACGTCTCTTGCGGGATGACACTTGATGAGGCAGGCAAGACTGACAGCTCTTCCCCAAGTGTTTGCAAGTAATCAACACTTTGCTCCATCTGTGAAAGTCATCTTGATGTGGCAGACGAGGCTGGGGCATGACAAGATGCTTACGAATGATACTCCGTAGTCGAAAAGACGATATTTCTTAGCCAAAAAGGAGCATGAATCTTGATGCTTAACCTTGAGTCAACTTCTTTCGTAGAGCGGTTGTGTGCTTCACGTTGCATGACTGTGCATGCGATGCGACATCACAAAATACCGAGCAACGTTAGGTTGTCATGATAGTGCATGACTGACAGTCCCTGAATGTGATACGGAGTCCTCCTAGTTACATGGTGTTTGTGTAAGCAACCTCTTGGTATGGGTAGCACAAGACCATCATGCGGAGCATATGGCCACTCTTGACGCAGCGTGAGACTTCAAAATTCCCGACTGTATACTTGGGGTGATTGATCTGCTCGATTGAGTGACGCATGACCATCCCGGTTAGGCGGGGAGATCAATCTATCATTATAATGCATGACGGACGTTCCTTGACACGACACGAGTGTATGAGGAACTTGCTACGGGGCACGACCGGGTGTGCGGTGAGGAAACTTGCCACGCATTCCTCGTTGGCGTCCATGTTCAAAGACCAGTGCACCTGGACGTAGTGGAGTTTTTTTAGCGAAAGCAGTTTTCCTACGCTAGTGCACGTCGCGACGACACAAGCGTCGTTAGGTAATCCGAGCAGGATGAACTGCTCTAGTACCACTTGTCATGGGGTCACTCTCGGACACTAGACCTTGTGCGACAACTAGACGAATAGACACCTAGCCAAGCCTATTTTGAGTAGCAGCAGAAGATTTGTGATCGAGACGACTATGCTGAGAGTCACTCCTATAGACATTCGATCACGAACATGACTAGAGTGTTGGACTACTCATCATGGGTCCATGACATTAACGCGTTACGGTGCTAATGCAGGCGTTCAAAGTCCGAAGAGACAGTCGATGTTTCACGGGACATCGAGAAGGGTCTCGGGTGTGGATTGCCACCCAATGCTCAAGGTCATGATACTAGAATTAAATAAAAGCTTGTTTGTATTGAATACGGTGAAATTTAATATACATATGGGCCTCGAAAGGCACTAGTGAACTCCTTCTAGTGTACCGTAGGTATATGAGTTTTATTACATATAGAAGATGTAAAAGACGTACCCTACGGATAACGTCACATAATTGTCCATTCATAAGTATGGCCTTACAAGATAAATGTTCTAAGGACGGATAACTTGGTACTCCGCAATATTACGCAGTGCGGGGCGGCTGCATGTGTTCTATAGTTTCGACACTGAGCGGCCGAGAGCTTTAAGTTGAGTAGCACTAGTGCCACGAAGCTTCGCACTTTGTATCGTGAAAAAAATGCCCCATGACACTCGCAAGGGGTCAGGGGCAGATGGGTTGACGACGTTCAGAGGGGAAGAGGAGAGATGGACGACGGAGGATCCAAGCTCGAAGACAACGTCGATTGGAGAAGAGAGGAGGCAATCGATGATCGACAACGGCAACACACGATAGAAAAGAGAGAGTGCGAAGGAGAAGAGAGATATAAAATGCCAAATAATTTGGACCATGGATGTAAAATGAATGATCCAAATCAAGGCGTTACACAGTGTTTCACCACAGGAGTGCTACACTCATTAATCTCATTCATGGATATATATATTACACATTTAAAATAAGCAGTAAGAATTGGAGAAAAAAAGATAAATCTAATGGATACGATAAAAAAGATAATTATATGACTGAAGATATACATTTCTTTTTTTTTCGATGATTGGATACGATTAAACAAAAGTATAAATATGATGGAATGAATATATGACTATATATATATATATATAAGTTAAGATTTATGCACGAGAAAAATTATACATCGAATAATGAATTTAAAATTTTAAGGTGCCATAAAATTTTATTAGACAGAAAATAGAAAAGAATTATAAATTAAATTATTTTTGTTTAAACTTCTAAGAAATTTATATAAGCATTTTCTTTACCAACGATAGGAGCTTATAAGGTACTTCTTTGATCCATAAGTTTGTTGACTGGACAGTGAAATCTTCGTGAAAATATTTTTTTATTTCAAAATGTTTTGAGATATAGACGAATTTTTAATTGAAGAAAGATTTAATAGGAACTCACAGTCCACAAATAAAATGGCATGCGTTATTATATAAAACTTTATTTTCATTTATTTTAGAAAAAAAGTTTGGATGATACGTAATGGTATGGTGGAGATTCCACAATGATGAGTTGGGGAAAAAAAAGAAAGAGTCAACTCTATCAAATATTGAAATACAATCCAAATTTATCATCCTCATCTCCGAGTCACCATCCCCCACTTCCCAACACCAAACTTTTGTCCATTCACATCCTCCTCCATGCTCACACATGACCTCAGCTAACACTTCACTTCTTAGTGTGGAGTGGACTCCTAGTCTTCCAAGCCAACTAATAGTCCCATATTTAAATCTGGATAAATATATCCGATAAAGAAATCATGTTCTTCGAAATATTTATATATTCCATGAAATAAACACCAACCTCACACCAGCAAGTGTAAAGTACACAACAGTTGAGTGGAATCCATATCTTTTTTTTAGGCATCTCAAGTCGATTTGGTAAAGCTTTTGAATTAGCCATCACTGCCTTTTATGCTTTTGTTAAGATCTTTCGGGTCAAAAGGAACAAATGGGTCATGAGCCAAAGTTAATATCTTGCAATAAATATGTATTTGGAGTAATAGTACAATAACATAAAAAATTGTACTCTCGGATTAGAAAAGAAACTACTAATGATACATTAATGAGTTAAATGTAAGACCAATATTAAAAAAAAATTAATGGTATTTGGACAAAACAAATAATAATGAATTATATTAAATCCATATATATATTATATGTGTAGGAAGAGCCAGCACAGGAAGAGAACCTTATCCACACACGCACTCACACTCACTCACGAGACGACCCCACCATAAAACTACCGAAAGTACCCTTCACAGCTAAGGCGACGCGGTTTGGCATCGCTCCGCCCATCGCTTTTGCCCTAGAAACGAACGCCGTCACCGGCCGAGTCGTGTCCTCACCCGTCTTTTCGCCCTCATCTCTCTCTCCCTCTCTCTCTCTATTTATTGGTCCCTTCGTCTCCATCCCCGGCGTCTCCCAAATCTGCTTACTGCAATCGCATCGACTTCTCCTTCGATTCCTCGAACCAGAACCCTAATTAGCACTCCGATAGGCCCTGCGTTCGATTCGTTTGTTTCTCAATGGATTTCGACCCCGATCACTCGCCGAGATCACTGAAGCAGAGGCTCCGCTCCAGTATCTGCTTCTCCTGCTGCTTCCGCGCCGGCGCCGAGGGCGAAGAGGACGAGAGGCCGGCCTCCCTGATCCGCTCCTCGACGGTGTGGCTCCGCTCCAAGGCGCAGGAACTGCCCGAGATCAGCGGGAAGCTGGCGTCGCGCATGGGGAGGCACGGCTACCACCACCACCACCGGCGCCACTCCGGCGGGGACTTCCGCTATGACCCCCTCAGTTACGCCCTCAACTTCGACGAGGGAGCCGACGCCTACGACGAAGACGTCGCCCCGGCCGATGGCGACGCCCCGGAGTTCAGGTACCGGAGCTTCTCGTCCCGCCTGCCGGTCACCCCGCCCCATCCCGCACCGCAGCCGTCCAGAGCGTCGCCCATGGGGATCGCGTGTTAGCGCCCGCCAACTCGACGCCGAAGCGCGTTCTCCGATCGGTTTGGGTGTCTTTCGTCTTTCTTCCTCCTTCTGTGAATCGCCGATTTCTCGATCAAAATTTGCGGGTTGCAATTTGTGTATATATTAATCAATTGATAAAAAAATCGTTTCGCCTCCAAGATCTCAGTCACGATTCATCGTCATATCAAGTAACGCCTGAGAAAACGGAAACAAATTGTGGTAATACTTGATTCCGATAGATTGCAATCGGAAGCAGAATTAATGTTGTGTGTGTTTCTTGGAGCCTTGGAGTGGGCAGGATTCAATTTTGGAAGAGGGAGCCCAAGATAGAACGTCAAAACGACGTCACTGTCCTACGAATGGGAAGCAGATTTGATGGAAGTTGGTTGTTATGGTTTTTATTTTTAAAATTTGGGCGATCAAAAATAAAAATGTATATATGGAACATTTGAGCTGAGCACTAACTTTATTTATTAAATTAATAAAATAATTATATATTAATTTAAAGTTATATGTTAAATAGTAAAAATAATTAAAATTATCGGATTATTCGATGCACGATTAAATTATGTTAATATTTCAACTTTAGATTTCTATGGTGATATATCAAATATCATTATATAGTAAGAAGTGGACCCTAATTGGGTTCACCTACCCGACAACATTCAGCAGCTTAATTGGGTCATGGATTACATCAAACGAAGGCCCAGAATGGGTCGAGCTCACTAACAAAAATACAATAATTTCAACACAATAACATTTATAGCAATAGCATAAAATCTCTTTGAAATATCGATATACTTATTTTCATTTCAATTCCTCCTTGCAACCTATATTGTCTATTCTTTCATAAACTAGAAGGTGAGTTTTTTTTTTTCGTGTTCGTTGTTACTGAAAAGAAAATTGTCACTCTTTTGGATACATTACAATTTATCATATAAAATAAAATATTACAATAATTAAAGATAAATGCGAAAGCTCAAACGATAAATAAAAGTACATCAAATAATTCGATACAAACATATCTAAACATATAAAATCCATGCCATATTACAATTAATACATGAGCCACATACATGATTTCATAACACAAAAACAATAGTGACTCGAATATAACTACGTGCATAAAGTCGCCGCACACACATAACCGAGCTACGCGGAATGATTAAGTACTTGTGAGTATCAACATAAGGGCGAAAATTCTCTCACTCTAAGTGTGATAATATCAATAATAAGTCATATGGGTGATCCATACGCATGAAAGAAAATACAATATCATGTCATTTAAGATTTAATTGGGAATCATCACATGAAAAATACATATATGAGTGATTTCATGTACATCTTTAATCACATAATCATTCTTGAACATGATTATCAAAGATCAATATCAATATTGTTTATGAGGTCATTAATTTTTCGTCTGAAAAAACATTCATTTCATCTTTATTTTATTTTATTTTATTTCATAAGTACATAGTCTTTCTATTCATCTTTAGTCATTTGTTTCATCTTTTTATATAGTTGAAAAAGCTCTCCACTTTTAGAGTATGCTATGCAAACACAACTGTGTGGTTACCTATACCATACATGTCAACTCTACAATGATGCTCATAAAGAGAAAGAACGATCTCACACAAGATGATAACATCCTCAAGAGATGAATTTTTTCACATAAGATTGATAACTTTTATAAAATGGAAGTGCCTCACATAAGACTAATAATGTAACACCATATTTTTATCAAGAGTAATGTGATCATTTGGGCCACACCCTCCTTACCTCCCTTATATAAAGGTCCAAAACTTTCATGTTTACCTTTTTTTCTTTATTTAAACTCTTGACGGTTAGGGCTTAAGGAAGGAGGACTTGACAAATAAAGAGGGGGAAGAAGAAGAGGAAAAAAGAAGAGGAGAATTAACTAGGAAGATCAAGGTACGTAAATAAAATCCAACTCCTTTCTCTCATATCAATGATGGTGTTCTTAATTAGACTGAGAGTAATATGACATCTTTCCCTTTTTTGGGATTTCATTGAGGGGATGTTTGGTATGAGATAATCTAAATAGATTACTGGTTATTTTATTTAAAATTTTCAAGGGTCACCACATTACTTCGTTTGGCTGCGACAGATTATCGGTAATTTTAATTGCATTGGTAATCTTAATTATTACCAACTAATACCGTGCGGGATGTTAGTGCTCTTGTTCTTTCCCACTTGCTGGAAGGGACAGGATTGTAGAAAGATGTCTCAGTTTCTGTACGGGATGACATCTTTCGGACGTTTACGATATGATCTTCTTTCGTGGTTACATAATTTGTTTTATATTATTTTTAAATTACTAACTTTTATAACATTGTTTAGGAGGCAAATCAGATTCATCTGAATTTTAGTTTGTGTATGATCCGGAGAGGTTCTGAGGAGGTGATTGTGAAACACCTTCGAAATCGACTATATAAATTTCGTAAGGTCATCACGTCCGTCAGTCTCACTGTGGAGCAAGGCATACAAAGATGCACAAGACATATTAGGTGCCTAGTGTGGGAGTCATTGTGTACGAAGTGGTAAGTAAGTTTACATTTGAATTATTTTTATTAAATTTATAATTTTTCAAAGTCTAAGTATTTTATGTATAGGAGAAATATGACCTCAATATACTTTATATTTTTCATTGTAAGGAAAGTTAAGTGTTAGGGGAAGTAAAATTATTTTTATAAGATTTTACAACTTTTTCGCCAACTTATATCCTTTTCATATTTCTCGATGTCTTCATCAAAAAGGGGAAGATTATTGGGTCAAAATTTTTAATGACATATAAAATTATATTTTGATGAAACAAGTCTCGAATGATTACAATTGAAATGTTGAAAAAGTTTAAAGAAAAATTGATAACTTTATGCACTACACTTTAATTAAATAATTGTCACTGATTTCATTAGTTTTGAATGAATGTGGAACGTCAGAGAGAGTTGTAGAGAATTCTATTAGCTTTCCATAGACTTCAATATCATTTAATTTGGATAACTGTGCAAAAAATTATGATCAAAAGAGTGTAGGTCGGTCAACCTGTTGGTCGACGCAAAGAAGGCCGGTCGAGAAGACACCGGTCGACCGAATAGAAGATGTCGGTCGACCGATAACTACTGAGCTTGCTCCTGACGACGTCGAGCCAATACCGATCGATGAATCGATCGACCGATCAAGCACAGAAATTGAAGAAAACACGCAACGGTCACATAGACCGGATCAGAAGTGCGTGATTGAAGAAAAGGATTTGAACAAATTAGATTTTGATAATCTTATTGGCTCACTTTTAACCTATGAGATCTCAATCTAAGAAGATCAAAAAGAAAAAGCTCCCAAGAAGAAAACATTGGCATTGAAAGCAAATACAATAGAAGAAGATTCAAGTGATGAGGAAGTGGATAAAAAGAAATTCGCACCCTACTCAAGAAAATTAAATAAGTATCTCAAATTAGTTAAAAAGAAAGATAAGAATGAGAAGCCAACAAGAAAATCGTACAAACATCATAAAGAAGAAAAATCTCGGAAAGATAAAAAAAATATGAAGAATCTAGTGAAACAAGTAGCTCATCAAGCTCTTCGAATGATGAAGCACACATATGCTTGATGGCACACAACGATGAGGTAATCCCTAACCTTTCAAACTGAAATTATGACTCATCAAACTCTTCCGAAGAAATTTTTTCTTTATATGTGAACAAAGAACTCACCTCTCTTATAAAAAGATATTTTTTAATTAAAGAGAAAAATGAAACATTAATACATGAAATTGAAAAATTAAAAGAGGAAAATAATGCATATTTTTTGGAAAATGAAAAACTAAAAAATGAAATTGAAATTTTGAAAATTATGCATGCATGTGAAATTGTAAAACTAACATGTTCTTTGAAAAAAAAAGAAAAAAAATCTCTTTGAAAGATATACAAAATAAGATCATATCTTATGCAAAGAAAAATAATCTTAGGAATCATCTCTATGATAGAACATCACATTTTAAATGTTTTACATGTGATTTTATGTGCATTATGCATATCAATGCAAAATAAGAAAATCAACACAACATGACATGATTTGAATTCTGAAAGGAACATTGTTTAACAAACTAGGACCCAAAAAAATTTGGGTACTAAAGATTACATAATTACTTTTCAGATGTGTCTCACATGCAAAGCAAATGACAAGTGATGATGGCACAAAAGTTATGGTAAAATTATCACTTACTTTTTTATTTCAACCAAAAATTATAAAACTACTATTTCTTTAAAAGAAAAGAAGAATACATAAAAAATTGATCATGGTGATAGGAGGAGCATGATTAAACATTAGTTTCACATATCATAAATATGATATTGTTTTGTCAAAATTTTGTGCCATATTTTTAATATATTTTGTTTTGGCTTTCATAAATTGGTTTTTATTATAAAATAGCCATAAATTTAGGGGGAGTTATCTTTCAAAACTTGCAATACTCTACATATCTATTATATGACAAAAGGAGGAAGAATATTTTTTTTGAAAAATTGATTAAGGGAGAATTACATATCATTTATTATATACTTCGTTTATAAATGACTTTTTGATGAAATAAAAGGGAGAGAAATATAGAAGAAATATGACCTGAATATATTTTATATTTCCCATTGTAAGGAAAGTTAAGTGTCAGGGGAAGTAAAATTATTTTTACAAGATTTTACAAATTTTTTGCCAACTTATTTCCTTTTCATATTTCTCGCTTTGTCTTTATCAAAAAGGGGGAGATAGTTTCAAATGGGGCAAGGAAGAGAGCCCTTTACATCAACCACATTTTCTCCTCTTTGAGAGACAAAGCAATCTCTCCTTCTAGGAAGCTAATCTATTTCTCTCGTTCAAGAGGTAAGACTTTGAACCTCTTTTACACGGGAGCTCTCTCAATTTTTTTAACAAAAGTGTTTCTCTCTTTTACAAAGCTAAGCTCACAAGAGAAGAAGAGAGAAAGAATGAAAAAGCTATAAAATTAAAACTTCAAGAAATGATCTCTCTTTGATAACTTGAAGTTTTTCTTCAATGAGTGAATGGGTGTCTTTGCCTCTGGCTTTGACACTCCTTTTATGGCCTTCGATGTGTGGAAAATTCGTTCAGAAATTATTCCACAAATTTCTCCTTCAAATTTGATCGTTACTGTCCATTTGACTCGGAGGTCGGTCGATCGCACTTCTGGACCGGTCTATGTGACCGTTACACGTTTTCTTCAATTTCTGCACTTGATCGATCGACTGATTCATTGACCGGTATCAGACGTCATCCAGAGCAGGCTCAGTAGTTATCAGACAACCGGCATCTTCTGTTCGGTCGATCGGTGACTTCTCAACCGACCTTCTTTGCGTCGACCGACAGGTTGACCGACCTGCACTCTTTTGATCATAACTTTCTGCACGGTTATCCAAATTAGATGATCTTGGAGTCTATGAAAAGCTAATAGAATTCTCTACAACTCTAATTTTCTACATTCATTCAAAACTAATGAGATCAGTGACAATTATTTAATCAAAGCGTAATGCATAAAGTTATCCATTTTTCTTTAAACTTTTTCAACATTTCAACTTTAATTATTCGATGTTTGTTTCATCAAAATATAATTTTATATGTCATTAAAAACTTTGATCCAACATGATGTTTATACAAGATGGATGAACAATGACAAAGAAATTCGGAAAAGACAAAAGTTATCAATTTTCGAAGTCTGAGGTCCACATTCACACAGACGGATCGAAGCGATTTGATGAGCATCGATGACGCATGGTACTATAGATACAAAGTCGAATAATCAAACTTTTACCTTATGCTTATTTTATAACATTTGAAACTTTATCGCAGGAGGAGAAACAAGGTGGTCTCGTGGACTTTCGTGTGGTCTACGAGGCCACGCATGGTCACGCCCACTGCTCATACTGATAAGTCTCACATGTTCACTTGGTTGATGATATTAGTACAAATGATTTTTTAAATGTGCAATGTTGAATTTTTTAGGATGCGTATAGTGAGAAGATGCATGAGAAGTACGTAGATGATCTGAGTACTCAGCCACCACGTAACGTATCTCGAAAGCGATTCATATTTTTAATTTATATAACACCTTATATGTTTATGTATTTTTTTATGTTATAAAATTTATATAATATATAATGTTTATATGATTGCATAATTTTTCTATTTCGAAGAGGACCCTGTTGTTTGAGAGGAGGTGGCCGGCACGACACAAGGAGGATACTTACGTGGCCTAGACACAACCGCTCAGGTACTTAGGAGGATATGCAGTTGACCCATCTGCTCCGAGTTCATCCGCTGTACTTGATGTGATGCAGTTATCACAACAGCTATTGCAGGAGGCTAAGGACCGAGCATGTCGGGATCGAATGTCCGGAATAACAACAACTCCCAAACTTAGGATAGAAAATTTTGCATGATATTAAATATACTTTTTTTACTTATACATTTGTTATTAGATATACATGTTGTAGTTATACTTTTGTTAGTTCAATTTATTATTTTTCATATTGTTATCTTTGATGTGATGCCTGTGATGAATAATGAATGCATTTTTATGCATTGGTATAATTATATGATGTGGGAAGGAAAGAAAATGTGGCTATAATGAGGCAAAATTGTCTGATATTAGCATCTCCCTAGTGTTGCAATTGCGTCGCATGAATGGTTGACTACTAGTTTAAATATATCGTCTTTAGCGTCACCTTAGCATCAACATTTGAGCGTCACCGTAGTGCCAAACTAGTGTCGGCTTACGTATAAACTTAGCGTCACTCGAACATCGGAATAGCATTGCATTGTTCTGTGCCACTTTAGCATCGCGTCAACGACGCACCTCAATTGCTCACAATGACATTTGTCACGTCATCTTAACATGGAGTTAGCATCGAGTGTTGATGCTAGTTGCGTCGCTTTTAGCTTTGGCGCTATTGCGATGCTAATAGCTACAGATTCCAGGCGTCTCATAATTTTGACGCTATGTTAACGCTAAAGAGACGTTGTTTACAGCGACACAATAGTGTCACACTAGCATCTCAGTTGATGTGTCGCTATTTAGCAATTTTCTTGTAGTAATAATATCATATATAGATTTGAAATTATTACAAATGAATGTCAAGACAACTTTCTACATTGAGAGTTTCAGAAGACGTATATATGCGACAACATGAAAGTTTTGAGGTTGCAGATCACAAGAACTATGTATGTAAGCTAAAGAAGTCTTTACATAGTCTAAAGCAATCGTTGAGACATGGTACCTTAAGTTCCATATAACAATAGTCCAATTTAATTTCAGAATAAACAAGTTGGATCACTGTGTGCAAATAGAAAAGAGAGGAAGCAATTTTACAACATTATCATTGTATGTGGATGATATCTTGCTTGTTGAAAATGATGTCACAATGCTCAATGAAATTAAAAAAAATGAGTAAGGAGTTCGAAATGAAAGACATGGGAGATACATCCTATGTTTTGAGAATTCAAATTACTCATGACAGAAGTTCAAGGACATTGAACTTAAGTTAGGAACGGTATATCATTAAGATATTAAGAAAATTCGAAATGCAAAATTGTACTCTGACATCGACACCACTTATTGAAAAAATACTAAGTAAAAGTCAGTGTCCTAACATAGGACAAAAAACCTTAAAGGAGTCCTATGCACAAGCCATGAGTAGCTTGTAGATATCATAGTAATCATGGAAAGACAATAATTGTATAATTATTCAATTATTTTAATATGATTATCATCAAGATTAATGAGTTTAATATCATTTCATATGTAATCATAAAATATTTTAGAATCTACACTTTTGTTTAATGTGTTTCAGGAGTCGTGAAAATTTGGATAAAGTTCGGCAAAAATATATCTATAAAGACTCAATACGGATGGCCAGTATTAAAGCCTTCCAGCTTGTATTGAAGATAGGGCTGAAAATGAGCCAAACCGTTCATGAGTAACTCGTGGCTCGGCCTATTTTTAGCCTACCTTAGCTCAACCTATTAACAAAATAAGCCAAACTAAAGTATTAAATAAAGCCTATTTTCTTAAAGAGGCTTAGCCTCTTAATAATTGGCTATAGCTTATCAGGCCAAAATTTATTACTATATTATATTCTATTATATATTTTTATTAATCATTCATCTTTTAAATCTTCAATTTTGAGTTCAATATTACTATTTTTATTATATGTTTAGAAAAAAATGTATTAGTAGTGTCTCTTTTATTTAGTTCATATCTATTATTTATTTAATAAATAATATTATTATATTTAATCTAGTAGATCATCAAAAAATAGATTTGACTTAACAAGCTAATAAGCTAGATCGGACATTAAAAGTTAATTAAACAAGTCAAACTAAATTTATATTCATAACTTGTTACGGTCTATAGGTCAAGTTTAAATACTTTTATTTTGCAATATGCTTGGCCAATTTAAGTGAAAGTTTAGTTCGGCCTAGCTCGTATCCAACCCTAATTGAAGCCCACATGTCATATTCAATTTGCACCAAAAAATATGAGCAGAATATATTTAAGCCTTCCAACCCACATTGGAACCATCTAGGTCATAGTATACTCGCATTAGCCAATACGGGGCCCATATTTAAGATATTTTGCTTGTATTAAAGCCCTTCGAACCGTATCACATCGCAAACGAACGTGGAGATCAATTGATATAATGATCTCTTGGAATTAATTGCATGATAACAATAACAATGCTATTGGAATCGACATAATTGATATAATGATCTCTTGGAATTAATTAAAACGAACGCCCTTCGAATCGAATCTCTTGTAATCGACATAATAACAATGCTAATCAATTGCATGATCGGTGACCATGATCCACAGTCGAACGCAGAGATCAACTATAAATCAATTGAATTGATTGGAATGTTCACTTAATCGAGAATCCTCAATTCTTCTCTTTCTTCTTCTCTTCCTTTCTTATTGAGTTCTTATTCAAAAAACACTAGTATGTGATCCGACATGATGCGGAGAATACAAAAATAAAATTAAGTTATGAAAATAAAAGTAAACATAATAGCAACTCTATATTTTCATTTTAAGTAAATTAGTTTTTGTGAGTGTTAACCAACTAGGACCATTAGTTAGGTTGTGATAATTTTATTTCTTTCATACAAAATATTTGAGAAGCCACTTGATGCACTTGATTTTTTATGTTATTTGTTTATAGAATAATAAACATTATACTTTTGAATCTCGGTAATCTTCTGTTAATTACTTCATAGAAGAATATTTATGAAAATATGGTTACATTATAAACATTTTAATTATTGTTATTTATTTATTATTATTATTTGAAATAATTTGTTAATGGAATGTTATCCTAAAATATTTCAATTGATATAATGATCTCATATGTAAAAAAAATAAATCAAATCAAATAATTACATAGTACACTAATTATAATGAAGAATATTAGCGTGAGATCAAAGATTTTGATCTCATCCTCGAATCAATGAATCTCAGCCATTATAATCATACATCAACGGTCCAGATCTCATGAGACTAAACAAAAGGTTGAACCTAATTTTTTTTTCATTTGAATCAAGTTCAACTAAGATATCGATTTAGATCATTGATGCATAATTATAACAACTGAGATTCACTGATTTGTGGATGAGATCAAAATTTCTGATCTTACACTAATTCTTCTCAATTATAATATACATCATAAAAAAGATAAGTGACTATATATGTTGAACTATTAGACTTGTTCATGAAAGATTGGCATATTTCAATAATAATATATCACTATCACAATTATATGAACAATCTGTTTTTTCTCTATATAAAATGTTTTGACCCTCGAAAACGAAACAACAAGTGATAAATAAATAAATAAATACATCAATAATTGGGAGTTTTGGGACCGTCCGTGAGGACGAACTCCGGACCTGTTTGTAGTTACAGAAATAATTAAATCTCTTTTGACATTTGTACTGCACAATGCTACTCCCACAGGCACACTGCTTTTTATATAGACGTGCTCGTGTCCTTCTCCTGCATTTTTTCTTGTGCCCCTGGCCCACGTACACACACAGAGAGAGAGAGAGAGAGAGAGAGTTAATTGATAAAAAGTGATTTGGAACCGGCAGCACTGAGATGGAAGAAGAAACATGCACGATGGTGTGCACGTTTCTGCCATGTTAGCGCGCCTTTAACTTCCATCTATTTATTAACTATCTAATCATTTTAGAGTTACTTTTATAAATCTCCTCTAAATTATCATAATTTTTTTACATTTAATCAACTTATTTTTTTAATTCTAAACTATTATTATTTTTTCACTTTAATCATTCTATCTACTTTTATTATGTTTTTCATTATTTTTGATTTTTTTCATTTAGAAAAAAACTAAATTACACTTCTCTTCGTAACACATCAAATAATAAATATAAAAAAAAAATTGGAGGGTTTTTTTCATAAATGATAATTTTTTTGTTTATGGCTTTAATTCTACCAGCGATTTTTATTTTATTTTTTTATTTGTTATTTCATTTTTTTAGGGAGAGATAATCTAGTCTTTTCATAAATGGGAAAAAGTAAAATAACAGAAAATATAAATGAATTAGACGGAAGGATTAAAATGAAAAAATCATGATAGTTTAAGAATATAAAAAAAATAAGTCTGTAGTTTGAGGTTAGATGCTAAAAATTACGATAATTTAGGGGATGTTTATGAAAATAATTCTTATTTTTATCTTAAGAAACATTGAAGTTTGAAATGTTAGAGTTTTAGAGAGTAGAACAATGAAATTCGATAAATAATTAAGAAAATAAAGTAAATAAAATAAAAATATATATGAACACAAAGATTTAACGTAATAAAACTTTGCTGATAAAGGGAAACACCAATAGAAGTGCTCACGAACATTCCACCCTCCAATTTTAATCAGATCAGGTCAGGTCGGATCACCCCTTTTTGGAGGGATGTATTCGATTCAAATCTACTAAGTTTGTGTTGGGTCACCCCTTTTTGAAAATATGATTCAACCCATTTGATTTGGGTCGAGTTGAGTGGTTGGATTACTCGATCACGATTTTTTAAAATTTTATATTATTTAATATAAAATTATTATATAATATTTATTTAAAAATATAAAATAATTTGTTAAATATTATTTTCAAATTTAAAATATTTTATTTAATGTTTTTTTTTATTTTTATATAAAATATATCTAAATAATAAATAATAATTTAAAATAATATGACAAAATTAAGTCTTTGAGTCGGGTCACGACTCGGGTCGAAAAATTTGGACCCATACCCGACCCGACCTGTGGTTGGATTGAGATCGGATCGAATGGGGTCGACCCGACTTGATGACCAAATTCACTAAATAAAATTCTAACTATATATATATATATATATATAATATATATATATATATAGATCCGTATTGAAACTTAGATTTTAAAATTTGTATAGCTAAAAAATGTTAGAGTAATATAAATTGTCAGTTTTTGAAGCTTAGATTTAGCGATTGTTTCACACGATATGTAAATGACAATATGATTTCCTATTTGCTTAAAGATTTGCTTTTCTATTTAGTTATGAGTTTCATCACGCATTTTGTCTTGTGTCATTGGGGATTTTTCAACTGGAATTAGAATTGGATAATTATAGCGAGGAATATATACAAAATTTTCTCCCCATGTGCCAGTGTTGTAATGATAATAAATCCACTAATTAATTTCATTATGAGGTTAATGAATATATAGAGCACCCATTTTACACTTTGGTGCAGAGCGTTTATTTCATATTATTTAAATTTTTTTTATAATTATAATTTATTATTAGATTAAACATATACTTCTTAGATCAAGTAATATATATTTATTGAAATAATTTAATAATAAAAATATCCACTAAATAAATTATAGCCGTTGACTTAATCATATTTATTAAAATATTTTGATCATGTTTACTATTTAATATATACTTTAAATTAATATATGTTTATTTTATTAATATAATAAATAAAATGAGTGTCTTTCTATGTCAAATGTTCTACAATAAATTTTTCTCAATGATTAACGAATGCATTGAAAGATCATCTCTTTTCTTTATGATAAATCAATATTGTCATCTCTTCAACTGGCCGCTAATCAATTCATTGAGGAAAAAAAAAGAACAAGATATAAAATTATAAATAGAGTTGATTTGGCTCAATATCTTTAATTACATGGACAAGAAAGCTCAAATTTATTATCTCATTCGTCATTATTTATATACATATTTGGGTGTGGGTGTGAATAGTCCAATTTTAGACAAATAAGAATAATAATAAGATTAAAGGGCAATTAATTAAAAGCAGCCAAAAGAGCATCCAATTAAGAAGTGCATGCACAAGAACAAATGATGCTGCATGACCTGGCAAGCTCTTTATTATGTGGATCATTATGAAATTAAAGGACGACATCCCTTCGTTTCTTAATTTTTAGTCGCCATTATTTATTTGTGACAGCTAATGCGAGCATCATGCATTCATATGCTTTATTATTATTATTATTATTATTATTATTATTATTATTATTATTATTATTATTATTATTATTATTATTATTATTATTATTATTATTATTATTATTATTATTATTATTACATAGACCATTAAGAGCATCTAGAAGTAAGGTTCATTTTTTTCATTTCATTAAAAGATTTTGAGTTCTTTTCAAATGATTATCCATCTAACTTTACATTCTAAATAATTTCATTTTGTAACCAAAAAACATCATCAATTTTTATAATTTGTGCAGTAGAGAAAATCCTAATCGATGATTTAAAAAATCAATAAAAATATTGACGTGATTAAAGTCAACATTTTTTTCTTCCAACAAAAACAATAACAAGTGAGATTTCCAACAAAATTTCTTTACATTCAAATGAATTCTAAGCAAGAATGAGGTCATCGGCACCGGCCTCTGTCTTTGTTTCTTTATTTTTTTTATTAAGTTTTAAGTTGACAAGGAGGAGGAGATAGAAAAATAAGAACATAGATGATAGATGTCATGTTGATATTTTTATCCATAAATTTTATATAATTACTTAAGGTGATCATTATTATGAGACTAGGAAAGTTCGATGATATTTAACTTACAAATAAAATTTGATGGAAGAATTGAAAATAGAAGTAGAATTGGATGATTGATTTATTCTAGAAAATTGAAAAAAATTGATGCATTTTTTTAAAAACAAAATTTGATGAGTTAATACACTTCTAGTTTGGAAGCAAATACACTTCTAGTTCTCATGAATAAAATTATAGGAAAAAGTTTTTATTATGCGAAGAATTTAATTCAAATTTTTACTTGAATCAGAAATATATTATTTGCTATTATAAATTAAATATGTATTTAAGAATATTCATATTATAAAAAAACTATTTTTAAACGAAATTAAAGCATAGTATTACTCGGACATGTGGGGAGATCTCCCAACTTTGGTCACAAAAAGTATACCCTTTTTCTATATCTTGAGATGTAGCTTCTTTTATTTTTGTTTTATGTTAAATTGATTAGCTGATTAATTGGAAATGAGAATCAAGAATACAACAACATTTCTCTGATCAAACCACATCTTTTAAAAATTTGAACTCGAAGGTAAATTTTAATAGTATTTTTTTAATGTTATCATATTTTTTTAAAATCAGTCCTTCAGTTTTACTTATTTCAATCACAATCCTTTCCACCTAATATAGTCCATTTCTCAATTATACAGTTCTATTATTCCATAGACATATTAAATAACAACAATAAAAAATAAAAAAAAAGACATTTCATGTCAAAATCATTTTAATTAAAATAAGTTAATAGTTGGAGGACTGTCTTATTATAAAGTAAAATTGAAGAAATGAATTAAAAAAAGTGTAAAGTTTTAATAAGATAAATTAAAAAAGAGGATAAAATTCAATTATCGTTACTATAACGAATACTCTATAAATATAATCTTATTAATTAGTTGGGATGATCAAACTTGATTGATATTTTTAATGTAACTAATTCATATAAAATTTAATGGAAAAATATTTCGCATCAACTTTCTTTTTATTATTGTATATCACTCTCTAACAAGACTTGAGCTACTTGTAAGCAAGTTTGAAGTTTTCTCAATGTTTAATTGTAACATCTCTGCATGTGATGTTGGCTCTGTTTGACATTATTAACAGTTGATAAGCAAATAACGGTTTAACTAGTGGATATCAAATTAATTAGCGGATAGTGGGATAGCGAATGATGATTAGCGGTTAGATGTTATAACAAATAAGTATTTGATAAATTTAGTGATAAAATTAGTTGATGAATATAAAATGACATAATTAGATATATGGCAAATTATTTAATTTAAGCACTATACAAATTATACTATAATACAATAAATTAAATTTTTGTATTTAAATAAAATAAAATTTCACAAGTAATTTTTTTGTTAAAATATATAGAAATTTATATTGACAATAAATTTTATATAGTGCACCTATGATATAAAAGTATTAATTTTGAAATTATTTTTTATTCATTTTTAACATATAAAATAATTTGTAATTAATTAAGCATGAATATAAAATTTAATATAGTTAAATGATTATAAAATAAAATGAGAAAATAATAAGATAAGTTAGAAATAAATAATATATTTGAATAAGGGTAAAAAAATTGAAAAAAATTATAAAACGCTAACGGTAGTAGAAGTATCTTTTCAATATTTTCATATGAAATGCTAAACGTTACTTATTTTTGTCATTTATCAAATAAAAAATTAATATTTGAACCGTTAAACGTTACTGAAAATATTAATTTTGGTGTTGCCAAATAGAGCCATTGTCCGCCTAATCAAGCAGTATTATTACATATACTTAACATCCCTTGCACACATAGACATGTTTTAATAAATTTTACCCGATAAATTACAATGTGATTAGTAGAGAACATTTTGTTTAGGAAAATAAGTTAGCTTGATCATAACTGATTGCTTCTTATTAATTTGGTTATCCAAAGATGTCTATGCTTATTTTGAAAATTAATTCCAATCAATAAATTACTTCTCAGAATTCAGAACTTATAAATTATTTTATCGCTAAGGAGAAGAGAAGAAAATGAGGGGAAAGAAAAATAAGGAAAGAGAATGAAAGGAAAAAAGTTTCCTCCTTTACATCCTAATTTGGGTTGAAATAAATTAACATAAATAGAGGAGAACCTATTTTCCAATCTCTTATTGTAAAATTTTATCCAAACAAAAGTAAAAAAAATTCCTTCCCCTCTTTTTTTCCTTCTTTTCATCTCAATCCAAACATAGGCTAAATCAAATATGCCCTTAAATGCGCTAAAAAAATTGATGCAAAGATATGTCTTGAATTATTTTGTTTCGAGAGAAATGTTGATTATATGTGAAAACATGTGCATAAAATGTTTTGACAAAATTACGCAGGTCAACGTACAAGTCGAGAGAGGTTATATATATATATATATATATATATATATATATATATATATATATATATAAATCAAACTTGACAAGGACACAATTCTAATGAACCAAAGTTGAGAGGGGACAATATCTCACGAAGATATTATATGAAAAAAAGTTAAATAATAATTCAGGTATTTTTAAAAATTTACAATTAATCCAATCATTAGGAAAAAAACAAAAAAATGGATATGGGCGTCCTCTTCCTCTCAAGGGGGAGGATGCTCCCCCCTCTTGCCGCAACCATATGATGCAAGATCAACAGCTAATAGGACGAGGTGTGATTCACACAAAAAAAAAAGATGAGGCGTGGTTCAAGAGCTTCTTTGCAGTCGGATTTTGACAAAAGGGGCTGTTCGCTCTCGTTCGCTCTTCTGATCGTTATTCGTCGCCCTCATCCTTGCTCTTAACATCACTCCATTCGCCGCTCACCTTCTCTGCTCCAATTGTTGCTCGTTGCCCTCACCACTCCAGTCTTCGCTCGTCGCTCCAGTTACCCCTCCCTACTATGGTTGTTGATCATCGCCCCCGTCATTCTAGTCATCAATCTCCACCCTCGTTGCTCTCGACCGCTTCAATCACCACTCGTCGCTCTAGTCATCTCCCTCCTTGCTCCAATCATTGCTCACCCTTGACGTTGATCCAATCGTCGCTCGCCGCACTCACAGCTCCATTTGTCACTCGGTCCTGCACATCACTGCGTTGACACTCGCCTGCCATCACCGCTCACTCACCTGCTCCCATCGTCGATCGCTAGCCATTTTTTCTTGAACCATTCTTCTTTGGCTGAACCGCTCACATCTGACTACACAAAATCGTTCACATCTGCTCCCACATTGGACGACTGTGGCAAGGGGGAGGAGCATCTTCCCCCTTCTAGCAAAATAGTTAGGGAATCATAGATAAAATCTACTCACTTAGTTCTTATAATTTCATTGATTTAGAAATAGATAAAATTTACTCATTTACTTCTTATAATTTCATTGATTTAGAAATTCTTAGTAGTTCCAAGTTGTTTTAGATCAAATCATTGACTATGACACTCTATGCTTCTTACAACTAGTTGACGGTAAAAATCTAAGGCTTTGTTTGGTAATTTAAGTTAAAAGGGTTGTGTTAGGGTGTTGTAGCGAGGGTTGGTAAGGTTGAGTGAGGTAAGTGTTTATATAAACTATGTTTGGATAAATTAATGGGATGAGTTAGGCTAATTTATGTTACTTTTTATTTGGATACAAAATATAATATATGAGTTAGGAAAGTTAATCTTGGTAAATGTCTTTATTATTCTTAAGAAAAAAAATATTTATTTTTATTTGGTTGAGAAGAAATAAGGGTAGAACAGGGATAGTTATTTCTAACTCCTCCAAGATCACTAATTTGGAGGGCTTAATTTTAAGTAAAGTAATGGACTCATGAACATCGACCTATTCTTAGTTAAATTAATAAAAGTTGTATCTAAACAAAGTGTACAATTTTTAAACCCACTCCATCCTAATTAAACATAACCCATCCATTCTAAACCTTCCATCCAAACACACATATTACCTCGATTATTTTATTTTAATTTTTATGTATGAGGTAATGCATATAGATTAACGATATGAGGTAATACACATAGATTATTGATCATTTTATTTAAAGTTTTTAGGGTCCACATATTACCTCGTTTGAATATGATTAATTATCGATAATTTTAATTATTTTAGTAATCTTAATTACCACATCAATGATAATGCAATTTTTAGATTAACAGTTGCTTGATATGCTTTTGATAAAAAAAAATCATTCAATCAAAATTTTAAATTTTTAAATATTTTTATTAATGAATAAATATCATTCAACTTCATTATTTATTATTTGAATTTTTACAAATAATTTTTAATTTTACCTCATCTTATTTTATTATATTCACTTTTTTTTATTTTTCCCTTTGTTTATTTATAATACTATGCGATAAAAATCTAAAATAATTTTTAGAAATATTCAAATACCTTTATAGCACCTTTCGCTTTAAAGAGATGATTGCATCTCAATTGTTAATTCACTGATCAACGAGTTTAGATAATTAATATTTTAAATGATGGAATTTAATCACTTTTGATCAGATGTGATTAATGAATCACTGTTAAGAGCGGAAGGTTGGTCTGAAGGTACATTAATATGTTATTTTAATTATCAATACTTGTAAAATAATTATATTATAGGTAATTTAAAAAGTGATAATCTCGGTGATCTAAGTTAAATGCACGAAGGATGCCTCGGATAATTCTTTTTGAAAAGAAAATATTCTCGTTACGTAATGAAAAGATTCGTAGAGTCCTAGTACAAAATACTGTCGGATAATATTTTAACTAGCGAGTAGCCGAGTATATTACAATAGTGAATTATATTATAATTTTCTTTCATTATAGTATATATGTATGTGTACGGTTTGTATGCACATAATAAATTATTAATATAAAATATGTGTATACGATGATAAAAGAATTGTACGGTAAATATTACGATGTTTTTTCTATTTTTTTTTACCCCTTTTCGTTGTCATCTACGTACATAGAAAAAGAAAACAAACATAAAAGTCCCTCCCATTTGAGTTCTCTCTTATTTCCTTTATTATTTATTAATTTATTTGTTTACTCCCCTTTCTGTGCAAATTATTTTTTTTGCTCCAATTCCACCGCCTCCATCCTCCGCTCCGCCTCCGCCGCCGATTTCGCCCGCCCCCAAATCCCTCTCCGCCGGCGCCCCTAATTTCTAGGGTTTCTTCCAGATCACCTCCCAAAACCCTACACGCTCAGTCCCATGGCCTCCGATCCCCACCCCATCCGCACCGCCGGCGACGCACCCTCCGCCGCCGACGACGCCCCGTCCACCTCCTCCGCGCCAGCGCCCCCCGGAGGTCGGAGGGTCAAGCTCATGTGCGCCTACGGCGGCAAGTTCCTCCCTCGGCCCATCGACGGCTGCCTCCGCTACGCCGGCGGCGAGACCCGCATCATCAGCCTCCGCCGCGACTCGACCCTGCCGGAGTTCCTCCGCAAGATGGCCGAGGCCTACGGCAGGCCCGTGGCCGTGCGGTACCAGCTTCCGGAAGAGGACCTGGACGCCCTCATATCGGTCTCCACGCCGGAGGACCTGGAGAACATGATGGAGGAGGTCGACAAGATTGCGGAGCTTAATCCCTCAGCTAAACTCAGGGTCTTCCTTTTCTCGCCCGCCGAGCTCGCCGGCGGGTCTGCGGATCAGCACTACCAGAGTAAGGACTTCCAGGATCAGAACACGAGGTACATTGAGGCAGTGAATGGCGTGGGGAGCCGCCTCCCCAGGAAGGACAGCATGGCGAGCGTCTCGACACAGAATTCGGATGGTGCGATCGGTGCCGAGGCTACCCCAGATGGCGTGGAAGAAGGTACATCGCCTGCCCTCCCGTCACCTAATGCCACGAATGCTCATGATCAATCCAAGCCAAATTTTGCTGTGCAAAACATGCCTGATCTCCCCACTGCCATTAGTTCTATTGAACAGACAACTCAATTCGAAATACCTCCGGCAGCACCATACTTGCAACAGTCTTTTGCAGATCCGCAAAATTCCCAGTTCACGAGTTCCCAGCCCTTTGCAGTGAGCGGTTTACATTCACAGGTTAATGTGGCTCCTTTACCACCACCGTCATATGTACCAACCACACATGGCACGCTTCCTACATTTTCTCAACCTGGTAATGGAGCACCAGTTCAAAGGAGAGAAGGCCCGTTTTTAGAAGAGAAAACAAGTTTTGGAAGGATTGCAAAGATTCCAAGCGACCCGATTTTTTCTGTGCAAAACAGGCCTGATCTCCCCACTTCCGTTAGTTGCATTGATCATAATGAAGTGATAAAAACAACTCAATTTGAAGTATCTCCCGACGCACCATGTTTGCAGCACTCTTATGTTGGTCCAAATCATTCCCAGTTTACGAGTTCCCAACCATTTTCAGTATCCGCCTTACATTCACAGGTTAATGTGGCTCCTTTACTATCGCCGTCATATATACCAGTCACACATGGCATACTTCCACCAACCTCTCGACCAGGTAATGTGATGCCGATTCCAAGGAGAGATGACCCAATTTTAGAGGAGAAAAAAGGTGCAGGAAATGCTGTTAAGGTTCCAAGTGGCCCAAATTCTTCTATGGAAAGTATGCCTAATCTCTCTTCTGCCATTACTTCTGTTGACCGGAATGAAATCTTTAACACAACTCATTCTGAATTACCTCCCGTCACACAATATTTGCAACAGCCTTATGTAGATCCACCCCATTCCCAGTTCGCAAGTTCCCAATCCTTTGCAGTGGGTGGCTTGCATTCAGTGGTTAATGTCACTCCTTTACCACCTTCATCATATGTACTAGCCATGCATGGCACAATTTCTCCAACTTCTCAACCATCTAATGTGATGCCAGTTCAAAAGAAGGAAGACCCTGTTTTAGAAGAGAAGATAAGTGTGGGAAATACTTCAAAGGTTCAAAGTGACCCAATTGTTGCTGTGCAAAACCTGCCTAATCTCCCCGCTGTCATCAGTTCTATTGATCAGAATGAAACTTCTAAACCAACTCAATCCGAATTACATCCTGTGGCGCCGTACTTGCAACAGACTTATGTAGATCCACACCATTCCCAGTTCATGAGTTCTCAACACTTTGCAGTTGCTGGCTTACATTCACATGTTAATGTTGCTCCTCTACCACAGCAATCATATGTTCCAGCCACACATGGAACCGTTCCTCCAATCTCTCAACCCAGTAATGGGGTATCAGTTCAGAGGAGAGAAAACACACGTTTAGAAGAGAAAACAACTGTGGGGAAGATTCCAAAGGTTCCAAGCGACCCAAAGGTTCAACCGTTGTCACAGCTGCCACCATTGCCCCCTCCACACTTCCTTACACCAAAAGGTCAGACACTAAGATCGGAAGAATGTAGCCTTTGCCAGAAAACTCTTCCTCATGCTCACTCGGATACAGTTATAAATGAGCAGGTGAATGGGCCTAGAGTTCCTAATTCTGAAGTCAAACCAGTGTTGCAAACTCACCATTCCGAGGACGTTACAAGGATGAGAGTTCCTCAAGTAGGTACTACTGGAACACTTTCAGATGGTGTGACTGAAACGAATCCTGTGAATTTGGTTTCTGCAGCTCCATTAGTGAGTTATGAATTGCCTTGCAACAATGAGAGGCCCAATGTTCTTGTCAAAAATAATCTTGATCATAAAAGGACCTTGGGCCAAGAATCAACAGCTTTAATGGCGCCTGCACCAACAGCTCATATTTATGTTACAAATCTCCAGACAGCTCACCATGAGGCCACTATGCAAAAGAGCCAAGTACTAAATGCTCTGGGACAAATTATGGAGAATAATGGTCATTCAAACTTTTTGGGCCAACCAACTCTGTCTATTCGCCCTGGTGAGAATGAACTTCTAAAATCTGGACGGGAAGAAGATTTACAAAGGCAACCACATTTTCCACAGAACAAAATTCAGCATAAACAGGAACCAACTAATCCACAATTGGTTGCTGACATAAGTTCACTTAGGAATCCAAATTTACAAGAAGGCATGTTTGCACAGTCCTCTAGTTGCAATAAACCTCTTTGTGTAAATCCTTTTGTGCCCTCTGCATTAGGTGACCAGCCAATACAAATTGTAGGTCCCAAAATGGTGATGTCCAAGGATTCAAGACCAGATGTTTTGTTGTCTGCTGTAGAAAACAGCATTGCTGTCAATACAATGCCTCTTAATGATTTGCTCATCACCAATGGGGTGGTTCCCAGTGGAAATGCTTGTTTATCAGCAGATCCAGTTGCCTCCACCGAACAAAATTTTTCATATATTCAGAGTCCTGAAGCTGCCAGAGCAAGTCACGCTTTTCATAGAACTGAAAACAATCTGGTTATTAATGTAGGAAGGTCTGATTATACCTATGACAGCATGCTTAACAAGCATCCTACTGAGGATAGAAAAGATGACACTTCCCGAGCTGAGGAAGTTTTTGGTGATACAATGATCCCTCATAGTGGTAATGCTCAAATCATTACTAACACAGACCCATTCCAAGGGCAAATTTCCTCAAACTCGTTGTTCTTTAATGATGACCCTCAGAAGATTCTTGGGTCTCCTCCTGTCTTGTCGCCAAGTCTGGCCAATGTTTCTAGCCAAGAGTCAATAGTTATGAAGGAGATATTGCCTGACATCCAGCCCCTCCATGCAAATGACTCAGCAGCCATGGTTTTGGAAGGTGTTTCCCTATGTCAATCGCAATTATCGGATGACATGAGAACCGAGCTTGTTCAGCCATTGAAAGGTTAAACTTTCTTCCTCAATTTATGTATCAGTTATCACCATTTTTGTCCTTGTGAATAATTTATTTGTCCTGTTCAGACTTTGAACATGTTGACCAAGATATATCAGCTTCTGCAGAGGAAACAGTGACACCAATAGTCTATTTATCTAATCCTTCAGTAGATGACTTTGCCCCTCATCATCCCAATAATGAAGAAACAGGAACTAAAGAGAACAGCATAGAGAGAGCTGATGAGAAGGATAAGGTTGTGAAAAGTTGTGATCTCTTTCCTTTGTTCATGTTTTCTGTTTCATGAATAACTCAACTCTACTTTTTGCAGACAATTAAGGACACTAAAAAACCAGAGAGGTTAAACAATGGTTTTCCAAGCAAAGATGACATAGGGCGGCACTTACAGGTTGGAACCTTGGGTTTGTTTCTTTATTTGTAATGTTTCAATTCCTTGTTTGTGATTATCTTCTTCCTTTCATTTAGGTAATTAAGAATAGTGATCTGGAAGAACTTCGTGAGCTGGGATCAGGAACATTTGGAACTGTATATCATGGCAAGTGGAGAGGTTCTGATGTTGCGATTAAAAGACTTAATGAGCTTGTCTTCAAAGGAAAGCCATCGGATCAAGAACGAGCAGTATGTGCCTTCACGCTTATGATTTATATGATTTCCCTTGTGAAAAGCCTATACTCATCTTTTTCTTGAGAAGGAAATCTATACTTATGTTACATCTCATGTATATAATCAGAGGGCGGACTTTTGGAATGAGGCCTGCAAGCTTTCTAGTTTGCACCACCCAAATGTTGTTGCTTTTTATGGCATAGTTCTGGATGGGCCTGGAGGAACCATAGCAACAGTAACTGAATTTATGGTTAATGGTTCTCTTCGAAATGCTTTAATAAAGAACGATAGGTATATTACTCAATCTTGTTCCTTGGATTACTTTATTTATGGTCAATTCCTTTTGTTTTTTTGTGATACGCTGCATGTAAGAGTTGTTTCCTATATAATACATAGAATTTTAATTGGATTACTGGCCCTTGACAGGACACTTGATTGGCGCAAGCGACTTCTTATTGCAATGGATGTGGCTTTTGGAATGGAGTATCTGCACAGTAGAAATATTATACATTTTGATCTGAAAAGTGATAATTTGCTTGTTAACTTAAGGGATCCTCAACGCCCGATATGCAAGGTAATATTTATGATCTGCAAGAATTTTTGGCTCTGTTTTACTTGTTTGTGTGCACATATTTTGAGTGTAATTGTTGCATCAATGGACATTGTTTTTACTGCTATTCAGTTTTCTTTGTATTTCAAGCAACTTTCTGAAGTGGAATGTTTATAAAATAATTGATAACAGGGATGGAATATCTGGAATGTGAGTTTTTTTTCCTTAATACTGTTTTTTTTCCATTTCATTTCACCTGACTGATTTTGTGATAAATCACATTTCTTGTTATTGGATGAGTCTCCTTGGAGGCATCACGTGTTGATTTTTCCTTCTACACTAATAGTGCCATATATTTTTTCTTCATGAATTATGTTCCCTTAATTTGCATTTCATTTGAAGTTTAGCATTATTGTACTTGTAGGTTTCTATTTATTTGGGGTGTTTGGATGCAATATTTTTTTGGACATTGAGCCCACAATTGTCACAAGTTCAACAGTTGCTTTCTCCATGATCTCTGCAGGTAGGTGACCTTGGTCTTTCAAGAGTGAAATTCGAAACACTTATGTCTGGTGGTATGCGAGGAACGCTGCCTTGGATGGCTCCTGAGCTGCTAGATGGGAAAACCAAGTGCACAGAGAAGGTTTCTTCCACTTCTTTCATTTGCATAATTTCTTCTCTTGTGCTCTGCTGCTCTGCATTTGTCCAAAGAAATATTCAAGTGGATACCCTTTTCTTTCATGTTATATATAGCTTGTTGTACCTTACTGCTTGTACTTCAGATTGATGTATACTCTTTTGGAATTGTGATGTGGGAGCTGCTTACTGGTGATGAACCATATGCCAATTTACACTATGGCGCCATTATAGGTAACATTTCTTCACCCTCTTTTTCTTTCACAATATATAGAAGTAAAATACTTTGGTACATAATCCATAACTGTGGTACCGAATTGTTTACTTGTCTAAAGCAAACTAAGCATTGAGCATTAACATATTCGTTCCAAGAGTGTGAATTATCGGTACAATACATGTCTGATCACAAATGACCAATGTCCTTTTTGCATAGGTGGGATTGTGAAGAACACATTGAGACCGCCAGTTCCTGATTCTTGTGATGCCGAATGGAGATCATTGATGGAGCAATGCTGGTCAATTGAACCAACAGAAAGGCCAAACTTTACGGAGATTGCAAACAGATTAAGAGCTATGGGAACTTCAATTCCTCAAAGGGGGTAGACTATATCAAACAGGAGATGCTAGAGCATAAATTAGAGAGTTCCAACTCCACCTTCAAAATACTGTTTTCGGTCCCCCCATGACCGGAACCCTCTGCAACTCAGGGTTCCGATATTAGGTGGAAAAGTTTGTGTCCATATCACTGTGAATAGAGCACTTAAATAGTTTGATATTATTTTTGCACATAGAAGATCGATCATGTATCTTTAGTTGGCTTTGGGTGCCTGTTGATATGTCAGCCACTATATTGCATAAGTGTCTAATGTTTTGGTTTGCTCCTCCAAGAATAATTGAAATATTTGTATGAGTAAAGTTCGTTGAGATTGCAAACCTTTTTTTTTTTTAAACTTGCGTATATGAATGGAATTGTATTAGGTTACAATAACAATTCTCTGATTACACGTCCTTTTAGAATTTAGCAGGATTCAAATAAAGGAAAGCATTGGGGTTCCTTTTACGGAGGTAGATTTTCTAGTTCAAATAAATTAGCCTCTACCTACAAATGGGCGTTGCTTGTAAGATTGAAATGTTACTACGAGATAAATGATGGACGCTTAATGATCGAGGATCATAAGATAATGAAGGGTTATGCCGTCAAACAATGATGAGATCTCAAGAATCTTATAGCATGGCTTGCATAATGTTGGATCATGCCGTCAAACAATGAGATCTCAAGAATCTTATGGCTTGCATAATGTCGGATCCGCAATGTTGGTCTAGTGCCAAAGACCATCCACATTACGGCCAACTTGTCAGTGCAATTCTTTTTCCTGGCCAAATACACCAATTGCATGTCATATTCCCTCATTGTGGGGAAAACAGAACACTACTCTCATCTTCCATATTTCAATAAGTATCATTTACAAAGCAGGAATAGGATTTCTCAGGTATCCTTCTGTTACTTTTAAGCATAAGTATGATAATGAGAATTTGTAGCATATGCTAAGCCACAACACCAAAAATTCTGGTTCCAGTGACGAGAATTTTTGCCTCCCCTTGATTGATACGAAAATTTGCATTGCCCACCTCCGTTTGATCCGAAAAAGAAAAAAATAAATTATAGGGTGGATGAGGTGGCTACCGGATAATAAAAAAAATTATGGAAATCTACAAGTTTAGATGTTAGCCATCAGCCATCCTTATTTGAAATCCTTCACCTCTGGAACTTGAACAAAATTCAAGCAGGAAACTGAAGGTACAATAAGAGGAAACAGAAAAAAAGGTATACACTACCAATACAATACTTGAATCTTCGTTATTTTTGCCCATGAATGATGCGGCAACGTCAGCAATACATCGCACAGGGCGATGTAACTACACTGTACAACTTTACCTATTATCTCCTTAGCAAAATATGTATAGCAGCTAATAACGAAAAAAGTAAGTATAGCTAAGGGTAAAACACTTCAAACAATCCTTTTGCACCGTAATCTTTGGTGCCAGGCTCTCCAAACCCTCTAAGGCAGCCATTTCAGGTACTCTGTAGATTCTGTCTTGATTGATGTATGTCATCCCTTTGGTACTATAGTTGCCTTTTCTTATAGATGGTATAGTATTCTCAACATGAAGATCTCTTAATAACATCTGAGCAAGCTTTGCCAAGAACTAGGAACTACCAAATTCTCAATTGTAGAACCAAACACGGCTGGCCTCCTTTGTATCTCGAGATCATTTATCTGTAAGTCAAACAGTTGGTGGTTGTTGTCATTGCCTCTCAAATTCAAGATGAAGAAGGCAACTTTGCAATGAAACATGATTACCTTTTTCGTTTGCTTTTGAGAGCAGTCGATGATGAGGGATTGCTGTGCCAGTTCCTTTTCCTTTGGTTGATGAACCAGTTATTGATCTGCTTCAATTGTAGGCCTGTTTCTTGCACCAACCGTGCTTTGTCATCCTCCTGCAATGAATAAGCAACTCATAACATAAGCAGAAGAAAATAGTGCATTCCCATGTTCTTCTTTCAGAAAACTGGAAATGGGCTAATCAATTGCAAAGTTGACATTATTAGTCGAGATAGAATTCGAAATATCCATGTGCACAAAGGACTCACTGTTGGATATGGCCACTTTGAATGAGACTGCCACCAAGCCTTCAATGTAGAAGTAGTATCCCCTGGGAGTTTTCCAGCTCTTCTCTTGCGTAGAATCTCTTCCCTAATATCAACAATTTTCTCCTTGTAACCCTAAAATAAGAGGAAAAGAGTTATCGAATCAAAACGAAAACACAGCAACATGATCAGCATGATAACATGAAAACAATATTGCAAATGTTCCTGGTTTTACCTGTTTCAGTTCATGTTTTAACTCTTGCCTTACGCGTTCCATCAAGGACCGCTCACTCTCTGTCGGAATAAGTGGACCAAAGCCCATGTTGTCTGTTGCATCAAAGCTTCCATCAAACATGTTGGTTTCACTATCTGCCTGATCATCATCATCATCAGACATGGTTGCACCAGTCCCTTCACCAGGAGATACACCTACAATATTGACAAAAAGTTAAGTATATTCTTCACAAATAATCATTGAATCTACACGACTGTTTCATGAACACTTTGCTCGCTGTTGCAAAAAGTATTTATTGTTCAAAACATCAGGGGATAACAACGTCAACTCTGACCCAAGTACAGGGCCTGATTAATCATCGAGTTTCCATATATGCATACTCTTGAATTTTCTATGCTTTATGTCGTGGAATACAAGGTGCACTTCATTGATATTGATTTAACAATAAGTATAAGTTTATTCTTGAGACATGACATGTCTAATAATATCTTTGGTGCAACTTAAGGGGAGACAGCTTTTCCCTTGCATTCATATGATTCATTGATATTTTGTTCTTCTAGAAAGGGATTCCAATATATTTGCCCCATTATATAGTTTGCATATGTTGACTCCTATATTTGTGGAGCAGACATCGTGATGAAATGGAAACTAGTGAATCAGTGATCACGAAGGCGCGAAGATTATACAGTAGAAACCTAGAATAAAGTCATTTAGACGTAATAAATTTGCTAGAGTTTGCATCAGTTACATGTACATTATAAGAAAAATAAGATGTAATGATGACCTGTTAGGCTTTGTAATGATTGTTCAAGCTCCCAGCAAGCCATCACTGCTTCCATCGCATGAACACGGACATGTTGCTGTAGTTGCTCCTTGAACGAGCAAAGGAGCAAGACATAGTGTGTCTGAACAGAACACAGAAGATCAGATTACAAAGAGTAATTTGTGGGTTTAAGATGCAAGAAAAATGAAAGTATCAATTGTATTTTTTAGGAGCTTCCAATTCTTATTTACATCAAAGAGAGACCACATATCATCTCTCCCTTCATACCGCATAAATGCAAAATGAATCGCTAAGAAAACAGAAAGGTTAAGAAACTAAACATGGGACGAGGGCAAGATTCTCTTGGTTGTTTGACATGTGATTTGGGCATTAGACAGATTTTGCATCACCTTGATATTGCCCTAGGAAACATAAACCAGATTCCTCTATAATTTTTCCTTCAAAATATTTAATCCGATGCATCCGTTTAGTTTCCTACTCCAAGAGTTCATTCATAGGAGGAACAAAATAGGTCTGCACATTCAGTTCTTTCGGTTTGATACTCATAGAACTTCTGCAGACTGAGTTCTCGTAAACCTCACAGACAATTGTTCCTCGTTCAAAACATTAACCTGTTGATGATTCCAACAAGTAACTATCAGAAACATATTCCATGTCTTCTCAAATCAGGGACGAACACATGCAAAAGCATATTGCTTTGTCCCTTCTATATCTGAAGCCCGACGTGTCTACTGATCAAGACGCCAACATGAAGCATCTCATCCATCTTTCTCAATCGTTCGGGTGAACAGAGCCGGTAATTCCTTTGGACAGTGACAAGAACTCAACTCCATTTCCAAAGAATTTAGGAATCATCAAAAGAAGGAAAGCGACCGATGTTCAAGCTCAAGCTAACTGTGACCAAAAGATGAGAACAAAATTCTCTTCCAGTGTTCTTCCACCAAGCGGAATTATTTGGCCGCCGTGCCTGATCAATCAAATGTGTTCAACTGTTACATCGCCTCTCATTCCCTTCTGTTGCAGTCGTTCATCATCAGAGGCCAACAAGAAACATACAGCTCCGTATCCGAAGGGAAGGTAGCAAAAGGAGGTATCGGAACAGTTTAGAGAACACTTGGTAGAGAGCAAAATCAAGACAAGCGTGTGAAAAAAGTTGAATTTTTAGTTCAAAGGTGAGAGCTTTTTAAGAAAAGAGAGAGAAGAATTATGGAAACTGCAGAAGAATAAATGAAACGAGCAGCAGCTTTTTTTTTCTTGTTTGGTTTACTGCTCTATTTATTTACCATGAATTGGTCAAGCTCTTTCTCGTCGATGAGCATCTGGCTGCCAGTGCCGGCGCCGAGAACTGAGTACTTGGCGACGACCTGCTGTGACTGCGCGAGCTGCGCGTCAATCCTCGGCAGCTGGTCCACCGGCGTGGCGATCCTGAGGCACGCGACGTGCGCCGAGAGCAGCTGCTCGTAGAGCGGGTGCGCCAGTATCTCCGCCTTGTACTTGGCGTTCTGCCACGTCCCCTCTCCAGCGACCGCCACCGCGGCTCCGGCCTCACCGCTCCCCTCCCCTTCCCCCATCTCCCTGCTCTGCCCCCCGCCGCTCCCCGACGCGTCCGCCGAGATCGCCGCGGCGGCCATCATCGAGTCGCTCGACACCGGCACCTCGTTGTCGTTCCCGCTCCCCCGCTGCAGGATTTGCGCCCGCTGGAACCACTGCGCGCCACCGCCTCCGGCGGCGGCGGCTGCAGCAGCCACGGGCGACGGCGATGACTCGGAGGTCGTGTGCAGGTGGAGGAGACCCCCGTCCACGTACTGCTGGTGGCCGTGCCCCTGCTGCCGGAGGATTGCGCTGCTGAGCCACGTCGGGGGCCCTCCGCCACCGGTCGCGCCGCTCCCTCCCGCGGCCAGGGGCGAGGTCGGCTTCCCCGCAGCGGCGGCGTCGGCGGCCAGGCGGTCCATGGTCCTCAGCACCTGCGAGTTGTCCCCCAAATGCTGCTCCCCGTACTGCGGCAGCGTCAGCTCGTGGGAGAGGTGGTTGTGGTACGCCATGCCGCTAACCACCGCCGGCCTCCCGGAATCCACTCGTCAACCACCGAGAGGCACGAGAAGAGAAGTACAAAGAACAACAAGAACAAGGAGGACAAAGAACAGAGAGAGAGAAAAAATAGATGAAGATAAAAGAGTGAGACGACGACGACGTCGAAATAATAATAATAAATATAAATAAATAGTAGTATTTAGTTGCTTGATAGCTTACTTTTTGTCCTTAAATGCCCGCTAGTGTTATTTTAATTTTAATAAACAGTTCTTTTCAAAATTAAATCATTGAAACAGTTTAATTTGAACAAAATAATAATTAACTTTTCATTATGACGAGTTAAAAAACGAAATCGGAAATTACCAATAATTTTCGTGGCTTTTCTGTCGGGAGAAGTACCACCAGGGAGCCGTCCGATCAGACGACTCAGGAGCGAACACGTCGCACGTCGAGAAAATTACTCCCTTTTTTGTTATAAAAGATTTGCTTTTATTTATTTATAATTTATTGCTCCACTCCACGCCGAGCCAAAAGAAGGGGAAGAGGGGACGTCGTATTATTCTGCTGCCTGCTGTAAAAATTGTAACGGCGATGTGGTCCTAGGACACGTGGAGGGAGGGCGAGGGGGGTTGGACTTGGGCCACAGAGCAGGGATGGATCACGCCTGCGGAGCAGAGCCAATGAGAAGAGAGCACGTAGTGAGAACATGGACCCCCTCCTAAATTTGACCTTGGCCGCGGGAAGGGAGCGGTGGGGCCCGCGATGTCGACGCGGGTTCGCGTTGCGTCGTCCGGTGCGCCGCCGCCGCCGGCCGAGACACGGCTTTCTTTTTTGGAGGAATACCCGACCGCCGCGTGGTCCCCCTTTATTTAACACCCCTCTCTCTCTCTCCTCTCTCTCTCTCTCTCTCTAGTCCTTCCTGAGGAATACCGTTAGGCAACTGTTGTTTGCTTGAGCATTGAATTATTATTTTTATGAGGCTTCCCAAAAGTTATTATTTTAAAAAGTCAAAAAATATACATTATATATATAAATATATATTTGGGATTAAGAAAGAGAATTTAAGATAAAAGATAAGAAAAATTCAACCAATTCAAAATTTTTAATATAATGTGAAAATTGCAATACAATTTAAGGGCATCCGCAGTAATGCGAAAAATCGGCATACTTCAGAGGAATTTTAAGAACTTAATCCCAACTTTTATGTTAAAGTCTTATTCATTATTTTCTTGTGACAAATATATAACTTAAGACATGATGCTAATATAAATTATTAAAATGATAATTACTACTGTAGATTATTAAAATTTTCCAAGTTATAATTAATAAAATAAATAATTATCAAGATTATTTGACACAATTCAACGATGAATCATGTTTCCTCACTGAATTGGGTTGACTTGAAGAAAGTATACATAGAAACTCATCACTTATTAATAAATATTAACACCGAACAAAGTTCGAACCTTTTTTTTTATTTAAATTTTGCATAATTTTTATTTTAGAATTCTATCAAAGTTTTTTTTAAAACTAAAAGGACAAATCTTATACCTAACAAATATTTGGAAAGAAAAAAAACTCCAACAACCTGTTTTTTATTTAATAAGTGTTTCTGCGTTTTGGTCATTTCAGGATTATATATATATATATATATATATATATATATATATATATATATAAGCATTCTCCACATTTCCTTTTTTGTGACGTGCTACACGTTTTTTTATTGTGAAATGATGGGCATCCGTTCATGCACGCCTGTCGGCGTTATAATAAAAACTATCACAAAAGGGATATTTTCCACATAATAATAATAATAATAATAATAATAATAATAATAATTGTTTGGTTTTCTTTCATTTTTTTCCTTTCAAAGAAAGCCTGATGGTTTTGATTTTTTTAAAGTGTGATAATAATTAATAATAGGAAATGAAATGCAATTGTTTGAGTACATGCTTTATTTTTATATCAAATTATGTTGTTGCGATAATTAATGCAAAATTACATGGAAATTATTTGGTATGTTTGAGATTATACGAGTCCTTTTGCACGTGTTTGTATTAATTTTTCCTGACCCGTCACGGGAAAGCATTTGTTTCTCTCGCCCATCTCCAACAAATCATTTCATTTATTTTTCGTTTTACATTCAACAATAATCTAACTTTGATTTCTCTAAATCAGATGATAGAGACGATAAGAAATAATGTGAGGTATCACTTAAATTTTTTTTCATATATATTGAGTTCACATTATTTATAGGATTTAATGGGGGTGGGGGAGGACCCCTTCCCCATTTGCATGGGATCCTAAGGGCGCATCTTTTAAATCGATTTTTTTAGGAGTGAAAAAATCGATGACGATGATGATGGCGGGGAACTTGTGGGCGACGGTGGCGGTCGCACGGCCAGGAAGACGATGATGCGGGGAACTTGCGAGTGACAGTCGCTCAGCTAGGACAATGATGATGCGGGGAACTTGCGGGCGGCGGTGGCGACTTTGAGGTTGAGGAGTCTCGCGGCGACAGTGGTTGCACAGCTGGACCGACGATCATGCGGGGAACTTGCGAGCCGCGATCTTGCGGCATGGGGGAAGGGCGACAATGGCGATCTAGTGACACGGTGGCGGATCTCACAGCGCAGGAGAAAGGCGACGACGACGATCTCACGACACGACGCGAGGGAAGGGCAACGATCGGGCGGATGGGCGATGACACTTGGCGTGGGGGACGTGGCACAGTTTTTTTCACCCCTAAACCGGCCCCTAAACAAAAAAAAAATAGATAAAAAATGCGTCCGTCGGATCTCCATTCGTCGGGCGCAGACGGAGGAATCCTCCCCCCTTAGACCTTATTAAATCATTATTTATATTTGATAAATGTATTATTAATACGTCTAATTGAGAGTTGTCAGGAAGATATTTCAACCAAGTAAAATGACATGACATAAACGAATCCAAGAACTTGGGGGAATCAGAAGGTGCCCTGCAAAACAGGTTAAATGACCTTCTACATCACGGGCACGTCCAAGAGTTAGAAATGGACCGAATGCAAATTCAACATTTTGCAACTAAAATCCATATGACAATTTCTATATATTCCTCCTAATTGCATGAGTTCGAGGGTATTATAGAATTGCATCAAAAAAATTAAGTGCAAATTTGAGCCATGTCAAAAACACATAAAATGCTCTTTTTTTTTGGATGCCGGCCCCGAGTCTACGGAAGGTCTCCGATGTCCGAAGCTACTAGTCGAGTGTCTTTAAAGATAAAAGGATCGTAACGGTCGGGCAAGAGTATTGATTCATCCTTTTAATCCTTCAAAACGTATTTTAAATTTATACGGATCAATGTTCAAAATGAGTAATATTTTAAATTTATACGGATCGATTAACAGAAAAATTAAATTGATAAGAAAATGTCACGCTCGTCTAATGCCGAAACTAATAGGAATTTTTCATTCATACACTTTTTTTAATAATTGAGCTAGTAAAAAAGTATTTAACTTTTTAATAGTAATTAATTAAATAAAAAATAATTTTCATATAATGAATTCTTTCTTTATTTTTTTATAATAGTATAGATGTCAAGACGGCAGTAGCCTTCGACATCCACAGTAGTTACATTTTTTACTTCAATTTTTTTAAAAAAAATGCAGAAATTATCAACTTTTATGATATTTTCTATTCAATTTATTATATCATAATAAATTTATTATATCATAATAAATTGAATAAAAATATATCTTTTTTTAACTTTCAGAGAAGGCAACTCCAGATGAATAATATAAAAGAAATATGCAAATGTGATTTTAGTATTTTGAGTCTAAAGATTATTTATTTGGAGAATTTAAACGTAGATATTTGTTTGCAGAATTTTCTTTTTTTTAAAAAAAAAGAGGAATTAAATATAAATTATCTAAACCTTTCCATGAAGTGGCCCCACCACAATAAATATACTAAAAATAAAATAAAAAATAAAAAATTGTCAAATGGATGGTGGGAAAATGGTCCCCTACTCCCCACCACCATCGCCACTATGCGAAATGGTCCCCTAATTCGAATTGGATGGGTGAAAGTGAATTTTAACAATTCTGATGGATTTTATGTTTTGGCAAGAGCGTTCGGATGCTCGGCGATAAGTGTGCTAGAAACGAAAATGCGAGGAGCGTTGTACGGGCTATGGGGCTCACACGTGTTGGGCTTGAAGGGGATCACGCGTGCTTGGCTTGAGGCTGATTCAACAAATTTGGAGGCAATCATTAATAAGAAATTTAAATGCCCTTGACGATCGCGATGCCTCTTCTTTGAAATTGGTTATATAATTTCTTGGATGTAATGGAAAATGGGGGGACACTCCCCCATTTATCGGGATCGGACGGGCGCCGATCAAAAATGAGTTTTTTTTGCTTGAACCGACGATCGCAATCTTATCATGGCGAAACAAACCGGGCCCAAATTCTTCCCGATTCGGACGGGGCTGGCAAGTACAAAAACTCGGGGTAAACAATTTTTACCCTTTTTGCTCGCCCTCGTTCTCTCTCTCAATTCTCTCGCTCTCACCTCTCTCGCTCTATGTATTCAACAACGGACGAAATTGATGACCGCTCTCTTGCTCTCGACATCAACGACCGCAGCCGACCATCCTCGATCTGCGCGAGAATGCGATCGTCGGCGAGATCTCCGCATCCCCGACCACGTCCGACCAGATCTAACGGACGAACGACGGGATCTGACGGATGCCGACCAGATCTGATCCTCGGCGGCCTCGTTCGACCAGATCTGATGGACACCGACCTCGTCCGCCCAGATCCGCACGGAGTCAATGAGATCTAAAGCCTCGGCGATCGCCGCCACCGACATCTGCGACCACATCCGTCCACATCTGCCGTCGTCGCCAACGAAATCAGGTGCTCAAATTGTGTAACACAATGGCTTCAATTATATAACATATTTGATTTGTTAACATGAGAGGATTACAATACTTTCCTCAGCAACATCCAGTTCGCTCATGTTAGCGGAGCTCGACAGTGAGCGAGATAAAGATGAGATGTGTTTAGTATGGGGTGGAAAGCGAGATAAAGATGTTTATGTTCGAAAGATACCGTTCTGAGGCGTTGTACAAATATCAATGAGAAAAGAGTCTTAACACGTTTTACACCACTATTGTCAATCGCATACAAGCAAGAAAAAGAATTTTACAGTATGGATTAATAAAGGTGTCACTAATCCAAGCATGGATTAACACAAAAAAATTACAACATGAAGAATTAACACAAAAGCGAGATCGGCGGCGGCGGTGGACGAGCTCAGCGACGGCGGGACGGGCGAAAGCGGCGACGGGGTGGGCGAGCTTGGTGGCGGCAGCGGATGAGCTCAACAACGGCGGGGCGGACGAGGTCAGCGAAGGGGGTAGGCGCTGCGCGAGGTCGGCGATGTGTAGATGAGGTCGGCGATGTGTAGATCCGGTCGGCGACAGTTGGATGTGCCCCCTGATGGATGTGGCCATCACGGAGGTCGCCGATCGTGCGACGGCATGCAGCGGGGCGCCGTCGTGAGAGGAGAGGAGTGGAGAGAGAGCGAAATGGAGAGAAGAGTGATAGGGGGGTCGGCGGCGGGGAGGAGGAGCGCTAAAGAGGTCGGCCTCGTCGACGAAGCACAGATCTGGTCGGACCCGGTCGCCTCGGCGCGGATCTCGATGGCGGCAGGCAGATCTGGTCAGACGCGGTCGCCTCGGCGCATATCTCGTCGGCGGCGGGCCGAGTTCGCCACACAAGGGGAAAAAAGGTCAGTCAGATTGCCGATCGCCGCACGCGAGAGAGAAGTGAGATGAGAGAGAGAGTAAAATGGGATATTTTTTTCACCGGGCGCCTTTTGTACGAGTGAATTAGACCACCGATTGCTTTTCGTGATGAACCACGCTGTAGACCGCTGGTTTAGATGAAACAACTTTTTTTTACATTGTTTCATCGGCGCTCGTCCGATGCGCATCGGACAGGCATAGTTTAATGGGTGGAGTGTCTCCCCATTTCAGTTGGGGGGACACCCATTATACCCTATTTTTTTTTGTTTGAAAGTTTTCAATGTACACACTGTTATAGAGAATGTAATTCTATCGCGAACTTTGTGGCAAATCGAGGAAGAGTGATTTTTTTGTACTCGGAGATTGTTCAAGCTTATAATAGATGAAATTTTCTTTTCAAAAAAAAAAGTTGAGCTAATTTTTTCCTTTCACTGAGGAACAATTTATTATGTTTGTGTACTTTTATTTTTAACGGTTCGAATAGGTCTTTCGTGTTGGAAATTATTAACGTTCAACTAATTGAGAATAAAAAATATAATTCAATTTATTTGTTTTTTGAATGTCAGTTTATACAATCCAAAAAAAATATCTAATTAAAGTTAACTTTTTACCAGGCTTTTCCTTCCTGTAAAGGTTACTATGTACCAATCTTCTATTATAATGTTTATATCTTCTAAGACATTAATATAATTCTTCCTACTTCCTAATCAAATCTGTTTAACCTTTTAAATTTAACTTTATTGTATTTTTAGGCTTATATATATATATATATATATATTATTACCTTATATATCAAAGTTTTATTAGAAAATATTAATTTTGAATTATTAACAAAATAATAATGAGTTTATATATTATTTTAATATATGTAAATCATCTTATACAAAAAATACTAATATTTTTTTTGTATAAATAAAAATAATCCTACTACTGATCAAGTTCGTTTGCCATTGATTTTTTTTAAAAAAATTATACTTAATGTTAAATTAGTTTTAAATTTTAGATTTAACATTTTTTTTATTTTTGGACCGCAGTCTTATATAAAAAATTTTATTGTAAATTTTTTTTTGTTTTCTATAGAATTACGAAAATAGTAATAAGTTACAATTATATATATTATTTTTCATATGTATAAATCTTATATATATACATATATATTAAATAATCTTATTTTTTTAATGACTATAAATTAATCAAACAAAGTACCTACGTCTAATAAAAATTAGAATTATACTTGTAATTATATTAGATTTTTACTTTTTTATGTTTATAAATATTTGAATTAAACAAATAATCCATAAAATAGAGTCCAACTTCTAATTAAATTTTTTAGGAGACTAATTAAATTAGTTTTAACTTTAGATGCAATAATCCTTCCTCTAATCAAATTATTTTGTATTTCATGCTGATAAATATTTTAATCAAACAAACATCCTACTTATAAACAAATTTATTTTGTCTTTGAATTTAATCTCTTTTTTTTGTATGCTTATAAATATTTTAATTAAACAAATAATCCTAGGAAAAAACAATCCAACTTATAATTAAATTAGTTTTAACTTTTAGACACAATGTTTTTTATTTTTCAGATTACATATATTATTTCCTTATATAAATTGTAAGATATACTGTAAATTTCTGAAAATAATAAGTTATAATATATATATATATAATTCTCCAAATGTATAAATATTATTATATAGAATTATAAAAACATAATATAATCAATCAAAGTATCATAGTTCTAATCAAAATAATCTCCTTTTATTTTTATACTTATAAATTTTAATTGAACAAAGAATCCTACCTTTTATTTCCTTATAGATTTTTTAGTATTATAACTATATTGTTACTTTGTATGATAAAAATTTTAAGGTACTCCGAGCCTTTCACAATATAAGCTTATTTAAATTTCAATTATGTTTACTTTCTTTATTTACAACATTGACCCAATTTGGCTGCATTTGTACAGTGGAACCTTATGTTTCCACACGAATAATTGAATTGAGAAACCTTAAGTCTTCCGACTTCCACATGAATAATTAATTGAGAAATTAGTTGTTGCACATGAATAATTGAATTAAGTGATTAGTTCGGTACAGTAGAGCATAATAACATGTGATAAGAAAAATTAGATATGATAGTTTAATTTTAATGAGTGCTTCAATAAAAGATAAGTATTGTAAATATAAAATATAATTTTATTAAATAATAAAAAATATACATTATAGTTTTTTATTAAAATATATTTTGTTGTTTTTTAAATATAATGAATTATTTTTTTACTAAATTATATTTAACAAATTTATTTTTTATGAAATGATAAGTAATGATAATATTACAATAATTATTTATTATAAATATTTTATATTGAATAAATATTTTTTGTGTAAAAAATGTGTGTGAGAGAAAAATAAGGAAAAGATAAAAACTGAAATCCAAAATTTGAAAAAAGGTATTGTCACAGCAAAAAAAGATAAAAAAAGAGAAAATGTGACCCACTAGCAGGAGGTGGGAATCAAAGCCACATGATAGTCGATTTTCACCTTGGATTTTATTTTCGATTTCGTCAGACGTTACGTTGGAATCGATTGAAATTAAACGTTGATTTCGTCTAACTTCAATTGTCAAATGTTATCCTTAAAATTTACAAAAAAAAAACTAATAAATTACATATATATGTATGTTGTAAGATGTGTGCATCTTATTATAAAATGCTATCTATATATAATTGATTTTTTTAAAAAAAATATGATCCCATACCATATTTATTTGAGAAAAATCTATATGTAGGCATTTGATGTAGTACATGTGTGGGACACTAATTTTACTTAATAAAATAATGTGTGTAAATAGTAAATGTGATTAAGATTAAAATCATCAGATTATCCAATCATTATGATCAATCTATTTTAATAAATATGATTAATTTAATTATTATAATTTATGTTACCTTAGATGATACCTTTTAGAGTTATTTCCTTAAACTTCATCTGAACTATAACAATTTTTCGTATCTTGTCTTGGATTACGAACTTACTATATGATTACGAACTTTATCGCGATTTTCACTTCAATTCTTCCATTTGATTCTATTTTTTTTTTATGTTTTAATTTTTACTATATATGAAAGACCAAACTATCCTTTCACAAACTGTCCTTTATTTCAATATTCAATAATAATACTAAATAATATAATACCTAAAAAATTAATAAATATCGTTGATATTGTTGACTTGTCCAAAAATTTTATTTTAGTTTAAACATTGAAAGAGGAACAGTTTGTGAAAAGATATTTTAGTTTTTTTTATAAATAAAAAATTTAAAATAACGGAATGAGACAGAAGGATTGGATGCGAAAAATCACTATACTTCAAGGAAGTTTAAAGAAAATAACTCTACTTTTTATCATTAAATTAATTAAATGATAAAAAATGTACTTTTTACATACTCAGTGATCTCATAAAAATATATCATCTAAAGCTAAATAAATTACCATCTTTGAATTGGTTATATTTGTTAAATCACGATCATCAAATAATATATTATTTTTAATCATTTTTACTATTTAACATATATTTTAAATTAGTATATAATTATTGATAAGTGAAATTACGTCAATTGCTATTGTCCTCTTTGTGAAAATATGTCTTGACTTTTCTTTAACTGACTTGGTGATACAACTGTCAACATTTCTCTGATAAAGTGTTGGACCTCCATCAATGAAAATGAACAACTGTTACTCATAAACTTTTGGATAAAAATCCAAATTTATTATAATTTAATTAATTTGTTTTTGACGGAATGTAACAAATCATTTGATTTTTTCAATCAAGGTCGAGGGTCCGAGATTATTAGCATTAAATTAATTTGATATTTGAATTGATGGATGATCATGTCGATGACTTTAAAAATCAATTTCGAAATTAGTAACACTTTTAATATTATATATTTGTGAATTAAATATTACATTCAAATAAAAAACACCTTTTCAGTTTTTCCCCATCATTGAGCGAGATATATATTTTTCTATTTGTTAGAGAAAATGACACATTTTCATGGTTGGTAATTTTGAATATCACGAATGTATATTTTTTTTATTTCTTAAATCTAACGCTCCAACTAGGGACGGAAGAATTTAAAAAATAAAAAAACGAAAATTAGAGTATCATATATAAATTTCATCCGAAAAAATTATAGAAATCGATGGAGTTTATCTATTTATTAATTTTTATTTATATAACTAATTCATAACTAATCAAATTTCTACTATTAGTATAATAATTCCTATCAAAACTCTAACTTAATAGATCTAGTACTACTCATTATAGTCAGAGGTCGTTTGGCATGAGATAATCCAGATATATTATCGATTATTTTATTTGAAATTTTTAGGATCCATCACATTATTTCGTTTGGCTATGACAAATTATCGGTGATTTTAATTTCATTGATAATCTTAATTACTATCTCACTGAGAATTTAGATAGTAGGCAGGAGATGTGGCTTTCCATATTATCAGTTATTTGACATGCATTTTGATAATAATGTCCGATCAATAAAAAATATTAATTTTAAATATTTTATTAATAAATAAATATCATCCAATCTCATTTTTTCTATTATTTAATTTCTTTAAAAATAACTTTAAATTTTGCCTCATCTTATTTTACTATATTCATTTTTTATATTTTTTCTTTGTTTTATTTATAATATCATAGGATGAAAATCTAAAATAAATTTTAATTTATTCTCTAGTTATTTTAATCATAACTTATATTACCAATATTTGTCAAACATGATATTATCGATAATTTAAATAGTGATAATTTATTTAAGTTATGATCTAAATAGTTAAATCGATAATGTCAGAAATGGCTCCTTAGTTATTTATACAATTAAATATATTTATATTAATTTTAATTTTATGCATTAAATTCTTCATGCAAAGAACTCTGGATCATCTCGTGGACGAGCTCTCGCCACTTGTCGCCTTCTCGATCTTTGGCGCCATCTAGAAAGGGCAACCCGGCGGGCCAATCAAAACGTTTCGTGTCGAATCCGCCTACCGGTCAGTGGGCCCCAACTAAGATCCAATAACCGTGCGACACGTATAATAAGATCACGCCCAATTATTGCTTAGAAATAAATACGAGGATAATAATCTTTGAACTTTTCCCCCGTCAAATTAACTTATTAAATTAAATGCTAACTAAAAAAAGTTTTTTAAATTATAATTGGATGTAGCTAACTTAAGTAAGAATAGGCGTGACGTGCCCGGTTTTAATTGGTGCAACGTGTCACATATTTTATCTAGTAATATTTTGATTTTAAAAATTTGTTTTCTTGGCGTGGGGTGATCATCAAATCTAAGTCATATGTTTCCACGTTTTTTTTTTATTTTCTCAATTAGAAAGGTCATATTCATTACGTACATATTAGGCAGAAAAGGTGATTAGGTGAAGGCAAATAAAAATTATTTCTCTCTCTCTCTCATTTTCTTCAATAGTAAATTAATTGCATGATTAATTATTGAGGTGTTTGGTTTGGGAAAACGATGTTTTCTCGGATCAATACCGATGGCGATAATATAATATTAATCAACCTTAATTTTCCATGTATTTATTTATTTATTTATTTTTATGATGACCAGGTCGAAATATGTTATTGTTTCAAGATGTTATTCGCACGTCGATGGCCACTAATTAACATGAATAAATTAGTTGTTTAATTAAGACGTGATGACACAAACTTCGTCTTTTTAGCCACCCATTTCCTTTACGAAGATTTCAACTTATAATAATTAAAGAAAAAAATAATATTATTAATTTGGCAACTTTAATCAAGCTGATGCATATATTGCATCAGGCACTAATTAATTAACTTTTTTTGTTGGTAAGATGTTGGGAGACAAGTCATTTTGATGAGGTTACAACTGTGTGTTGATTGATCTTTTTTTTTTAAGAAAAAAGTTTTGCGTTTGCTCAATTATTGTTATTATATAATTGTTGTTGTGATGGAAAATGACATTTATTTATTTTTCCTTCCGACATATATTTGACTAAACATTGAAGTTACATTATTTTTACTAATTTATAATATATTTATGACAAATTCCGTAACTTGTTTCGACGTTTACAAGTCAAGATAATATTGTGACAGGTCCTTGCATGTTAATAAAGTTTCATGTCCCACCTCGTGACATTATCACCATTATCATCCATATCACATTACTATCAGACTAAAATATCTTTGACAATGCAATTCTTTGTCACAAAACTAGTGGCCCTAGTTAACCTAAGTTGATTTGTCTCTAATGTTGCTACAAGATTATATTATAAACCAAGTCATTATAATTACCTGATAATTGTAGATTTTGAGGTTAGAGATTATGCATCCACAATTGACACCAAATGACTATTATTTTTTTTTGTCGATATCTGAAAAGTAGCGTCGATTGTTCAATCTGTATGGAGCTACTAACTACACTGGCCATAAGTTGAAAGGGCAATTCATTTTGGATTGAGTGCGTGACAGTAGTAGATGAGTCTTTCAACAAAAAATTTATACAAAAATTCGAATTTGTAACCTTGAAATACTTATCGCTTCACCCCAACTCATATTGGTAATGATTTCTATTTAATTATCAGCTATCATCTCATTGTCAAAAGATCAACAATGCTCATTTCCCCTCATAATCGAGTTAATATATGGTAAATCCAATGGCAATAAGTTGAGCATAAGGGTGGCATGAAATTCTATTCCACTATTCATTTTTATACCTTTTGGAAGAAAAAAAAATGTCGTAGGATTTTCACAAGAGTATCTCTATTTTTTAAATTAAAAATTTATTAATCTATATTTAAGAGTTCCAATAAATTTCGAAATTATTCATGTTGTATCAATACGCACGATCCTTTATTTTCATAATATTTGTTTTTATATATGAGTTAATTTTTAATTAAAAATAGCAGGGCATTTATTTCTCTATCCTACTAAATGTTTTTGTTTGTTATCCTCCCATGTCCTCTCTACATTCTCCCTTTATATATTTTGTCTTGTACGGTTGTGCTGATACCAAAATTCCAAAATGTATGTATCATTTTTTTTCTCCTCCTTTTTCTTTCTTTTGAGTACCAATAGTGAAAGAAAAAAATGGTGAAAAAACTTTTTTGAATCATCCGGACGTAGCATCATCCTGCTCGACATCGAACTATACCGAACTATACCGACGTGTATATCCATTATCGTCCGTCCTCCTACCACGCCTTTATATAGTGACTAAATGCATCCGTTACGCATTCCCATCATTATGATCATAATAGTCTCATATTTATTATAATTATTATTTTCTTAATGATCATAACGGTCATATATCCAATAAATAAAAACTAATTTGGAGTCTATTCGAACAAATAAAAACTAATTTGAGTCGAGATAAATGATATTTTCCAAGCCAAAGTAATCATTTCAGGATCGATTCTGAAATTAATAACACTACGTAACATACCTTGATTTTCTTTTTCTTATGGTTATACACTATTGTTGGCCTCCTATTATTTTAGTGGAAGAATTTTCTAGGACACTCAGCAAGAAAAAAATAATAATAATCAAACATCAAAATAGAAAAGAAGTATGAAGTATCTGTCTCCTGTTCCTAGACACGCTGCCCCTTGGCCTTCTCAGTCAAGTACTGCCCTCTGCATGCCAAATTTGCCAGATGCTTGTACTTGTCTCTTGCCACTTTTGTGAATTTAATAGTTTTTTTAACATGGAGAGGGGAACAATTTAAAGGTGGGGGAAAAAAAAAGAGAGAGAGAGAAGGAAGCCCATGCCATGTGTCATTAACTTCTCAGTGGTCATTACTTTTATTCCTTCGTTTTCTTTAATCAATGTCAGGCAGCATGAGATCATTTGGATTAATTTACTGCTGGATCAGAGACCTAACTAAGTGCAAAAGTGAGGAATGGGGCATCAAGATTCATTCCTCACATATACATATTCTTGTCAGGAGGATCGATGGAGTGGAGTGAAGTGGATCTGCTGCAGCAGCAGCTGAGCAAGGTATTATTATTATTGTAGGTAGCAATGTACTGTGTGGATGCTGTGCTCTCAGGCCTCAACCCCCTCCATGCATGAATGAGTTGGTTCTGCAGTGAAAGCAAGAAGCAGCAGCACCAGCTCTCTTGTGTGTGCATCCCAAGGACAATAAGAGGTCCCCCTCTGTGAAGGTCTCAGAAGGCACAGTTTTGGCTCTGGAGGATGGCGCCCATCATGAAGCAGCATCTCTCTCTCTCTCTCTCTCTCTCTCCTTTTTTACATTAGTGCTTCTGCCGCCTGCTGCTTTCTCCACAATTATTGCTGCTCTGCAATGCCCACCGTAATTCCAGTCACATAGAAACAGAACAAGACAGAGAGAGAGAGAGGAACAAAAGAATTTGGGACCATGAAGATTGTCCGATCTTGATATATACATAATTATGTTATTCTTTGTATGACCTTAAAAAGTTCATTTTCTTAACCAATGATGCTGAGGAGTTGAGTCTCATTCTTTGCTTCGGAATCGGAATCGATCTTTGGAGTCCTTCGTCATGATCGAAAATTAAATCCTTATTTCGAATTAGGTACACCAAAGACGAGAAGTCTCGTGTAGACCCGGGTCGGCATAAAAAAAATTCATTTTCTCGATGTATTATACTGTGAAAAAGGGAAAGAGAGAAAGAGAGAGGGTGAAAAAATGTAACAATGTAAAAGGTCCGAAAGGAATATTTATGAAGAGCTCAATAATGGCGGCCCATGTCGACATTTGGTCGGCATATCGACCAGTTGACGAAGATTCCATGAAACTAGAAGCAACACAGACAAATTAAGCCATTTGTCGCACTTTAAGTAGTGTAACAATCAATCATATTGCTATCGATCTTCTTCTATAAATTAAGAAGGAATGATCACAGTTTTAACCTTTACGTACGAGTGAAAAAGAGAAGACAAATGTGATTATTTCATCCTGCACAATCAAAAACCTCATCATCGAACAAAAACGATTCAACATTTAATCTAGATATCTCTTTACCGCTTTCTCAGTAAAGCATAAAGCATAAGACACTGTTGGAAAGATTAAACAAAAAAAGGGAAAAGAAATAAGAGAGAGAGAAGAATGGCATATCCCTAGCTATTTACTTGTGCCTAACTACAAAGGATATATATATTACAGGAACGCTCGAAAGCTCAGAACTATTAGGTCCATTGATTCAGCATCCAAATCTGCTAACCAGTTCAACTATGTTTAATTCCTCTTTCTGTTCTAACAGTATACACTATTCAGCACTTTGTTAGGTGGATAAATTATTCAGCACCATGTAAACGGATAGACAACGGATTCGAGTGCTAATAGTCTCACGTTCAAAATTATTACTTTGGTCAGCATTTATTTATACCGCTTTCATCCGAATATTAAATTAATCGGACGCTATTAACCCGGAACACCGGTGAATCTCGGAAAAAAAAAACAAACTTCTTATGAGTTTTGGGCTATTTTTAGGAGGATGATCCACTTCGCTCGTAGACAAACCTTGAACTCTTCATCAGTACCAATGATTAGTCTATGCATGCAAGTGCAGAATTGTTATTATTATTGCTGCAAAGATGAAGGAATCCAACTGTTTGCGAATTGCAATCAAATAAAGAGAACAACTCGCTGATCAAACATGCACACACCATATCTGTCACCTACTCGCACCCCCTTTATGGTGCCATCCATTCCTTAGGTATTTAACTTTTGTTGCATTGCATGCAAATGCAATCATCCGTCAGTCAGTCAGTCAGTCCACCGATCCGTTTGATTAATGCATCGCCATTTGTGAAAGGAACAATCTCTCTCTCTCTCTCTGCCTTTTGGGCTTGGGGCCGTCATCTGTAGAACATGTTGTGTTTGTGTGATATGACACGAAGACTTATTCTTCATATGCTCTCTTTTTATCTCTTGCTCTTGCCGGGATGCTCATGGACTCTTGTCTCAGTTATTTATAGGTGGAAAAAAATGCATAATTATCACTTGGAATTATCATATTGAATTCTATCCGAGCCTATGAAGGATCAAAAGAGTAGAACTCTTTGCGTTGATAATGTCTTGAATCTGAATCCAATTGTAACTCATGTGGGTTCTTATGTTGACGAAATCATCCGTCCCTTGTATAAACTTCACGATGGTTGAATTATTTTACATTTTTGTAATCATCATTATTTCACAAAAAAATCATCGCGGTTCGAGGACGTAACTCGATTTATGTGTATCTCGTAAATCTCATATGTCTTTTTGTATTTGTGTTATTTCTCTTCCTCTTTTTATGCAAAAACCTATTTTAATATGTAATTCCTATCAACTAAAAAATGAGTATCTATATAAATTGCTTAGGAGTTCAAACAAAAATATAATCTTATTGTAATTCTCTTTTATTTTTATATGATAAAATTTTGCATCATCTTAATTTTTTTTCTAAAATCATGAAGGATAACAAGGACCCATCACCTTCTTTCCTTTGTTTCTTTCTTGTCCATGATTGTTGCAATGTGAAATGCCACTAAGAGATGTCACCCCAAAGAGAAGGAAGCATCGTGTTGGAAAGAGAAGTGTTGCTTTCCTTCTATGATTGGACCCCGCCTTCTTTCTTTGTTTTCCACGCTCAAGAATATTAATACTCAACTAAAGTTGCGAACAAATAAATCTTGATCAACTTCAAAAAACGAATAAGAACTATTAGTTCTCTAGACGACTTGCGAACCATACGGAATCAATCAAACTTGGTTGCTTCTCTCTCTCTCTCTCTCTCTCTCTCTCTCTCTCTCTCTCTCTCTCTCTCTCTCTCTCTCTCTCTCTCTCTCTCTCTCTCTCTCTCAAACAGCAATTTGAAGACAAAGGTTAAGCTAGGAACCTTCAAATCATATGGCATGCTAAGCCAATGTGGATATGTGGGCCAAAACCTATTTGCTTATGAAGTGGCATCTATTTGATGTATAGTGCACTTGATAGTTAGATTTGTTTCTGTTCTGTTTATTGTGATGTGTTTTTTCTACCGCCACTCAATTTACACGTTATTTTTTTATATTTTTTTAAGTAGATTACAAGATAATTTTTAGTAATTTCGGTGTTGATTTTTGGAATCGCCAACTTTAATTTTTAGTAACTTTCAAAGATAAAAAAAAGTAATATACAAGCCATTGTTTTGGCTAAGCGTGTAAGAAAAAAATTCACCAATTGGAAAAATCTATCCGACTCAAAAAAATTCAAACAAAAATAAAAAGTAAAAAATAGGTATCCGAATATGTTTTAAAATGATTTTTAATAGATAAAAATTCACCCATTAAAAATAGGATCTCACTCGAAAAAATTATAAAGACATGTGGAGACTATATTTTGTTTGTAATTTTTTTATTTATATAATTAATTCATAAGGTATCAATGTTTTATTATATATATGATAATTTTGGTATATAGTTTCATATTTTTTATCACATTTCTCTAATTTGATAACTTTAAAATTTTAGTACTATATTTGTGTTTAATTACAAAATTAAATATTTTATAGTATTTTAGCTTAATAGATATTTTTTAAAATTATGCAAAAGTAAGCATCCAAAAAAATGGACCCACAAGCAAATAATTTTTTGGAACAAGAAATTAATCCGATCCAAACTACTTTCACCTCTAGAGTTGATGTTGAGAAAATAGTCTAAAAATAAGATGGTCAAAGTAAAATCAGGTGAATATAAACAAAATTTTCAAGAATATAAAAGCATTTTCTTGATGATGCTCATTTTTATATTCGATGATACATATTGGGGTGCACTCTTCAAGATGTCAACTGCAACTAAACAAACAAAGACAACACATTAAACGTTGAAAATCTAAAGGAAAAGTTTTCAATCCACACTCAGTTTAGATGAACCATAGTTTGTTCTATTCAACACCAACTTTTGGGTATTATTCCTAACTCAACCTCTATGCCTAAGAAGTTAACAATCTTTAGAATTAGTAGACTATTATGAGAATAGTATTTAGGTAGCCAAAACTCAGCAACGTCTTTTTTCTTTCAGTTCCAAAACCTGTTCTCTTAGCAGGTGAGTTTGGTGGGGCTTTTAGAACAGTAATCGGAAAATGAAAAAAAAAACATTAATAAGAACAATTCAGGGGAAATGAAGATATGGGTGTGAAAGGTTGGATGAAATTTATTCGCCAAAGAATGTAACATCATCTTGCTAAATAAAAATTCTGCCATATTTCAACCAGGATAATCGACTCGTAGACATAGAGTTGTTTGAAAACTTAACACCAAGAAAATCAAATAAAAGATTCGACAAAGTAATACAAAAAAAAATGCATAATCAAGGAAGCAAATATTACCCCTTGTCAAAACCAGCCCAAGAAAAATGGAGGCACGATTCCAGAATGAATATTTATAAGTTGTAGACATGCTTGCAAAATTTTTTTGCTGCAATAACATACATCATATGGAAACACAAGAATTAATCAAATTCGAGCATGCCTTCTCACACCTGCTCTCTTCAGCTAGTACCCCTGTTTAGACTAACAAGAACCCTGTATACGAAATAATTCATGCATTAAACATCTAGATCCTAAAATTTCCCAGTATACGGTTGCCAGATCAGCCCAGTCGAAGCAATGTTTTCAACATGGGAAGAGAGATTACTGCTAAGACTATCTCCTGCTGTTTGGGGCCTTGGTCTTGTTCAGGTCAGCAAGCTCTTGGATCAGCTTCCTCTCTTCACTACTTAATCTCTTCGGGATCTCAACCTGCATGCGGACCAACTGATCTCCCCTGGCATTCGACTTACCAAGATAAGGGACCCCTTTCTTTGCCATCACAAGGGTTGTGCCTGGCTGAGTTCCAGATGGAATTTTCAGGTCTACCATTCCGTCCACTGTAGGGACCTTGGTGGTGGTCCCTAAGATTGCATCAATATATGAAACCTTACAGGTGTAAAGGATGTTTGTGCCATCCCTCTTGAGCACTGAATCAGAGAGAACTTCAATGAAGACATAAAGGTCCCCAGGTGGGCCACCCCTCCTGCCAGCATTACCCTCAGATCGGACCCGCAGCCGGCTACCAGAGTCCACTCCAGCTGGAACTTTCAGGCTGATCCTCTTTGTCTTCCTGACACGACCATCTCCTCCACAAGTATTACAAGGTGTGGAGGATTCTCCAGTGCCACCACAAGTAGAGCAGGTCATGACTTGCTGGAATACACCTAGTGGGGTCCTTGCTGAAGATACAACCTGACCTTGGCCACCACAAGTGTTGCACTTGGTTGGCTTTGTTCCTGGTTTGGCTCCAGAACCATCACATGTGCCACAGCTTTCGAGTCTTGTGATCTCAATTTCCTTTTCCACACCAAATACAGCTTCCTTGAAATTTAGGACAAGGTTATAACTCTCGTCATCACCCTGCATTGGCCTATTGCGAGCAGCTCTGCCTCCGCTCATCCCACCCATTCCACCCATGCCTTCGAACAACGACTCAAATATATCAAATGGGTTGGAGAAATCCTACACGTGAAAAGTAGCAATCATCCATAAGCATACTGTAAGAAATTATCTACTTTTTGAGGGGAAATTATCTACTTCTTATCAAGATAGAAGCTCCTTGGTCAATACTCACCCCCATGCCCATGCCAGCACCTTTCAATCCGGCTTCTCCATATCTGTCATAAAGAGATCTCTTTTCATCATCTGACAAGACCTGCAATACAAGAAGACTCAGAATTACTCACAAGCAACATTATCACTAAAATGCATCGTTGAAATAGGGCTTACCTCATATGCATTGCTGATATCTTTAAATTTTTGCTCCGCTCCAGGTTCTCTGCAACATGCATAAAAGATATTAAATCTTGATAATATAGATGAAGCAGTTGAAACAGTGGCTACATCTTGGCACTAGATCTTAGAACCAATACTGGTAATGTCTAAGGTAGGGATTGGAAAACTAATTCATTGTAAAGTATAGCCTCAGAGTCTACCCAGTTAATTCAAACCAATTAGTCCAATAAGTCCTCAGGCATGCAACACCCAACTGCATAGACTTGGTTACTCTATGTTTAGTTATCAGAAAGATGTTTACATCCTCATGGCCTTCAAGAACCATGCACATAAAATCCGAAGTGAACAACCCTTTGGGACCAAAGATATTATCAGGAATGTTGCTAAAAGAATAATGAAAATTGAGAATTTTACTTACTTGTTCACATCTGGATGATAACTCCTAGCAAGCTTACGATAAGCTGTGATTAAGATATGCATGCACATGTCAGAATCACATTCACATAATGCATGAAACAAATATTTTCCGCATTCATTTTCAGTATTATACAATTGTGACTTCAGATGGCAATGCACAAAGAAACAATATTGTTAAATCTCAACCATTTGATGTAAAACATACTCATCCAACTTTTTAGATAACCTAGTAGACAACAGAGGTAGTAGCAAAAAAATGACTTCACGATTTTTTTTTCCTTTCGAGGGAACACGAGGACAAAATTAAACCATAGTATTTGTGCTCAATAACACGGATGCATGCATGGAGACACTAAAGATACAAAACATGCTTCTTCTCTTTTCCTTTTTTTTAAAGCTACAAAACATGCTTATGTAAACCATAAAAGAAAATTTGCAAAGATCCTTCCTGACAGAGAAGACATAAAACAAAAACTACTATAACCAACTTCTATCTAGATGACAGGTAATAATTAAAGCATCCATGCCTGCGACTAATAAGCGTACTTAATTCCTCAATCCTCACAGTTATAGGAACAACTCGATTTTTTTTTTGTTTTTGCTTTATTGAGAAATATTTAAAATCAGGTCTAAATGGAAAAGAAACTAAAGACAAGAATGTATTGAAATTTGGGATAAAGGGGGGAAATCTTGTATATTACAGAAATGTAACGTCACAACAAATGAAATTTGGGAGAAAGGGGGTTAATTCCTCAAATCTTGTGTGTGTGTGTGTGTTTAACACAATTATAAATGGCAAACCATCTGAGCAAGGCAACAGTTGAAAGCATTTTAATGATCAAAACATAGTAACTTTAGTAACAGGCTAAGACCACTGACCACTTTTTATCTCTGATTTACTAGCACTTTTTGAAACACCAAGAACAGCATAGTAATCCTGCAAGAAACAGTACCATAATTTGATCAATTAGTTTTGAAGACAATGCTTACCTAAAGATTTACTAAAATATTTTCATAAAAATGAGAAAAAAAAAACACTCACTGAATCAGCTCTCACAACAAGCCTTGCGGCCCTACTGTGTGCAGTGTGCTGGCATGGTGCAGAATTAAATAGAGCAGATGTAGACACTTGGGAGAGGAAGCTTGCACGCGATGCTCGCAAATGCCTATGTGAGCTGCTGTGATCAACAAAAAATCTAGTCGCATAAACAAGGCAATGTAGATATCTTAATTCTCTAATTACTATATCAAGAAGTTCTCCAAGCACGAATTTCATCTCTCTCCAGTGGGAAATTGCCAAAAAAACATACTCTTAGATGTTTGTTCCTTTTTGAGTGAGGAAAGGAGGGAGGGGCAGAATGTCAGCAATTCATATGGTTACAATTTAACTTTCAAAAAGTACTACTTTTTTCAAGGGTAATATTTACTACTTATCAATCAACCAGTCGTAGTGATAGATTATATTGACAATTCCAAAAGAGGAGCTAAAAGATCCCCCATTTTAGTTCTGTTTCAAAGATTGATAATTTCGTATCTAATCGTATGAAAAATGATGCCAATCTACGCATAAGACAAAATGTTAAAAACAAAGTCTCAAGAACATTTTTCATAGTCTTATGTATGTGGAACACAGATTATCTGTTTCTTTTCTCGGACGGTTCTTCGTTTCTTTGTTGGTGATAATCATGTTTCTTTAATCTTTAGCTTATGGCCACTTGGGCTGAAATTTCAAGTTGAAGATTACTGAAAATCCCACTAGTCATGAGGCACCAAGCAATCCGAACTAAAAGAAGGTTAATAAACTAACACCGGTGCACAGAAGAAGTCAACAGGTTGAGCAATCAAGTAATGGCAGAAATGAAAAATGTGTTATGTGTCAGATTAAGATTCTACCCTTGTAAATACATTTTCTTCAGAAACATGAAACTACAAGAATTAAAAACAACATGATTTTTTGAGATGGGGATGGAAAACCAAGATATTGTTAGATCATGTTTGGACTTTGGAGCACTAATGATTAGTTGTGTACAGCAACAGAAGGTTCTAAGAAAATATAGAACTGATGAAAGGATGAAGGGGTGACAGATGAAGAAATTATGAAAAAAAAGAGATACATTTACCCCAAAAAAAATTTATGCCATAATAGCTCTATAATTCTATTATTGATAAGGACCAAAAACCACATACAAACAAAATCTATGTAAACACTATTTCTATGTATAAAATAAAATCAGGCCATTTCCACAATAGTAGAAGTTAAATAATTTCCATATGAAGAAAAGAAACTAATTAATGCAAAAAATGGTCTGCTCATGTATCTAGGAGAAACGGTATTAAAGGCTCAAGGTAGAAGTGTATGTTTATTATAACCTGAAGCACATGCAAGAACAAGGCCCTAGCAAAGTCAAAACTCACGTAAATGGTAATTTTAACAGATAAAAGTAAGATTATGCTAAAAGCTAGAGCGCTTTGACCAGAAGATGTGAAGATTAGCAGCTTACCCTATTTGGTGAATAACTGCCTTGTTGACAACACAGGAGACCCTTACACCTGAAGGTATATTTCGGAATATTGATCGAGATTGTACTCCCAACTGTGGTACTGAAGTGCCTCCATAAGGTATGAGTGCCATCCTATCAGTGGCACTACAGTGAAAAGGAGCTGCACGTAGAACAAGCAACTATTTTGATGCAAGCACAAACTGGATGGTTTATCACTCTACTTTACATGAAGCGTCATCAAATTAAAATGATACAAATAAGATCTCCACATTTCTTATGACAAGTCAAAGTTGTGTAAGTACAAACAAATATGCTGCCTCACTCACAAGCTAGTTGGACCACCAGCGATAAACTCTAGCATTTAATATTACTTTCCAAACCTAGATAAAGAAGGAATATTTGACTAATGACAACTAACCATAAAAGTTCAAAAACTCTGAACACATTGATTTATCTTTATACTAAAAGTACCAGTCTTTCTTAATCTTCAAAAGTAACAGATTCTCCATTTAGCCGAGGATTCCCATTATAACTTCTGATGCAGAACCGACAAACAGGGACTCTCAATGTGAAGAATTCCCACCCGCTGCGATCACATATTCATAAATTCAGCGTCCACTGCATTCAATTGACTACCCCCGTGTATCAAAATTTTTGTACCATCATCCTTATGCTCCTCAGTCAAAGCAGTCTAATTGGAAAGAGATAGCACCTTGGAAAAAGAAAATGCTCGACATTCAAACAAACTAATTCACTTGTTAACCCAATATGCAATGCCATTTCTGCTTGACCTTCCCATGATGAAGTCTTTCAAGCTTTTCAAGTCATTTATAGCACCAGTTTTTTTTAACTAGGGGCTATGCCCCTCCCTTCCTTCATCCCCAAAACAAAAAGATACACATTTTTTTATCACCTCATATCCAACTTATCAATCCATCCTAAATCTTGCAACTGCGACTGCAATCTCAGAGCATCCCATCGCCAAAGCAACTACCTTTTTTTTCAACACAAACTAATAGGAAGAAGTTCTACATCCCAAAGATTTTTCTAATCAAAACAAGAGAAGAATCAATCTGAGGAACACATCAAAACAATAGAATACAAGCGACGATCTAACAAGTGAAATGAGCGGGCTTGATACCTGAGTCGGAAGGAGGGGGCGAAGACGAAACCCTAGAGAAAGAGAGAGAGAGGGACAGGAGACGAGAGGAGAAAGGGAGGGGGTGAACAGCAGAAGGAGATTGGCAGCGTTCTCTCCTCTTCTTCCTCTTCCTCTCTCGTCCCCTTGCCCAGTGACGGGCGGAGAGCACGAGCGCGCGGCGGAGAAGCTGCGGCGAATGCCAAGACGATAAGACGCGAAGGGAGGTGGGGAATTAGCAAGTGGAGGGCCAAGTATTTGGTAGAGGCGCAACGCGCAACCTCATCCAAGGGTTCTGGATCGCTCCGCTCTTGTTGACCACTTTAATATCAACCGTCCGATGATTCCAATTTAAAACGGTTTTGTGACATGAATTTAAAATGGAAATAAATTTTAAATACTTCCAATTTTGAAAATAATCTTTCGTCTAAATTTGTTTTATTTCTCGACACAACAGCGGACAGACAGAACACACACATTATTGCACACAAGGTAAAGTTAATAAATAATAAGAGGAAGAGCAACCTTTCTTTTGACAATTTGGATTTTTTTTTTATTATTTTCATGCTGCGAGTAAAATATTTTCAATCATTCGAAATATTTGACGTCATCCGTAGCACTCTGAGAAACTATTTCATGGTAAAAAGAAAATATTTAAACTTTTTTCTGAGTTTAATATGGATTGCCAAGCATTTTGGAATTATCCATTCATACATTTAACGATTGCTGATCCGAACGAAATAATCATAAAGAAATATTCTGAAAAAAAAATAACAAATGTTTTGTAGGTAGGTTAAATCTTTCATTTTATTTTAAAGATTGCAATTTTGAAGATCGACAACTCTCTCCTTTCATCCATCGATATATTTGTTAAGATGTCATGTCGACAGGACATTTTGGCTTATACTCAACCGGCCGTACAATTCTTTGCTTGTGCAAATCACAAACTTCAAGCAAAGAGGTACTTGATATTTCAATGATACATTATGATCGATTAAAACCCTATTATCATGTCTTGCCGAGAAAGAGATTATATCTCGTTATGACATTTGGCAATCGTTGGAATAAAAGAGTTGGCCCAGATGACAAAGCCCATGAGAACCTTTTGCTGAAACAAAAAAAAAACAAAGAAAGGCCCGCTTCAGGAGTTTGAACAAAATAACTTAGTGAAAAAATGAATTGTTAAGAAATCAAAATTCAAGAAAGTGATTTGTCTAAAATATGAGAAAAAAATAGTCTTAAAAATGTTGAAAGGAAAATTTCGTTTTCCTATTCACTAACCTTTTCTCTGATTATCAAATAATAGAAAATAGTCAAATACCGAGTTTATTTTCCTGAAACACACTTTCAAGAGCTTGAATATTTTAAGCTGGGAGACCAGCTAAGACGGCACGAAAACAAACAAACGTCAGACAATAAGGAGAAAAGGGTAGCAATTTAGCAAATGAAAGCGAAGAATAAAATAATGTCATACATCAACACTGCACAAGCAGCCTTGAGCTTTAGAAAGAATAAAAGCTCACTTTTGGCATAGGTTCAGTTAATTACAGAAAAAGAACTAGGTAAAGTTGACGTCTAGCACGACCTTAGCGTCATTACGTATAGTTTATGCTATTCATAAACAAACGTGTACCAACTTTTGCTTCCACCGGTTTGGATTTCATTAAACTATTGGGGAAAAACAGGTAAAAGGTTCATTGAGGTCTGGTATCTCAATATGAACCTTCTGTTTACGATCAGACGGAATGGTCAGCATTTGTGGAGTGCCTGGAGAGATGCATTGATGAAGCGTCTCAGCTCGTTGGACGTCCTTCGGCGCTTCTGCAGCTTTGGCTCCTGTCTTTGGCAAGTTCAATCTCAACTGCAAGAAAAAAATGCATCTTAGTAGGCATACTATGTAGGTTAAGAGAGGAGATTCTTGCCATCATGGCTAATTGAAAGAAGATACTGAAATGCAAATGAAACTTTATTTTGCAATTTTAAACCTATAATAATTTGTAACTGAAAGTATAATGGAACACGTCTATAAGATGCCCCAGCTGCTGCAGATTGACTCGAGTTGCAAAATGCAGCAAACAAGGACATCGCCACAATAACCAAAACAAACTGTGAACATTTATATATTCAGGAATTCAGATCATGCTCAGAAAGTAGCCTATTGCACATATATCACAATTCCAAGCTCATATATTACAACAAGGAACCAGGAACTAATAAGAATAAGCAAAAGGAAAACTGAAGGGTTGTAGCAATTTACTTCCATAAGATTATTATCGATGTGTACAGTGAGATTCCAAATTAAAGCAAAATATTGCAATGAAGAACATCTGTTTTATCAATTACAAGTCATAATGCCGTAAATTTTCCACATCTCAGCATCATTTGATGCAGAATAGCCTCAACCATGTCTGAAGCAAGATTAAGCATATTAGCTTATGTTCTGATCTGAAATCGATAAAGAGAGCAAAAAAAACACAACAATTATTTTGAGGGACCCTCCCACGAAGTTGAACAAGCAAATATTCAGGCTAGACGGGTTGCTCAACGTAGGCTCCAACCAATGAAAACTTCGTAAATTCACAAGTCAACTCGTATTTTCAATAGAGAAGTAAAAAAAAAGGAAAATAAGACGACTCCTAATTAATTCGTATGATTAATTGTGGGGCATACAAAGAAAACTCCACTTATATCCTATTGGAGTTGATACATAAAAGAGAAATTCCCTATTTGAATGGGTGAGTGTGACGTTGGTGGCTAAGCACCCCACCCACCCAAAAAAACAAGTTACCGGAACGCGGCACACCAACATAGCTACACAAAAAGGAAAAAGAAAAAGAAACACAGCATAACGAGAAAATTCATCTGGAATAAAACTGTTAATAAATAGCGCTGAAAAGAGAGGAAGTGGGGGGGCGCGTTGGTGTTCAATCACCTCCAGCTCTCTTTTCTCAGCCTTCACCACCTCCACAGCCCTTCCGAGCTCTTGCAGCTCCTGCATAGACCCACCCAAACTCAATCAACCCAAAAAAGATTCAACATTTATCATCATCAAGACAAAGCCACCGACCTGTTGAATCTTGGACCTCTCTTCCAACAACCATTTCTCTTGTGCCTTCAGCTCCACTTTTTTCTGCTCAACAACCAATCACAAGAGCAAAAACCAGCCAACCGCATTAGTTATAGCTCGAATGCCCATCACCACCGCCCACCAAACCGACCTATACAAATCAAAGGGGAAAAAAAAAGAAGGATTCAAAACTCACCAATTTCCTCCCTGTCCCTGCCAACCGTACGATGGGCCCTTGAGCACCGGAAGTCGCCCCATTGCCCTCGACCATCTGCAATAAATGAAGATTTTAAGAGGAGGGCACGTGTCGACAATGGATGAACCGAACCAAGCGACGAATCCAGACCGTTCATGCGGGATCCAACGATAAAGGAATCAAGTGTATGTACGTCGAAGGTGGAGTAAATGACGCCCCCAGCGTCCCAACCAAACAATTGCGTATGAGGAAGGAATGATTAATTACTGCTACTGACTACTAATAATAATAAAAAAATAACGTGAGGTCTCTCTTATAAATAAAAAGGAAGCATGACCCCAGCAAGGTTCGTTTTACCGACAGCGTTAAAACTCAGCGGAGCCCACAGCGACCGCCATCTTCTCGCCGCTCCACCCTCACGCGCGACGTGCTTACGAAAATGCCCCAGTCAATTTTTATAGCGTTCGACTGCGACCGGTTGGACATTTTGGTCTTATACCAAAAGCTACGACGCTGCGTCCAGGACGCGGGAGACTAGTCGACGAATACACAGATCTGTGCACCGTATTTGGACTACGAACATTGTTCTACTAAATGCTCCCCCCTTTGGATTAACATTTGAAACAACTACGCGTCCACCAAATCCGCGACTCGGAAACCAAAACTAAAATTGGAAAATACTCAACATGTTTTTTTAAAAAAATAGAAAAATAAGGGAAAGTAAGCGAGAAAACCATGAGGGGCTTTTTTTTATGAAAATTACGAAAACAACTTGCACGTGGGCGAACGGAGGTAATTCCCGTTCAAACGGAGGACAAATCTGTCAAAACAACCAAGGAAGAGGGGAGGAAGAAGCGGTGGTGGGGGCCTCACCTTCGTTGGAAACTGGAAACCGTCACCGGGAAAAGCGACGGTACTGGCGGCGGCGCAAGGCGCATGGATGACGGCAGCAGGAACGGAGACCGGGACGCCGGCTGGGGAGGAGGATCTCGTGACCTTGTTGCCCGGCGGCGACCAGCGCGTCCCCTCCTCGCCGCCGCTCGCCGACGCGCTGCTGTAGCCCTCCAACGGAGACTGGGGGCTCGCTCTCCTCAACACCTTCTTCTCCGCCCAACTCCTCGGATCCGCCTCGCGGATCTCGGCGGGCACCACGGACCGCGACCTCTTCTTCTGCCTTCCCCAGTCGGGGAAGTCGTCCTTCCTCCACGCGACGGCCGACGTCGATGGCTTCTCGTCATCGCGCCCTCCCACAGAGGTTGGCGGGGAGGCAGACCAGCGCTTGGGCGAGTCGTCCGGCCACAGGGGAATCTTGAGACACCAGGAGCTGCTCAAGCCCATGAGAAGGATGGCGCCGAGGCGGACCTCTTCGTCGGCGTCGGTGGAGGCGAAGGTAGGCCTTCCGGCGACTTCCATGCCAGGAGGGAGAGAGTAAAAAAGGGGGGAGAGAGGGTTGAGAGGGAGAGGGGAAAGTGTACAAAGTGCGGTGGTGGGTCGATGTGGTCATCGCGGAGGTTATTTATATGCAGAGAAGTTTTGCTATAAAATATTGAGAGAGAGAGAGAGAGGAGAGAGAGAGAGAGGGGTGAGGAGGAAGTACGGAGCGGAATCAAGTCCAACCTGTGATCGATCACCAGCCGTTGGATTCTGATATGAAGAGACTAGAAGGAAACAAATAATATTAAAGATTTATGGGTGTATTTTAAGAACGATTACAAATAATTATGTGTATGTATGAAATATTTACATAATAAAATATATTAAAAATAAAAAGATAATTATTAAAAAAACTAAATATTACACGAACCATTTTTTGTATTATATAAATTGTATGACGTTTCAAAATAATCATCAAAATATCTATTATCCCATCAATCGCTAGTGACATAAAATTTTTGTAACATCAAAATTGATATTTTCCGCTAATTATATTTACTTTATGCGGGCAAATATGTAAAAGAGAAAAAAAAATAGATGTCTTAATATCTCTCTCTTCCTAAACGTTTTTTAAACTCGCATTCAGGTAAAACTGTTGACTCAGGATTCAATAATTTTAAAATTATGAGGTTATCAAGGTCTTAGTGACAATCTAAAAGTTAAAATGTTACTTCATCTACAAAACAAAAATATTAGTGATAGTCTAAACTTAATATAAAAATTTTATTTTGACATAAAAACTGAAATATAAATTAATTATGCACCTTATTTTTTCACCACAATAGAAATTACTATTACATTAAAAGGCTCAGTTTCCATTTCATATGGATTATTCATTATTCGAAAAATTCTCGATCACATTTTCCTACCAAATTATGTAGAAGAGAGTTGGATAATAAAAATATATTTAAATATAAATGACGGCGATGAGCTTGCCCTTGTTATCCTTGCAAGAAGAAAAAATTACTTGCATTGATGAGGAATAAAATAATCCATTGTAAGGTTGTTTTTAATACCTTGTCATCTATTGATATGAAGGTCATGTTTGACTATTAAAACTTGTACAAATTGTGATTAGTTTGGTCAAATATTATTAAAAATTTGGTCAACCTGTCCAGAACTTTATTTCCAAAATTTTTACTAAAGGCAAGAATTTTCGAAGTTCTTTTATAATATTATTTAGTTTAATAATATATATACTTGTTTATTAATATATTATTTGAAAATTATTAGAAATAAATTTATTTAGTTATAATATTTAAAAAAATTTATTAATTAATTATATTTTTTGCTTAGTATTATAGAATAATAAAATCATAAAAAAAAATCGTATTAATTAACTAAATTGATGTAAATATTATAATTGTATTTATTATATTATAATATTAATTAAATAAATAAAACTTTCATTTATTTTTAGAAAAAATTAAATAACCTAATTTCTATTATATTTGGATCTTAAGATATTATTTATGTAAATTACAATATTCACAAATAAATTTTAAATTAATATTTATATGTAATATTTTATATGTTAATAATTATTATTTTAAATAAATATATAATAATTTTATACCTCACAAAATAATAAATTATATTCTTATTTTTTTACTTTTTATTAAAAATTCACTAAAATTTATTCATCAAATCAATTTTTTAAATCTTTATCATTACATTTTTCTTTCAAACATTAATCCTAAACTTTTCTATATTATTTCTCGAGAGATAAGAATTTAAAAATTCTCATTTAAACATAGCCAAAATGAACGAGACCTTTGACCATTGAAATTAGATGAAACCAGATGGTTCCATCTAGTTCTCCAAGCACCTTTTTGTAAATGAGTTCTCTGAGATAGAATCACGTCACAATTACGGGTCGTTTGGAAACGGAATCGCGATTCTTCTTAAATTCTCCGTGCATAATTGAATTGACATATTAATTCGGGGTGTGTTTGGTTGGAGTGGAATTTGACGATGAGGAATAAGGTGATTGATGTGATGGAAAAAAAGTAGATGTGATAGATGAATTTTGGATGGGTTTTGAATTAAAAATGATTATTATAATTATGAAGTATAATTTTATTATTAATTAAAATAAATTGTAAAATTAAAAATTTTTATGGGAAGAATTTTATTAAAAATTATATTATTTAAATATAAAAAATCATCTTTAAATTAAATATATTTAACGAAATATTAAATTTTTAATGAATAAAATATGTAATAAATAATATTATATTAACAACTTATTAAAATAATTTTATATTTATTAAATAATTTATTTTAGTGAAGATATAGTGTGAGAGAAAAGAAAAAGGAAAAAGAAAATTAATTTTGAAAAAAAAAGAAAAAGGTCACGTCATGGTCAAAAGTAAAAAAAAAAGAAAAAAAACAGTAGCCTCCGGTTCCACCCCTAAATTCTAAACCCTAAAAAGATGAACTGGATTGGTGGAATCGGAGTCACGTGACCCCGATTCCACCAATGTTGTTCCCGCCCCGGAATCGGATTTCGGAGCAGTGTTTGGCAAAATCGAGCGGAATAAGGCCGTGATTCCCTCCCGGTTCCGCAACCAAACGGGACCTTAATGAGCACGATCAGGATTACGTGACTTTTGGTGGAACTTGATCGTGGTTCCATTTTTTTTACGTGGCCTTTTTGTATTTTACAAACTTTTTCTTTTACCGTTTTCTTTTTTACCTTTCTTATATAAAATAAGTTATTTATTATATATGAAATATATATAATAAGAGATTAGTATAATATTATTTTATTACTTATTATTTCATTAAAAAATTTAATATTTCAATAAATGTGATTTATTGAAAATGATATTCATATTTAAATCATCTAATATTTATATTTATATTTCAATAAATTTAATATAATTATATTTTACATTTATAATATCTATTTTTTTAAAACACCCACTAAAATTAATCTATTTACGTTTCACTCCATCCAAATACACTCCGAACTAATTTGTCCATTAAATTATTCATTTGGAACTCGAAATAACCACGATTCAAAAACTACACGTACATTATACCAATGGCATTCGGAGGTAAAAATATCTAACTCTTGTTATTGGTCAAAATTCGTCAAAAACATCTGCATCCCTATTTATCTCACTGTATATAGGGTTACACTTAAACATATTCAATTTGGAAATATGATACCAAATATTTCTTACGATTCCTTTAAGGGCACATGGACTTGTGGAGCACAATACTGACCAAGTTTGCTGAGTTCATCTTTTTTTTTTCAAAAGGTTATGTATTCATTAAGTAATTGCTCCGTTGGAGTCTTCATACAAAATATGGATCAGTCCCGTAGGAAGACTGCCTAACAAAAAGGTGTCATTATGATTAGTGCGGCCAAAAGAAGCGAGATAATCTGTAGCCTAATTCCTGCTCCTGGAGCAGTGCTTGACGACAGCAGGATGCACCTGGTGAAGCAGATGCCAGATATAATATATAATTCCCTTTATGTTCCAAGGGTAGTCTACCTTGCGCGTTAGAATGTTGATCAGTGTAAAAGAGTCCGAGTAAGCAAGGATGTGGATTAGCGATCTTCGAGCACATTCCCTCAGTCCAGCCAACATGCCACAAGCTTCGATCTCCAGCACAGACTCAGCAAGAATCCTTGATGCTCCTACAAAAACAAGGGAACCACTATGAGTGCAAAGTATAGAACCATAGCCCCCCATTTCGCCCTCAACAGGGAGGGAGCCATCTGACTGGAGCAACAATCAGGAGGGAATGGGGGCCTCCCATCGGCCCAAAAAGGGCCTTGGGGGTGCAAATGTGTTACCTCAGGTGCGTGGGAGTCAGTATAATCATAGAAGCCAGCCAATGTCTTCTCCCACGTCATCTTCACACTTGCGTGCTTCGATTTGAAATGCGCAGCATTTCTTAAGTTCCAGAGCTCCCAAAGACAATAAGAGAAAATTGAAAGCATGACAGAAAGTGACTTCTTGTTCATTCCAGCACCCTCGTCAACCCATGAGCCAAGGTGCCAGGAGTCAACAAACTGAAAGGAAATGTTTTGTTGTTGTTGGAAGATGTCCCAGAGTTGTTGGGCGAAGGAGCAATGGAAAAGTAAATGAGAGTTAGTTTCAACAGCAATGCCACAAATAGAGCAAGAGGGATTAATTGTGTTGTTAAAACGGAAAACACTATCAAGGGACGATAATTTGTTATGAAAAAGTTTTCAAAAAAAGATATGAATTTTGGGAGCAACCGAAATCTTTCAGATCTTCCAAGCACGCCCTCCACTGGAGATGGTCGACAAAGCATGACGGCGGACAAAACTGTAAACTAACTTAGCATTGGAATATCCATGAGTATCAGTCACCCAAATTCATGCGTCATCATAGGCTATAGACAGAATGTAAATACACTTAATCATAAGACATAAATCGGGGCAAAAAAGAGTATCAAGTAAGTTGTCATTTCAATTTTCATTTTTAATCATGTCACTTACAAACAGATTGTCAAGAGGTTGTGAAGTATTAATGTAGGTAGGCCATTTACTGAAAGGATTTGACAGATCCAAGGTTCACATAGGAGTGATATTTTCTTGTCGGTACCAATTTGTTTTTGGAAACCAAACCGAAGGTCTAACGTAGAATGAATGATTTTGCGCTAGATAGGAGAGGATTTTGGATTCTGAGAGGGCATGTTCCAAAGATTAAAACGTCCATACTTAGCATTAGAGAGTTGAACCCACTAATTGTTACTCTGATTTAGTAGTGAAAAAACACGCTTGGCCATAAGAGAGGTTTGCATCGTCTGTAGATTCTTAATTCTCGGACCACCATAAGTCTGAAGCAGTGGGCAGTTTGCCAATTGATAAGGTGTGAGATACGATGATTAGGCACAAAGTTCCAAAGGAAGGATCTGAAATGCTTTTCGAGAGATTCTATAATGCCACTTGCCAGACAAGTGGTGCTAAGCCAATCGGTTGGGATCTCAAATAAAACAGATTTAATTAGGGTGGTGCGATCAGCTTGGTTAAGAATCCTACGACTCCACTCAGTAAGCCTGGTGGCAGCCTTCTCAATGATCAAATATTGATTCCGGATAGCAAGTTTAGTGGGCGAAATAGGGGTACCAAGATATAAAAAAGGAAAATTGTCCCAGCCTAAAGCTAAGGGCATTTTTCATCACATTCTTGTGTCTAGTACTTAACTTTGGAAGGTAGAGTTCATATTTCTGGACGTTTACTTTTTGTACAGTAAGAAAATTATAAACTTGAAAGACCTCTTTGATGTTCTTATAGTTCCTTTTTGTAGCCTTGAGACAGATTAATACGTCATCAACAAATAGTAAATGTGATAAGGTAACCTTCTAGATACTGAACGGAATGATTTTTCCAATGGATTCATAGGTGATCATGAAAGAGGAGAAAACTTGGCTGACAATTATGAAGATGTAGGGTGAAATTAGGTCGCCTTGACGGATTTCACGATAGGGGAAGAAAGTCTCAGATTTTTGCCTATTATGACACATATAAAGATGGGGGACCGAATGCAAGTGTCAATCCATCTAATAAAAGATGGAGGAAAATTCATAAGGATCATTATTTTATTTACTAAAGACCAGGAGATGCGATCAAATGCCTTCTCTATGTCAGCCTTGATAAATTTCCTCCTACCATTATTTGAGGGAGCGGGCGTGCTCTTAGGTAATCATTATATCATCATGGATTTGTTGGCCAGGTACAAAAAGCTGATTGGTTTTGATCAATAAGGTGCTCTAGGTCTCAACCGGTTAGCTAAAATTTTTGTAAGCAGTCTATACAGAACATTGCATAATGAGATTGGCATGTAGTCGATAATATTTTTTGGATTCTTTTTCTTGGGCACTCGATCGCCAACATGACCATTTGGGTTAGTGGTGGAGCTAGTAGAGATCGACAATGGGTGAACTAAAAGAATAAATAATATAGAAATATAAAATTAATTTTTAAATAAAAAAGAGTAAAAATCTTTCGCTAATTTTTAAATATTATTACAACAATATTATATAATTATATATCTATATATTTTGTGAATGGATATTAGCAAGCAAAACAATGGAAAATATATTTTAATTAATATAAATATTTCTAATTATACAAGATATATAATAGTTGAGCTAATTATGTTAAAAATTTGTTTGAGATTTTCATATCGGTTGCTTCCATGTTAAAAAATTAAATAGATAAATAAAAAAATATGTAAAGACAATAAAAAAATATAACATGTAGAATATTAAAACATTTGAGATAATTATCCTAAAAACATTTTTTATGTTTTCATATTTTTTTGGATTTCATATTAAAAAAGATAGAATTTTATAAAAATTTATGTAATATATTGAAGAATATAACATAACAAAATGTTTGAAGCAATCATTCTAAAAACTAAATAATTGTTAAAAAAGATAAAAGTACGTGTTTCCAAAAACAATGGAAAAGATGCTGGAGTTGGGCTTCAATCATGGTCAAGACATATAACATATAGATTAATTTTAGTGATTCTAACCTAAAATAAAGAAATGTCGGAGTTGATTCTAACCTAATCCGAGGAGGGTGACTCCTGCCGGATGTGTTTGCATCACGTGAAATATAATGATGAATAATAAAAAAATAATGTGATAGAAAAAAATAAATATGATAGATTAATTTTAGTGATTTTTTGAATAAAAAAGTATTATAAAAATATAATATAATTTTTTAAAAGATAAAATTGTTAAACTATTATTTGAATTATATTAAAAACTATTATTTGAATCTCTATTTTTATTATTGTTTTCATTGACATTATATTCAATTTTCTGCTTTTATTTTATTCTAATCAACATATAGGTCAGAGTCAAAATTTTAGTTGTCGGGTCTTGCCACTTCTACGCTTGTAACCTCATTTTTTTGTGTGCATTAAGAATTTTATAAAAAAAAATTAATGCTTACTTGATGTTCCTATGTGAAATGGGAGCACATCCCCGCATGGGCATAGAAGTGCATAAGTGTATTATGTTACCAATTTCCCACGTGAGATGTGACTTTTGTATCACTAGTTTTACTCCCATCAAATATACAATTTTACTTTTGTATTATGCATAAAATATGAATAATAATTATACAATTTTTAATAAATATACAATTTTCAATAAAATATATAATTAAGAACAATAAGATTTAACCACGAGTTAATAATAAAATATACAATTTTACTCCCATCACAAACATATTTTTAATAAATATAATAAATTTTACTCCCATCACAAACTAAAATATATATTTTTAATAAATATACAATTTTCAATAAAATATACAATTTTACTCCCATCACAAACAACACCACGAGTTAATTATTAAGAAATATTTTATCTAATGTAATATCATATATTTAAAAGAAAATAAAATTTATTTTTTCATTATATTTACTAGATTTGAGATTTCTCTATGGAGACCAATTTGAAACTTTATTGAACTGTGTAATGTGATATAAATATTTTACATGATATATATATATATATATATATATATATATATATTGACATGCCATATATTTTAGTACACATAAGATTTAACCAATATATTAAGAAATAATTATATAGATATGATGATTCACATATTCATTTAATTAAATCTAAAATCATTTTTTTACTAATAAAATACATAATTGAGTTTAAAAAGTAACATGTGATTTATGAAAATTTAATTTAACGCTCATTAACTAAGGATGCATTTTTATATAGTCATTTTTTTTATTGTCAATACAAATGAAATATAAATAGTTAAAATATCGTTGATGAAAATTTAATGACGATGTCAAATTTTAATACCCAAACTAATAATTATAATACTAAGTGTACTTGGTTGCATAAGACATCAAAGGATTCAGATGAAGAGCTATATGGTTAATAAATAAAGAAAATAATTTTTAGAAAACATATTAAAAATAAGAAGAATGATAAAAAAAGAGAAAAAAACCATTATGTGCAGAATTTTTAATAAATATACAATTTTCTTTTATTATTAATAAAGAATAGAGTAGAATATGAATACTCAACTTATAATTTATGAAATTTAACCATGATTTTAATAAAAGAGTTATTTTCATAAATCTCCTTTATATTATAGTGAACTTAGTGTATCATACTTCAATTTTACCATGATTTTTACTTAAACCCTCTCGTCATATTTTGTTAATTTTTTTATTTTTTTATTTTTTTATTTAGAAAAAGAATAAAATTGTGACATCCTAAAATTCGCCTCTTAAAAAAATTAATTAATTAAGTTGATTACTCTTCTTAATTAAGGATTATAATTATAATGTTTATTATCTATAATTTTTAATTGATTAAATGATTAATTTAGTTAGTTGCACTCTTTGATATAGGCTTCAATTCCTAATAAAGGAATTAGTTAATTTAAGTAGTTGATTCTTATATGTACTATCGAAATAGTTTTAATCATTATTGACTATCTCATTGTTGTTAGTTAACTTGAAATTGATATACTAATTATTGGTTAATTATGTGATATTTTTTTATTTGGTGCTTAATTTGTGTAGCCAAGTTAGGGGACGTGCATTCATCAAAATTTTATATTATGTTAAAATTTTCGTACTCATTTTGTGAACCGATAATATATATGTCCAAATTTATAATTATAATATCTTTACAATATTATTTTGTTATGACCACCCTCTTATGTCCACCTATTTTAAAATAATAAGTAACTACTATTTTAGTGGAACTTTACACTGGCTCCTTCCTGCCATGTGGATTTCACCTACTTGAATGAAGGGCACGTACAATACTTAAATTTCTTGTTAATCCCTCGGTGATTTAAATTTCTTCAAGGTTACATTATATTTTATCTATGGATAAATATTTTCTTACCTTCGTTTACAAACCGAATGTCTAGTCATCTAATAAAATATTTCTTTATGATCCGCAAATTATAAATTTGTGTCACACGTCCTTCTAAAAGTTTAGTTTTTAGGGATGAAAGAATTTTCTTAAAATTTTGTCTACTTGAAAAGTTGTGTATAAAATTAATGAGCATACGTCCTATGTCTTGGCAGAATTATTAGAATAAAATAGAGATTATTGTAACAGGCATATATTTATAATTACACTATAAAGCATATATGTGTTACACCTAGTTTAACCGAGGTTCAAATTCAATTGGAAATCAGTTCAAAAGAAGTTGAATAGAAAATATATAAATGTCATAGTAGCTTAGATTTTGAATATACAATATAAGAATATGTCGTCACAGGACTTTTATTTGAGAATTGTATAGGACAACATAAATTATGAAAACCTATAGATATGATCCTTTAGAGGTTTACTTTGCAAAAGGGGAAAGATTGTTTTGGAATCACATGAATTTTAAAAAAAAAAGTTATGAGGTAATTAGTCAACATATGCTTCACTGTCCAATTAGAATAAGTAGGTCTAATTAGAAATTATGTTGTAAACTTTATAGTTTGAAATAAATTATAATTTTTATAGGCCCGAACACTTCATGAAATAAGGTTTTAATACAATATGAATCATTTCAAAATAATTTGTGTGGGGAGAATTATCATGAGTATAGGTGGTACCTCTTGGCTTTATAAGTATTACCAAGACAAAGACACGTATGTGTTCACGAAAACTTTTGTAGATAGATTATGATGAATAAAACTTTGAAATTAATACATGTTTACAGGGTTTAGTTTGTTGAGCTAAGGAAGTAGGTTAATAGATGTATGTAGGGGAACTTATGCCTTCATCTTTAAGGTACTATTATTTTGTGAGCTAAATCTATTATCCGATTTTGTAAATTAAATATTAAATCTAATGGGTGATATAATTATTGGATAATTTAGGATCAGATATGTATAGATGTTAGATTTCATTACCAATTGGTATCACTTAAAAATGTTATGTCTAGTGAAAGTTATAAATGATTAATTGAATCTTACTCAGTCTGTCCGAATGAAACTTAGAGCAGATTATGTTAGTATTTGTTAAATTTACTGTGCTAAGTTCAGAGAAATATAAATTAAGAGAATTTTACGAGTTGCATCCTAAGAAGTCCACTTTTGGAGAAAATTGAAACCATCAGAACTGAGTTGTTTACTGTTTTATATAAATAATGAAATTAAAGGTTACTCATTCTCTTAAAGTACATGAACAAATTAAAAGTTAGACTGAATGTTGATTTTACTAAGAACAAATTATGATAAAATAAAATTTTAAAATTTTACATCTAAATGTTTCGATAATCTGGAGCTAAGTAAAATTGGAATAATTTCTTATTATTATTTATATTAGGAGTTATGAATTTTCTTAACTAGATGTGCAATCTGCCATAACACAAGATAACCAATTATGATGAATTGAATTGCTTGGCTAATAAAATTTCACGTTGGTATGGTTGTAAGAGTAATACGGACTTATATTATTGTTATAGAGTTAGATGAATGATAAAAAAAAGAAATGAGAAAACACCTTGTATAATCGCTTATGTCAGGTAAGTTGATTTCTCCTACTCTATGTTTTCACCTCTTTTGAATTCGGTGTGACATCGATTATTATATGTATTGAATATATTTTGAAATGTTATAAATTGATTTCGAGAAATGCAATTGTGAAAAGTATATTTGAATGATTATATGATTGCACATTTGAAAAGCACATGTGATATGATATGAATGAATTATGAGAAGTGCAATCTTGTTCGATTTGAAATGGTATTTGATATGATTCATCTTCTGATATTCGAGATATAATTGTTATATGATGAATTATGAATCTACATCTGCCTGCATTGCATATTTGATGGTTGGAGCTAAGTGCTACATCGCTGATCACGATGAGAGCCACCTCTAGAGTCCAATTCATTATTTTGTTCCCCAATAATGAGATGAGATATGCTGGAGCTAAGTGACATGCGAAGCTAAGTGCCACATCATGAGTAGTCGCGATGGGGGCCACCTCTAGAGTCCACCTATCGCTATATAATTTGTTCCCCGAAAGGAATGAGGTAGAATGGAGCTAAGTGCTACATCGTTGATCACGATGGGAGTCACCTCTAGAGTCCACCTACCGACCACTGGCCAGTTGGTGATCTGTGCATTCATATGAGAGTGTTGCATTTGCATATATTTGTTTGATATGATTTGAATGATATTGATGCAATTGGAGTGTGATGATTTTGATTGGGATATTGTATATATTATTTTCAAATATATGAAAATACTCCTTTGCGATACTATAATTATTTTATATCTTTGCACGTCCCTTCGAATTAATTAGATGGTAACACATAACTTATGAATTATCAACTTACTGAGCTATTTTAGCTCACTCTGTTGTTTCCAACATTTTTTAGATAATTCTTGGGAATCATGCGAGTGATAGTATTTTAAAGGGTTCGTGGTAAGACAGAAAGATTTGAGTCCCTCGTATCATTCTATTAGGATATCGAGAAGTTTGGTCATGTGTAATGGATATGTAATATTTTATATGTTGTAAGAAGACAAAATTATTTTATGAAATGTAAAACTTAATAATTATTGATTTGCTCTAAGGGATCATCATAAATTGTGTAGTTTATTTTATAATATCTTCATTCTTATGTATGTTATAAAAGAAAAATTTACATCACGTTTCCGCAATCTTTTCCAATTTTATTTGATCGTCCGTAATGAGTCGCGAACTTCGAATTAAACTAATGTTTAATTCGGGGTCGTGACAAAAATGCCCTCTCACGAATTGAAAAATAATTGCTTTGAACGAAGCACAAAAAGATAAGCATTTATTTCACTTCGTGGGATGATATTTTAGTATTTTTTTAAATAAAAAATAGAAAAAATAACATAAAGGTTAACAAAATCTGACAAAAGGATTTAAGCTAAAATCATGATAAAATTTAATGACATTTTATGGTAAGTTAATTGTTCAGTATTAGACTTGAAAAATTATTAAAGGATATTTGTAGAAATAACCTTTAATAAAATAATACATATTAATTAAGCATACATTGAATATAATAATTTACTAAAAATCAAGTGAAACAAAAAACAAAAGTGTAGCAAGGATATTAAAAATAGAAAAAAATTTCTATAATATTTTACCCTTTTATTTTATTTGCAGATAAAATTGACTATATAAATAAGATGGTCAAGTGTTCATTAGCATACACATTTTCTTTTTATTAATTCTAAAAGTTTTTTATTATGAAAAATATGATAGAATTAAAACATTAACATATACTTTGTAAAATTTAGTACACATTAATTAATACTCATTTATCTATGATTATCTATATATATATATATATTAAAAGGAAGACAGTATTGAAGGAGAGAGTGACACATGTTCTCTAATTGCCATGCTCGTAGTGAATATTGAGTTTTAAATAATTAGTTATGTTACAATTTTTTAACTGTCTCAAGAGCAAAACGTAAAAGACAATTAAATATTTTTATCCACCAGTGTTTGTGGTATAATGATATAATTATCTTTAAATAAATATTTTCATGCAAAATGACATCTCACTCTCTCTCATGTTTAGGAGTTACTGCATATCATACAAGGAACAAAGAATTGGGAAGCCTTCCATCAATCTAATGTATGGTATTAATATTTTTATCATCTTTTCATTTATATTTAAAATTTTGTCATGAGAAATTTGTCTCATAATAGTTATATTTGTTGAATTTTTTTTACCAAATTTTTAAGTTCCTATAAATGCAGTATTTTTTTAGTGGCGAAAATGAATGTTATTAGCGATGTGGATGAATCTACAATGCAATGAAATATTAAAGTACACATAGTGCGATTGTGACACATTCCTTATCGAGAAAATTCTAACAATACGATATATATCCATTGAGATGATATTACAAAATAAAAATGTATTTTTTTTATCATTATAGATTATCTGATTACATTGTTACTTTTCACTAATTTATTTGTCCCCATATAATTATATTTTTTATAGTCTTCATCCATTTTTTTTATGTGTTTGTGTATTGAAAATTAAAATGAAATTATATAGCGTAATTGTTATTGTATGTGTTCATTTTTTATTATACTTATTGTTATTGCATGTAATCACATATGTCCATGCAATGTTACTTACTTGCTATCTGCAAACTAGAATGCATACAACATTTGATAACGTGGTCTTATTTAGGTCTTATTTAGTGCATGCATATGGTTTGATATTTATCAACTTGTGAATATTTAGTTAATTCAATTCCATAGAATAGTACTTACGTGTTATCTTATGAGACGACATTGGATGTCTCATGAAATATGACATCGCATGCAAGCTTTCATCACGTATTCCAATTTTTTACTTATGATTTGATAGTTATAAACTTTTAGATATTTACTTAATTCATTTTTAAGAATTTTTTTTATTTATTTCTTTAGTTATAACATATAACCTTATAAAAAAACTTTATACAATAAATTGTACTTATATATTAAGAAGACATCTGCATGTTGAATTCCTAAGATAAAATTCTGTTGAACTTTACATATTATATAAAGTTAAATATTATATTTAGTTATTTAACGCTTTTTGCAAGATGGTCATAAACTCATGTCACATGTTAATTTTTGTGTGCATGTTTATGTGGAATGGTAAATATAGTGTTATTGAGATTTTTCTATTTATAAACTATTGCATATTTAATATTTTTATCAATTTAAATTTGTAAATATAATATTTTTTTGCTTCAATAATACTTCAGGGACATATTGTGTTTAATATTTATAGATAAAATCAATGCATGCATCTTTTACTAAAGTTAACATCTCTTCACTATTCATCTCATATTTGCATTTTTCTTATGCATAGGGGAATCGTATTCATGTAAGCATTGGAAGGTCTGCAATTCGTCTGTTCAGTAAAAAATGGAGTTAGGTTTGTATGTCATAAAGAATTTTTTGGTGGGATCAAATAATTTATACTTCAAAAGTTCAAGTTAACATTCACTCAAAGAACAAATATCTTACAAATAGAGGATCCAAATTTTTCATTAAATATCTTTGATTTGCGCCCTTATAAACAACTGGTTAATGGAGTTGAAATTGTTGAAAATAAATTATTTGGTAACTATCTATCATATTTCTCTATTTTTGTCATAATTATTTAACATATTATAATATTGTTATTTTATTTTTTAAAATTATTGCTGATGTGATTCTAGAAATCGTGAGTCGTAGTGATGTTCAAGAGCGCAAAATGGATAACAATACAAGTATCTTCATGAAATTTGAAGATCATGAGTGAGTATCCACGCTTTTAATAAAAATTAATATTTATCATGTCATATTATATTATCACATTTTGCATTCTTGAATCACGAGCAATAGAATATCTACTACTTTTTTTAGGAGAATTTGTTGATGAAATTCCATGGCACTTAACCAAATCAACTGATTTTATTGTAGTCATGCAACTAATAAGAGCTAGAAATTTTCAAAGTATACACGTTTCGTAAACATATGTATATATATATGTATTGTATCTTCTAATTTTTTTTTATAATTTTTATTTTTTAGATAAGTATCCAGTGAGCAATACTTTGCTTCATCAAAAGTTTGGATAAATTCTGATCTTCCACAAGTTGACGATTTTAAATCAAGGTTCTTAAGCTCTTTTGTTATCCTTTATCATATTTGTATTTCTATTTATTTTTTATAATTATGGATGCATACATATTATTCGAGGTGCAAGGAGACGCATCTGAGAGGATCACTCAAATTTTATCAACACATAATTATTCTATCTCTAATGAATTATCTTCAAAAAATTTAGATGTCGTGCCTATCAAAGAATTGATGCATGCACACAGGTACTTAATTTTAATATCTATTCATGTGTTTGTTAATTACAATTATGTATGCAAAATGAACATTTATTTTTGTGTCTAGGAGGGGCACGTTTGGATCCTTGCAACTATCGTTGATATAATATTAGAAAAAGAATGGTCATATGTTGGACACAAGAAATGTCAAAAGAAGGTTGATAAAATAGGAAATAAATTTTATTGCAATAAATGTGATCGTATTGAGACATATGCTAAACATAGGCATTTCTCATATTGTGTAATCTATATATAAATATAAAAATATTTTTTATTTATTGAAATGTTTCTTTTAGTTACAAACTTCAAGTTGGCATGATGAATGGTAGTGATTTTATTTCATTATTACTTTGGGATAGTGAGGCAATGCAATTAATTGAAAATAACACTAATGAATTTGGGATATTGAGGCAATACAATTAACTGGAAAGAGCACTAATGAATCGAAGAAAAATAATCTAGAGGTAATAATTGTATTTTCAAATGTTTTTGAGGTTGCTATCCTATGGAGCTCGATTTTGTTATCAATAGATAAGTTATTTTCAAAGTCATTGTTAAGGCTTCAAACATTAAGGCACACCATGAAGTGTATAATGTGATTAATCTTTCTATAAGTACATGTGATCTCTATTATTACATTATTATTCTACTTATAATTTGATGTTTCATGATATATTATATCTTTTTTAAATAGGATCCAGACTTCAACAATGATGAATTTAGTTGTGATGACGAGAATTTGAAGGTCATCCTTATAACAAAATTTTAATTTCTTATTAAACTTATTAATTTCATATATTTATATTTTAATTATTATTTGTAGGATCCCACTTGCGAGAATGATGCCATATCTCCAACTAAAAAATCAAGTAAATGAAATATTAGAGAGAGCTCAACATCAACAATTAGTTCTGATCTTAATTTTCAACTTTCAAGCAATAAAGCCAAGAAAGAAATTTTAATAAAAATTATGATGTTAATAAAATTTTAAAATAATTTTAACAATTTAGTTAAAATAAAATACAAACTTAAAATTAAGCATATCTTTATTAATACTATAACTTTTTTCACGTCCGCACATCGTGCGGGACTTACACTAGTTTTATATTATGAATAAATATATATTGGAAGATAAAGGATCAACATATCATTATGTATGATTACTTTTTATATTCATATACAATATAATGAAATATAAATGTAATATATAAAAAAATAGTGTATTAATAAGCTATGTTGATTATTTTATATTAAAACAGTTTTTGTACAAAAACTTTATAAGTTAGATTGATATTATTTATTATCTTATTATTTTGTTAAATGCATTTCATCATACGCTGTTACATAAATTTTTATGGAAAAATTCTTTGCTTTAATTCAATATTTTTTATACTTTTACTTTATAATTCTCACATTTCATACAAACACTCATTAAAATTTAAAGATTTATCACATATTTTAACCAAATATTCAAATAAAATTGAAATATATAATACACTAAGTGTCAAACCCTACACTTAATCCCTGGGTCTGTTTGACAAATAACTAATAGAGGGATGTGATGGAGTGGTATGGTGTGGTGAGTGATGGGGTGGGGTGCGTGGTGTGTCATTAGAAAGTCCATATTTGGATAATACATTATATAAAATATGAGGTGGAATAATGAATGTTTTATTTGTATAAAAGTCATTTTTATCATTCATTATATATTTAAAATATTTATAATCATTTTAGGGGTGAGTATGAACTGGGACGACCTGATCGCCCTCGTCAGCACCGGCTCGAATTTTTTAAATTTTTTTGACCCGATGGATAATTGGATCAGGATCAAATTTCATTTCTTTAACACTCGACCGGGTCGGGTCGGGACCAAATCTAGGTTTTACGTCCCGACCCGATTGAATATATTATATTAATATTAAATTATTTTTAAATAATATATTTATGTTTATTTTGAATAAAATATTATATTTACTAAAAAGTTTTATTTAATAAAAAATTATAGATAAATATGTATTCATATTAGAAAAAAGATAATATATCAATGAATGAGAGAGAAAAGAGAAGAGAGAGAGGTGATTTAATTTGGTAAGAAGATATATAATTTAATTTGGTAATAAAAAAGGAAAATGGATTAATTTAATCTAAAATAATCTATCCCTCTTCATTCCACCAATTTGATGGAGTAACAAATGTAGTGTTTAAACGATTTAGCTATTCCACCCCACATTTCTTAACTTAAATAAAGAATATAATCAAATATGATTTAACTAATTTCATTCCCTCATATTCCATCCCACCCCTTCGTATCGCTCAATCCAAATATATTAACGAAAAGATTATTCCTTTAGAACAAAATAAATTAATAATAATGTTGATATATATATATATATATATATAGGCATAACTTAAATCTAAATGCATAGATACTCTGCACTTATGTTATTTTACAGTATTAATTAATAATTACTTTTTTTATAATTAAGAATTTAAATACACAGGTGACTTTTTTTATTTATAATACAAATTACACTGCCATGCGTAAATATAATATGTTTAGTCCACCTGGCAGGAAAGATTCTTGGAAAGCAATAAAACTACTGGCACAAAAGCGTCGAGTTATCTCTTTTAAACTCTCCTTCGACTTCCCCACTCCCTCTTCCAACCACCCGGAAAAGAGATCAGGCGAAAGGAGGAGCGGCAGCAAATGGCCGCAGTGGCCGCAGCGACGGCAGGAGCCGCGACGGTCGCGTTGGACCGCCTCCGCGGAAGCCATCTACGTCCGATCTCATCTTCTTCGCCTCGCTCTGTCGCCTCAACCTCCCCTTCCTCCTCCTCTTCGTCGCCTTCCGTCTCATCCCTCCACCTCTCGCGCTCTCCCGGGCTCCGGTCCACGGGTGCGCCTCTGAGGCCGAAACCGAGGCGTAAGGTTTGTTCTCGAGGACATCGGGATTGTTTCTTCTTTGCGGTTCGCGTTGGTTGATCTCGCGTACTTTTGATTCCAGCGATATTCGAGGGTGGATTGCGCCGCAAAGGAACCGCTGAAGGTGATGATCTCCGGCGCTCCTGCGTCGGGGAAAGGAACTCAGTGTCAAATGATCGTCGAGAAGGTTGGTCATCATTACTTCCATTGCGACCCTGAAGACTTACTACTTTGCGTGTTGTGATCCTGATAGCATAAGTTAGTTCATCACAAAGAAATTATGAACTTGATTGCAACTTTTAGTTAGAAGTTGTAGCAATGTTCATTTTTTCATAGAACAGCCTGTGGTTCTTATAATTTTGTTCCACATTAATTTGCAGTATGGATTAGTACACATATCAACTGGTGATCTCTTGCGAGCAGAGGTATCGGCAGGGACAGAAATTGGAAAGAAAGCAAAAGAATACATGGACAGTGGCATGTTGGTTCCTGATGGCATTGTGACAGATGTATGCTCCATAGCACTTGGTTACACCATCTGCTCCTATCTGTCCTTTTAACTATTATGTATCTGATATAACTAGATGGTGATATCACGGCTCTCACGAGATGATGTAAAACAAAAAGGATGGCTACTTGATGGATACCCGAGGAGTTCATCTCAAGCACAAAGCCTGGAAAGCCTCAAAATAAGGCCAGACATTTACATCATGTTGGAAGTAAGTCACATTATATGCACGACCTTTATTTTTGTTTTTTTTTTCGTCTAGATATTGTTGAACATTCTTCTTGGGATGATGGCGGAACCTTTATTTTGAGACTCTTGCACTGCTATCAATATGTGATTACTCCTGTGTAACGTGCAATTTGGGAGTGTTGTGATAATATTTGAAGTTCAATATTTTCTTACCAAAATTTAATTTATGTTTTCAATTTGGAGAAGCTCATAAAATATGTGACACAATTGATTTTCTGTTGTATATGGAATTCCTATCTCTAGTTTCTTCAGCTTTGGTTTGTCTAACTCCATTATGCATGTATCATCATAACAAGAGAATTGAATTTTGTTGGACAATGAGTGCACGTGCTTGTGTTTTGATATAGTTGTGGAAAAAGAAAACACATTTTGTAGCTTTTTTCAAAAAAAAAAGTGGTTGCTTATGAGGAAAACACTAAAATGTACTCCTCTACACAGCAGATCCAAACACACATTATGAAGTTAAATTAGCTAAGATCAAACTTCTCTCAATATCTTTTATTGAAATTTGAAGTACTGACTGGATTTCTCACCAATTTGTACACCTCTTTGTAATAATGTAATGTAAACATGCAGTGATAAAGTTGGATGGTTGCAATGTGTGGCAATGATCCATTTTTCCTCAGTGAAAAAAAGAACTACTCTTGCATTTGGTGTCCTCTGTTATTTTATCTCCTTGGTAATGTTTCTTTTTTTTTATTTTTTTTCATCAGTGGTTAATTCATTATTGGATCCTGAAACATGAAAATAGAACTGTCCTGTTGGTTGTTTCCAGTGGCCATAGTGTATTAACATTCTATTTTCCAAAAAGAAGAATTATCTATTATAATAAGCCCCCATACATCAGTATGCAAAAGATGGAGGAGGAACATCCTCTCAAAAGTGATAAAAAGTTGTACCTAATTATACCAAGTGTACAAAAACAGTTGAGTTTAGATATATGGTTATTTCATAAACAAATTCGTAATCCTCGATGCCAATTATCTCATCTTAAAATTTCAAGAAAGATTAAATAATAGGCTTTGTGAAACAAAGAGCTGACTGATAGATTTGACTGGTTGCACATCATCTTTTAATTCAGGTTCCTGATGACACTCTAATCGACAGATGTGTGGGAAGAAGGTTGGACCCCATGACTGGAAAAATTTATCATATTAAGAACTTTCCTCCAGAGACTGAAGAAATTGCAGCACGTCTCATCGTCCGTTCAGATGATACTAAGGAGAAGGTTATCTTAATATTCATAGTTTTACTTTTTCCTTGTGTCATAGTATTGGTTTTTTAAGCAATGCGAGAAAGAAAAGGAGTTTCAACTACTCTTTTTTGAGTTTGAACAAGTACCAAATGATGCTGTAAAATATATGATATAATTTTGATCACTGTTGATGATAATGGGAAGAGGGTGAGCCTCAAGCGTAATGGTTATTTACTTTTTTTGGTGACAAAAGGTCACAGGTTCGACAATGTGAACATCCTCCGTGCAAAGAGGGAGAATGCTGCATGTACATCAAACTATCCTCTCCTATTCCCTCAAACTGAGGAGTGGTTACACATAGGGTTTTTCCCTTCAAGGCTCACCCTAATAATTCTTGTTTTATGCAAAAGCTTGTAATATGTTAGTCATCTCAATATTAAATACGATATGTATTTTATATTAGATTATTCTGCAAGGTTGTGGAGTATCCATGAAATCTAATATATCATATGGTTTCCAACCTTAGTCTAATTTCCTTTCTTATGAGTGCAGGTTAAATCACGTCTTGAGACCTATAAGAAAAATGCTGATTCCATCCTGCCAACATATTCTGATTTGTTATGTAAGGTGTTGGTTATTTTAAGATAATATCAAGTCTGTTTCCCCAAAAAATCACAAAAATGGTTTCTCAGACAACAATTACCAAATATATAGGTTGATGGCAATCGCCCAAGAGAAACTATATTTGAAGAAATATGTTCTCTGCTGCAACAGGTTCATGATGATGGTCCTAAGACCACGAAGTTGGAACTAGTTAAAGGTAAAACATCAGGAAATTTGGAACATATGCAATATACATAAATTCACGGTTCATGGTGATGTATTGTTATTTGCATGATGCAAATATTAGGAATTTCTTGACTTTTTATACAATTGGTTCAATCATGTTTAGTTAATGGAACAAGTGTCACTATGTAAACATATTGTCTACCATGCTGAGGAAATGAGTTTTACCTGTACTACTAATCTGTGTGTTCAATGTGACACAGTTGTCAATCCATAACCATATTCTTCTCTTAATATCTTTGCATCCTTGTCTTAGCAATATTCTTAGTTTATTATTGTATATGCAGACAGTTGCATCTTAAAATCATAGTTCACTTGTTGTCGGCTAGGATCTTCTTTGTCTGTCAGCCTTGAAACTTGTGGGTGATCTTTTCACTTCAATGATATGTCCCATTGTTTTTTTTTTCATTGCCAGGAAACACAAAGAGCAATCTCAAAACAGCTAGCGTGGGCCAGGTATATTATGTTTTATTTTTTTTTTCTTGTGCATCTCTTGACAACAACTCCGCCTATGTTTTATAGCCGGTCCCAAGCCCGGATAAAGGAGGAGGGTTGTGTTAGGCCCCGACAGCCAGCGTAAAATCCTGTCGAATCTCATGAACATGGATCAACGAATATACGGAATGACGTCGTATGATCCATATAGCCGACCCCACCTAGTGGGATAAGGCTTTGTTGTTGATATATATCTCTTGACAACATGGGATATTCTTTTCACCAAGTCACATGTAGTCATTAAATATGCCTTCTTTTGATCAATTTCTCAGTATGAATGGCGTGGTATTCCTACTAGACTGAACAACATTCCACATTCTAAAGAAATAAGGACATATTTTTATGATGATGTGCTAAAAGCTACACAAAAGGCTATAAAAGATAAAAGAAGTCGACTGAAGGTTAGTGCTGAGAACTATGCTCTTAGATTTTATTGAAGCAATTAATTAGTATGATAGTTAAAGTTGCACTGAGCTTTCAATATTAACAGGTCGAGATCAACATTCCTGAACTTAACCCAGAAATGGTAATGAATTAGCTTCGTACTTGTGTATTGAAATAATTCAGAAACTTACAAAGGCTTTGGCATCATCAGGATGTTTACCGAATAGGTACCCTTATGGAACTTGTACGAACACTTGCACTTTCATTTGCTGATGACGGGAAACGTATCAAGGTAATTGTAGAATCTAGAAGGGATAAAGTGCAGAACTGAGTACTTGTTGATTTAGCAGAACTGAGTAGTTATTGATTTATTTGGATTTTTTTTGGTCTTCTTAGGTTTGTGTTCAAGGGTCTATGGGAGAAGGTGCACTTTCTGGTATGCCTTTGCAACTTGCTGGAAGTCGAAAGATTTTGGAATTTATGGATTGGGGCGAGTATGGTGCTCTTGGGACATTCATTAATATTGGTTCCATAGGTCTGCAACTGGAAACTAAGTTGGGTTCATTTCTCCTAGTATTTACTTCTTGAAGTTATGGTAGTTAGCATCAAATCATTTCATTTTCATGTTCTCAACTGGTCTAAAGCACTGGATGTTTTGCCAATTTTTTCTGTAAAATCCACTGTAATATAAGATTAACACAGAAACCTTATCAAAATCAGCAAGGCAATCACAATTCATAAATAAACAAGGCTTCCTCAATGGCAATGGTCTTTGTTGTACCTATCTCCTACTACTATTCTGTAGTGCATCCATCTTGGGGTGAAATTATTAATACTCCAATTAAAATCTTCATAACCACATTTCGCTGAAAACAATTCATAAGAAAGATCAAAACTTCCATTGGCTCTGAGAACAGTGAAAACCAGCAAGGTACCAGAGGAAAGAATATGACTATTGGAAACATGAAAGAGAAACTTCACCTTTTTCTCTTCCTTCCACATGATATATGATTGTCCAGCGACAGTGCTTAAAATCTGGGGGTGCAACAATCTGCATGACTGCTTAATGAATTACTCAAGAGATAATAGGAGACCACCCTCATCTGTACATGTATTCCGGAAACTTGGAACATCTGAGTGATTTAAATGGTCCATTATGAATTATTAAATGTTACTATTTATATGTTTCCACCTTCTTGTGTATGCAGAAAAATAACTAGGACACCATGCTAAAGTTCCCTATTGCATGTAGTAAAAATATGAGTTTCACCAGGAGAAGCAGAGAACAATTTATTGTGAGATATCTTGTTAAGTCTGATATAATATTCTGTTACAAATCATTTCATAGTATGTTTATGAATTGGAAGTGGAAAGTTTGACAGTTTGATGTTCATGCTAATCTCACACAACGTATTATAATGTATTTCACATTCATTCGTTACAAAATTCCCTTTGATGTTTATTGTGTTCTAAAAAAATCTCAGGTGCTAGAGAGGTAAATGAAGAAGATGACATATTTATCCTTGTAGCACCTCAAAATGCTGTTGGAAACTGTATTATCGATGTAAGACATATTGTTATCATATAATGACATTGTACATGCTCAATTTGAAGCATCTTTACATTTTAGCTTTCTAACTTTGGATTGCATATGAAGGATATGAAAGCGATGACAGATGCAGCTGGTAGCCGTCCTGTAATTCTCATCAATCCCCGCCTTAAGGTTGTACTAATATTTGTTACTTTCTTTAATTTTCTTGCCAAGAAAGCATTTAGAGCATTTATTTTCCTTAGGGCACTTACGTGATTTTTGATGATGATGTCTCAATATAAAAGAAATTGCATTTTATACTTTATGGAAATATTTCTGGAATATCTTCTCTGGCCACAACTGATGTGTAGCAATAGTTTGAAATAATTTTTTTAAAGTCTTCGGAAAAATTTAAGCTTGTTGTGCACCTTTCAGTATGCCGTTTTTCATCAGCAGGGAGCTGTTTACAGGTTTATTAACTGTTGTTGTATCTTGACACTTCTATGTATGATTTGCATTTTTAAATTGTTTGCTTTCAACGTCCTTGGTATGACTTCTCTTGATATTTGTTATATGAAAGAGAGGCATTGTAGCGCAATTGTTGTATCATGTTTATTTGATGTAGTCTGGTTTGTCTAATGATTTAATGTCTCTATTTCTTTTACTTCTTTATTCTTGGTTGTGTTTATTGAATTCGTTGTCATCTGTTATGATCATTCCTTTCCAGGATTTGCCAGGCTCAAGTGGCATAATGCAAGTAAGTGCAGATACTTGTTCATTTATAAATTGGGATGGATCATGTAGTGCAAGACACGCGCAACACAAGTAACACCCAGAGTTAGTTTGTTCAGCGTTGAGAGGAGCGATCACATGTATAACAGTGATCTCTTTTACTCCGCAGACTATGCTACACACTCCTTATCCCCTCTATAAATTTCTTTTGATTATTACCTCTAAAAAAAATTCTTTTGATTATTTGACCGCTCTCTTATGTTTCTTAATCTTGAATATCAAAAGACAATGGGACGGGAAAAGAGACTGGAATATGCAGCTTCGTTTGAAAGCTGCTACTTCTTTCGGCTTCTATATTATGCAGGCACACAGTACCCAATCATGGGTGCTTTAAGGTTTGTTCCACATATATTATGTTCTGAATGAATATTACTGATCGATAACTCTTGTAATATGATTATTGTATCAATGACATATGGCCCTTTTTTGAAATAAGATCTTGATACTAGAAGAAAATGTAGAGATTCCTTGAAAATTCTCATAAGAAGCTTCAAATCTGCTATGCTTTAGGTTAAGCTTCTAGATGCCAGTTTGACTTAGGAAAGCTGTTAGCATTCCGTATGTTGGTACTGGTACATCTTAAGGATCCATACGCATGAATCTTTCAGATGCCAAAGCAATGCTCGTGCTTCATGAATGCAAGAAAGTTGTGTTTCATGGATTGCAAAATAGGCAACTTTGGCATCTTTTGGATCCATGTGCTCCATTGGCTGTTGAAGATTATCCTGAGATCTTGTTCAGCTTAAATAATATAATATCTTTTTTAATGTTTTGGTGTTCAGCTACATTTTTAAATTTTTTTTTTGCTTAAAAAGATAGTATAGTGGTCCCTTGTGCACATAAGTTATAGTCCATAATGATTTGTAATTTTCCCTCTTGTTTGTTAACTGTGTGAGACAATTAGCAGCTCTTCGTTTTTGCTTATTTGTTTTATGTATTTTTCCTTTAAAAACTTCTATGGATATTCTTGTGTGTACTCTAGCTTTTGGAAAATTCCTAAATGCAGGATGACTTATCCAAATGGTTATGAACTTTACAAGAGGATTGATGAGACTGATAAGAAGGAGAAATACGTTCTTATAGCTAGCTTTCCAACGAAACCAACTGGTGAAGAAATTAACGATGCATTTGAAGGAAAGACACGGTAAGCAAATGTTCAAGACATGGCATCTCGCTAACAAGATTAGCAAATACTTGTTCCGTATTACTACGGTTTACTAGTTATCTATGAACTTAAGGTTGTTTTCATCCCATTCAAATTGCAGAGTTAGAGAGAAGGCAACATCTGGAATATGGTACAACGAGTTGATTCTTAGTACACCTGTCTTTGTTTTGCATTTGAACAGAAATTGTATTAATCATTTATCGTCATGTTAGGGGTTTTTTGAGTGGAATATTATGAACAAGAAAGAGACTTCCTCCGAGGGCGAAGCAGGTGCTTCATGTCGAAAGGTAACAAAATTTCAAGCATAATTTTTTTGTGGCTTGTGTTCCCAGAATATCGGCTTGGATACACGAAATTCTCGAGGACCAGAGTGGAATGAGAAAATGTGGATTAGTTCCACGGTGGAAACTATAATGAAGATGATCAGCTCTGTATATTTCTTTAATGAAATGTGTCTTTCTTGATTGGTAAATCATGTATCTTGATGGAATCTTCTACATTGAGATTTAAAGGACGCCAAAATGAAATGTTACCAAGTGTTGATGGTCTTGTTTTTTTATTTCTCTAAGCCTCTGTTTGCTCATCAATTACTCTGCACTTTTAGAAGCCTTTTTTTTTTGGTGGAAGCTTTGCAAGTTGTTTTCATTGAAGGATTGCATAGTACATTTGTTGCAAAAGAGACCCATTCATTTACTATCTTAACGCAGTTGCAAGCTATTTTTTGAAGGTTGCATGTTACGCTTTCATCAAAGAACAATAAGTTGAGTGATATCTTTCTCTCTCACGAGTTCTTTATCAAAAGCGTTTTACCTGAAGGTGACTTGAGAAGCACTAGAGGGAAATGAAGGTGGCGGAGAGAGCACAGGCTCATCCGTCTCTGCTGGAGGTTGCAAACTTTCTGACGACCGGCACCAATGGTGGAGGCAACAACAACATGGGCGGGGAGCTATAAGTTGGTATCTCAGGTGACAGAGGAAGGTTCAAAGGAGGGCTATCATATATCGGAACCAATGGCGGCGGGAGATCAATGGACGGCTAGTCCTCGTTTGTTGGCGGTGGAAGCAGCGCCGGAGGACTCTCGAATGGAACCAGAGGAGGAGATGGCAACCCCGGCGAGTTGAAACCTGCTACAGGGGGCGTGGAGTCCTCCGGCGGTGGAAAAGTAAATGGAGGTGGGTCGAATGGAATCACCGGTGGGAGGATCGTCGGCGATGGTTGGTCGGATCCGTCTGGAGAAGTCGGCGCCGGATTTATGATAGGAGGCAGGAAGGGGAGTATCGGTGGCGGTGAGCTATCGAATGGAATTGCCGGCGGAAGAGTCATCGGCGGTGTTTGGTCTGACCCATCTGGAGAAGTTGGCGTCGGAATTATAACAGGGGGGAGGAAGGGGAGTATTGGTGGTGGTGAGCTGACCAATGCCGGCACAAGGGGTGGTGAGAGGATTTCTTCTGTTGGCGGCGGAGTGGAGACTACGGGGACCAAAGGCGAAGGTTTCGGGTCGTCTGGAGGGGGCGGCGAGGGCACAAGAGGTGAGACGGGCGACGGTGGAGTCGGAGCACTTGGTTGTGTGATTGCACCTGACGCCGGCGGCGAAGGGATGGCGGGCGGCGGATTAAATGCCGTCGAAGGCGGTTGCGCTGCCGGCGTAGGGAATAATGGCGGAGGTATTATTGGTGACGGAGGTGGCTGGGCTGTCGGTGAAGGGAGCAATGGCGGAGGAAGTGGTAGGTCAGGGGATATCGGCATGGTCGGGGAAGGAGGTGGTGGCGGCGGCCGCGATATTGGAACGCTCGGCGAGGGTGTAATTGCACCCGGTGCCTGCGGAGGAGGGTTAAGAGGTGGAGCGGGCAATAACGTGATGGGCGGCGGCGAAGGGACTAGTGGCGCCGGAGGCGGCTGTGCTATCGGCGGAGGAAGTGGTGGTGGTGACGGCGGAGATGGTGAAGGGATAGTCGGCGGAGGAAATGGTAGCGTGGGAGGAGTAGGTGGTGAGGGCAGCAATGGCGACGGTGGTGGTAACGTTGGAGGAGGTCTGGCTGTTGGTGAAGGGACTAATGACGGCGGGGGAGGTGGTGAGATGAGCGGCGGCGATGGAGGTGGTGGTGACGAGACTAAAGGAGGTGGTGAGATGAGCGGCGGCGATGGAAGTGGTGGTGACGGGACTAAAGGAGGTGGTGGCATTGGGTGACATGTAATAGGTGGTGGCGTACAATTAGTCGGTGGAGGACAAACTAGCGGTGGGCAGATTAGTGGCGGCGGACAAACCAGAGGTGGCAGCAGCCAGCAAATCGGCGGCGATTGTGACGGCGGCGGCGAAGACGGTGGACACGCCGGTGGTGGTGGCGCACAAATTGTTGGCGTTGGCCATGGCAGTAGCCTTGGCGGTGGGGGCAATGATGACGGAGGTGACGGACAAGGCACCAGAGGTGGTGGCGAAGGCACAGGCGGCGGCGGTGGGGGCAGTGATGGCGGAGGTGACGGACAAGGCACTGGAGGTGGTGGCGAAGGCACAGGCGGCGGCGGCAGAGGAACCGGAGGCGGTAGTAAAGGAAGGAAAGGTGGCAGATAAGGCACCTGGTGCGGTGGCGATGGAACTGGGGGTGGTGGCGAAGGCACAAGAGGTGGCGGAAAGGGCACTGGTGGTGGCGAGGAAGGAGCCAGAGGCGGAGGCAAAGGTGCTACACGCGGTGGGCATGGACACGTGACAGGCGGTGGCTGCGACACCACAGGAGGCACAGGAGGAGGAGATGGTGGTGGTGGAGGAGGCTGAGGAGGAGGAGGAGGAAACAAAGGTGGCGACAATGCTGGAGAAACAGGTGACGCAGGAGGGCGCGGGGCAGGAGGTGGTGAGGAGGCTGCAGGCGTCGGCGGAGGTGGTGCGGCGTAAGGAACGGTAGGGGATGGTGGGCATACGTGAAAATGGGGAGACGACCGATGGCGACATCGAGGTGGTGATGGTGGCCGGGCGGGGAAGAAGAACGGGTTGTCAGGGCATGGGAGAGGACGGAAGGGCCAACAGCCGCACGTTCCGAACAAATAGCGGAAGAGGGGATCACACGACCGGCGCCGGCGATGATGAGAAGGCCCTCGCTTCCTGCTTCCTCTTCTTCTTCTGCTGCTGCTGCTTATACTTCCAGGAACCCCACTGCTGGATCTGCCTCGTACCCCTTCTTCTGCAACTGGATTTGCATGTGCGCGAGGGTGTGTGAGGTGCGCTCTGGCTCGTGTTTCCTCTACAGCTGAAGTGGTGCTGGAGAACATTGTGAGCATCAGAAACAGCAGCACCACAAGGAACTTGAAGAGGAGGCAGTAGTGCAGCGTGGAACCGCAACCTTCCATGTCCGAATCCTGGAGCTCAGGAGCATGCATGCAATGCAGAATCAAGCAGCTGCCTGAGGTTGCATTATAAGCGAATGGGAGACGGGGAAGGAAGGAATGACAACTTGGGAGTTGGAATACGTTGGTGCTTGTGCCTGGCTGCTACAAATGAAAGCCTCTCATAAATTTGGGTGCAGAAATGGAGCAACGACCGACTGTGAATGCTTCTGCAAAAGCATTCATGCATGGAAGGGGGAATTAGCTGAAGGAACGAAAGACTTGTATATAGGAGTTGTGCGGTGATCGATGGGAAATGCATTGATGGTGTCTGGTGCGAGGAGTCCCGAGAGATATCGTCCGGTGTGCCACACCTGAGGAAGTCTGTGAATGCGTTTCATAGTTCTTAGTCTTACCTTGCATTACGATCATGAACTACAGCAGATTGCTGAAGAATTCCATATAATAACTACGGCAGCCTGCCTCTCTACGAGAGAGAGAGAGAGAGAGAGAGAGATCTTCCCTTTCGGCTCTGGGGCCTTGGCTTTGGCCTTTGGAGGAGGGACTAATACGTAAGGCCGCAAGGTACATATTGGGAAACCGTACAAACCTTTGAAAAAAAAGGATAAGGAAATGACAGTATAAACATATGATACACTAATGAACGCTTGGATTTTAATTTCATGAACGATCGTGTTAATGAAAATGAAAGGCGCACAGTATCGCAGCGCACGCGCACCTATGACCTCGGAGTCGATGGGTGTAAAATATAACTTTTTAAATAAAGCTTATAATAATATAAAAATAAATTATATATTAAAAGAACTAATTCTAAATATTATTACAATTGTTCTCGATATCTCATATTTTGAAATTTTTTAATAATCAGCTCATTATCCATATTATCAAATACATCATTTTCAATATAACAAATCAAATAATCATTCATAAACTAATCTCCGATTGGACTTTGTAATCTATTTTTCACAATCTTGTTTAGTTTTCTTATAATCCTATGATCTGATAATAAGAAAAAATAATCTTAAAAATGATTAATTTTTTATAATCATAAGATCTGATTTTTTAAGATTAATTTTTTACAATCCTAATATCTGATTTTTTTCTCACTTTACAGTCTTTTATTTTTCTAGCGAGAAACAAGATTAGTAGATGAAACATATTATTACCTAAACCTTCAAAGGCTGTGAACAAGAAGAAAGAGATTATTACATATTACCTCTTGGACGGTTCACACGTTGAGGCTTGGGTAGTTGGGAGAAAGAAGATCAAGTGATTAAAAAAAATAAAAGTGCGACAAGAGAGGGTGTTTTGGGAGAATTTTATTCGGTTAAGTGTTTGTTTGAGAAGGAAGAAATCAAATATATTAATTATGAAAAGATATTTTATAAATTTACTTCTTATTTTTTAAATAGGATACAATTCTAAAAATATCTTATTAAAGATAATATGATTATATTAGAGGTGTAAGAAAAAATTGACTAACCCAAAAAATTCACTTGACTCGAAAAAATAAAAAAATTAAGGACTCGAATATAATTTATGATAGTTTTAAATAAATTAAAATTCATCCGCTAAAATTAGACCCCCGCCCGAAAAATCGTAAGGGCCTGTGGAGCCTTTTTTATTTATATAATTAATACATATATTATCAATTCTTTTATAATAGATATAATATTTTTTGTATAAATTTTCATACTTTTCTATCACATTATCAAACTCTAATTTCATTAATTTAAAATTTTAGTAGTATATTTTATATTTAATATAAAATTAGATATTTTATATTAATTTTAATTTATCCTATATATTTTAAAAATATAATTATATAAAAATAGGGCTCCAAAAAAAGCATCCGAAAAAACTGATCAGCTAGAAGGTGGTTTTTATTTTTTTCAAAATGAATTTAGGGTGTTTTTTAATTTTAAAAATAGATCCGAAGTAGCGGTTGGTTTTTTTCGATCGAAAATATATAACCCAAAAGCTAGTGGGGTCAATCGACCTCGTTCCTATCAACGTAGGTCCGCCACTATATATGTGTATGCATAAAATGCATGCATTTTCTCGAAAGGAAATGAAATTCTAACATTTCCAACTTGTACATTCACTATACTTCTTTATATAATCTTTTAAAGACAAATATCTGAATAAAAATATTATTCCAACCCGGTTTCTTGATTTTCAACTATGCAAAAGCAAGAAGACGTCTCGAATTGTCTGCATCTCCTTTTTATATCATTGCCAAGCGAATAAATGAACTAAATTGTCTTTTCATTACGTAAGATTATTTTTTAAACCTCTTCTAAAATATAGTGAATTTTCACATCTAATGATCACCAACTGACCAGTTTATGTAATCAGTATGTGAACTCTAAATGTGACTCACATCATTATCAACGATTAACACTTAGCTCTATTCTACCTCATCAGATGTGACACCTACGAATTTTAGAAGTGGCTCCACCATGAATTCTTACGATGTAGCACTTAACTTCGTATGATACTTAGCTCCAATCTAACTCATCTTATTTATGAGGAACAAAATGATGAATTGAATTCTAGAAGTGGCTCCCATCATAATTAGCGATGTAACACTTAGCTCCAACCATCATATATGCATTCATCGCATAACAACTATATATCGAATATCAAAAGATAAATTACATCAAATACTCATTTAAATAAAATAGAATTGCATTTTACAAAATCATCCATAACATATGTTTTTCAATGTATAGTCAATTGATCAAACATTCCAACATGCTTTTCATAATAACATATCCAAAATATATTTAATACATATCGCAATCAATATCACACCAAATTCAGTGAATACAAAAAGTAAGCTAAATCAACTTACCTTTTGGATATGATATAAGGGCAGATGATTCTTTGTTTGTTGTCTTATTTTTCTTCTCCTTGCTCTCGTTTCCTTTTTTCTTGATATTTTCCTTGTTCTTTACCCAAGCATCCCCATTGGAGGTGTCAACCCTTCCACATTTGGAAAATAATTTGCTACTATTCTATATTTATTTGCACGAGGCATGCCATCATAGGAGTAAGGTATTTTTTGTTTTCATTTTTAGTCTCTTCTATGTAGATTGCCCACCTTAAAGCCCCATCAAAGGTCTTAGAATTATGCTTTTTAACCCTATCTCTAGTTTTAGGCGTTAATCCATCAATAAATCGTCGTACTCCTTCCATTCTTGTAATTACATCTACTCACTTGAACATGTAGAAGATGATAAATGCTATGCCTTTATATTACTCTTCTTTCTTAGTTAAGGTTAGGGGATATTTCTTTTGGAATTTTCTTACAAAATCCCTCCATGGAATAATTTCATTGCCCACAAATTTATTTATCTTAATAACCATCCACCACCATCTTGCCTTTTCATCAAGATGGAGGGTTGTTAAAGGCACCTTCCAACTCTTAAAGCAATACATTTGTTCAAATATTTTCTCCATGGTGTTTATCCAAGTTCCTGTTGGAATTTCGTCGTTATCATCCTTAAAAATTGGAGGGGCCATATGAACGTCTCCACTTCATTCTCTAATGAGACTTGCCAATCTTGCTCTTCCCTATTTTCACATCTTCCAGCAACTCCCACTATAGGGCTAGTAACATCATTGCTATCTTGCAATCTTCTGAGCTTCTTTCAGTTTCTGGTTCCATTTGCAATCCACGTAAAAAATATTAATCATATAACATTAATACCTAAATTTGTTTCTTTGTATAACCCAAATAGTATTTCACCTAGATGAAGCAACCCTACTCATACCACCATATAATCCTATTTATATCATGGATCATATTCAGTTGTATAACTTAATTAATCTATCAATCACAAAAGTTCCACTCGTACCCCCGCAGGCTATATACTCGATGAAATAAGCATAATATACATAACCCAATCTCGTCATGTTATTTTATTTATTCATTTTTTAACATATGCTTATCCAAATTGAAGCAATAAAAACATTGAACTTTTATCTCATTATGATTGGTCCTTAGAAAGATAAACATTTAACCTAAACTTTATGTTAATTTTGTGTTCTGACAAATTGAATGACCTTGATTGTGTGATTTATATTAATGAGCAAACAATTCATTCTCCGATAATTTAAATTTTCGTTAAACTTATACTTTCACAGGTATAACTTATAAAATCCCTATATTTTATATCCATTGGTACTGAGCACAATAAATTTCATAAGTAATTTCACAAGTACCAACACAGCCTACTCTAAATTTCCTCATGGCAATCTCATAAGGGTTTGATTAATCATTTATAACTTTTTATAGAAACATCCTTTTCAAAATGATTTCACCTCAATATGCTATTGACCCTAAATTATCAAATATATATAACATATTGGATTTAATACCTAATTTATAAATTCAGGTGACAGTCTAAAGGCTACACTCATAGGGGATTAACCATAATTAATTTTATGATTTTTAAACAATCCGAAGACATGCAACATCCAACTAGGTTTTTATATTCAAATTTACTTCAAATTAGGGTTTGTTCTCCCTTACAAGAATTTAGGGTTTGATTTCCTCACCCATCACAATAAAACGAAATTAGGGAGTGAGAAGAGGAAATGAGACTGGGGAAACCATATTTGCAAACTTATATGATTTGCAATCACATAAGGATCATGCAAGAACTTACCTTAAGATGAACCTTAAATCCTTTTTCCTCCGGTTTCACTTGAGATGTAAGATTTTCCCTTTTCGGATAGAGCAGGTAAGTTAGTAGAAAGATATGGTAAAAGGTTGTAAGAGTAAGAGATAATGAACCATTTTGGTCTTGGTCTTTGACTTATTTACATGCAAGGGTCAGTAAGTAAATGTACTAAAAACATTACATGTAAATAAGTAACTACCTCCAATTTGGATTAAAAAAATATTTATAAAAATAAATAAGCAACGTATCAAAATATATTTTTTTGTCAGAATATTTGACAAATTTTCCTATTTTTCTACCTCATTTTACCTAAAACAAAACCCCACCTAAAATTTATTAAAAATCATTTTTAGCATGCCTTAACCTTTGAGAACAAATATATTTTTATATTTTTCACATTTTGAAAAATAATGTTTTCATGCCTTAAGAACACTTTGACTTATAACTCATATCTTAACACATATATCATATTACTTATCAATCATAACATATGATCATATAAGAATTAAATTTGAAATATTCCGACGATGAGAAACAAGAGCACAACAATAAGAAAAACAAAGAGGCGTGAAAGGAGGAGAGGAACACCTTGAGTCTTATTTATAGGAAAAGGCCTCAAAGTTTCGATTCAAGTAGAACTTCCCGTACTGCTTTTGATCCATAATTTATCTTTTATTTTTCATAATTAAATAACTAATTAACATCACTATTTTTATTTTCATATTTTTAAAAAATAATTTATTAATATTTTGTTTTTTGAACTTATAAACCCCTAGTTTAAGTCTCATTAGGAGTCTAAATTTTTTTACTTTAAACTTAATCCCTAATTCTCTTCTAATTATTTTTTCTTTATTCTATCTCTCCCAAACCCCTAATTTAAGTCTCCCTAGGTGTCCTAAAATTATTTTACTTTAAACTTATCCTTAGTTCTCTTCTAATTATGTTTTCTTTATTCTATCTCTCCCAAACATAATTATTCTTAAATTTCCAGAATTAAATAAAAGTATCATTCATATCTTTTAAATTTTGAAAGTTGTTATTTTATCTTTTGATATTTTTTTAAAATGTTTATTTTAACTCTCATTGTGACTCCTATAGAAATTAATCTCATAATTGGATTCAAATTTAAAATTGAATACCTAATCATAGTCCAATCACAATTCCTATTCCAATTTGAACTTATTTTTTTCTTATTTTCTTTTACTTTTTGAATTAATTTAATTATTAAAATAAATTTTTATTTTTCAAAAAAATTATGGTATTACACCTTGTCTCTACGCACACTACACAAAGGGAGAGGTAGGCGGCACCTCTCCCCCTCTCACTTTGGCTGCCTGAGCATTAACATCGTCTCCTTAGTGGCCGGAGGGAGAGGAGGAGAGCACCAATATTTTTGTAGTTATTTTTTTTATAAATTATTATATTATATTATTTAACAATGTGCCATGTCAGCAAAATGATCCAGCATACCCAATCGAAAGGATAATTGTTGAAATAAGTTAATACTTGAAAAGTAGTTTGATTACAAGTAAAGTTAAGAAAAAGAGTTGGAAAAGATGTAAAGTTGGAGACAATATTGTTAAACACTCGAGTTTAAGAGTTTAGGTAAGTAAAAATGAATCAAATCGACTAAAAAAAATTTAGACTCTTAAATTTATACAAATATTAATTTAAATTTTTTTGTAGAATCTTAGAAACCCTTATAGAGCCTATACAATTATATAAGATTACACATGATTATTTATTTTGTATAATAAAATTTTTATAAAATTTTAAATATTTTATTTGATTAATATATTTGTGAAAGTGAAATTAATATCATGATTGTAAATTTTAGTGTGACTATTTTTCTTTTTGTTTTAAAATTTTTTTTATACAATTTTCATCTTAATAAACATAATAGTTGGCAGTTGGTTTACATTTCTTAGTTGTAAATTATAGTGTTATTTTGATTACTTTCATATTTGTAAAATATATTAGTTGCTTATGGTTTACCGTAAATTAATTGCAATAATTTTATTTATTTAATTTTATTTTGATAATGCATTTATATGAATTAGGCTGCGAAGTTTGGTTCCGATGAATTCTATCATTGGCGTTTAATGGAGCGAATGTTGAAATCTGATGTCAGAACCAAGTGTCACGTTTCCATCTAATAAGTAGCACCATTTAACCTTTTTTTTTTTAAATTTTTTTTTCACGTGACAACTCCTTTTTTTAAACTAATTTTCATTTTATTTTTTTTCCTTATTTTCTCTCTTACATTTCTCTCACAAAATAATTTTGTATTAACTGCAATATGTTTTTAATAAAATATTTAATTTAATATTGTTTGTTAATTACCATTTCATCATTTTTTATTTTATTAAAAATACAATTTGATGTATTTAAATAAGACATTTAATTTTAAATTTATACTATTATTTTTATTAATAAAAAAAATTATATTTTTATATTTGAATTGCCTATATTTTATTCCAACAACAAATAAAATTAATCTATTATATCAACTTTTTAATTTTTCATCATTACATTTCACTCCATTCAAATATATATAAAAAACTAATATTCTACTGCCCAAAGTTGGAAACGAGTCTAAATGATTTTTTTTATCATTTTTTTCCTCGAAAAGGTAAAATGGAAAAAAAAGAAAGTTTTTTCGACTTAGGTATTTGGGAAGCAAAATCAACCATATAATATAATAAATATAACATTAAGATTCACAATTAATTCGATGATGGCGCGTGTTTTCTTATTCGTTTCCCGTTTCACGTGTTCCTCCTCCTCCGTTTCCAGAGATCTTCTCACATAATGCCGGGTCATTTATGGCGTTTTCCCGATCACGTTTCCCCTCTTCTTCGCATTTACCTCCGACTCGCGTCCACGATTCCTCCGCATAATGTTCACGTACGCGGGGTACGCCGATCCCGCTGCATGGTGGTCTTTTCCCCTCGTTGCCTGCGGACGCTTTTTATGTACGGACCCGACTTTTATTATAATGATCATAGTATCCCAACGCTTTATGCGTCCCATTCGTTCCTTGCGCTCTAAGCTTTCCTTTTCGCGCTCTCGGCTCCCTCCGACGGAGAGGAATTCGAAAGCGGCGCCGCGATCGACTTCGCCGGCGAGGATCGGGCTGTCTTCGCCATGGACGGGAGTTCCAGAGCTTCGAGTAGCGCCCGGAAGGACCCGAGGCACCACGCCAGACAGTGAGGCGACTTTTTGCTCTCCACTTCGATTCTGATTCCACTAGGGTTTAGCGTTTGACGTAGCTCGAATGTGTTTGCCATTTTGTTGACGTTGCTTTCGTGGAAGGTACCAATTGGACCTCTGTAGGAGGGCGGTGGAGGAGAACATCATCGTGTACCTCGGGACGGGCTGCGGGAAGACGCGCATAGCCGTCATGCTCATGTACGAGCTCGGCCACCTCATCCGGAAGCCCAGCGATCGCATCTGCGTCTTTCTCGCGCCGACCATACCCCTCGTTCAACAGGTGCGTGCTTTCCCCGCAGGTCACTTCATAATCTTCTATCGATCCGGATAGACAAGTGGGGTTAAAAAGTGTTCAAATGTGAAAGACCCTTACAGATAATGTATAGCTGGTAATCCCCGGACAGCACCTCCCCTGCCATCGAATCACACTTCAACGCCGGGCGATAACCACAATAATGCGGTGGACAAACAGCTACCGAACGATAACCATAATATCGACAAAATCCATCATTTATGCCTGGACAGGAAATACATAATTTGAATGTTAACCTACATTCCCCATTAGCATAAGTCACAAAGCCCACATGGGCAGCATGGTACAACATCCTAGGTCCTAAACAAGTACATAAGGCCTCTTAATTGGTCATGAACAAAAGAGACATAATACTAAACATGCCATGCCATGTGCAACCTTCTTTTGTCATGAGCAAATTTCCTGCAGGATCTGGTGCAGGGAAATTCATTCCGTTAGAGTATGGAAGGCTCAAGTCATAAAGATGAGCAATTTTCATGATATGACATAAAGCAATAAAATGACAGCAATAAACAAGATTCAATAACTATGTAATTCAATTCAATAGCTAGGTATCACATTATCCTAGATTCATTTCAATTATTCAATCTTTAGCTCACCAATATTAAGCATGAACAATATAATCAATACAGCATTGTCATGCCCAATATGACCCAAGATCCAATAGTGCGCTTAATCTTAGAGTTATTATCTTATTCGATATCATTTGACGAGTGGAAGTTTGCACTAAGACTTCCATAATTCGGTCCCATATAGTTACTCTTATTTCTCGTCAAGTGACAACTCCAGCTTCAATCAATCAATTAGCAATCAATATGTGAGCCTTTAACAATTGATTGAAGGACTGATTTGCCTTAGTCTCAATAGTGGCTAGCTAGGCCACGAGAAACTGTTTGTTCCCATCAATAAGTGCCACGAATGATCAATCGATCAATGATGAGGCATCTACCTCTCAATATGATAGGCTCCTTAGTTTCTCTCCCTCCGACGGGGTTCATTCAATCAATCAATACATCAATTCATTAACAATTGCTATTTACGGCTTAACATACATTTCGTAAGCATCTAGGTTATCAATAAATCCATTTTAAAAATGATAAACAATCTGTCAATACACTTGGGCGGTCGATCGGTTGGGAATACTGGTTGACCGGTCAAGTCTTGAGGACTGACCTATCTCATTTAACATATGACTGGTCGACCGACCTCACTCAGTGGTCGATCGATCTTGTCGACCGACATGGTCACAAGTCACAACATTTGCACCGGTCGACCGGTCCACATGGAAGAGTCGACCATCGTGTTCTCGACATTATTTCTGGTCGACCAATCAATTAACGATCAACCGGTCAATGTGTACAGCGAAGTTGTAAAGTGTTTCCTCGACCGGTCATGGGGAGCGGTCGACCGGTCTATATCGGCAGCGTGAGAACTAAGGATTTTCACTATGTTTTTCCCATTGCAATACATCAAACATGGTGCCCTCCATGACCGGTCTATACCGGCAAAGTGAGAACTAAGGGTTTTCACTATGTTTTTCCCATTGCAATACATCAAACATGGTGCCCCTCAATCACATAGCCTAATAGATTTTCATTCAGGACCAAACATAGTCAATTTCTAACATGCAATGCATAGGTTTTCTTTGCGAACCTAACCATGCATCTAAGTTTTGCTTCAAAACTGATTTTCTAGCAATAAAATCACTTAGAGCAGAATTTGTAAATCAACATTTTAGGTTCGTAGGGCTTAGATCTAACTTGGTCTACAACCAAGGTAGGGATCCACCTTACATACCTATTTTCTTAGCTTAAAGACCTTTCCTTCAATGCTGTCCTCTTCCTTCTTCTTCCCTAGTTCTTCTTCTTCTTCCTTCCCAACTTGGCCCAGCTGCTCCCTGCTCTTGCTAGAGATTCCTTGCTCCCTGTTGCTGATTTGAAGTTGAGATGGAGAAGAGTTTGAGTTGAATCCCGGATTGGAGTACATAGGGCATCACAAGCTAGGGCAAAAGTTGCTGGAATGGGCTAATCATAAGTATCCACTCTGGAACTTGTACATATGTGGAGAATGTGATGTTGATGGCACATCACATGATGCGACATTGGCGAACAAGCAACGAATGAATTCTATTCAAACTGTGTAACCAATCATTGAACTTGTACATATTATCTCACAACAATAAAATTGGATGATTGCAAACATGGCAATCATCCTTTCCCCTTTCAAAAAAGTATCCACTCTGGAAGAGCTTTGAAGAGAATGTGAAAATAAGACTAAAAAAACCATCACGTTGTACACCTCTCATTTTTGTCGCTCTCTTCTTGAGAGCCTTTTGTACATGACATCCACTTCATAGTTATATATGTACCTGGATGACAACCACAACTTTGGTGGTCATCCTTTTTCTCAAAAAAAAAAAAAAACTCGAGTTTGATACGGGTTAACTATTTTTTTAGCAAGCCATGGTCATTGAGAAGTCAACTGACTTTAAAGTGCGGAGCTACTATGGAAATTGTAGGCATTTGAAGGATCATGGTGATTGGAAAAAGGAGATCGAACAGTATGAAGTAAGTACCAACATATTATGTGTTTCCAGTATTCAAAACTTTGTTTTCATTTGTTCTTCTGTAACTTTGACATGGGAATACTGGATATGTGAATAAGCATTCTGCAGATAGATAAAAATTGACTTACATGGCTGGAATGCAGATTTTGTTTTGATCTATAAATTTTATTGAATCTAACTGCTGATGTGATTACTCACAGAGTTTTCTTTTTGCCATCTCATGGGCTGTACAAGGCAACTGTACTATCTTTTAAGGTGATTGATTTTATTGGGCAATCATAAATACATCGCCCATCATTTCTCTGTAGAGAATGGATTTCGGGGCTCCCAATTTGTTTTACACTATTTTGATCCCTCCTCTCAGTTTTTTTGACCTTAACATATGCTTGTACAATTTTCTTACAATAGTTTCCATACAACCTCCCAAAACCCACAATTTTTTTTTTGTCTGTCTCTGCCTGTGGGTAATTACTCTTGTTTATTTTTAGAGGTGTGAATACATGAAAACGACGTAACTGAAAGTTTGAAAGGTGGGATCTCCACGATATACCTAGATTGTATTGATACCTTGAGCTTTGTCATCTTAGGTGATGGTGTGGTTAGAAGCTTAATCAGCGCACTGTGCGCTTTCTGCTCTATTAAAAATCATTCTATCGAATTTATTTGCTAATTGCATGCTAGCTATATATTTTATTTTTTGTGGAAACTATATACTGGAATTTGATATGTATGTGTTTGGCTCTGCAGGTGTTTGTCATGATCCCCCAAATATTTCTTTATAATTTGCAGCATTGCCTCATTAGTATGGACACGGTGGCTCTATTGATTTTTGATGAGTGCCATCATGCACAATCACACAAGAGACATCCCTATGCATTAATCATGAAGGTTGTATTGTGCATTCATTTACACATGGAGGTGATTTTTATTTCTTTGTTTGATGACAGATGTTTTATTTTTTTCTTCTTGGCCACCTTGTAGGAGTTTTATAAGCCTGATTCTGAAAAACGTCCTCATATATTTGGCATGACTGCGTCTCCTATCACTGGAAAAGGTGATGTAGCTATTTTAACCCTGAACTGTGATTAATGATAAGTTCAGGCATGCTAATTATTGATTTTATCGTTTGCTTGTTTTGGCCAAAGTTTGTAGCATAATTATTTGCCACTGAGACACTTTACCTGTTGGAGATTTTTCTCCTAAAATTTTCTCATACATTTCTGGAAATCGCGAAGGTTTGGTTACTAATAGAGCGGAATGGCGTCGTATGATCCATGTAGCCGACCCCACCTAGTGGGATAAGGCTTTGTTGTTGTTGTATTTCTGGAAATCGCGAATTGTTGCTATTCCCTTGTTGAATAACTCTTTCCAGGATTCATTTGCACCTGATTTTAAAATAATTATCACAGGTGGTACAGATCAACTGAATTACACCAAATGCATCAACAGTTTAGAGAGCTTGCTTGATGCCAAGGTATTCTGAACAACATTCTAATCGAAGATGGTTGTTCATTGATGATGTTAAATATAATCAAATTGTCATTTTGTCTTTTAATGCTTCCTTTTTTCTTGAAATAATAGGTCTGTTCTATTGATGACACATTTGAACTCGAAAGTGTTGCTCCTTCTCCAGAGATTAAGGTTTATCTTTATGGTCCAGTTTTGCAAGATGCTGCCAGTCCTACTTTTGCCCACTGCAAAGAACTTGAAGACATAAACAAACAAGTTAGGATATCTCGACTTGTTGCATCTTACTGTTTTATGCGTGCAGATATGTTATTCCTTATTCTTTATGATGATTCTAGTGCATATCCATGCTAAGTGAAAAGCTACAAGATAATGAAGATCATCAGAAACAGATGAAACTTCTGTGGAGGCAACACGACACCTTAATTTTCTGTTTGCAAAACATTGGTCTATATGGAGCCATGATAGTAAGTCATATTCTAGTGTATGCTTCCTTCATATTAGCTTATGTTACTCTATCAAATATGTTTGTGTTTATTCTTTTAAAACATGCTTTGCTGAATGATTACAGTAACTTGAAGTTGTTTATGTGTTTTGATTTAGTTCTTTAGTCTTCTTTCCATCTTCCTTCTAGTGATTGGAGATTTTTCCATAAGTTGTTTGTTTGCATGGTTCAAGCAAAATTAATTTCCATGACTCTGTGTGGTCTTTGAAGATCTACTATAAATCATATTTACTAATTCTTTATACCTAACACCTATATACTTTCATTTGCCTTTCACCTTCAAAATGCTTCTGAGAAAAATATGCTGTGAAACCATTCAAATGTTTTAAACCTTTTTTTAAGAAAGTCCTACCTTTTGGATTATTTAAATCTTATCAATGTTTTTTCAGTTACTTTAATGATCTACAAGTCTTTTGGACTTTCTTGTATCTGTTATGCCTGGAGAACAGAATACTTATGTAGTTATGTCAGCATGTGTGGGTAGCCTCTTCCCTTTTGCCTGCTATAGGTTATCTCGGCAGCATCTCCTGCATGAATTCTTGAATTTGGTTTTGCATGCTCTTTCTTGCCTCCTGTTGTATTGAACCATCATTAGAACTCTTTGTGCTTTTTTTTTGTCAAAGGCTGCACGCATTCTTTTGGCTTCTGATGGAGTTGACATTGAAAAAGTGGACAGAGATGATGGTGATGTCAATAATGATCTAGCGAGCCTATATTTGATGAAGGCAATCACGATTTTAAGTTCTAACTCAGTTGACGGTATGCGTACATTTTGTTTCCTATTAAATATTGATGTCCCACATTTTTTAAATATTTGGAAGTATAATTTTAAATATATTTGGAAGTATAATTCATGTATAAATTTTGATTGCACGCGCTTAACCTTCAGAAGTGCATCACTAGGAGACATTGTTTGTTGACCATTCTCCTTACTCCAAACATGTCAAGTAGAAATTGATAGAAGCTGAAAAATATAAGTGAGCTTTATAACTATGAAATTAAGAATAAGATAGATATTGGTAGTAGTAAAACTTATATTTTTTGTGAAATATAAGTGAACCATATGGCCCTAGCGCAACCGAATCATTTTTTGTGGAGAGCGATGGTCATGTTGACTACATTGTACACAATATTTCTTTTCTTCTTAGTGAGTGGGGTTTTGATTAGAGGAATAGAAGTATTACGCTTTTCAGCTTTTTTTGACGTTCTTTTCGTAAGAGCTTACGATTGTACATATGATCTTTGATACTAATACATATACGGATGAGAATCTCAAATCTTGGTGATCATCCTTTTTCTAAAAAGAAATGAGAACTACTTCTGTAGTAGGTTTCGATTTCCTTTATCTATTCCATTATTTCTGCTAATTTGGATTGATGCCATCTTAGTTTAATTTAGTAGATAATTTCCTCTCACACTCGAGATGCCATGGCGCTCCCGGTTGCTGTTGAAAGTCAAGATCTTCGCTTGGTTTATGCGACGCGAGCGGATCCTCACTCGTATCTACAAAGCGCGGTGGGCACCCCATGCGGACACTTCTTGCGTCATGTGCGGGGAGATGGAGGATGTGGTACACATTTTCTTCAGTTGCCGGGTGTCCCACAAGGTTTGGACCCGGACGAGTTTTACGTGTGGCATACCCTTGACGGCAGGGGATTTCTGGCAGGCTATGAGGAGTCTTGGTAGACAGAGACAGAGCTGGAGAGTACCATTTGCGACCTTTTTGGCCGGTGCCTGACCGTGACATTTTTGGTGGAGAGAGATGTGAGGTGGATAATATTGTACACCACATTTATTGTCTTCTTCGGGAGTGGGGTTTTGCTTAGTCATCTTTCTCTCCTTTTTGCCGCTCTCCACTGGAGAGCGTTCTATATATGTACATGACTTTGTTTCAGTGATATATATACATGGATGACAACCTAACTGGTAGTCATCCTTTTCCCTCTCAAAAAAAAAGATATTTTTTCCTTGTAGCATCCATGTTTACCGACTTTTGTATTTCTTTAATTGCCAAACTGGTGGTGTTCTACTTGATCTTGGTTTTTTCTGGATCATAGAACCAATCCAATATTGGCATTGTTCGTTCTCTCTGCCATATGGATCATCAAATCTCCTTGTGATTTTCTAGTGATCAAATGTTCTGACGTACGATTCAAGTGATAGTTGATGAGGGAGCATATTATTAGTTCTTTAAGGATATGTGTAATGTGCTATGTTCATAATCATATCCATGTGTGTGTACATGCATATGGATTCCTTCTTCTGCAATAATGAATCTTCTTTCAATAAGTGTCTTTGTGGTTTCGATATTACGGTTATCTAAAAATGAACTTAAATATGCATTGGAACTCTGACTTTTAACCTTTACACATACTCACTGAAATGAAACTACTGTTAAATGTTCTAGATGCACGTTTAAGATGAAATTTTGTTGATTTCAAGTCATGGGCATTTTGTTGCTTTCATGTTTTGGAGCACATTTAACATGAAATTCACATGTATCAGGTGATGGCAATGCAACTGATTCCTTATCTTTAAATGTGCTTGAAGAGCCCTTCTTCTCAATGAAGTTATTATCTCTCATCAGGATTCTTGTGTCCTACAGGTATATATGTGCTTTTTACCATTGATGGTTGATTGGCTTTCTGATTAGGTTTCATTAACCTCTTCGCTTCGGAGTCTGGTTGTTTGCGCAATTGATGCTAGGTGTGAAAGAGGTCTATTCACAAGTAGTTTGCCACTTTTGTAGGTGGCAAGTAATAGTTTTCTTGCAATTTACTTAATATTAGAACCTTCTAAGGGTTGTGTTTTCCAGGTGGCAAGTAATAGTTTTCTTGCAAGTAATATCCATTTCATTCTTTTCCAGAATGCATTTGAGCTGGCCTCGTTCTTCTGGTTCTGGGTATTTCCTTAATCAAGACATTGTATTTGTATCCACTTAGAAAATTATGCATATTCCTGTTTAAATTAATATTTTTTATAGCCGGTCCCAAGTCCGAATAAAGGAGGAGGGTTGTGTTAGGCCCCGACAGCCAGCGTAAAACCCTGTCGAATCTCATGAACATGAATCAACGATGGCGTCGTATGATCCATGTAGCCGACCCCACCTAGTGGGATAAGGCTTTGTTGTTGTTGTATTAGAACCTTCTAAGATCAAAACTAGCGTTAAAACTTTTAAATTTCATCTTTGTGCCATCATTAGTAATTTCTATAAATATTTGTAATCAAAGCCTGTCGTTGTTCCATCATAGTACGAGTTTAATGTGGAACATGATTAAAACTAACTTTTGGTGCTTCTTGTTAGGTTCTGAATTCGTCAGGCACATTGAAAGAAGTTGAATTTGAATGTCTGAAATGCTAATGTGCTTCTATGTTTTTCATCTTGGATATTAATCTGTAAGGGTTTGTTGGTACCCTTGTATTTTTTTTCTTGACAGACTAGGAGCTGAAATGAAATGCATAATATTTGTGAAGAGGATCATTGTCGCGAGATCACTGGCAGCTGTCCTTAGCAACATAGAATCTCTCGATTTCTGGAAATGTGATTTTCTGGTGGGTTGCAATTCTGGCTCTAAGAACATGTCACGGACAAAGATGAAGTCCATTGTTCAAAAGTTCTCTTCTGGAGAGGTAGTGTCTAAACATCTGCGATCAAGTGTTTTGTTTTTAACATTCAAAACTTTTTACTTTTCCATCTTCACGACTGATATTGCAATTGAGCTTCAGGTAATTGACTTCTGTGATCATACCTTTCTGGAAATAGAGTTCGCAGTTCAATTTCATAAAAAAACAGTGATTTCCAAGAAATAGATTAAGTTTTATAACCATCTCTTGCATTAGTTTTAAATTTGTTTGACTAATTGTTGTAGGCTTTAATCTAGGTGTTATATAACACAGTTAGATTCACAGATGTAATTGTATTTTTCTTGTAAAAGAATGTTATTGTATTTCTAATTATAAATTTCTAACTTTTCTGGTAGTTGTCAGCTACTCATGCCAAGCATCTACATAGTTTCCTTATCTGTTAACAATATTTTTTAAGAAACGACATTAATATGTGTTTGTTGCAATTGTTTGGTGTTGCTAACAGAAGGCTTAATAAAAAATCACATGTTTTGTTTCGTAGCAATAAATAAAAAAACAGAACGGTTTGGTAATTTCGACTGCACACTTCTTTATTCCAATAAACCTTTCTTGATTCTGATCAAACTAATTGGAAATAGTAACATTCACTTGATTTGTCTCTGCTAGTTAAGGGATAGGAAGGAAATATGCCTGTTAGTATTCATGAATTTTGAGGAAATTAAATATAATAATTATTCATAAAATTTTTGTGGTTCACCTTGCTGCTTCTTATATTGCTCCTGTCCAGGTGAATATTTTGGTTGCTACTAATGTAGCTGAAGAAGGACTTGATATTCAAACATGTAACCTTGTTGTGCGGTTTGATCTCCCTGACACTGTAGCTAGCTTTATACAGTCTCGAGGACGTGCTCGAATGATGAAGTCTTTATGTGTTTTTCTTGTTGAGAGGTGAATTCTGTAACATTCTGTTTATATTTTATCTTCTATGTTTTCTCAACATCCATTGGTTATAAATATGGTTGACCATTCTGGTAACATATCAGGGGAAACCGGCGTGAAGAAAAGTTACTGAATGATTTTAAGCCTGGGGAAGAAATCATGAACATGGAAGTTAATCGTCGAACATCTGATGAAACCTTTGATGGTCTGGAGGAGATCTTTTATAAGGTTCATAGTACTGGTGCTTCCATCAGTGCTGGTTGCAGTGTTTCGCTTCTTCATTGTTACTGCAATAAACTTCCTAAAGACCAGTATGTGCCATATAACTTTGTTATTCTATTATGCTTAAAGGTTGATATTTGTGATGTTTTTCGGAAAAACTGTCACCTTTCATGCATTTTGCAAAAGCCCTTACATTTTAAGTTATTTCATAGATAATTGCTTCTTTTGTGGTTAATCTCTACGCCTAGTATTTTAACCCACTTTTTGATGACAACATAATGTCGCTCCAACTACTGCCCGCTCCTGTAGCGTAAGTATGCCTCCGTCTCCACCTCCGGCAGGCCCTGCCGGCGGCACCACTCTCCGTTTCGGGCAACCCCTGCCGGCAGCGCCCCTCTCCGCCTCCAGCAACCCCTGCCGGCGGCGCCACACTTGCCTTCCCACGACATCACCCTCTCGACCAAAATGCGACCTCGTCTCCTGCAGTTGAATAATGGATGGTCGGCCATTTCTCGTGCTAGATCCAACCGCCGGCCAGCCACCCACTGCTTTCGCTGCCTGGGCGAAGGTCATTTCGCGCGATCCTGCTCGGCGCCAATACGCTGTCTCGAGTGCGGAAAGGAGGGCCATCGCCGGGCGCTCTGCCCCCTTGCGCGTCAGACCCGGCGGTCGCACCTCCGGCTACTGCAACCCCTGCAGCTAGTGAGGGGAGGACTGTGCAGCCACCCACGATCGTTGTACCTTGGTCGCCAACGATGCAGAGTGCCACGGATTTTCTCCGTCTCTGCCCCGTTGGAGTTCCCACCGGAACCCCTCCGGAGTTGTCTGTCATCCGCACAGCCGTCGTGACGACCATCGGCGCTTCACCTCCGTTCCATCTGAGCTGCATCTCGCCAGCGCTTTGGTTACTCGTGCCTGGATTGCCACAGCAGCGAGAGGCCCTGCTGGCGGCGACGTCCCCTGTCTCACCGGAATGTCAAATTCGCTGGCGTCCCTGGAAGGAGGAAGACGGATCAACGCCAGTGCGCCAGTCGACGAGATGCGTGATCGACATTCTCGGCCTCCCACTTCACCTCCTCCAACCCGACGTCGTGACGGCTATCGCAGGGTCCTTCGGAATCCCGCTTGCCCTTTCCCTGCCGACAATGGGTTCGCCAGACTTGTCTACTGCTTCCGTTGAAGTCGCTTCGCCTGCCGGTGGCAGCTGTCCCCCCTCGGTCACCCTGTGCGTCGGCGAGAACAATTACCTGCTCCGACTCAGGCGTGCGGCACCGGCCGGTCGTGGGCAGACGTGGTCGCCGGCCGCCGCCCCTCATCGCCCAGCATTGCACCCCGACAGCCGCCCACCAAGAAGCACGTGGTCGAGGCACGTGAGAGATCGTATGGGGCAACTTTATTTCAAACCGCCTGCATCACGACAGCTGGTGCAGCCGGCCTTCTCTCTACGTCACAACCCCCTGCAGCGCCAGCAACACATGCCCACCCAACAATGACCCAAGTGCCACACCTAGACCGCAACACTCCCAGCCGACAACAAACCAGACCTGCCACGTCATCCATCAACCACCAAAACAACCCCACAAATCACCCTCACCCGCACGACCACTCGCTCCACAAACCGATCCGTACCCAAATGCGAGCCCACCCCCACACCCGGCCTAACCCATCCCCCGGGCTCGCCCAGACCACTGCAGACCCGGACCGGGCGCCCTGCAACCCAAACCGCCAACCCCCTACAACACCGTCGTCTGCCGAGTCGGTCGCCTCGGCCTCCGGCAACCCACCTGACGGCGTCCTGAGCTTGCAGCGTGAACCCCCTCCTATCCTACCCCTCACCAACAGCAGCGACCCCCCCACAGCGACCAGCAGCTACGGCGGACGGCACGGCAGGTGGGCAGAGCCTCCCTCAGCGAGTGTACCGGCATCGGCGTCCAAGCCGGCTTGCTGCCGATCTCCATCATGTGCAGCGGCAAAGAATCTCCACCGGTCTCGGGACTCTGCCCGCGGAGTCTTCTCCCTCGGCCGCAGCTCAGGCAGCCAGTGCGCCTGCATCACTTCCTGGAAGATCAAGCGCCGATGTCCTGGAGGTGGCCAATGCAGTGGGTTTTCAAGTTATATGCCGGCACCCCCGGGCGCGAATGGATCCTCCCAGGCGGCCTTTGGGCGTACACCGTCCCCCTATGCGCTTTCTGCTGCTCGCATGGGGCGGGCTCAGGAGGCGAACTGCTGTGGGTACAGGCCTATCCACAGGCGTGACGTCCACGGATTCTCAATGAAGGTGCTCACTTGGAATCTGCGCGGCCTCGGGGATAAAGGGAGGCGTAGGACCCTTGGTTGTTACCTGAGAGAGTGGGAGGTTGATGTGGTCTTCTTGCAAGAAACCAAATTGGCGGAGTGCAGCACTCGGTTGTGGGAACAGATCGACGGAGCCCGTCTATCACAGCACATATCGCTCAGTTCTGTGGGCCGGTCCGGAGGGTGCATTATTGGCTGGCGGGATGACCAGCTAACCTTGATTGACTCGTGGACGGCCCGTTTTTCGATGATGGCTCACTTCAGACGTAGCACCGATGGTTCCTCCTACCTCCTCTCCTGTGTCTATGGCCCTTGTTCAGAGTCCCTCAGGCCATGCATGTGGGAGGAGCTCTCGGCTGCACGCCTGCACTGCTCCGATGCCCGTTGGCTGATCGGCGGCGACTTCAATGTCACGCTTGACATTGACGATCGTCCCATCAGGTGACAAGGGCAGGATCTTGGTGCCGGGGAGTTCAGAGACTTCATCGATTCTCAGTCGTTGTTCGACCTCCCGACAACGAATTGCAGATTCACTTGGAGGAGCACGGCGACTCCGTCATCCAGATCCCGCTTGACAGATTCCTCGGCTCATTGGAGCTGGTCGAGGCCCATCACCTTGCGGACGTACATGCCATGGACCGACCGTTCTCGGACCACACCCCGCTACTGTGGCGGTCCAATGACGGTCAGGTCCTGCGATCCATCTTTCGCTTCGAGCGATCCTGGCTCTTGGAGGAGGGTTTCAGACAGGCGGTGGCCGACCACTGGTAGAGTGTTCCTTCCTTGGACTCGGTAGCGTGGACTCTTGCTTCCAGACTTCACAGCTTGAGACATTTTCTCTGGGACCGCCCGAGACAGATCCAGACGGTTCGGGAGGCTCGGAGGACAGAGGCTCTGGCGGTGATTGCACAGCTTGACAGAGAGGAGGATTCCCGCCACCTCACGGAGGCTGAGGTGGCTCAGTGCGGCCAGGCCCAGGCAACCATCCAGACGGAGGATAGGAAGGTGGAGATCCAGTGGAGATAGCGCTCCCGACAGACTTGGCTTCGGGAGGGTGATGCCAACACTCGGTTCTTCTACCTATATGCGAGCTCGCGTCGACGGGCGAACATGATTGACCAGTTGGAGGTGATGGGACAGTACATTACCGGCCACCACCTCATCGGGACTGCCATCGCATCCTACCATCGGGATTTCTCCAGGCGACACCCCTGGTCGTCTTGGAGATGGTCCCCCAGGGGTATTACTTGTCTTACTGACGATCAGTCTTCCATGTTAGTACAAACCATCACAGAGGACGAGGTCATCGATGCGCTTCGGGACCTCGATGGCGAGGGGTCTCCCCGGCCCTGATGGTTTCCCAATCTTCTTCTACCGAGAGTTCTGGTCCGTGGTCCGGGAGGATGTTATGGCGGTGATCCAAGAGTTCTCTAGTGGCAACCGGAGTTTTGAGCGCCTCAACCGATTCCTACTTTTCATGCTCCCCAAGCGCACACCTGTAAAGAGGGTGGAGGACTTCCGGTCGATTGCCCTATCCAACGCCATCTATCTTTTGGTGGCGCGGGTACTGGCTAATCGGCTCCGCGAGGTGCTCCCTGACCTCGTCCACCTTGCTCAGTCGACGTCTATTCAGGGTCGATCCATCACCGACAGCTACACCATGGCCGCCAAGATCCTCGCACATTGGAGGCGGAGCAGCCGACGCGCTTTCCTGTGGAAGGTCGATTTCTCCAAAGCTTATGACTCCCTCACGTGGTCGTTTCTTTGGCACTCGCTACAGGTTAGAGGTTTCCCGGCGACTTGGATTGCTTGGATGAAGCGATGTATCACTACTGCTTCATTCTCAGTACTGGTCAACGGAACGATGGCGGGGAGCTGGGTGCAGCCTCAGAGGGGCGTTCGTCAGGGGTGCCCCCTGGCGCCCATGCTCTTCACACTGGCGGTCGATGGCCTCGTCAGGTGCGCTCAGGCGGCTTGCCAGGCTGGTCTTTTCAGCGGCTTCGCTAGTGGGCTGGTGCCCCTTCTACAGTACGCGGACGATACCGTCTTCTTCGTGGAAGGAACCGAGACAGAGGTCAGATGAGTGGCCATTCTGGTCGAGCTTTTCGGTGCTACGTCGGGCCTCGAGATTAACCATGCCAAATTTTCGTTCATCCCCTTCGGCATGGTGACAGAGGAGACACTACACTGTGGTTCCGAGCTGCGCACCCCTGTCGATGCCTTGCCTATCACATACTTGGCCCTCCCGCTCTCCGATCGGCATATTGGCTCCAGGGGATGGACTCCGGTCATTGAGCGGCTGGAGCACCGTCTTCAGGGTTGGAGCTCTCGCCTTCTATCCAGCGGGGGCTGCCTTGTGCTCCTTCGATCGGTCCTTTCATCGCTTCCGACCTACTTCATGTCGGTTCTTCGGATGTCCGCTCAGGTACTTTCTCGGATTGACTCTTTGAGGAGCAGATTTTTTTGGCAGAGATGCTGCCCCACCCGTCGAGTTCACTTGGTGGCTTGGCACATCATATGCAGGCCCACATCACAGGGCGGTTTGGGGGTCAGGGACCTCCGCATCACCAAGGTGGATCATGGGGCCCGAGGATACCCTATGGAGGGACGTTTTCTTCACATGCTATGGTCGGGACCTATCATGGGGCTTCAGACACATTGTTCCCAGCGGAGCCTCTTCATTCTGGAGGGGGGGCATCACTGTTCTCTCGGGTACGACCCTTCATGACTCCATCCCTCGACACCAGGGAGCTTTTCTCATTTTGGCGGCATGACTGGCTACCTGGGAGCCCCCTAGCCGAGTCGTTTCCTCGGTTATGGGCCTTGGCGGCACAGCCGGATGCATCTGTAGCTGAGTGCTGGTCGGAGAGGGGCAGCTCTGATACGAGCTCCTGGACTCCCCTTTTCGATTCCCCTCTTTCTGATCAGCGGGTTTCTGAGCTTATTACACTTCATCAGAGGACTGCTCCTTTCCGCCCGGATTCGGCCTGGACAGACGGATGGGTATGGGCCTCATATTCGTTCTCGGCACGCAGCCTCTATATACGCTTCCTCCCGAAGATCACTGACTCCGAGGAGCTATGGCCGGATTTCAGATTTATTTGGCGGGCCCGCGCGCCGCTGAAAGTCAAGATCTTTGCTTGGCTTCTACGGCGAGAGCGGATCCTCACCAGAGTCTACAGAGCGCGATGGGCACCACATGCTGACACCTTATGTGCCCTCTGTGGGGAGATGGAGGAGAATGTCACCCACCTTTTCTTCGGATGCCGTGTGTCCCGGGAGGTTTGGTTGCGGACGAGCTCCATGGGTGTTTTCCCCCATACGGCTGTAGACTTTTGGCTGGCTATCAGACGTCTTGCAGGACAGAGGCAGGACTGGAGAGCTATTTTGACAACTTTCTTGGCTGGTACCTGGGCCATCTGGCTCCAGCGTAATCGAGTTATTTTTTGTGGGGAGAGATGTCAGGTGGATAGTACTATACATCACATTTTTTGCTTTCTTCGGGAGTGGGGTCCTGTTTAGCTTTGTTCCTCCCCTTTTTTTTCCTTGCTCTCTACTGGAGAGCCTCTACTTGTATATGATGCTTATTTTTGGTGATATATATATCCGGATGACAACCTAAGGGCGGTCATCCTTTTCCTTCTTAAAAAAAAATAATTAATGAGTACCCCTTCGTTAAAAAAAGAGTTTCCAACTTCCCATTTCCTCAAAAAATCCCCTAAAGGAAGTAACTTCTCCCAGTACATTATGTTGATTTTTCTCTAATATTGTAGATCATGGTAAAAGCACTCCATTGAGTTGAGTTAATCATTTCGAACATTTGGTTTTTGGAATGACATTCTTTTTATAATCATATCAAACTCTAAGAGATATTTCTAAATGTGTAAACAACAATTGTGTTTCCCCATATATTCTCTGGAAATGAGGATTTTTTTCTTTTGCATGTATCACCATTCAATTTGAGTTTGCATGTTTCTGCAGATATTTTAATCCATCACCTAAGTTCTCCTACAGAGATGATGCTAATGACATCATCTGCACAGTTTCTCTTCCACCAAATGCCCCTATCCGAGTTGTTGATAGTCCACCATGTCAAACAAAAGAGGAAGCTAAGAGAAATGCATGTTTAAATGCATGTAAGCAACTTCATGAGTTAGGTGCATTGACAGATTATCTTTTGCCTGGGTTAGCTGAAGAAAAGAAGAAAGGATCAGATGCTATCCACATTAAATCGGAGAACATTGAAGGTTTACTAATTGCAGTCGGTTTCTTTGAAATGCACTTCTTACTATTGTTGTGAAACTAATCATTCACTTTTTTGTTACTTAGCTTCAGATGAATCTTTGAAGGAAGAACTTTATGAGATGATAGTTCCTGCTGTTATTAAAGATTCATGGAATGCTAATGATTCCCCCATAAATTTGCATTCTTATTACATTAAAGTTATTCCAATCCCCGATGACAGGCAATATCGGATGTTTGCTCTTTTTTTAAAGACCTCTCTTCCTAAAGAAGTTGAAACTTTGGAATTAGATTTGCATCTCGCTCATGGTAGAATTGTTAAGACAGGATTTATTCCCTTGGGGATGCAAGCATTTAAGAAAGAGGAGGTAGAAGTTTCTTCTTTTTGTTGGACTCTAGGGTAGATCTTCCTTCTCATATAATTCTGATATCACATTGGTTATATTTGCAGATATTACTTGCTCAAGATTTCCAGGAAATGTTTCTGAAGATTATCCTTGATAGGTCAGAGTTTTACTCTGATGTTGTTCCTTTAGGGAATATGAAGGCATCTAGCCTTCAATTTTCTAAATTTTATTTGATGCTCCCGTTAAAGCAGCAGGGATATGGTGAAACTATGGAAGTTGACTGGATCACTGTGAGACGCTGTTTATTGTCCCCAGTCTTTGGGCATATGGGAAATATTTATGAGAAAAGTCAAGAAGCTACATGTGATAAGTTGGTGCTTCTTAATGGTGTCATCAATAAAGATGATATTGTTGGCAGCTTAGTATTCACGCCACACAATAAACTCTTCCTTTTTGTTGATGACATTCTTTATGAAAAAGATGCTGACAGCCAACACAAAGTTGGAAGAAATGCAAGTCATGCAGAATATTATGAGAACAGGTCTGTATATGACACATATGGTTAATGTATAAATATTTGTATAGTCTAAATCCTTTATCTATTGTGGAAAATCAATTAAGTAAATTATTATATATACTATTGTTGGACCTTTTTATATTGTTTTCCATAGTCGTTTGTTAACACAATATTCTTATTTTCCCCAACATATTTTACACATTGTATAAACCTTAGGGGACATGAGAAATTGGTACAGCTCATGTGTTCTTTAAGTATCCGTTGCAATCAACTTTAAAGTTTATTGTATTTTCAGATATAAGATATTAGGTCATGCGACAGTTCCAATTATGTATTTCCAAAAATAATGCAGTTTTACATGTGCCAGTATGGTTGCAGATAGGAAACATTATGAAAACAAAAAGAAATCTGTTCAGCTTACTTAATAAAGAAAGTGCATGAAAAGTTGTGAAGCTACAAAGAAAACTAATGTGCTTACCTCTCTCATTTTTGTAATGCTGAGGATATGACTCATCTTCTCTCTCTATTTTTCACGTTGTGACCATTTTCATTGTAAATTTTTATTTTGGAGACAGATGCAACCATACCAAGTGTTACTTATTCATAGAGACGATTTTTAAGAAAAAAAGTCTATAGAGTTATAACCAATGATGTAGAAATCTGAATACCTTGTGAAATGATTTAATCATGTTTCTTCCAATGTGTAAATTTTGAATAAATTATTTTGTCAATGTGTATTACACCTTACTGACAAGAGTTAATCCTCCTTTTTGTGTGGTTGCATTATTGTTAAACTCAGATTTAAGATCCGACTGTCTTATCCGAAGCAGCCACTTTTAAAGGCCAAGCAGATGTTTTATCTTCACAATCTGCTCCTTAACCGTATACAGCAGAATACAGGTGATTACAACCTTCATTCATGGCTTTTTTTTTGAGATGGTTTCAAGCTTTAACTTGTTTCAAGGTCTCCAGAAATTTACTGTTTTCACATTCATTATGGGTAGTTGATTCCTATGTCTGAATGCATCATGTCCAGTTATTTTTTCTTGTATACTTAAAGGCATTGATAACAACACGTCTTTTATGCACCTTGTTCAATGTAACTGACGTTCTGTGCCTCATTTAATGTAACTATTGTCCTTGTAGCTTGTTTCTTTGTTGAAATTTGTCATTTTTTCCTGAAATGAAACTATTCTCATTTGTTAAATTCACAGTAAGTATTTCCAATGTGGAACATTGCCTTTTGGTATGATCCTCAAAATAGATTTTTTTGGCATAATTCTACTGCGCCTCCAGTTTTGTCTTAGGAAAATTATTTTTTTTGAGAGGAGTCTTAGGAAAATTATTATCTACAGCAATCAGGGGCGGACCGAGAAGCAAAAATAAGGGGGGCCCAAGTTTCGATCCCAAGACCTCTCAACCAAGAAAACAAGCTCGAAACCACTATACCAACAGAAATCTCATGCCAAAAGAGCTTAGTAAATTCATTCAAGGGGCGCAAAATTGATTTATAACTCTAAAAATTACATATAACTACATGTAACTAATTAAAATCTTAAAAATTAAGGGGCCCAGGGCCCCCCTCAAGCTATATGTGGGTCCTCCCCTGACAGCAATGGTGTTGCCTATAATAGATAGACAACAAGCTCGAGTATGGATCCATCATATTTTTGTGCAGATGTGAGTGATGCCTCTGATTTGTAGATCCATCTAGTTTTTGATAATTCCCAATCTAAAATTATTTCTTGCTAGTGATCCTTGGTGCGAAGGTTAAGTTGCTCATTTGGTGATTGAGAGGTCATGTGAGAGTGCTGTATGCGTAGCTCCTCCCTCTTATTCTCTATCTAGGAAACACTTCGTGCAGTGGATTTCCCCCTTGGTTGAAAACTTGAGCATATGATGAGTAATGATTAATAATGAGACTATTTTGTTTCAAAAAAAAAATAATGAGACTATTGCAATTGCATCACATCTATTCAACACTTGCATCTACTCTTTATGAGCATTGTTAGTCGATTTTCATTGTGAATGGCTGAAATGTTACATGCCATTAATTACTGGTCACATTGTGAGGTCGTTCAGTGGTAGATTGAGAGGGGAAAAGGCATTACTTTCTCTGCACAAAAACTTCTGGCGTAGGCCAGCAACATGTCCAGAAGGAATTAGGTAGCTGAGCTGTCTCCGGTAGCCTCTATCGGCAGCACCACCTTCTGCCTCCATTAGCCTCTGTTGGCGACGCCACTTCTCTGTCTCCGGCAGCCCCTGTTAACGGCGTCACCAACCACCCTCGCACCACAGTCGTTTCAGGATGCGTCCATGGCCGCAGCATCTGATGGTTGGACAGCTGCCTCGCTCTCCAGATCCAATCCCTGGCCAGCCACCCACTGTTTCAGGTGCCTGGGTGAGGGCCACTTTGCGCGCTCCTGCTTGGCACCTCTTCGCTGCCTCGCCTGTGGAAGGGAGGGGCATCGATGGGCAGCTTGCCCAAATGCTCGTCGGGAACTGCCAACTGCGCACGCTGCAGCCGCACCATCGTCGGATACGGAGGTGATGAACGTGCCACCCACCACCGTATTTGTCCCATGGTCGCGGTTGATACAACAGTCGGCGGAGTTCCTTCGGTCATGTCTCATCGGTGAACCCACCGACAACTCACCGGACCTGGCGAGTATTGGAGCTTCTTCACCATTCCACCTGAGCTGTGACGCTGGCGTGTTGGCTTATCGTTCCTGCATCGCCACAACAGCGGGAGGCTCTCCTGGCCACGCCATCCACGGTGTCGCGGGGAAATGTGCAATGGCGTCCGTGGAGAGAGGAGGATGGAGCTGAGGTTGTGATGGCGGCAACCACGTGCGTGTTTGACATTCAGGGCCTCCCGTTGCATTTCCTGCGACCAGATGTCGTCCTGGTGGTCGCTCATGCAGTCAGCAACCCTGTCTCTTTCCCTGTTGGCGACTGGCTCACTGGACCTGTCCTCTGTTTCGGTCGAGATCGTGCTGCAGACTGGAGGTTGCCTCCCTTCGTCGGTCATCTTGAACGCCGGCACCAGCAGTTTCCGGCTCCGGCGTGCAGGCTCTGCTGGGTCGTGGGCCGACGTTGTCGGTGGCCGTCCTCTGGCGTCCCCACGGGCGCCTGAGACATGGCTACCTTTCTTAGGGCAGCGCGTGACAACAACACATGGGGAACAGTACGGGAAAAGGCCACATGGGGAACAGTACGGGACCAGGACCACTTTAATTCAAAATCCCAGTCTGACCCAACCTCCTCTCGCACCCAGCCACTGTTTCACCAAACTCGCATCATCCAGCCTGGACCCAACCCAGCCTCTCGCATCCAGTTGGAGGAGGATGTCGCCCACCTCTTTTTCAGTTGCCGAGTTTCACGAGAGGTTTGGTCCAGGACGAGCAGCATGGGCGGAGTGCCCTTCTCGACAGAGGATTTTTGGCAGTTATGAGGGGACTTCGCAGACAGAGACTGGACTGGAGATCTCCGGTGGCGACTTTTCTGGCCGGTGCCTGGGCCATTTGGCTTCAGCACAACTAAGTCATTTTTTGCGGGGAGAGATGTCAGGTGGATAACATTGTACATCACATGTTTTCTCTTCTTCGGGATTGGGGCTTAGACTAGCACCTTTTGGTCTTACTTTTGATGCTTTCTGCTTGAGAGCTTTCTCTTGTACATGATGTTTTCTTCTTGATGATATATATACATGGATGACAACCAAACTGGTGGTCATCCTTTCTCTTCTCAAAAAAAAAAAACTCAGCCTCCCCGTCTCTCAGCCCTCCCAGCCACACCAACAGCTGCACCCACTCAACCTTATCCACAGCCTCACCCAATCCAGATCTCACCTGCACCCAACCAGAAGCTCAATCAGCTCCACAACCAAACTCTCCAGGAACCTGCACACAGCTTGGGTCGTACCCAGCCAACCACCCAGGAACCTGAGCTCAGTCGCACCCAACCCACACCCCCATCCCCGCCCCCAACCCGACCCGGGGCGAGCTCTCCTGCAGCAGCTGGATCTCAACTGCCGCCAGTCGACCACAGTGTGGGCCTGCCTGCGAGTCTACAGGTGCTGACGGCCCAGCAGAGGTGCCACTTTGATGTAGGAACGCCAGAGGAGATGAGTTCAATTGATGCCACGTGAATGTTTCAGATTGTGTTCAAAGTTTGTCCTGTTAGTTATGCAGTGTTAGTTATCATTTAGTTAGGTGACAGATTAGTTTTGTTTAAATAAAGATATGTTTTGTTTTATCTTCTTTTAGTTATCTGATTCTGTTAGCTCTTTACGAAGATTTTACATAGTGGTGGTTGAATAATAAGAGTCAGCTTTCCCTGGTTATACTTTGTGTTCTCGTGCATTTGTATTGATTTCTTTTCTGTAAAAGCTGGTGGTGCTACGGACCATCAGGATTCCTTGGTGACGACCTGCTTCGATCCTGCTCGCTACGTCACACTTCCCTGCGAGCAGCAGGATGGCGCCACCATTGTCCAGCCGTGGGCGAGGCAGGGCCATTGCCGGTGCGAAACTCACTCAGCGCTAGTCGATCCCCTACACTGGCGGCGTCTGCGACCACCCCTATCGAGGCACAGGCAGACAGTGAGTCCACTGATCTATTTGGTTGATCGGACGTGGAGGTCCTGGGGTAGCAGGTCTAGCAGGGTTCAAACTTGTACTCCGATGCCCCTGTTCATGGGCGGGCGTCCCCAGGTGACCCCTTGCCGGACACCAGCCACTCCAACACTTCCTTAGGCTCTCACGGGGTGGCATAAGATGGAGGACAGCAGTGGGTAGAGGTAGAGGCTCACCCACAGGCATGGTGGTCATGGTTTCTCTATGAAGGTGCCGACATGGAATGTTTGCAGCTTCAACGACGAGGGGAGACACCAAACTCTTGGTCTCTATTTGCATGAGTGGGAAGCTGATGTGGTGTTCTTGCAAGAAACCAAAACTTATGGCAGATTGGCAGCTCTCGGCTCTCGTAGCACATATCACTCAGGTCGGTGGGTCGCTTGGGTGGTTGTATCATTGGTTGGCAGGTTGATCAGTTCACCTTGGAGGACTATGGACGGCTCGATTCTCGATGACTACCCACTTGAGGCGCAACGCAGAGGGATCCTCCTACCTTCCCTCCTATGTGTACGGGCCCGTTCGGAGTCCCATCAGGTCGCCATGTGGGAGGAGCTCATGACGACTCATTTGCACCTCCTGGACGTCTTCTAATTGATCATGGGCGACTTCAATATCACTTGACATAGAAGATCGTCCCATCAGGCGACAGGGGGGAGACATTATAGTAGAGGAGTTCAGAGATTTCATTGATTCTCAGTCGTTGTCCGACCTCCCGACAACAAACTCCAGATTCACTTGGCGGAGCACAACATCTTCATTCAAACCGTTGCATGACAGATTCCTCGGTTCATTAGAGCTGGTTGAGGCTCACCAGCTTGCGGATGTCCAGGCCATGGTCCGACCATTGTCAGATCACACATCTTTTTTGTTTGAGAAGAAGTCATGTTCTTTGTTTTCTCTAGGACTGCCAAAGATAGTTCCGGGCGACCCGAGGGGCATGGAGGGTCCTGACTTGATTGGGAGGACTCCCACTATCTCATAGAGGCCAAGATGCAGGAGATCATCCAGTTAGAGGACAGGAAGGTGGAGATCCAATGGAGGCAGCACTCCTGGCCCTAGCTTTAGGAGGGAGATGCCAACATTCATTTCTTCCACCTGTACGTGAGCTCGCGTCGGTGGCGAATCAGTTTAACCAATTGGAGGTGAGGGGACAACGGATCACCCACGACCAATGCATAAGGGCTGTCATTGCCTCCCTCCACCGGGACTTCTCCAGGCGGCGGCTTCGTTGGCATGGAGGTGGTCCCCTAGGGGTGTTACTCGTCTTATTGATCAATTTTCCATGTTAGTGTAGACCATCTCCGACGAGTAGGTCATCTGAGGCTCTTTGGGATCTCAATGGCGAGGGGTCTCTCGACCCATATGGCTTCCTAGTCATCTTCTACAGGGAGTTTTGGTCTATGGTGCGCGAGGATGTCATGGTTGTGATCCATGAGTTCGCTAAAGGGAACCGAAACCGGTTCCTGCTATTCATGCTCCTTAAGCACACGGCGACGGAGAGTGCAGGATTTCAGTGCTTTATTTTGGTTTCTACTACATGCATGATTTTTAATGAATGTTATCGACGGAGCGACACTAGAACCATGTTTTATTCTGGTTTCTGATAATATTATATGAAACTGCATAGAAATTCATATTCCCCACCACTTTTTATTGATCATATTCTTTTAGGTGTCATAAGTTGGCTGATTTATATTTCAGGCTGTTGCTTAATTATGAATTGGAAGTATTACCTATTGCAGCCCTTCTAGGGCATATTTTTGGAAGGAAATCCATCGTCTTGGGTTGTGGTCTGGACCAATGCTATCATGCAATATCATGATATGCAGTAGTCTGGCTTTGGATGATGTTATGAGTTGTGTACATACATGGATCTTATATGCATATAAAACATTATGCATCACAGAAAATCTCACAGGCAGAATGTCAAGACCAAATCATTGGTAGAACACAAATCTGACACTGTTTCAATTAAAAAAATATCATGCGTGATCACTTGTACTTCTTCTGATATGCAAAAAATATTTAGTTTATTTGCAAATAATGATGTTTTTTTTTATTTTGACGGCAAAAGTTGTCTAATTTATTCTCTTTTACAAAAGCAGAAGCTCATGAACTGGTGGAACACTTTGTTGAGTTACCTGCAGAACTTTGCGCACTGAAAATATTTGGCTTTTCAAAGGACATTGGCAGTACAATTTCTTTGTTGCCATCTTTGATGCATCGAGTTGAAAGTCTACTTGTTGCCATTGAGTTGAAGGATTCCTTATCCAAATCTTTTTCTGAAGCCTCTGAAATTAAAGCTGATCATGTAGGACCACCAATCTGTGAATTAGTCATGAAATAGTTAGCAATTTAATTTTCAATTAACTAAAGTTTGAACTTTCTTTTGTGAATCCAAATATATGTTGCAGATCCTAGAAGCACTTACCACAGAAAAATGCTTGGAGCGTTTTTCTCTTGAAAGATATGAAGTTCTTGGTGATTCCTTCCTGAAATATGTGGTTGGTAGACATAGCTTTCTTACCTGTGAGGGACTTGATGAAGGACAGCTGACAAAGAGACGTTCTGGCATTGTGAATAACTCAAATCTCTATGAGCTGGCAATCGCTAGAAACTTACAGGTGAATCATCTACTTTGTTGGTCTTTTTAGTTACATATTCATCTTTGTGTATCATTGTTAAGTAAAAAAAAGGAAGTTCATTTCTTTACGTAGGTCACTCAGATTTGCTACCTATTTTTGTCATTTATTAGTATCATGTAAATTATGGTGCTCAAATCAGCTAATTATACTGCTTTTGGTCATCAGTTATTTTAAACTTGTTTGTCTCATTGATTTCTTTATTCTTTCCGAGGTTCTGTCTTGTGTCTTTGAATGATTACTTGACATGTTCAAGCTCTGCTAGGATTACATGGCAGAGGTTGGCACAATTTATGCATGTAGATAGCTTGGGACTTTGCCTATTCTATTGTACTGTTATGGCGCCATAATCTGCATTGCATCAGAGAATTAAGTTACTGCTTTTGTTTGTTAGATATTTGAGCAAGTTCTTTTCGATAACAAAGGAACTAAGTTAAATATATCTCCACATGTTGTGTGATTATAACCATAATCTTAAACTAATCAAGTTACAAGAAAATTACCATTCATCAATCTACAGAAGACTTATTTATATTTTCTGCTTGAGCTCTTTTCCTTCCATTGTTAACTCATGCTATGGACGACAATTTTCTGTTGATTTTTTTTCTTATGAAAGCCAATTTGAATTTATGAATGGATAATCTGACACTGGCTGCTAATATCCTGCATTTCATATTCTTATTCATGTTCTGAACAAGTTTCTTAACTACAGGTCTACATACATGATGAGTTGTTTGCCCCAATGCAATTTTTTGCACTAGGCCGGCCATGTCAAATGGTTTGTAACACTGACACCGAGTTCTCAATACACGGAAAAGGAAATCATATCCCAGATGGAGTAGAAGTTGGTAATATAAAATGCACAAAATCCCATCGTTGGCTGCACAGAAAAACAATAGCTGATGTTGTTGAAGCACTAGTGGGAGCATTTCTTGTTGGAAGTGGATTTAAAGCTGCAATTGCATTTCTTCAATGGATTGGAATACCTGTAGATTTTGATGTTTGTAATGTTTATAGAGCTTGGGAGTTAAGCAAGAACAATATGTCACTTCTTGATATCACCAATGTAAATGAGCTTGAGGAATTATTGAGTCATAAATTTAACTATAAAGGTCTTCTTCTACAAGCTATTGTGCATCCTTCCTTTAATAGGCACTCAGGAGGATGCTATCAGGTGGGTATTTCTAGAAACAAGTGCCAAAGATGGCAATAGAACTTTAATCTGTTTTTTTAGAGAACTTTCATCTGTTAACAATTATTGTCTTGTTTTAGAATAGTAAAAAGTGTTAAAAGTACTTTGCAAAATGTACTTCTAATTTTTCCATTCTTTCCCTGTTCAGAAGCTGGAATTTCTTGGAGATGCAGTGCTGGAATATTTGATCACTTCATACTTGTATTCTGCATATCCAGATCTCAAGCCAGGTCAGATAACTGATTTAAGGTCACTGGCAGTCAATAATAACTCTTTTGCCCATATAGCTGTTCAGCGACGGCTTCATCAGCATATTATCATGGATTCCAAAAATCTTTGCGAGGCAATTAAAAAGTTCGAGAACTTTGTTCAGTTGTCAGATGGTGAAAAAGATTTACTTGAAGAACCCACTTGTCCAAAGGTGAACTGCTAACTATGTTACTGGCTCTGTTAGTGGATTGTTTGACATACATTGTGAAAATGATTGGCCAATACCTGAACATGAAACATGATTATTTTTTATTTTTATTTTTATTTTTCCATCTATTTATGTTCTTATTTCTTGCAGGTAAGAAATAATGCCCATAATTACTACTTAGGATACTAAGAAATGAAGAAAATATGTTTGGCTTTGTGATGAACGATGAAAGATATTAGTGAATAAATGACATCAATGATGTGTTATTAAACAGTAAAAAACGAAAGATAGAGTTCAATATCCTTTCCACTCATCTCCATATCCATCTCCGGCAGTCCCTGTTGGCGGCGCCACCACTCCATCTCCGGCAGCCCCTGCCGGCAGCGCCACCACCCACTCCACCACCATTAGTGGTTACAGGACGTGCCCACGACTGCAGCATCTGAAAGACGGGCACTGCCACATAACTGGACATTAGCCATGATAAGGCATCTAGACTAAACAGGTAGCCTAGTCCTTTCCGCTAATCTCCGTCTCCGGCAGCCCCTGCCGGCGGTGCCACCACCCACTCCAGCACCATCAGTGGTTACAGGATGTGCCCACGACTGCAGCATCTGAAAGATGGCTGGACGGCCATCTTTCACTCCAGATCCTTTTGCTGGTCGACCACCCACTGTTTCAGGTGCCTGGGCGAGGGATACTTCATGGGCTCTCGACACCTTTTCGCAGCTTCGCCTGTGGAAGGGAGGGGCATCGACGAGCAGCCTGCCCTAGTGCTTGTCGGGAACTGCCGACCTAGCGCGCTGTGGTCCCTCCATTGTCAGAGTTGGAGTTGACGAATGTGCTACCCACCTCCATATCCATTCCCTGGTCACCATCGATACAGCGGTCCACTGAGTTCCCTTGGTGATGTCTCATTGGTGAACCCACAAGCAACCCACCGGACTTGGCGACTCTTCGAACAGAGATAGTAGCGAGCGTCAGGGCTGCCCCACCTTTCCACCTGAGCTGTGTGACGCTGGCGCGCTGACTCATCGTCCCTGGATTGTCACTGGCGGTTCTCCGGCGACTCCACGGGCTGGTCCAGGGCCGCCTGAGACACAGCCGCTCACCTCAGGGCAGTGCATGACATCGGCACGTGGGGAACGGTACGGGGAGGAGTCACAGGGAGCAGTGTATGGGAGCAGGACTACTTTAACTACTTTAATTCAAAATCCCAATCTGATTAAACCCCCTAAAGCACTCAACCAGGACCCATCTCTGCCTCCCCCTCTCTTAGTCATCCCAACCACAGCCTCACCCAACCCCGACCTCACTCGCACCCAACTCCTTCACACATCCAGTAAAGACCCAAATCAGCCCCCCCCCTCTCAGCAATCCCAGCCACAACCTCACCTAGTGCAAACCACATCTGCACCTGATCAGTAGCCCAACCCCACTCAAACCCATGACCCTAAGCCCACTCGAGCCCAATCCACTCCCCCAACCCGACCCGGGCGTAACCAGTTGACCTCCTCCTCCGGCAGCCCTCACACCAGTGCACCAATAACGTGGCGAGGCCCAGTCAACACACCGCTCCTACCGCCGTTCTCCTGCCCTGGAGATGATGCGCCCGATGGTACCCCAGAAATCAACCAGAACCCGCTGCAGGTGTCTCTCGAGACTCACGCAGCGACTGGATCTGAACTACAAGGCGACTGTGGCTGGGACTCAACCGCGAGTCTACAGGCGCCGGTGGATCAGTAGGGGTGCTGTTTCCGTGCAGCCATGTCACAGCATGATGGCGCAGCCATGGCCCAGCCACGGGCGAGGCTGGGACCTTCGCCGGTGTCGAACCCAATCAGCGTGAGACCACCCTTGCCATGGAGAAGGCAGATAGTGTGTCCCCCTTTTACTTGGTCGACCAGATGTGGAGGTCCTGGTGGTAGCAGACCTTGTGGGGTTCAGATTCGTACACCGACAGACCTGCTCGCTGTCGGACGCCCCCAGGCGGCCCCTTGCTGTACATTGACCGCTCCAAGAGTTTCATCAGGCTCTCACAGGGTGGCACAAGGAGGACAGTAGTGGGTAGGGGCTCACCCACGAGTGGGATGGTCACAGTTTCCCTATGAAGGTGTTGACATGGAATGTTCTCAGTGACGAGGGGAGGTGCCGAATCCTTGGTCGCTATTTGAGGTAGTGGGAGGCCGATGTGGTCTTCCTGCAAGAAACCAAACTTGTGGAGTGCAGTACACAGACGTGGGAGCAGATTGGTGGCTCTCGGCTATCCCAACACATTTCTCTTATCTCTATGGGTCGGTCGGGTTGCTGCATCATTGGCTGGCGGGCTGATTACCTTGGTCGACTCCTGGACGGCTTGTTTCTTGATGACCACCCACTTGAGGAGTTGCATGGATGGATCCTCCTATCTCCTCTCCTGTGTCTACGGGCCTTGGGCCCTGCTCGGAGTCCCTTGGGCTGTGCATGTGGGAGGAGGTCTTGGCTGCCTGCCTCCACCTCCCTGACGCCCGCTGGCTGATCGCGAGTGATTTCAATGTCACACTTGACTTTGATGATCGTCCCATCATGCGATAGGGGAGGGACTATGGAGTTGAGGTGTTTAGAGATTTCATTGATTCTCAGTCGTTCGATCTCCTGACACGAACTGCAAATTCACCTGCCGGAGCACTCCCGCACCATCATCCTCGGCTCTTGGAGCTGGTTGAGGCCCACCAGCTTGCTGATGTCGAGGCTGTGGATCGACCGTGTTTGGACCACACCTCCTATTGTGGAGGTCCAATGACGGTCAGGCCTTGCGATCCATTTTTCGCTTCTCAGTGATCTTGGCTTTTGGAGGATGGTTTAAGATAGTTGGTGGCCGAGCACTAGAAGTGTGTTGCAGCCTCAGACTTTGTAACGCGAACTCTTGCCTCTAGGCTCCATAGCTTGGGGCATTTCCTTTAGGACCCGTCAGATCCACGGAGGACCGAGGCATTGGAGGTGATTGCTTAGCTTGATCTAAGGACTCCCGTCATCTCACGGAGGCCGAGGCCGCTAAGCATAGTCAACCTCAGGCGACCATCCAATTGGAGGATAGGAAGGTGGAGATCGGTGAGTAGAGGCAGCGCTCCCAGTAGACCTGTCTTCAAGAGGGAGATATCAACACTCAATTCTTCCACCTTTATGTGAGCTCGCACCAGTGGGCGAATCAGATCGACCCACCGGAGGTGATGGGATAGAGGATCACTGGCCACCACCGCATTGGGAATGCCATTGCATCCTTCCATCGGGACTTCTCCAGGCGGTGACCCTCGTCATATCTTGGAGGTGGTCCCCTAAGGGTATTACTTGTCTTATGATCAATCTTCCACGTTAGTGTAGACCATCGCTGTGGACGAGGTCAACGATGCGCTTCGGGACCACAATGATGAGGGATCTCCCTGCCCAGGCAGCTTCCCGGTCTTCTTCTACAGGGAGTTATAGTCGGTGGTGCGCAGGGACATCATGGCGGTCATCCAGAAGTTCTCTAGTGGGAATCGGGGCTTCGAACACTGAACTGGTTCCTACTATTCAAGCTTCCCAAGCGCACGCCGACGAAAAGAGTGGACTTACGCCCTATCGTGGTTGGGACGGATTATGGGGCCTGTGGACAACCTATTTAGGGAGGTTTTCTTCACATGCTACGACCGAGATCTCTCATGGGACTCCAGGCCCATTACGTCCTATGGAGCTTCTTTTTGGAGGGGAGTGGTGCCATTTTTCCCTCAGGTGCGCCTTTTCATGATTCCATCACTTGGCTCTGGGGAGGACTTATCATTTTGTCAGCACGATTGGGTGCCTGGGGGTCCTCTGGCAAACTCTTTCTCCTAGTTGTGAGTCTGGTTTGAGAGGGGCAGCCAGGGTACTGGCTCTTGGACACCCCTTTTTGGCTCTCCACTCTTTGATCAACGGTTTTGCACTTCACAATTGCCCCATTTTGTCCGGACGCGACGTGGATGGACAATTGGGTTTGGATATCGGATTCTTTCTTGGCATGCATTCTCTATTTTCGCTTTCTCCCAGCTATCAATGATTCAAAGGCGGGCGTTGCTGAAAGTCGAAATCTTTGTGAGCGGATTCTCACTCGAGTTTACAGAGCACGATGGGCACCCCACGCGCATACTTCCTGCGTTTTGTGTGGAGAGATGGAGGAGGATGTCACACACCTATTCTTCAGTTGCCGAGTGTCCTGAGAGGAGAGGTGTGGGTTCGGACGAGCATTACGGGTGGCATTCCTTTGTCGCCCACAGACTTTTGGCTGGCGTGAGGCGACTTGGCAGGCAGAGACAGGGCTGGTGAGCTTTATTGATGACCTTTTTAGCCGGTGCTTGGGCAACCGTGTAATTTTTTGCGGGGAGAGATGCCAGGTGGATAATATTGTACACCACATTTTTTGTCTTCTTGGGGAGTGGGGTTTTGAGTAGTTCTTGTTTCTCCCCTTTTTTTGCCGCTCTCTACTGGAGAGCCCCCACATATACATGATGTTTCTTTTGATATATATATATATATATATATCCGTGGATGACAACCAAATGGGAGTCATCCTTTTTCCTCTAAAAGAAAAAATGCAAGATAGACACAATCACTAGTAACAATTTATCCATGATGATATTTTCATATATATACACACATGGATGATAACCACAACCTTGGCTGTCATCCTTTCCTAAAAAAAGAACATTTTGTCCGTGTGGAGTGGATCAAACCCTAGATACAAGGTTGACAAACAAGCTAACAAGAAAGTAGTGGAACATTACTCTTCAAAAAATATTTCCCTCCTTTTGTTGCCTAAAACTTTCTCCAAGAGTGTCAATGGAGTAATGGGGAATACTATCTTTTTGTTATCCCCTCAATTTCTTCTTTTTCCTTCAACACATGTTTACGCATTAATACACTTGGATGACTAGAAAAAGTAGAAAATTTGTTGATAATTTTTTGCAAGGAAAACATTGATGTTTGGTGCTTTTAAGGCGGCCTAGGTGTTTGTGATCTCCACTAGGCTCTTCTAGCTCGGTGGATTAGGTGGAGTATAGGACTCGAGAATAGCTTATGGCGCATGGTCTTTTTAACCTGCCCTGGGCATGACTTGTCTTAGGGTTCCTGTGCTACTGTACCTCTTGAGGCGTCATCTTTTTGGCATGGGGTTGCAGCACTACTTCGTCTAGTGCGGCCTTTCATGACATCCTCACTCAGCGAGGCCTTCTCATTTTGGCCGGTCTTTCCCTCGCTTGTGGGCATTAGCACATCCCAATGCCTCGGTTGCAATGTATGGTCAGAAGCCAGTTGACCTGACACTACTTTAGATCAGCTCTCTCAGACAGGCAGATGGCGGAGCTTATGGCACTTCATCAACGGATTGCTTCCTTCCGGCCGGATCCTCCTAGATTGGATGACTGGGTATGGTGGTCAGAGACTTTAAGCTATTACAGTCCATAGCTTCTTCCTTCGTTTCCTCCCTGCTACTATGATCCCATGCCACGGGTACCACTTAAAGATATTTGCTTTGACTGATGCGGCAGGACAGGATTCTCACGAGAGCATACAAGTCTAGATGGACGCTCAGTGCTGGTATGTGGTGCGCACTGTGTGGGGTGGCAGTGGAGGACATGCCGCATTTGTTTTCTGACTGTCCATTGGTTCAGGAGGTTTGGGCACTGTTGGGTGCCATGATGATTACCCCTTCAGCGTCAGACTTTTTGGCAATCCCTCAGGGCTCTTGGTGACTGGAGCCAGGCTTGGAGAGCAACACTGGCTATGTTCTTGGCTGGTACCTGGGCCATATGGCTCCAGTAACCATGCCGTTATTTTGAAGATGTAGATAATATTTTTTTTTGAGGGAAAAAAGGATGACTACTAGGTTATGTGGTTGTCATATATATATAACTATGGGATGAAAATGATATACAAGTGTGAGCTCTCAAAGTGAGAGCAGCAACAAAAGGAAAAGTATGTCACCTATCCAAAACCCCTCTCTCGAAGAAGGAAAGAGATGTGGTGTACAATATGCTCTGTCTCACATTGCTCCCTACAAAAAATCACTCGGTTACGCTAAATCCATAAGGCCCAGGAACCAGCCAAAAAAGATGCCAGTGGCGCTCGCCGTGTCAATACTCGGAACTACTGCCATAAGGTCTAAGAATCTAAGGGGAATAGACCCCCATTGGTCATCCGTTGCCAAATGCCTCGCGCTTTCGGACATGCAAAAAGTAGATGGTCGATGTCCTCCTCCATCTCGCCACACAAAACGCAAGACGTGTCCATGTGGGGTGCCCAACGTGCCCTGTATGTCCAGGTGAGGAGCCGACCCCTCCGCATAAGCCAAGCAAAGTTCTTGACTTTCAGCAGTACTCGGGATCGCCAAATGTAGATAATATTGTACACCACACTTCTTTTCAACTTAGTAAGTGGGGGTTTGGCTAGTGATTCACACTTCTTTCGTTTTTTTGTTGTTCTTCCCCAAAGAGCATACACCATGTACATGTACATTTGACTATTTCTATTAATATATATACGGATGACAACCACTACTCCTGGTGATCATCCTTTTTCTCCTCAAAAAATTAAAGTTTTATTTCTCTTGAGGAATGTTGTTTTTGAATGCCTTCAATGCTACTACATGTAAGGTTAATGAATCGATAAATTTGTAATTAGTTTGTATTGCTGAAAGGTATTTGGAAAAGTAGAAACTGGTGGACTAGGTGGATATTTGAGTCTCTGGTACCAATGTTAGATGCTGAAAATATAAGTGACAAATGATCGTAAATATACAAATAAAACAGATGTTATTAATAGTAAAAGTATAAGGATCTTAAATACATCACTAAATAAAGTTGTCCATGTAGATTGGATCAAAGTTCAGCTACAAGTTTGAGAAACCTTTAGAAGGACATCTTAAATCTATAACCCATCAATGTATACATGAAGAGTTAGTTACCATAATTAAACATAGTTAATAGTGGAAACATGAACTAACGGAACATTGTGAGTTGTAGCTAGTAGCTACCGACTATTTCCTTAGCTAACACACTACCTTCTAATTAATAAAAAATGATTAAAAAAATTTTAATAAAAGTTTTTCACTTGCAAAAGACAGTATAACTTTGCCTAGAGAAATGTACATAGAAGCGACAGAGATAAAGTAAACTGCAAGTCTATTATTTTGCAATACGAGGCTGATTCCTTAAAGCAACAACAACAACAACAAAGCCTTATCCCATTATGTGGGGTCGGCTACATGGATCATACGACGCCAATTCGTTGATCCATGTTCATGAGATTCGACAGAGTTTTACGCTGGCTGTCGGGGCCTAACACAACCCTCCTCCTTTATCCGGGCTTGGGACCGGTTATAAAACATAGGCGGAGTTCATGTGTTTGTGATTTATTAAAGTTGCTTGTTTTGTATTCACCATCACACATTCGGATCAGTTAATCTATTGTTTTGCAAGTACATGTGTTTTATCTTAATGCATAAGGGATATGCATTAGTTGATGCAATGAAAACATAGTTGCATGAGAATAAGACCACACTTGCAGTTATGAGTTTTTCTCATTCAATATCAAATTAATAGTATTCTATCAGCAATTTTTATTGTTAGATGAAGATGCCATAAGGCCCCTTAAGTTTTAGCCCAAATTTCTTCATAATGATGCCAACATTATCTTAAACTCAGGAATACTTGTACTGGCATATACTCTTGAAATTGGTAACTACTGTTTTCTTTTTGTTATGCTCTTTGGTTGGGTTTCTTTTTCAAGTGAAAGGCAGAGGTAAGAGTCTGATGTTAAGGACAAGCTTGATTGCATTTGTCTATTCATTTACTTCCTCTTAGATATTTGTGGAATGTTCAAAGTTTGAACATATGGGTCAATCATTTTTGGGATATTCGGTGTTTGAACAGATTCATCAACCAATCATTTTGTGTTTATCCTTTTATCACTTGGTTACCTGTAATATGGATAATTAGCACATGATATACAATCTCCTATGAACTATTTTCTTTATATTTGCACATTTGCTTTTTGGTTCATTTCCTAAGATAAATCCTGTTAAATTTCATGTATGAACATTTGAGGAGTCTTTACTTGTTACCGAGGAAAACATTTCAAAAAAACACGTGACCAGGGGGCTTTTTTAATTATTCTTTGGATCTTAAAGACACTGTAATATATTATCCAACATGCCAAAAATTTGTACCGGGACTGGCGTTCATTTCTCCTGTGTTCTTCATGATTTGTACACTTATTTTCTTTCTATTTGTACTGGCAACATATTAATTAAATTAAGCTGCATGACTACTACGTCATGTTTTTTGTCTTAAAAAAAAAGACACTGTAACATAGCCATTTGATAATAAAATATGGATGGTTGCAAAGGCGGCCATCCTTGTCCTGTTCAACAAAAGCCAGTGTGTTGCACTTGAATGAAGCAAGGGTGAAATGATGGCACATGTTTTACCTTTTCTGGTTCTCTTTACAAGAACCCAAAGAACTATATTGGTTCATTTTTGCATGCTAGTTGAGTTGAGATATTTTAAGAAATTGGTTACTAATGGAACATCTGGTGAAGTAATTGATTGAATTAGATTAACTACAATTTTTTTGAGGGGGTAGATTACTACTCTTCATGCTTTTCAGTTTTTTATACCTGTAAGACTAGACTTTATGTTCCTCTATTAACTTTAGCTCTACCATACTTGTATAGAAGTTCCAGAACTAAACATTTGTTTTCTGGTTGAATGACTGTCTTAAAATGATTTAGGTACTTGGAGATGTTGTTGAATCTTGCATTGGTGCTGTACTCCTTGACTCAGGATTCAACTTGGTGCTTGCTTGGAGATTGATGGTCATGCTTTTGGACCCTGTCCTCAGTTTTTCTAATTTGCAGTTTAATCCCACAAGGGAACTTCGGGAATTTTGTCAGCATTGTGCTTTTGAGCTGAGGCTTCCAGATCCAAAGAAAGTTAAAGATGGTTATTTTGTTGAGGTGGAAGTTGTTATTAATGGTGAAAATTTGAGTTTTAACTCTACCAACAAGAATTCAAGGGCAGCTCGGAAAATTGCATCACAAGAAGCACTTTCTAAGTTGAAGGTATGATCATTCACTTATCTTTTTCCAGTGATATTGATTCTGTTTTTCTTTGCTTATATGGGAATTCTGTTGGTTTGTTCTTCACATTTGTAAATTTATCTGCATCAATTTTTGTCCTCAATTAGGCTTTTGTCATTGGAGCAAAACACCAATTTGGCTTCACTTGTCCATTCCAAACAATCAAAATATAGCAAGATGGCTACTACAATGACCTAACAATTATTTTTCACTTTTAAAAAATACTTACCATTGCCTGAAAATACACAATATTCTTGCCTTCAATATATATGTGTGTATTTACCATTGTTTAATAAATAATCATTAAGGCTCTCGCAGCTATTTTCTATCTTGCGTCCTTAATTAGCTGCTAATTTTCTCCTTTTATTACTCATGCTTTGGACCATATAATTTATTCAGACTTCTGAACTCCGTGCTTATAGTAGGATTCTAGAATGATCTTCATAATTTATTAAAGGAAAAATGATTCCTTGAAAAGAATTTACGTTACCTTGAAAAGAAGGATTATTCTCAGTCTATTCTGCATATGACACAAATTTTTCTTTTTTGGGGAGAAAAAGAATCAGAGTTGCGGTTGTGATCGATCTATCTAATATATATATATATATATATAACTTTACAATGAGGATCATATACAAGTGTGTGCTCTCACGAAGATCCCAACAAGAGAGGTGTACGGTATCTATCAAAAACCCCACACCGAAGGACAAAAGAAATGTGGTGCACAATACTCTCAACCTCACATCACTCCCCACAAAAAAGATTCAGTTACACTGAAACCAAATGGATTAGGAACCTCCCACGAAGATCGTCAGCATCATCCGCCAGCTGTGACACTGCCAAAAGGGTCTCCAGTGCAGGTGCGATGTTACCCATGGTGTTGGTCAACCGTCAAACCTCTCGTGATACTCTGTCGCTACTCAAAAAAACGCAAGAATGATGTCCTCCTATGCCTTGCCACATACGAAGCATAATGTGTCAGATAGAGCTGCCCATCTCGCCCCATATACTTTGGTGAGAAGCATGTCGATCCCCCAACTGACCTGACCTCTGGCCCCACGATCCGCCCCAGCCACCGGGCAAGGAGAGCCCAGTTGGTGCGGCAAAGGTCTCGCACCCCCAATCCCACTCTCTGCCAAGTGAGGATCTTCATAGAGAAGTGGTGCCACTCTTATGGCCGAGTCCTCCTATGGCCAGTGCACAAATGTGCTAACAGCCGCTGAAGTGGCTGGTGTAGTATCGTCCGTCACCGGGGGAGTCGGTGAGTATCACAGACCCTGGTGGCCGCCACCACCAAGTCTACCTCGTTGTTGGGTCTTTCGGCCGACTGCTCCTCATCGGTGAGTCGGTCATGGTGACCTTGGAGTGGGGCTGCTGGATGTCGGCTGCGTGTGACACAATTGTATTCTAAAAATTATTTGTGAACTTCTTATGTGCATGAATGAATGTTTATATGAACATGACATTAGCAAATGATGATTGGTCATAAGTGACATGTAGTCATGTTTTCTTAATAGAAATGTTGTATTGTTAGAGTCGATTTAGAATTCATGTTAAAAAAAAAAACTTTCGACTTTAGAATTTGACATAATCCTATTTGATTTTCTTATTTGTATCGGGATTTAATTTTCCTAACCGTGGGATTGGAGGTTTGTGGTGTAATCATCCTATTAATTTGTTTGGATAATTGGATTACTGACTATGATAATAAAATAAAGATTTGTTGGAGCCTAAACATACTGTTTGGATAATTAAACTTTGATAACAAAACCGAGAACTATTTTGAAATCGTATTTCACCACATAAATGTTCGTTCATGCAGGCTCGCGGTTACAAACACAAAAGCAAATCTTTGGAACAAGTGCTACGCTTGACTCAGAAGAAAGAAGCGAAGTTAATAGGATTCAACGAAGAGCCAATTGTAATAAATGATGCTGCTTCCAGCGCATTCGAGAGATTGACGCTAAAAGATGCTCCAGAAGACTTGTTGCCCGAACAAAAAGGTAGTGTGTCATCCTCTAGAATTACAAATTCTAACTCATCTGAAACTGTGAAGACGAGTAGCGTGTCATCCTCTACAGGGCTTGCAGGTATGATGTTAGAGATGCATTAATTGGAGATACCATAGTTTTATCTGGAAACTTCCAGCGGCAATCATCACTTGGCATTTACTTTGCAGGTACATCGAATCCCAAGATGGCAAGGTCACAGCTCTTGGAGATTTGTGCTTCCAAAAAATGGAAGGCTCCTTGTTTTGAGTGTTTGACGGGTGATGGCCCATCTCACCAAAGAATGTAAGATCGCTGATTTTCCATAGTATTTAGTGTCATTTCTTTTAGTGTTACGTAGAAAAAAAAGGGTAACATAGAGGTGAGAATGGAATTCGAAACAACTCAATTTTTGGAAGGCACCACTTTTATTCTCTCGTATACTATTTTGTTGGAAGTCCTCATTGGCCGTGACAATTGTGCAGGTTTACATACAAGGTCACTGTTGAGATTCCCGGGGTATCATCACCCACAACGTTGGAGTGCTTCAGCGAACCCAAGCCAACGAAGAAAGCGGCACAAGAACACGCTGCTGAAGGTGCAATGTGGTTTCTTCGGAATCGTGGATATGTGGTAGTTCCTCTTGAAGACAATATCTCGCCATTCGGCTTTCTTAGGAATGTACGCCTATCATAATTCTTCAGTTTCTCTTTTGCTGAAAAGGGTGGTTTTCTACAAAACATGCACTGGAATTGCAATGCGCAAGTAACATGGTAAAAAATGTTAATTGGGAAACAACTCTATTTTAAAATACCCATTCTATAGAATTAAATATTGATACAATATGTCATCTATTTAGTTCATACGTTAGATAAAATGATTATGCGGTTTAATTGATTTGATTATTTATTTTTATCATTTATTAAAGTTAATAAATGATGAGCCAAATTATATTAGTAATGTTTTGGTTACAGCTAATACACTTACAAGCATTAAGTTAATATATAAATTTAATTTTTTTCTGTATAAAAAGGGATTATGGAATGTGCGGCGCATAGTATAATAAAAATTTAATTTTTTTTATCTCAAGATATATATATAAGTTATATAAATTAGAAATATGGAAACGGATATATGTGCACCATTAAAATATCCCACTCATGGGAATTCATAATCTTGATGGAGTATTATGCCATTGTTAATGATAGTGGTTGGTCAAGTAATTTTAAAAGAAAAAAGATCAACTGCATACTCCGATTATTAAACGCACCAAAAAATGTCAAAGGTGAAATGGAAATGAAGAAATATAAAATTAAAAATTGTACCATTGAAAAGGGATAATTCTCGAAAACAACTCTATATCGTTAGAATGTAGATTCCAACATACAATTTTAACTTCAACATTTGATAATTAGCATTCAAGTTAGTGATAATTAGCATTCAAGTTAGCTTCTCATAAGAAATAGTAAAACAAAGGAAATAATTGCTGTTAGCACACGCCCCTTTCTTCGGCACCATCATAATAATAACTTAGAAATAATTGGAGAAAACTTGCAAGAAACCAAAAATAAAAAAAGGAAGCCTCTAATGCCACTCCTCACTCCAAAATAGTTAATTTGAATATTGTGCCCTTTGTGACTTTATTATTTTGTTTTGCATTGGAAGTTTCACTTGATGTTGTACCCTGTACCAGGACATTAAAAAAGTAATATAATGGCTTTACATCCTGGGATAAATTACACCAAATGCCTTTTAACTTTAAGATTTACTTAGTAATGTCCTCCAACTTTAATTTGTCACAATAATGTTCACTATCTTTTAACTTATTTCGCCCGATACCCTTTTTACCTGTTATATCCCGTCTTCCGATTGCGACGCTGACATGGCGAAGAGATGACGTCCTCGTGATATTTTTTATTTTTTCATTATTTTTTTAATATTGCCACGTCAAATAGAAAGGAGAGAAAATATCCTGTCAGCGTTACATCTGCGCCATGTCAGTTCCGCGATCGGAAGACGAATTATAACAGGTAAAAATGGCACTGGGTGAAATGAATTAAAAGATGAAGGTCGGTGTTTAAAGTTGGAAGACATGATTGAGCAACTCTTTATATTGGAGAGCATCACTGAGCAAACTTTAAAGTTGAAGAGCATTTGGTGTAATTTATTCATACATTCTGAGGTAAATATTTTTATATACAATTTAGATACAGCAATGTTGTATATAAGTTAACTATTTTTTTACGATGATCCATTATAAGAATTGTAAAAAAACTTGAGAAATCTCAATCATAATAAAAATAAAAATAAAAAAATTAAAGTTACGTAATGTTATTAAATTTAGAAAATCAATTTACTTGACAATTTAAAGTTTACGAGGTTAAAATTTTGTGTTAAAAACAAAGATTTACTAGACATTCAATATTTTTTTTTCTAAAAACTCAAATATATAAAAACTAGAAATTTATTGATTGATTATTCTTTTCTGAAATCACTTTGCTCTTCTAGTTTTCCGTTGGAAACTTAAAAAATTGTTTGGGGGTTATATATTTATATATTTGATTTTTCCCTTAAGAAATCAAATATATAAAAACTAAAATTTAAGGAAAATTTACACTAAATATCGTTCAACTTTGATGTTTTCTCAGCGCTGTATTCTATCTTTTTTAATTTGTAATACGAATGTCCCTTATCTTTTTAACTCATTACACCGAATGCCCTTTTCACCGCCGATCGCCTGTTTTCGGGTCGCATAGCTGACTTGGCGACATTTTCTCCTCTACACAGGCACTCGTCCGATGTGGCACCACATATTTACTAACCCACCAACCTAGAAAGTTAATTTATTTCCTCTTTTTCCCTTCGTTGTTCGCATTCGCTTCCGTCCCCTTCGCGGTTCACGTTCACCGGCCGCCGTTTTCGTCCAATGGAGGAATATCGATGACTCGAGATAGTTCGTTGCTCGCTGGCGACAACTGCTAGCAACCATCGCGCAAGAGAGGAACATCAGAGAAGTCAAAATGCGGGAGGGAGAAGACTAAACTCTGCAAGGAAGAAGTGAAATGAGCTTCATTTATGTACATTTCGTTTAATGAGTATAAATTTTCGTATTACTGTGGTCCCTAAATCCTAATTTTTGGGTTCCACCATAACTCTAATTTTAAAATGCCGAGTCTGACAAGATCCCTATCTCTAGCCGATAAAAAATTGCACGTTTTGTTGCTTATGTGGTCCCCCGAAATCCTAATGTGGTACCCCGAAACCCTAACTGTTCATTCTTTATTGCAATTGTATGTTATATCTAATAAAGTTGTACCATACCACAATGACAAGAGATGGAAGGAGGAAAAGCATAGGTAATTGTTTACTTCCAATTCTATATGGGCTTAATTTGCATAATAATTATTGCAAGATTGTTGGATCTAAGTTTTAATGATATATTAAATTATATTATGATGATACAAACCTCGAATGATTAAAATGAAATGTTAAAAAGTTTAAAGAAAAAGAGATAACTTTATGCACTACTGATTAAATAATTGGCACTAATCTTATTAGTTTTGGAGAAATTTGTAGAGAATTCTGTTAGCTTTCCATAGACTTCAAAATCATCTAATTTGAATAACTATGCAGAAAGTTATGCTCAAAATAGTGCAGGGCGGTCAACCTGTCGGTTGAAGTTATGAAGGCCGATCGAGACAGTCCAGTCGACCGATTGGAGATACCGGTCGATCGATCAAGGCATAAAATGCTCAAATGAAAACTGCGAGACTGTACCGATCGAGATATTGGTCGACAGTCTGATCGACCGACCAAGTGCTGAAGCTGCAGAAATGAGCACAACGGTCATATAGACCGGTCGACCGATTCATTAATGCGATCGATCGATCAACTGCGGCAAATGAGGAAAATGAGCCAACGGTCATATAGACCGGTCGATCGGCCCATAAATGCGATCGATCGGTCCATTACTGAAATGAATAGTAACGACTATATTTTGAGGAGAAAAATGCGGAATTAATTCTGGACGAATTTTTCACATACAAGAGCCTATAAAAGGAGTGCCAATGTTAGAAGCAAATGAAACCCATCCAAGCATCAAAGCAAAACTTCAAGAAATCAAAAGAAGATCATTTCTTTTGAAGTTATCATTTAGAGCTTTCTTTCTTTCTCTTCTTGTGAGTGTTCTATTGTAAAAGAGAGAAAGTATTTTTCAGAAAGATTGTGAGAGCTCCTGTGTAAAAGATGTTCCAAATCTTACCTCTTGAGCGAGAGAAAAGATTAGCTTCCTAGGAGGAGAGGTTGCCTTGCCTCTCGAAGCGGAGAAAATGTGGTTGTGTAAAGGGCTTTCTTCCTTGCCTTATTTGGAACAAAGGAAGTGCTAGTGGAATCTCCGACGATCTCGAGGTCGAGAAGTCGGAGCAGAGACGTAGGCCAAGGTGTGGCCGAACCTCGTCAACAACCACTCGTGTTCATTGTGTTTGATTTCTCTCACTTTATCTCTCTCTCATATTGTGTTTATGATCTGAATTGCAAAGGTTTTAACAATCGATTTTGTGCTTCCACGACGAATTTCATCAAATCGATATTTTCGATTAAACACCAATTCACCCCCCTTTTGGTGCCTTTTGGGATCCTACAATTGGTATCAAAACGGGTTGCTCTTATTTTTTTATCTTTTGAATCTTTTCATTTTCAGATCTAATCATTTTTAAGATTCAATCATTTTTTTAAGATTTAATAATCTTAAGAGCTATGGCATCAACTGCATTTGTTTTTGCCGAAAGACAATCAATTAGTCATCCTCACCTTTTAAATGCATCAAATTTTGCATATTGGAAAATTCGGATTTAAGCCTACATATGTTCTATTGATATAAACATGTGAGATATTGTCAAAAAATGTTATTACTTACATGAAAAATTACCTTCTGAACATGACGAAAGACAAAATTTTTTTTCGAAATTAGATTGGAAAGCAAAGAATATTTTTTATTGTGCTTTGGATTCAACGGATTTTAATCGGATTTCAAATTGTGAAAGTGCAACTGAGATTTGGAACAAACTCATCATTACTTATGAAGGAACCGATAAAGTTAAAGAATCTAGATTGAATATTTTGAATCATAATTACGATTCCTTCAAGATGCATGAAAATGAATCTATAAATGATATGGTTGCTCGATTTAACGATATGTGAATGGCTTAGCCTCCTTGGGCGAGCCAAGAACTAACCCTCAAAAAAGTGAAAAAGATTCTCAGGTCTCTCTCCTCTCAATGGCATACAAAAAGGACGGTGATCGAAGAAAATGATTTGAACAAATTAGATTTTGACGATCTAATTGGTTCACTTCTAACTTATGAGATCGGAATTCAAGAAGAAGAAGAATCAAATGCTCCCAAAAAGAAGACATTGACCTTGAAAGCAAGCAAAAGTGAAGATGACTTGAGTGAAGAAGAAGTAGACGAAAGGAGTGTAATATCCCTAAGTAAATCATGCATGATTAGTTGTATGAATGTGATGTTATATTATCTTATTGGTAATATCTATGAATGTGATGTTAAGACTTGCACTTCAATATCAACTAAAGTGCGAAAATGATGAAAATTTACTTAAGACATGAAAATGTAATTTTTGAAAAAGTGAAAATTTGGAAAATCCCGGTAATTGCTCCTATATATGAAAGGATTCTAAAAGTGATTTTTAAGAATTTTTAGGAGGTGTATGAGTTAGGTAAAACGTAGACCCAAAATCGAAGAATCTGTGAAATCGCGATTTTTGTTCTTCGGACAAAAATTTAGATTTCGATTCCTTAGTTATTTATTTTTCTAAATATTTTATTTGAATCCAAATGGGAGGTAGTTCCTTATTTACATGTAATGTCTTAAGTAAATGGTACCATTTACTTAAATGGTCTTAGATGTAAATAAGGCAAAACGTAAGGGCAATTTGGTCCCATTTTTGGCCGACTTGGTAAGTCGATTTTCCTTTGCATTCTTATCCTTCAACTACTATCTTTTACCACCATTTTCTGCCCCTTTCACCATCCTTGGCCGAATAGCAAAGGTAGTAGAGAGCTTACTACATGTTCAAAGAAATTTGACAAAGAGAAGAGGAAATTAGAGATTCTCATTTGTGGTGAGTTCATACTTTAATTTATTTTAATTTTAATTACATACCTTTCTAATTAGGATTTCTGTGAACCCTTTCCATCTCATTCATTTTCAGATTTTACTTGAACATGGGGCAAAACTCATGTTGTTCATGGGTAAGATTAACCCTAGCTATGTTCAGTTGATTTACGAATTTTAGCTACATAATTCAATACCTTCGAGTGACCCAAAAATTATGAAATTTATTTTTATTGATTCCCTATGAGTCTACTTTCATTGAGCTTTGGTATCAAGTTAATATGATTTCTGTAGACAACGTTATGCTCCTATCTTTAAGGTACTATCACTCTGTCCGCCGAAATTGCTACCCGAAATTGTAAATTATGTATTAAATTCAATATGTCATGGAATTATATTATAATATAGACAATTGGAATCACTAGAAAATGATATGTATAGCGAAAGTTATAAATATTTTACCGAGCCTTACTCAATCTGTCAGAATGGAGCTTAGGGCAGATTATGCTAGTATTGGTTAATTTTATTGTGCTCAGTACAAATAGAGAGAAATTCAAGTAATTTTATGACTTGCACCTTAGGATATCTACAATTTGGGAAAATTAAAATTACTAGAACAAGGAATGTTTATTATTTTATATAAATCATAAAATTAAGGTTACTCAATCTGTCAGGACATAGAAACAACATAAAAGTTAGGCTGAATGTTGATTTTTATGAGAGCAAATCATAATGAAGTAGGAAATGAAACTTTTACAGAATAATGTCTTTGTAATATGAGAGTAAAGAAAATTAGAATGATGTCATTTGGGTATGTATATAAGAAGATATGGATTTTTCTTTACTATGGGTGCAATATGTTATATTAATAGGTCAATCCTTATGTTTAATAGTTACTTAAGTTATAAGAGTAAATACTTAAGGTTCATATACCTAAGCAATTAATTATGTTTCATGTGTAATAGGATTGTGTTCAGATCATAGTAGTAATGCGTTTCTTACTATTATTGTTATAGGAGTAGAAGAATAAAGTAGTGAACAAGGAAAGGGAAACATTTTGCTAGCCCTTATAGGTAAGTTGGTTTCTCCTATTCTATGTTTTCACCTCTTTTGAATTTGGTGTGACATCTATTGTTATATGTATTAAATATATTTTGGATATGTTATGAATTGATTTCAAGAAATGCGACTATGAAAAGCATATATGAATGATTGTATGATTGCACATTTGAAAAGCATATGTGATATGATATGAATGGATTATGAGAAGTGCAATTTTGTTCCGTTTGAAATGATTGATTGAGTGATGGTACAATTGAAAATGATATGTGGTATGTTAAGGATTGATTTAATAAAATACAATCCTATTTCGTTTGAATCGATGTTCGACATGATTCATCTTCTGATATTTGAGTTACAAGATATGGTTAATCATTTGATATTTGATATCAAATTGTTATATGATGAATCATGCATCTGCATCTGCTTGCATCTGCATATGTGATGGTTGGAACTAAGTGCTACATCGCTGATCACGATGGGAGCCATCTCTAGAGTCCAATCCATCATTCTGTTCCTCAATAATGGGATGAGATAGTCTGGAGCTAAGTGCCATGCGGAGCTAAGTGTCACATCGTGAGTAGTCGCGATGGGGGCCACCTCTAGAATTCGTAGGGGCCACCTCTAGAGTCCACCTATCGCTATATGATTTGTTCCACGAAAGGGATGAGGTAGAATGGAGCTAAGTGCTACATCGCTGATCACGATGAAAGCCATCTCTAGAGTCCACATACCGACCACTGGCCAGTTGGTGATCCGTGCATTCATATGAGAGTGTTGCATTTGCATACATATGTTTGATATGATTTATATGATATTGATTGCAAGTTGAGTGTGATGTTTCCTCAATAATGGAATGAGATAGTCTGGAGCTAAGTGCCATGCGGAGCTAAGTATCACATCGTGAGTAGTCGCGATGGGGGCCACCTCTAGAATCCGTAGGGGCCACCTCTAGAGTCCACCTATCGCTATATGATTTGTTCCACGAAAGGGATGAGGTAGAATGGAGCTAAGTGCTACATCGCTGATCACGATGGGAGCCATCTCTAGAGTCCACATACCGACCACTGGCCAGTTGGTGATCCGTGCATTCATATGAGAGTGTTGCATTTGCATACATATGTTTGATATGATTTATATGATATTGATTGCAAGTTGAGTGTGATGTTTCTGATTAGTATGTTTATATGTAATTATCAAATATATAAAAATGCCTATTTTGCTATTATGATTATTGCATGCTTTTCTATGTCATTCCAAATTGATTAGTTGGTAACACATAGGCTATGAGTTATCAATTTACTGAGCTATTTTAGCTCACTCTGTTGTTTCTAATATTTTTCAGATAATTCTTGAAAATCATGCGAGGTGATAGTATTTAAAGGGTTCGTGGTAAGATGGAAAGATTTGAGTCCCTCGTATCCTTCTATTAGGATGTCGAGAGGTTTGGTTATGTGCAAAGTCATTTTGTGAAATGTAAAACTTAAGGAAGTTGATTTGCTCTGAAATGATCATCACATATTGTGTAATTTATTTAATGATATACTTTTACTCTTATGTTAAAAAAAAGTAAATTACATCACGTTTTCGTATTCCTTCCCAATTTCATTTGATCGTCCGTAATGAGTCGCGAACTCCGATTTAATTCACGGGTTAAATCGGGGTCGTGACAAGGAGATTCGCTCTTTACTCAAGAAAACTCGATAAGTATATCAAATTGGTGAAAAAGAAAGAAAAGAATGTGAAGCCTACCCGAAGATCATACAAAAATCACAAAGAAGGGACATCTCATAGAAGAAAGAAGAAAATGCGTGATGAGTCAAGTGAAGATGAATCAAATGAATCATCAAATTTGTCCGGTGAGGATGCATATCTATGCTTAATGGCACATAATGATGAGGTATCCCCCAACTCTTCTTATTGCTCTAGTGCTAATAGTTATAATGATGATGAGGATGATAATATCAATTTTGGCGTACATAAAGAATTTTCTTTCTTAATTGAAAAATATCTTATTCTTAAAATGAAGAATAAAAAATTGATGGATGACTTTCATATTATGAAAAATGAGCTTGAAAAATTAAAAGTGGATAATGATACATATTTTATGGAAAATAAAAATTTAAAAATGGAATTGAAACTTTGAAAATTACATATGCATGTGAAATTGTAAAACTAGCATGTTCTTTAGAAAAAAAAAGAAAATGCCTCTTTGAAAAATATAGCTATTTCTCATGTAACAAAAAATAATCCTAAAAAACACTTTAGTCATGAAAACTCTTATTGGAAATCTAATCATACATATAGAAAATCACATATTACATGTTTTACATGTGGATTTAATAGTCATTTTGCGTATCAATGCAAAGCAATAAAATCTTCACAAAATGGCATGATTTAGATTCCGAAAGGAACAACATCTAACAAAATAGGACCCAAAAAAATTTGAGTACCAAAAGTTACATAATCATTTTTGCAGTGTGCCTCACATGCAAAAGACGAGTGGAATTAAAATGTGAAGGCACAAAGGTTATAGTAAAAGTATCATTGGTTGCATTCTTATATTTCTTAAGTGATTATCCCTATTCTTTTAATTTTATTCAAAAATTTCAAAATGACTATTTCTTTGAATGAGAAGAAAGGAACAAAAGAAAATTGATCATAATGATAGGTGGAGCATGTTAAAATTTCAAAACTTTATTTTTACATATCATGGATATCATTGTTGCATCAAAATTTTATGCAATATCCATAAATATCTTTTTGGATTTCATCAAATTGTCTTCATTTTACCATTATAAAGTAGTCATAAATTTAGGGGGAGTCATATTTTCAAATTCTTATGTTGAAATACTCTCTACATGACTATTATATGACAAAAGGGGAAAAAATATTTTTTTTAAAAAGAAAATATTGATTAAGGAGGAGTTACATATGATTTTTATATGCTTCATATATATAAACTATTCTTTTTTATGAAACAAAAGGGGGAGAAGTATACGAGAAATATGATCTGAATATCATTTTATATGAAGAGTACCTTACAATTAATGTTTATGTGAATATCTACCATTATAAGGAAAGCTGTGTTAGGGGGAGTAAAATTATTTTTACAAGAATTTTACAACTTTTTTGCAATTTATATATTTTTCATATTTCTCGGTTTGTCTTCATAAAAAAGGGGGAGATTGTTGGATCTAAGTTTTAATGACATATTAAATTATATTTTGATGATACAAATCTCGAATGATTAAAGATGAAATGCTAAAAAGTTTAAAGAAAAAGGGATAACTTTATGCACTACACTTTGATTAAATAATTGACACTGATCTTATTAGTTTTGAAGAAATATTTGTAGAGAATTCTGTTAGCTTTTCATAGACTTCAAGATCATCTAATTTGGATAACTGTGCAGAAAGTTATGCTTAAAATAGTGCAGGATGGTCAACCTGCCGATCGAAGTTATGAAGGCCGATCGAGACAGTCCGGTCGACCGATTGGAGATACCGGTCGACAGATCAAGGCATAAACTGCTCAAATGAAAATTGCGAGACTGTACCGGTTGACTGTTGACCGACCAAGTGCTGAAGCTGCAGAAATGAGCGCAACTATCATATAGATCGGTCGACCGGTTCATTAATGCGGTCGACCGATCAGCTACGGCAAATGAGGAAAATGAGCCAACGATCATATAGACCGGTCGATCGGCCCATAAATGCGGTCGACCGGTCCATTACTGAAATGAACAGTAATGACTATATTTTGAGGAGAAAAATGTGGAATTAATTCTGGACGAATTTTCCACATACCAGAGCCTATAAAAAGAGTGCCAAAGTCAGAAGCAAATGAAACCCATCCAAGCATCAAAGCAAAACTTCAAGAAATCAAAAGAAGATCATTTCTCTTAAAGTTATCATTTAGAGCTTTCTTTATTTCTCTTTTCTCTTCTTGTGAGTGTTCTATTGTAAAAGAGAGAAACTATTTTTCAGAAAGATTGTGAGAGCTCCTGTGTAAAAGAGGTTCCAAATCTTACCTCTTGAGCGAGAGAAAATATTAGCTTCCTAGGAGGAGAGATTGTCTTGCTTCTCGAAGCGGAGAAAATGTGGTTGTGTAAAGGGCTTTCTTCGTTGCCCTATTTGGAATAAAGGAAGTGCTAGTGAAATCTCCGGCGGTCTCGAGGTCGAATAGTCGGAGCGGAGACGTAGGCCAAGGTATGCCCGAACCTCGTCAACAACTACCCGTATTCATTGTGTTTTATTTCTCTCACTCTATCTCCCTCTCATATTGTACTTATGATCTAAATTGCAAAGATTTTAAGAATCGGTTTTGTGTTTCCGCGATGAATTTCGTCAAATTGATATTTTCGGTTAAACACCAATTCACTCTCCCTCTTGGTGCCCTTTGGGATCCTACAAAGATAACATGTAATTTTCATTCTATAATTACATACTATAATTATTATTGTCATGTTATTTATGTTTTAATTATTTACATTCTATATTGGTTTAATTATTTACATTTTGTATTGGTTTAATTATTTACATTTTGTATTTACTTCTAGTTCTGATTATTATGTACTTATTGGGCTGTTTGATTTGAACATTCATTACAACGATGAAAAAGGTTAATGTGTCACTACAATGGCGAGGTGGAGACCTATTGTGATTGCGACCCTAACCTAATGTCCTTGTTTGAGATTGACAACATGGTTAGAACAACTAGATGGAGTTAGGAAAGGATTGGGCAACATGACTTAGAAACATTGACGACGGAAGGGTTTGGGAAATGGATGCTCAAGCAGTTGAAGTGGGCAAGTTATTTTTACGTGGCATCCGAAAGAAAAGGACATAGGGCATTTTATGCAACCACCTCCTACACCTCCTAGTCGCGTGGTTATAAAATCATTTGGGTTATATTTTTATACATTCTCAAATATTATTTTTTATAATTAATTTATATAAATAGTTATTATACTGCAACATGAGGCCAAAAAGGTAATATTCTTCTTATAATTAAACTAATGGTGTCGTCAAAAAAGAAAAAAAATAATTAAATTGTTAATGACTTCGTACCATGATATAGAGTGACGTGTTCAATTCAAAATAATAAGGGTTTTGCTATATCTCCTAATTTAGGAGGATTTAGTCTCCTAAGTGAGTCACAATGGCACAATTGTAAATTAGTCAACTTTTTGGGGCAATGAAAAAAATGTGAGTATTAGGAGGATTTTTAGGTTGAAATTTTAGGAGGATTTAACATTTTCCAAATAATAAAACAACCAAGGACAAAACAGTCAAATTAAATGTTTTTGGAGTGGCAGTAAGCCTTTAAACAGTGGCAATAGAGGCTTCCAAATAAAAGTTTGCTTCCACATTCTTAAACCACCCTATCAATACAGATATTTCTAAGTTGTTTGGAGACCCTCTTCTCCTCACTTCCAAGCGACTCTGAACCTGCAGACGATACGACTACGAGCAAAGGTTACGAAGGGCGCATGATAATATATATATATATATATATATATATATCAAGCAAGTGTCGATCAATCAAACCTCTCCACGCTCAACGCTCTCTGGCTCGTCGTGGGCATTGCTCCTCTGGCTCAGGGGGTCTGAGGTCTCCGGTGCCGGCCGTTGCACCCGCCGAGGCACCCCACTGCGCTTCCCTTTCTCCAATGCGACGGTCCAGGTTCTTAGCAAACGCCGTCTGTTAAACCATCCAACAAAATTGCAAAAGCCAGATCAGCTTCCTGATGCAAGCTAAATTCTCTGTGCATTCATGAACAGGGAAGGCCATTAGCTTAGCTTACTCTGTTACTGAAAAGGTTGTTCCAGCCCCTGCCGCTCAGGGCATATGAGCATGTCAAGAAACACGAATGTGGTGGCGCCGCAGAGCCATATGGCCTCTGCCCATCTCCTCCATCCGTTAGGACTACTTAATAAGGTTTTGAGATATGAAGATTCCATCAGAAAGTTCACACGAGAAAAGATGTTATAAAAAAAACTAATATAGGAGTGTTACATTTTCGATTTTTTTAGACTCATGTAATCCAATTTGTAATTCTTCATGTTTTAGTTGTCTAACTACATGATGGGATACATTTTAGCTATCTTGAAGTGTTGTATTTTGAAATCAACTTGTAAATCTTGATCTTGTTTGATTGTCTATTTGCACGATGAAGTGTTGTATTCGGGACCCAATTTGTAAACTTCACTATATTAGTTTGTATTCTTTGTCCACTACCTATCTTGATATCAACAACGCTGAACGTGAGAATTCTCTTGGAATTGTTATTTCCCGTGAACCCTCATGTGGAACTGCCGGGGCGCTTATAGGGCAAAATCCGTGATAGCTTAGCCACCATTGTTAGGAACTACAATCTTGATTTTGTAATTTTATTAGAGTCGCACTCGGATTTTGTAAAATCTAAACAGGTTATCCGCCGCCTAGCCCTGCCTAGCAGGGCACTTTCGTCATTGCAAATGGCTCCTCCGATGCTATCGTCCCGGCCAGGACACTCACGTGACTTCTATCCATGTAACGCCTCCAAAATTCGGCCCCAAATTTTTATTGCCGAACCCTAGGCGATGTCACCTCCATGACTTAATTACATAAAATCATTGCAGCAGAAACATAATAATAAATATAAATCAATAATATCATAAACAGCGAAAGACTTCTAAATATATAAAATTCCAAGATAACAATCTAGCCCATGGGCCAAGTAGGCTCTAACATAGACCCAACAAAGGGTTCATAATACATGTTGAGTTCGAGTAAAAGTACATGACTCCAATGAGGCCCATAAGCCATATGTAGTTCACTCTTATAAGAGTTCATCATAAAGACAATAAGATAACTTGGCCGTAGCCCGACCCATCCATGTGCAATATCACCGTCATGAGGATCTAGCCGCCGAACCTAAGCCTCGTCCATACCTGCACGGATCCATGGGGTGCAGGGAATTTCTTCCGTTAGAGTATGTTGAGGCCCATGCATGCAATGATCTTATAACATAAGTTCTATATGTCATGGCATATGCATTGCAACATAATAGAACATAACTTGTATGCATGTCATGAGCTACTTATGCACACTATATGACATATGAGCAATATCATTATAGCAAGATAAGATAAATATATAACATTTTCATCTTATGCTAAAGCGTATCGTAACTCATCATCATACTTATCACTAAGCTAATGCATATCATGATCTTATCTTACTTTACTTTGTTATGTTTATTCATGTCATAATATGATGTGACAAGTAGACATTCATATTGCATCCTCATAGGTACTTTCTTCATCTTTATCATCTTTGTCTTTATGTCCCAAGTCATTCATCATTCATCTTTTCATCTTTCATTTTTATTTAGATGATTTCTTATCTTGTCAATTGAAAAGAGTGATGGCTCATAGGTCATAACCCTCACCCGTAGGTGAGGCCTTAACCCTCATCCTTAGATGATGTCTTAACCCTCTCTCATAGGCGAGGTCTTAACCCTCTCCCATAGGCGAGGTCTTAACCCTCATTTGTCAATGAGGTTTTTCCCCATCCGTCGGTGGAGTCTTAGGTAGGGTACTGATTGGTCCCAAGAGAATAATGCCATACCTTCATCAATCCGTCTTTTAGTCATGTTCATCAATACATACAATCATTCAATACATATTGCATGTTTTATCCATATTTAAGGTCATACAAACTTCAAATCATGCTAAGTGTGGTCATTCAATCATAACCAAATCATCTACCCAAAACGAATGACCATTATACTTTCGATCGACCGCTGGACTGAGTATCGGGCGGCTGATAGAATTTTCGGTCGATTTTATAGTCCTTTCGGACGACCAAACTAGGCATTGGGTCGACCGTTAATTTCAGAGAGCAACGACTCTCCAAATTGGACGACCATTGGGATATCGATCGACCGTTACATGACTTTCAGATGACCAAACTGGGCGTTGGGTCGACCGCTAATCACAGAGAGCATGACTGCTCTAAATCGGACGACCGCTAAGGTATCGGTCGACTATTATCAGACCTTCGAACGATCAAAATTGGGTGTTGGGTCGACCGCTGATCACAAAGAGCAACGACTACTCTAAACGGGCGTCCGAATGGGTTTCGGGCGACCGTTGGACACATGTCGGGACGAAATCATTCCTAGAATGGTCGACCGTTAAGTAATCGGTCGTCCGTTCTGAGCCGACAGAACACCCATTTTTACATCATTTTCTTTCCAATCCTACATGCTTACATATTGAGCATAGATTTTGCTCTACACATTTCATGAAACATTTATCAACATTCTTGGTTCATTAGCAATGAAACAAGTGGGGTTTTCACATAACGACATTCAATATGCTAATCATATTCATAAATGTACACGAGCTTTAAACGTTTTCATAACGAGCTAACATAACAACAATAAACATTCTAATTCTAAACATGATGAGCAATAGAGTATTAAGCTTAATAGTACATGAAGCACATTGCATTCTAATCATGATTAGTAATGGAATAGTAACCAAGAAAATATGAATCATCAAATGCACATTCCCTAAACCTTCATCTAAGAACAAAGGGTGTGTTCTTTATGCCCTAATCTACATATTCAAACATCATTAAGGACGATTTAGGAAGGTTTGGATCCCCTCAAACATACTTTGATTAGCAAGTCTAAATCCTTAATCTTCTTTCTATCTTCTCCCTTCTTCCTTCCCTAGCCGAACTGGTCTTTCCTTCCTCCGAGGGAGAGAGTGTGAGTGGGAGGGAGAGATTACTGTAGCATAATGGTGGTTTCTTTTGGGGGTGTCGGCTGGTAGGTGGAAAGAAAGTGAGTTTAGGGGATTTCTTTAAGTGTTATGGGCTTGGGCCTTGGTGCGGCTGGACTTTAATGTTGCTTTCTTCTTTTTTTTTATTTCTTTAGAATGTTACAACCTACCCCCCTTAAATAAAAATTTGTCCTCGAATTTTAGTAAGTCTTAAATTACTTACCGAAAAGTTTCAAAAATTTCTCTCGCATTTCCTCTTCAAGCTCCCATGTAGCTTCTTGTCCTCTATGGTGATTCCATGTCACTTTGACTATAGGTATGATCTTGTTTTTAAGATGCTTCACTTGATAATCTATAATCTCAATAGGTTGCTCCACATATGTCGAGTCCTCTTTGATATTCGACTCTTCAATCCGAATCACATTTGCTTCATCATAAACATATTTTTGGAGCATAGATATATGGAAGACATTGTGAAGTCTTGCATAAGAAGGTGGTAGTGCCAACTTATAAGTTGCTTCACCAACTTTCTCTAGAATTTCAAAATGTCCAATATATCTTAGAGTTAACTTTCCTTTCTTGCTAAATATCATAACACTCTTAATTGGTGAGACTTTGAGCATTACATGATCATCAACTTCATAAAGTTGTTCTCTTCTTCTCATATCCGCATAACTCTTTTGCCTACTTTGTGCCGTTAGCATCCTTTGCTTGATAAGTTCCACCTTGTCAACATACATGTGGATCAGATCCGGTCCTAGGTATCTTTCTTCTCCAATTTCACTCCAACATGCTGGAGAACGACAATGCCTTCCATACAAGGCTTCAAATGGTGTCATCTTGATACTTGAGTGATAACTATTGTTATAGGCAACAATTTCCATACCAATCTAAGGCACAAGCTCTAAGCATATCTTCAAAAGTTTGAATTATTTTTTCACTTTGGCCATCGGTTTGAGTGCTAAAATTTAATCTTGTTACAAAAATATTTTGGAGATCTTTTCAGAATCTTGAAGTGAACCTCGAATCTCTATCCGAATCAATAGAAGTCAAATTTCGTGCAAACGGATAATTTTATTCACATATAGCTCTACCATGCTTTTCATGGATTGACTCACTTTCATAGGAATAAAGTGAGCCGACTTAGTCAAACGGTCCACTACAACCTAAATTGCATCATGCCTTTTTCGGGTTCGGGGTAGTCCTACTACAAAGTTCATAGAGATACTTTGCCATTTCCATTTCGGAATAGGTAAATGTTGTAACTTGTCATAAGGCCTTCGGTGTTCAATCTTGACTTATTGACAAACTATACACTTAGCTACTTACTTGGCCACTTTCTTCTTCATATCTTCCCACTAAAAATTTCTTTGTAAATTCTTGAACATCTTGGTACTTCCGGGGTGAATTGAGAATTCAGACTTGTGATATTCAAAATCTCTCTTCTTAGTGCTTTATCTTTTGGTACCCACAAACGATTCTTATACTTAATTGCTCCATCTTCGCCATACTTGAAATGATTCCTTTTCCTTTTGCATACATTAATCATTCTTGCATATTTCGGGTCTCTTCTTTGAGCTTCAGTAATTCTTCTCACTAAACTTGATTCGATAACATGATGAGCCATACATATGATCCTTCGACCACAAATACTTGGGGCCCATTGCACTATACTTTTTACAAGATTCCACTTATGTACACTCAAACATCCAAGTGATCCTTCCCACTTGCGACTTAGTGCATCGGCTACTACATTAGTCTTTTCGAGATGGTACAATATAGCAAACTCATAGTCCTTAAGGAATTCAAGTCATCTTCTTTGCCTCATGTTCAACTCCTTTTGAGAGAACACATACTTTAAGCTCTTATGGTCCGTGTACACTTCAAAATCTTCACCATACAAATAATGACACCATATCCTCGATGCGAATACCATCGCCGCTAACTTTAAGTCGTGAGTTGGATAATTGACTTCATGCTTCTTCAATTGCTGTGAAGCATATGCAACAACTTTGCCATATTGCATAAGTACACAACCTAAGCCGGTACCATAAGCGTCACTATAAATGACATAGCCTCCACTTCCCGAGGGAATGATTAGGATTGGTGCTGTGGTGAGTCTTCTTTTTGAATTCTTGGAAGCGTGCTTCACATGCTTGTGACCATATAAACTTCTCGTCTTTTCTTATCAACTTTGTCATAGGTGTGGCTATCTTAGAGAAATATTGGATAAACCTTCTATAATATCCGGCAAGTCTCAAGAAACTTCTAATCTCGATCACATTCTTAAACCTATTCCAATTAGTAACTGCTTCGACTTTAGCCGGATCCACAGCCACTCCATGCCTTGATACAATATGTCCAAGGAACATCACTTCTTCAAGTCAAAATTCACACTTAGAAAATTTAGCGTAAAGCTTGTTTCTTCTCAAAATTTTCAATACAATGCGAAGATGTTTTCGATTCTCTTCCGGGCTTGATGAGTAGATGAGAATGCCATCCACAAACACGATCACAAATTTGTCCAAGTATAGACAAAAGATCCTATTCATCAAATCCATGAATGCGGCGGGCGCATTCGTTAGTCCAAAAGGCATAACAAAAAACTCATAGTGTCCATACCTTGAACGAAATGTCATCTTGGGAATATCTTGTTCGGCTACCTTTAATTGGTGATAACCACTCCTTAGGTCGATCTTTGAGAAAACCGACGCCGATGCTAATTGATAAAAAAGATCATCAATCCTTGGCAAGGGGTACTTGTTCTTTACCGTCACCTTGTTGAGCATTCGGTAATCAATGTACAATCTTAAAGTACCGTCCTTCTTCTTGACGAAAAGTATCGGTGCGCCCCATGGCGAGACACTTGGCCTAATGAATCCCTTGTCCAAAAATTCTTGCAATTGGATCTTCAATTCGTGCATTTCCACCGGAGCCATTCGGTAGGATGGCTTTGAAATGAGCGTGGTACTCGGGAGTAGTTCAATATTGAACTCAACTTCCCTTCTTGGTGGCAATTCCGCAATGTCTTCCGGAAAGACATCGGGATATTATCTTACCACATCCAAGGATTCAAGTGCATTGGGTTGTGAATCCATCTTAATGACACTTGCTAAAAATCCTCTTGCTCCTTTCTTGATCATCTTGCTTGCCTTAGTTGCTGAAATTAGCACTTTGACTTCATTGGAGAAAATTCCTCGAATCATTGTAGATTTTTCATGATGATCACCTATAAAGATTTTTTTCTTTACAATACATGCGAGCATCATTATAGGATAACCAATCCATTCCTAAAATTACATCATAATCTATCATAGGAAGCAATATAAGATCACATGGAAAATTTTTCCTATCTATTTCTATAAATACATTGGGGACATATCTCCTAGTGGCTACCATTTCGGTAGGAGTCACTACTTCTAGTTGACAATTAGTAACTAGAGGCTTTACTTCTAGCATTTTAACAAATGTATGAGAGATAAATAAATGTGTTGTATAGTGTCCGACAATTAGAATATTACATTGGATCACATCATTTGCTTGGGTGGCTTCATCAACTTTCATGGCAAACACTCTTACCGGGGCTCTTGACGAATCCATTGCCATCTTCACTTTGTTGCGTTTGTCCCCACTCTTCTCCGAGCAATCCCTTATGTAATGACCCGCCTTTCCACATTGTAAGCATGTCCTGGCCCTCATGCGGCGTTCGCCGTGATGGTATCTACCATAATGGTCACATGCACCTCTTCCTTGCTCTCCTTTCTTTGGAGAATGATAAGGGGCTTTCCTTGGGTTCCTTCTTTGAACTTTTCCTTCGTATTTCTTGATAGCTTTCCCTTTAGCATTCATCATTTCCTTGTACTTCCCCTCATGTTCGGCGGCAAGTTCTACCGCATCCTTCATGATGGTACAACGACCACTCTTAACCCAAGATTGCAATCTGGAATTCAAACCATTGATGAACCTCTTGGTCCTTCTAAGCTCATTTTCATTGAGTTCACCATACTTTTCCAACCTTAGAAATGTGTTCACGTATAGATCCACTGTCATATTGCCTTGGACGAGATTAAGGAATTCATTCCTCTCCTTTTCCTTAACGTAATCCGAGAAGAAGCGAGCCTCGAACACTTCCACGAAGCTCTTCCAACCAACCTCTTCCTCACTCTCGAAAGTAGTCTTCAAGAATGCCTTCCACCATTCCTTAGCTTGGCCGCAAAGGCGATGTGTAGCATACATCACCTTGCGGTCACCGGGGCATCCCATGACTTTGAGGATATCCCTTATCTCTTCAATCCATGATTCAACCAATTTTGGCTCTCCTTCTCCAATTTTGGCAGCCTTAGGAACCTCTCAATGGAGTAATCCGGTTCATTGGTCCTTTGGGCATTTTGCGTTGCTCGGATTAATCCATCAAGGAATGCATGCTCCTCGTCAACAATTGCCTATCTTGGTGACATCTACATTCATATTCAAAACAAACATAGAAACATCATTAGCATGAGCTAATCATAAGATAACATTTATCTTTAGGTTTGGTGGCACCTCATGACGATTGCACATGAACTTTGCACTTAGACATTTTAGCCAACCAATGGCTTACACATCCTAAAACCTAATACATACGAGCCAAAACTATGACTCTGATACCAACTGTAACGTCCCAAAATTCGGTACATGGAACGTAACCCTCCTACACTCTATTTTTTGTTCCTTCCCTTATCTCAACTATCACTTGTCTTTATCTTTCATCTTATGCCAATGATGATGCGTGAGTTTTGGTGACGGATATTCATGGACGTGCTAATGCTAGCTCAGTTTATAATCATGTTTCCCGCCAACCTTTACCGCTGCGTCCTTCTAGCAGGCCACCATGGGGGATGTTATGGCATATTCCAATCTCTCCCAAGATACACTTGTTTTTATGGAAATTATTCCACCTTCGACTTCCGACCTTGGATATCATACTCCTTTTCAATAACAACATTGATTCCTCTTGCCCCCTTGGTGGAACTATACTTGAAACATTCGTACACTTATTCTTTGAATGCCCCATTGCTCACCAACTTCGATCCATCTTCCAACATCATACGAGTGTTTCTTTCCAATTCACCCCTTCTTGGCACCTGGGCTCCTGGGTCCATGAGGGTTCGAACTTGGATAAGAAATCCTGCCTTTTCCCTTTTTGCTTTTTGCCTTTGGGAGATTTGGAATCTGCGTAATAACATTCATTTTAGTTCCCGACGTGTTACCACGGACGTAGCTTGGCAGAGGATCCTGACTAGTTTCTACGATTATTGCGAAGCCCATGCTCCTGAGGCCCCTCCTCCCCCCTCTCCCCTCGTCCAACCCCATGACCTAGATCAGGTCCAGTGTGAGGCTTCGTCCTAGCTCTGGGTGACTCTCCACTCAGACGGCTTCTTTTGGAGGCCTATGGGACGAGCGAAAATGACTACATCCTTCAGTCTAATGGCTTTTTTCTTTTTGCAAGCTCCTCCTTCCATACTGCTAGCTCTACCTTCGATACTGAGGCTCGCACTCTTCTACTGGCTCTTCGGCACTATCGTGATTGCAAATTATCTCGTCTAGAAATCTACTCCGACTCGATGGCGCTAGTTGGCATCCTCACGCATCGTCAGCCTCCTTGGTGCCTTCACAACATTTTTTAAGACATCTAGAATCTTTTGCAACATACTACACCCAATATTGTCTCCTTCTTCCCTCAACAACTCAATCAGCAAGCTGACCTTCTTCCTGCTTGATGCATGCATTTTACAACATATAATTAGACTTGCATTTAGGCTTATTTCGTGTAATTTGCTCATAGCATGCATCTATTTTTACATTTATTTCTTTGAATTCTTTGGAATAGCCCTCTACCTCTAGTTGGTGTGATTTTGTAGGAATTATGAATAAAAATGGCGGAGGAACGAGAAGAGTAACGCGAAACAGACTTCTAAAAATGTCAATTAACCTATTCATAGGCCGTTATAGATTTATCACAACCGTTAAAGTTTCTCCCCATGCCCCGCAATCTGACATTCACGACACTCACAGAATGGGTTGAACAAAAGAAATTCATTCCATGGGCCGTGACATCTCTTTCACGAGCCGTGAAACAATGATTCACGTCTCAAACACCCATCTTCATAGCTCTGGCAATGGCAGAATAGTAATCTCACGGGCCATGAAATTCCTCTCATGATCGTGAAGACCAAATATCACGTCGATCATCTCATTTCACGGACTAGTTCGCACGAAGACAACTTACGGGCCGTGACAATGGTTTCATTACCGTTATATCAGAATTTTCACCGATGGAGAAGTCTTGCGGCTCCTACAGAAAATCAAACTGGGGCAATTTATCGGGCCGTGAGTGAAGTGTAACGGGTCATCACACATTACAACCTTCTTATCACCGGGCGTTACATAAAGCTTCACGGACATCACAAAAGGTGCAGAATCATTAATCATCAACTAATGGGCCATGAAATTACCTTCACGGGCCGTTACACGCGGAAGGAACTTCAAGGTTTATATTTAACGGGGCGCCACAGGTCTTTTACGGATATCACCGAAACGATCAGGCGACCTAGGTTCAAGGTTCACGGGTCGTTAGAAGTTTGTTAGGGGCCGTGAAAGCACACGAGTTGCGCGATTGAAGAGAAAATTGTCCGAATCACGGTCGTGAGATTCTTCTCACGCCCCGTGAAGGCAAGGAAAATTCCAAATCCAACTTTGATTTGGTCGTTAAACCTACTACAAGGGCATGATAGACATCTAATTTGACACAGAAACATATTTTCGAAAGAATTCTCCATGAACAAGGACTCCAACTCCTACCGTATGTCCTAAGAATCAATATGAAACTAATTAGACAAAAAATCTCGGTGTTTTACAAAGCAAAACTTTCAGAACCAATGAGACTCCGAATTTATCTTATTTCACATAAAAAGTATTTATGTTTGTTCCTAGGCCACTTGGAAATTGAAGACCCTATAAAGGGAGACGTCTGGCAGCCAAAGTTGAGCATGCTAGGGCCTACAATCGAAGCTTTTAAGTCAAGAATAAAAGAGAATTTCTGAAGTGCAAAAGAGAAGACTTCTGCGCGGTAGACTCATGCGAGGATTGCGAAGCTTTGATTCTGAAGAGTACTCTTTGTTCTACATATTGTTGGGATGATATTTTAGATTTTTCATGTTTAATCTATCTATCTTAGCACCCAAAATTATTAGTTTTCATTTTAATGTTTAGTTTTAGTTGCAAAAGTTTTACTGTATGAACAATTTTTTATTTCTAATTAATCAAATAATTAGTTTAGTTTTTATGAACATAATTGTTGTGCGTAATGCTTTTCTTCATGATTTAATGATTTGTAGGATGATTATTGACTGTGTAGTGTAATCAATCCTTACTTCATCATTTTCTGTTTGAGTCGATTCTTAACTTTATGTTGAAGCAATCCATGTCGTAATCTAGTAAAAACCCTCCAGCATATTAGATTATGCAGTATGCATGAAATGACCCGTGCAGACGATTTTGTAGTTTAGGGATTACAGTGTATTACATCTTAAGTTCAAAATAACTGAAGGCATATCCATGCAGAATATTTTCAAATAATTAATGTCTTAAGATAGTTGATTTACCCATGCGGGAGATCATATTTTTAGTGTCCTTAATCCGTTTGAAAATTAATTCTGAGCTTTATATTTATTATTGATTTTACAGAAATTACATATTATTCCTATCATTATAGATCATCCTAAGGACCTACACATCATTAGTTTTATATTTTACTTTTATGTTATTTTTACTTTTTTGCAATTTCTTTTACCCAAATTTTATGTTGTCTCCTATTAGCCTATGAAATTAGTTAAGTTAAGTTAAGTTAATTCCTCGTGGGTTCGACACTCTATTCTTACACTTTATTACTTGAGCGACTAGTGCACTTGCTAGCATTTAATTGTTATTAATTTTTGTATCACTGCTTGCACGAATCAATGTGAATGTTTTTGGGATGAGCAGCCACCTCCCGGACTTGCTCCTTTTTTGTACAATAACTTAACATAATGAATCCTTTCTTTTAAAATAAATTCTATCTCCACATCACGTGTTAGTGGTAACTCTTTTGGCTATGAGAATTCTTCTACAATGATGAATCTTTAAGCGTGTTGTCTCATTATTTTGGTCTTTGCATCACTATGGTTTAATATAAGTCCTTTAGAGTAAAAACACTTGGAAAACATTTGATGCTATATCTAGTAGAAGTTAAATGTTTTGGAAGTGCTAGACAGGCAATCTAGAAAAAATAATGGCCATGATTACGTTTATCTATACCTCATCACTCATAGAGTGCACCAGACTATGCTCAAGTAGAAAAAAATGGACAATATGATATTTGGCTTTTAGAAATAGTGAGTTGTTACAATAGGTTTTAACCTGTGTGTCCATTATAATTGTTATTTTCTAACTTCCTATTCTGCTATAATGGTTATTAACTTCTGGGCACTATCAATGTATGGAACAGATAATTGAAATGGTGATCATCACCAACATTTTGACATGGTCTTGTGGAAGATTACATGAATACAAAGAAGAAAAATACTTGGGCTATAACATATACAACATGTATACAAATTTGTGATCATTTTCAAGTTAAAAAATGTTATATAATGTATGCGATATACATAACCAAACTGCATATCAGGAAAACATCATACTCCTGAAGTAATTGATGCATAACGTAAACATGATACATAACAAAATGCCCCTCCTCTTTCTTGAGGATTCTAAGTTGAAGCACAAAGGTTTATACTCCTAGTTTACACCCTTACAACTATCTATTACAAACTAAACATGGTGCGAGAAACTGATGGCATACACAAATCGAACCAAATTAGATTTGAATGCAGACTAGGTCAACGACAACACGACCCGAGTTTTCGACACCAAGGCCTATGTTTTTCGAACACGGCCCGTGTTTGATCGAGCAATTGTCACAAGCGTGAACCAACCAACTCAGCCCGAGTTCACACCTTATCCGGCCCGGTTTCTACTTGGGCGAGGGGTTTTTGGTTATTTTCGAATACGACCCGTGTTCTACCCAACACATGCCGGGTTCTGGGGACATATATCTTTGAATATATTATTATGGATAATTGAATGCTTATTATAGTTAATCATTCCATGATCATATTGGTAACAAATTTGGCCTCATCATTTCTTTTAGATATGATTTTAATATTATCGATATCATTATTTTATCATGCATCATAGTATCGATCAGTAGTTTTCTTCTGACTGGGTCCTTGTTTAACCTGAACTAAATTGTTAAAAATAGGTTTATTAAGTAAACAAGATAAAAGATGAAATCTGTTGGGTCTTCATGTTCTCTGATTGACTCTAAATCCTTTGGGTCATATTGTTATCAAATTGTATGGGGTCACATTGTTATCATATTGTATGTGGCAAATAGTGTACCTAGAGGTTTGAGACGTCATCCTTTAGGAAAGTATCGCTATCCTGTGCTTGGTCATGATCTTCGCCATCACGAATAATTGTTAGCGCTATTATTGGATGGCGGATTGCCATGGGTTGATATCCTCCATTGGTATACATGAAAGAGACAAAGAGTTTCCTTAATTGACTGAGCGCTCCTCATAATTTGGATAACTCCAAAGATTGAATTGAATCGAATCGAATTGAATGAAAATCAAATTGAATTGAACTAAATCATGGTCCTCTGATATTAGCGTTGGCTAGCATTGCCTCAGTTCATTGAATCGAATGGAAATTGTTATTGACCAATGACTATTGATATTGATATTGAATTAAAATTGTTAAATTGAAGAGTGACATAGTGATCTAGCATCATTGATTATTGGTAATTATTAATTAATATTGATTGATCTTTTGACCTCTTTCCTGATGTTCTTCATTGACTTATGACTATATTGATCTATTGATCTATTGGGCTCTTACTCTATTGATCCATCTAGTTCTCTATTACTTATTGTATCATATTGTTATTTGTTTTATTGAACATTGTTGACCATTGGTTATTGTTAAGTTAGATCCTACGTACCGAGTATTTTTATACTCATGGATTTTTTCTTTCATCTGGATTCATGCAGGTGAGTTGATGATAAAAAGATGATGATGTAAATGGTCAAGCTTAATGATAGAGATGATGCACATGGTGTAGGATTGTTTCTTACTAGATTTATTTTTTAGTCATTAGTTTTTCGTACTTCTAGTATTATGGAGTTTGGACGTTCTAGCTCCTTTGACATTATGAATTTTTAGATGTTCCTATTATTATTTTCGTATTATATGTCATGACTCCAATTTAAACTGTGATTTAAATCGGAGTTCGTGACTTATTTACGGACGATAAAATAAAATTGAAAAAGATTGTGAAAACATTATGTAATTTTTTTATAACATACATAAGAATGAAGATATCATAAAATAAACTACACAATTTATGATGATCCTTCATAACAAACCAATAATTCTTAAGTTTTACATTTTATAAAATGATTTTGCCTTCTTACAACATATAAAATATTACATATGCATTACGCATAACCAAACCTCTCGACATCCTGATAGAATGATACGAGAGATTCAAATCTTTCCATCTTACCACGAACCCTTCAAATACTATCACCTTGCATGATTCCTAAGAATTATCTAAAAATTGTTGAAAACAATAGAGTGAGCTAAAATAACTCAGTAAGTTGATCACTCATAGTCTATGTGTTATCAACTAATCAATTCGAAGTGACATGAAAAAACATGCAATAATCATAATAGCAAAATAGTTATTTCCTTATATTTGATATTTACATATATAACATACTAATAAGAAGCATCACACTCAACTTGCAATCAATATCATATAAGTCATATCAAACATATGCATACAAATGCAACACTCTCATATGAATGCATGGATCACCAACTGGCCTGGTAAGTGGACTTTAGAGGTGACTCACATCGTGACCAGTGATATAGCACTTAGCTCCATTCTACCTCATCCCTTTCGGAAAGCATATCATATAGCGATAGGTGGACAATAGATATGGCCCCTATGAATTTTAGAGGTAGCTCCCATCGCGTAGCTCCGTATGGCACTTAGTTCTAGCCTATCTCATCTAATTATTGGAAAATAGAATGATGGATTGGACTCTAAAGGTGGTTCCATCGTGATCAGCGATGTAGCACTTAACTCCAACTATCATATATGCAGATGCAGACAAATGCATTTGCATGATTCATCATATAATAATAACATACCAAAGATAAAAAGATGAACCATATCTTGTAACTCAAATAACATAAGATGGATCATGTCGAACATTGATTCAAACGAAATATGATTGCATTTTATAATATTAATTTTTAACATACCACGTATGCTTTTCAATTGCACCATCACTCGATTAATCATTTCAACACACTTTTCATATAAACTTATCAAATTATGCATTCAATACATATAACAATCAATAATGCATCGAATTCAAAAGTGGTGAATACATATAGTAGGAGAAACCAACTTACCTCTTATGGAAATATCGAAAAACTTTTCCCTTCCCTTTTCCTTGTTATTCTTATAATCCTATGTCAATAATATGTGCCCTTATCATTCACGAGAGTTCATCTTGTACCTGGAAATTATATACTTGGTAGAATAAAAAAATAATATCTTTTGTTATACTTTAATCAAATCTCATGATGCTAATTTTATATGAATATAGGGTTATCCAAATTTAAGCAATAATCACTCTATATTTTATTTCGTTATGGATTGTTCTTAGAAAAATACACATTTAACCTCTAATTGATGTCAATTGATGTTAATTTCATGCTCGAGTGATGATCACTTGATAATTTATAACACTTCCTATTATTCTACTTGAAATGAAGTCTTAAATCACTTCGACCTGAACATACAAAATAATTATATGCAATATTATAGTTATTAGAGAATTTACAAATCTAAATAATACTTGTAACAATAATATGATAGTTCATTAAACATAAAGACAACTCTTTATGTAGACGTTCCGTTAATCTGGTTTCACAACTTCAAGAAACTAGACTACTCAAAATTGAGTAAACATCATTAATCTCATATTCTTTATTAGCTATAATTTATTTATACAAATTTAGGTCATCACAGACAAATGAAGATCTTATTCAAGTTTTTTTTAGAACTAAGAAGTATGAATTATTCTTATAAATTTCACTGTGTGTCTCATTTTCGAATAATTTTACAATTTCTTTTTCATCTTGCTGAAGTTAAGCGCAAGTCCTAGAAATTCATTTTCTGTTTTGTTTTTTTAATATAATTTATATTGCAATTTATTGTTACCTCTACTTACCATTCCCGGACAGATAAACATAAGTTGACTAATTAAGAGGTGACTTTCTAAACGCACTTCATATTAAGCTGATTACTTTCTTGTAATCTAGACTTTTAGGGAATCATCATAAACAAGTTTGATTCTTTTATAATTACTATGCAACATTTCATTTCTCCAACAAAATAAACATTAAATGCTAAAACTTAGAACGCGAAAATAATTTTTCCTAATTAATTTCATAACTCTAATAATGGGTCTTCTTCCCTTATCGCTCCAATAAATATGGTAAACAAATTATTAAACTAAATCTTTCGTAAGGTTAAGACATAAAGAGACTAATAACACAAATTATGTGATTCCATCTCGCGTACTTTTTTCCTTTTTATTTCTTGCTTTCCTTTTTTCATTAAATTTCCGCCAACAACATCCATATCGCTTTTCTTCTCTTCTCTTTTTTTTTTCACTCTCCCGCTCGGCCAGTATGCTCCTCTCTCTCTCTCTCTATATATATATATATATATATATATTTCTGTATACATGCTAGGTAAGTCGGCTACTTGAAGTGGAAGTATATCACTCGTGTATATATAAGTATATCACTTGTGTATATACATATATATATATATTTCTGTATACATGGCGGCTAGGTAAGTCGGCTACTTGAAGTGGAAGTATATCACTCTTGTATATACATATGTATATATATATATATATATATATATATATATATATATATATATGAGGAATATTAGGGTGTTGTGGTGTCACTATGCGTCCCACGACTCCAGGCCTTCCGATCTCAAATGGATGGCATGGATTAACATGCACTGGTTCACATGTCTGATTCAAGCGATTCAGTTTGCTCGAGTGCCACATGGGTAAGTTTCTGCATGAGATTTGCGAGTGTCGAGGTGGATTTGTCTCCTCCGGCATGAGGTCTGGCGACGGAACGGCGAATCGACATCCCCTCCGACACCGGCGAATCTGCATCCCCTCCAGCAACGACGAATCCATGAAGCGGCAAATCGTTGAAAAGAAAGAGGATCCGACAATGAGAAGGGGGATCTGATGAAGCGGTCCGATCACCCTCCGATCGTAGTCCGATCACCCTCCGATCGTCGTCCGATCTTCTTTCGCTTGCCCTCCTCTTGCCACTCACCGCTCACCGCCATTCTCCGCCCACCATTCGCCCTTTGCTCGCCGCCCTCCGCCCGTCGGTCGCTTCCACTCTCCGCTCGTCCATCACTCGTCGGCTGCCCTCCGCCCTCGCCAATCGCTTGTCGCCGCCCACCGCCCGTCGCTCTGCCTGTCCTCCGATGCGCGAGAGGCAGGAAATGATTCGTGCTCACGAGAGTGGACCGGACCACACAAGTCGCTCCCTTGCACGAGTGAACTGGCACTCGAGCAAATTGAATTGCTTGAACCGAACATGTGAACCAGCACGCGTTAATCCATGCCGTCCATCTGAGATCGGACGGCCTGGAGTCGTGGGATGCATAGTGACACCACAAAACCCTAATATTCCTCTATATATGTATGTATATATATATACACGAGTGATATTGGCTAGTTGAAGTGGAAGTATATCACTCGTATATATATATATATATATATATATATATATATATATATATATATATATATATAATACATATACATATATATATTATATGATAAGATTATGTTTACCAATTAGGTGGTGACCTACTGTTTACGTGGGTTCTTAATATGGTTGTACTTATCCAACATGTGGTGAGGTGGCTTGTGAGATAAGGTTTAGGTGATAGGTGAGTGGGGTTTTGGTGTGCATGCATCAGACCACGTAAAAAATAATTTGATCATCAGCAAGAAAATAAAACAAATGTTAAATAATTTATTCTAACCAAATATTTCCAATATGAGTCAAGAGAACAATAAATTATTTGGTATAATTAATCAAGTAACTAATAATCTTCAGTTTATCGAAGAACTTATATAAGTTAATTAACTAATAAAATTATGGATAATTGGGAATTAAAAAAAGTACACAGAATGACCGACTAATTATCTTAAAATTTCCTCATGAGAGTTAATTAATTTTAATCATTAATTCATATACAATAGTATTACAATATAATATTTTGACAGAACTTGAATCAAGGAGTCACTTATTGAATACTTAATTGAGCTAATTAACTATTTACAATAAATTAATTAACTTATAACATTATTTTAAAATTAGAAAAAGAAACTCCTAACATAAATACTCGAAATTACATATGAGATAAATATTGAGATATTACATCCTTTCCCCCTTAAAATTTTTTTGAAATTTGATGCATCTTTTTGTTCAAACATATTTTGTTCTATCCCTCGAATGCCTTACTCAATATCCTATTAGTGTAATAGATTTCTTTTTTTTTTTTATCAATAGGAGTAGGAATTGCTCCAAGTTGAACAACTTGTTTTTTTTTTGTTAATGATACAAATATTTTTAATTATTTGATATAAGGTGTCCTCATAAAATTTCATTGTGGTGACTAACCTGCATATATCCTATTGCTACCCATCACTTTTAAAACAAAATAGGTGACACATAAATTGTATATAGGAAATAAGCAAGGACATGGAATTTTAAAATTTTTGACATGACTTGAATATTTCTTATGACCATCAAAATGTCAACTAATTCATTAACCATAATATCTTAAGAGAATGAGAAATAAAGTGAATGAGACATTAAATAAAAGGTAATATCATCAATTATGCGATACTCACAAGTTGCAGACTATAACTTATTGCCTATGCGAATAAAGGTAAGGATGTAAGCATTGATAATGTTTGTGGATATGCATTTTTCTTTCTCATTAGTTTTCAATAGTGAACTACCGGTTTGAGTTCGCGATCGAAGAGCGGAAAGACGTTCCCTTCCAATCACTCTTTCGCTGCTTCTAACCCACACTTCATAATTGAAGAATGATATGGTTCCATTCAAGCTATCGAATGACGATCAGAGGAGGCCTCACTCCAATATATCTTTTGAAAAGCTTTCTAAATCACTCTTCAAACTTTCGGGATCAGTTGATATACTAAAGTCAGTAATGACAAATCATTTTATCACTCATAGAAGAGTGGCAATGGTGTGATTTAATCAATTATGCTAAGTGAAACGAAACAAGCAAAGACGAACTAAGGATCAACTATGAAACGATGCTCAAAGATGATAATTTCGAATAGATAATGATTATATTCAATCATTCGGATAATGTGAGATATGACAAACATAGGTAAGCTAAAAATTCATATTCAAATATTGAATTGCAGTCGGTAATGATCAATCGAGGATCATTAGAGATTCTAAAATCTATAATGATGGGTGTGGAGTTAACTACGATTCTAATATCAAAAGATTCACAATACTTTGAAAATTATTAAGAATGATTCACATCTACTAATGATAGTTTACTGCACATCAAATGATTTGGACCCTACTAAGTAAGTATTACTTTTCAACATTAAACAAATTCAAAAGTTGGTTTTTCAACATTTTATACTTATCTTACTAGTTTTTTTTTCATCAATGTTTATAATTCCCTAAAATATAGACACCACATATTGTCACAATAAAATTATAATATATTCCCCTTAGGGATTGTTCCCACCAATTTCATTATGACATATAATCTTATTCATCTTTAATGTTCTCCAAGTTAGAGATGACAAGTCACAATTCTTCTACACACATATCTAATTCAAATAGTCCAAACATGTATTAAATCAGTATTTATATATCTATAAGATTTTCATAAAAATGAAGTTTTACTTGCATTGCCTTACACATTTCGTACATTGATTTTTAGACTATTTAGAATAACATAACTATAACCATATTTTCTTTCTATCTTCTTATTTATACATATGGTTGGAATGCATCTCAACCTAGTAGAATATGGACTCCACGGGCTCCCAGGAGTGGATCACATCGGGCCCTCAAACAAGCCCAAGGCTCACAGGCTAACAAGCAGTAAGCCCAAAGCCCGATGGGAAATCGACAGTAGACTCAAGGCCCTCAGCTGAATGGGCATCAGGTGTAACAGTTGAGGCAGGGGTTTTTACCTCATGGATCCCACTCAACTCATGCTGAGTATTCCCACCTCATGGATCGAGAAGATTGAGCAGATCTTTCTCATGATAGATTGTGATGAGGACCGCAAGCTAATCTGTGCTAGTCGGAAATTGATTGGTGGATCCAGTGATCGGTGGAAGGCCACCAAGCTTACGACGTTCTCAGACTAGGATCACATCACTTGGGAGAACTTCAAGAAGATCTTCAGAGATAGATACAATCCTACCTATGAGAGGGGCAAGAAGCAGAAGAAGTATTTGACACTCCAATAGGGGAGTATGTCAATCACATAGTACCTGACAAAGTTTCTCAATTTAAAGTACTCCACTCTACAGCAGTATCGTGTGAAGCGATGGTAGATGGCTTAAAGCCCATTCTCAAAGAAAGGGTTAAAAGAGGGAATTGTCATACCCTCGATTCACTAAAGAGTTCCCCATATACCTGGAGGATGACGACCAAGCATGAGTCCAGTAGCAGAATCAAGCACATGCAAATCAACATCAGCACCAGAATCGTTATAGAGATCGCAAACATGGCAGCAGACATGACTACCATTGTCGTAATGATCGAAATAGGGACAGACCCTATCCGAAAAAGAGGGAGCAATAGAACTGACATCGACTTCATCTCAGTGAGTGCTACAGGAAGAAGAGCACATGTTGACAAGGTAGGCCACTTCGCCCGAGAGTGCAAGGAGCCAAGGCGTGTTGTACCACCGCCTTCTCAGTGCAAGGATGGACCACCGAAGATGGTGCAAGGTCAAGTCTACAACATGCGACCTAACGATGAGTAGAGAGCAAATGACACCATACAAGGTACGCTTAAGATTGATGGCATTCATACTAATATATTATTTGATTCAGATGCAACACACTATTTCATATCGGAGCAATTTGCTCCACTATTAAGCAAGCTTTTGGGATTCATTGTCACCCAGAAGTTAAGGTGCCAATCGAGGTGGAAGGTAAAGACTTTTCGACGGACCTGATCGTCATTTCGATTAGGAACTATGATGTGCTGTTGGGGATGAACTGATTGACCTACCACGAGACCTATCTACATTGTCAAGTGAAAAAGATATTGATTGAAACACTAGGAGGACCCTAAACTATTATCAGAGGAACACCACTAGAGCAGGTCAAGATTCTGGTGTTAGCTATCAAAGCCCTGAAACTACTAGAGAAAGGATGTCGGGGATTCTTGACAAGTGTGATCGAGCTGAGACAGACCAAGATAGCATTAAAGTGGTGAAAAAAATTTTGGACATCTTTCCGAATGATGTTTCAGGATTACCACCACGACGGGAGATTGACTTTCGCATCGACTTGCTGTCGAGTATTGCACCCATATCGAAGGCACCGTACAGAATGACTCTAGTGGAGATGCTGGAATTGAAGACTCAAATCTAAGACTTGCTGGATTAGGGATTCATTTGACCAAGCGTCTCCTCATGCGGCGCTCCAGTGCAATTCATGAAGAAGAATGATGGGTTTATGAGACTATGTATAAACTATCGGATGTTGAACATGATCATGATAAATAAGAGATATTCACTACTAAGAATCGATGACTTGTTCGACCAATTGTCTTCGATGAAAGTGTTCTCCAAGATTGACTTGAGAAGTGGCTACCATCAACATCGAATAGGTGATGATGATGTGCTGAAGACAACTTTCAGAATCAGATATGACCACTACAAATTTTTAGTGATGCCATTTAGGCTGACTAATGCTCTAGCAGCTTTATGAATTTCATGAATTGAGTGTTCATGCCATACATTCATGATTATTTTTATCCACGAAAGCCTCATCTATTCGTAGAGCCTATTGGACCAAAGTTTTAATGACATATAAAATTATATTTTGATGATAAAATCATGAAAGATTACAGTTAAATGCTAAAAAAGTTTAAAGAAAAAGGAATAACTTTATGAACTACATTTTGATTAAATAATTGACTGTGGTATTATTAGATTCTGGATGAATGATGAATATCAATGTTGTAGAGAATCATGTTATTTATTCATAAAATTCAAGATTATGTAATTTGAATAATTATGCAAAATGTGGTGTTCAAAATAGTGCAGGTCGGTCAACCTGTCGGTCGAAATAAAGAAGTTCGATTGAGACAATACTAATCGACCGAATGGAGATGTCGATCGATCGAGCAATACTGAGCCTGACCCAATCGATGTCAAGATGATACCGATCGATGTACCAATCGACCAATCAAACGCAGAAGCTGAAGAAATCACGCAAACCGATCGACTGATTCAGATGTGTGGTCGACCGGCCTCCGGGTCAAATGAACAGTAACAGTTATATTTGAAGAAGAAAATTGTGAAACAAATTCTGAATGAATTTTTTATATGCTAAAGCCTATAAAAGGAGTGCCAAAACCAGAAGCAAAGACGTTCATCCAAGCATTGAAGAAAATCTTCAAATTATCAAAAGAATACATTTTCCTTGAAGTTATCATTTTATGTTTTCTTTTTTTGTCTCTTCTCTTCTTGTGAGTATTCTATTGTAAAAAAGAGAAACCATTTTTAGAAAGATTGTGAGAGCTTCTGTGTGAAAGATGTTCCAAATCTTACTTTTTGAGCGAGAGAAAAGATTAGCTTTTTAGAATGAGATGTTGTCTTACCTCTCGAAGCAGAGAAAAGGTAGTTGATGTAAAGGGCTTTTTTCCTTGTCCCATTTGAAACAAAGAAAGATATTCTAGTGGTATCTCTGACGGTCTCGAGGTCAAAAAGTTAGAATGAGGATGTAAGACAAGGTGTAGCCGAACCTCATCAACAATCACACATGTTCATTGTGTTTGAATTCTCTCTCATTCATTCTCATATTGTGTTTGATGTGATCTGAATTGTATTGATTTAAAAGATTTAAAGAATCAATTTTAAGCTTCCGTAACGTGTTCTGTTAAATCGATAGATTTCGTTTTTGAACATCAATTCACCCTCTCCCCTCTTGGTGCCATTTGGGATCCAACAAAGAGGACAGAGCTGCAAGAGAAAAAAGGACAAGTGCCGATAAAGAGGACAGAGCTACAGGAGAAAAAATACTAAGAAGATATATAAGGAAAGGAGGAAGCCTTTTATAGGGCTTTTTTTTTCTGGCTTTCAAAGAAAGAGGAGATCATTGAGCACAAGGAGAAAGAGAGGAGATCAAGTAAATCAAAGATGATCCCTTTGGCAATTCAAGGAGAAGAGCATATTCTCTCGATGTTTTGTAACTAATCGGCCCTACTGAGGTCAGGAGGTGTCGATGTGACTTGGATTCGAATGTTTTTCAGCTGCGTTTTACTTGGATTTCTATCATGAACAGTATCGAGTTTTGATGCTTTTGTGAGTTCCTGATATTATGCGATAGTTCCTTTAGTTTCATTGTTTAATTCTTTATCTTCTGATTTACATACGGATTAGAGCCTCAAGAATTATCTTCACCTTACACCCCCGACCGTAGGGACAATATAGTCTCCATCGCGACTGAACGTGGAGAAATATAGCCTAAGGTGAAGATGGTTTCATGAATGGTTCTCATGTGTTTCATGTTGGCATCTAATATGAGAAGTTTTTTGAATTATCTATTGCCTTGCACCCCCGATCGTAGGGTCAATATAGTCTCCATCACAACCGAACGTGGAGAAATCCAGCCTAAGGTGAGCAGTAGTTCGTGATTTTTAGTTTTCATAAGATCAGCGAGGAATTCTTAACTAGTTTTAGCTAGACGTCGTTTATCTTTTGAATCGCGACCTGAAAAGGTTTCATTCCTCCGAGTTCCTGACAATAGATGATTGAATTGAGTCATGGATTTGGGATTAACTTAAACGATTTCAAAGGATGAACATATGCCTCTACTTAATCATCACTGTGTTTAACGTTTTTATCTTCTCCTTCGAAAACGTTTAGCTGTCTTGAAGAGATTGAGACTGTGCATTCTGCCCAGGAGGGTGATTCCATATTCGCTTGTGCCAAGTGTGAGCTTACCGCAGCCCACTCGTCAGGCGTATTTCTTGGAATGCATACAAATTGATGGATTCGAGACTTGGGCTCTAGTCTCTAGAAAAGCTCATTTCGTACCACGACGATCACAAGTCCTATTTCTATGTACGAATCTTTTTCTCGCATGTAGACACAGGTTTTCCACCAACTTGAATGTGTTTGTGGGAATTTGTGCATCCCCATTTCGGAGATTCACCGGATATACATGCGAGAATAAAATTCGGTTACCTTTGCCATAACGCGCTAAGCTAAAGAACATCGAGTTTTACGACATTGACACCTCCCATAAGTCCTCAGCATGCTTCCTTGTCATACTGCTTCACATCTTTTTAGTGCACTAATCATCTAACTCTTATAGCATTTTCTCTTTATACACAAAAATCTTCAAAAAATGCTTTAGTTTACGTTTGTCCTTCTGTGCTATTTTTCTTTTTCCTTTCAGTAGCTATTTTCCTAATTAGATCTGCTCCAAGAGATTTCTTTAAGATCTAGCTAACCTCGCTTCACTGTGTATCGAACCTCAAGCACTACAATGATGCACCGTACGCTTGCGGATCACATTTCGATAGTGTACAGAGATTATAAATTTTTGAAACTTCATTCGTATTATTTTCTATATTCAAGGGTAACACGTCGGAGTACAGGGTGGACTTGTGTCATAGAGGTCTTTACCTCTCCTCATTCGAGCGATATTCTCTATACACGCTTTATGCGAGTCAGTTTTGTTTTAAGATTTAATCATCTTTAGAGCTACGACATCAAGTGAATTTAGTTTTGCCGAAGGACAATCAATTAGTCGTCCTTTCCTTTTAAATGCATCAAATTTTGTATGTTGAAAAATTAAGATTCAAGCATACATACATTCCATTGTCATTGACATGTGGGACATTATTGAAAAAGATTATTACTTACATGAAAAATTACCTACAGATTCTAACGAAAGAAAAAATATTTTTGCAAGACTTTATTGGAAAGCCAAAAATATTTTTTATTGTGCTTTGGATTCAACCGAGTTTAACAGAATTCCAAGTTATGAAAGTGCAACTGAGATTTGGGAGAAACTCATTGTTACTTATGTAGGAATTGATAAAGTTAAGAAATCTATACTAAATATTTTAAATCATCAATATGATTATTTCAAAATGCATGATAATGAATTCATAAATGATATGATTGCACGATATCTTGAATGGATTAACCTCCTTGGACGAGCCAAGAACTAACCCCCAAAAGGTGAAAAATTCTCAGGTCTCTTTTCTCCAAATGGCATACGAAGAGGACCGTGATTGAAGAAAAAGATTTGAATAAATTGGATTTTGATGATCTCATTAATTCACTTCTAACCTATGAGATATCAATCCAAGAAGATCAAGAAGAAAACATTGACATTGAAAGCAAATGCAAAAGAAGAATACTTGAATAGGAAATGGATGAAACTCGCACGCTACACAAGAAAACTAGATAAGTATCTCAAGTTAGTAAAAAAGAAAGAGAAGAATGAGAAGTCAACAAGAAGATTATACAAACAATACAAAGAAGAGACATCTCAGAAAGAATGGAAAAAAGAAAAAAATATGAAGAGTAAAGTGAAATAAGTGATTCATCAAACTCTTCTAATGACGAAGCATACTTGTGCTTAATGGCACACGACGATGAGATAATTTCCTGCCCTTCAAATTCAAATTATGACTCATCGAACTTTTTTGAAGAAAATCTTTCTTTAGATGTAAATAAAGAACTTTCCTCCCTAATAAAAAAATATTTCTCACTTAAAGTGGAAAATAAGAAATTACTACATGAGATTGAAAACTTAAAAGAAAATGATACATGTTTTATGGAAAATGAAAAACTAAAAAATGAAATTGATACTTTAGAAATTAGACATACTTGTGAAATTGTAAAATTAACATGTTCTTTAGAAAAAGTAAAGAAGAAAATACTCTTTTGAAAAATTCACAAAATAAGACTTTTTCTCATGTAACGAAAAATAATCTTAGAAAATATTTTGAAAATAAAAATTCTTATTGAAAATCTAATCATTCTTTTAATAAAAAATCACATTTCAAATATTTTACATGTGTCTTTTATGATCATTACGCATAACAATGCAAAATAAAAAAATCATCACAACATGGCATGATTTGAATTTCAAAAGGAACATTGTCTAACAAAATATGACCCAAAGAAATTTGCACGAAGACTATGGTGAAAGTGTCATTATTTTTTTAAAATTTTAAAATTACTATCCTTGAAATAAAAGAGAAATATATAAAGTAGAAAAAGAAAATTGGTCATAACGAAAGGGGGAGCATGTTAAAATCTTCCAACTTTATTTTGACATCAATGTTGTATCAAAATTTTATGCAATATTTTGATTCTTAACATGAAAACTTTTTTTTAAATATGTGGCTCCCATAATCTATAGGTCAATTTGATTTCATTTTTAAAATAGCCATAAATTTACGATGAGCTATTATTTTGCACAATTTATAACTTTTTATGATATAACACTTTACATATTTATGACAAAAGAGGAGAATAAATTTTTCTAAAATACAAAGGGGGAATTACATATGGTTTCTTATGTCATTAATGTGCAAACCACTTTTTGATGAAACAAAAAGGAAAGAAATATAGGATAAATATGATATGAATATAACTCTATAAGAAGAGTGCCTTACAATTAGTAGTTATGTAAATATCTATCATTATAAGGAAAGCTAAGTTTAGGGGGAGTAAAATTTATTTTACAATATTTTACAATTTTTTCGCAAATTATATATTTTTCATATTTCTCAGTTTGTCTTCATAAAAAAGGGGAAGATTATTGGAGCAAAGTTTTAATGACATATAAAATTATATTTTGATAATACAAATCTCGAAAGATTAACTTTAAATTCTAAAAAAGTTTAAAGACAAAGGGACAATTTTATGCACTAAATTTTGATTAAATAATTGACTGTAGTCTTATTAGATTCTGGATGAATGATGAATTTGTAGAGAATCATGTTAGCTATTCATAGAATACAAAAATATCTAATTTGAATAATTATACAAAAAGTTATGCTCAAAATAGTGCTGGTTGGTCAACCTGCCGATTGAAGCAAGGATGATCGGTCGAGACAATACCAGTCAACCGAATGGAGATGTCGATTGACCGATCAATACTGAACCTGACCCGATCGACGTCAAAATAATACCGGTCGATGTGCCTATTGACAGACCGATCGATCAAGCGCAGAAGTTGAAGAAATCGCGCAACAGTCATATAGAACGATCGACCGGTCCAGATGTGCGGTAGATTAGCCTCCGGGTTAAATGAACAATAATGACTATATTTTAAGGAGAAAATTGTGAAACAAATTCTGAACGAATTTTTCACATGCTAAAGCTTATAAAAAGAAGTGTCAAAACCAGAAGCAAATACATCCATCCAAGTATTGAAGAAAAACTTCAAATTATCAAAAGATGACATTTTCCTTTAAGTTATCATTTTAAAATTTTCTTTCTTTCTCTCTTCTCTTCTTGTGAGCATTCTAATGTAAAAGAGATAAACCATTTTCAGAAAAATTGTGAGAGCTCCTGTGTGAAAGATGTTCTAAATCTTACCTCTAGAGCGAGAGAAAAGATTAGCTTTATAGGAGGAGAGTTTGTCTTACCTCTCAACGCGGAGAAAAGGTGGTTGATGTAAAGGGTTTTTCCTCTTTTTCCCATTTAGAACAAAGGAAGAGATTCTAGTGAAATCTCCGACGGTCTCAAGGTCGAGAAGTTGGAGCGGGGACGTATGTCAATGTGTGGTCGAACCTCGTCAACAACCACTATGTTCATTGTGTTTGAATTCTTTCTCTCTTCTTCTCATATTGTGTTTGATGTGATCTGAATTGTATTTATTTAAAAGGTTTAAATAATCGATTTTAAGCTTTCACGACGTGTCTTGTTAAATCGATATATTTCATCTTTAACAGTAATTCACCCACCCTCTTGATGCCCTTTGGTATCCAATAGAGCCTCGAGGAATACGAGGAGCATATGCAAGTCGTGTTGTAAACCCTACGAGAGCACAAGTTGTACGCCAAATTCTCGAAGTGGAAGTTTTGGCTGGAAGAGATTATATTTCTCGGACACATCATGAGCAAAGATGAAATATCAATAGATCCTGCAAAAGTGGAAGTAGTTGCCAACTTGATGCAATCAAAGAATGTATAAAAAATTAGGAGCTTTCTCGGACTTACAGGATATTATCAGATATTTATACAAGATTTCTCCAAAATCACATCACCGTTAACTAATTTTACAAAGAAGGGCATCAAATATGAATGGTCACAGAAGTGTGAAAATAGCTTTGAAGATCTAAAGAAAAGATTGACGACAATACCCATTCTAATCATATCTTCAGGCCAAGGAGGTTATGTCATTTACAACGATGCATGTGACAGCAATTTGAGGTGCGTCTTAATGCAACATGGGAAGGCCATCGCCTACACATCAAGCCAATTGAAAAAACATGTGAAGAACTATCCGACACACGATCTCGAATCTTCGTCCTCAAGATTTGGAGACACTATCTCTATAACGAAGAATTCGAGATCTTCGCGGATCACAAAACTTTGAAGTATATCTTTTCTCAACGTGATCTGAATATGTGTAAGAGGAGATGGATCAAGTTTCTCAAGAATTATGAGTTTGCCCTCAGTTACCATCCGGTTAAGACAAACTCAGTCGCTGATGTACTTAGCAGAAAGTAAGTAGGATCACTCGCATGCTTGAGATTGAGTCGCTCAAACATCATCGATTGCATTATACAAGTAATCCAATGACCGGTAGTGATAGTGCATGGATTATGGCACACCTCAACTTACAACCTGAGCTACTATTGAACATCAGAAAAGTACAATCGAACGATGATGAGTACAATCACCTACTCAAGTTGTGTGAAAAGATTTGTACTAACTTTTCGGTCACATATGAAGTGATTAGATATATGGGATTGTTAAAATGTTATTCAAAAAAAATATTATCCACATCATTTTGCATTTTGGAAAAAAGAAAATTAATTATGGAGTTAGTGTATAATTGTGGTGATGTGGTAGTTATGATTATAAGGTAATATAATTAGTGGTAGTAGTGTATTAGTGGTGGAGTGTGTGTATGATCTCCCACTTTTTTAAGCATTATCATCATGTTGTTATCTTGCATCTTCTAAAGTTGTATGCCTATTTATAGGCCTTCTTATTTTGAGTTTTAACATAGAAGAATATATGATGCAATGATATTTTCTTTGGTCTGTTACGTGTTAAATTATTTTTTTAATTTATCATTTAATTTCCAATAAGTTTGGTACCAGAGCAGGTTATGAAATACTTGTGCAGGAGAAAACATCATTTTCATATTTGAAGTTGTTAGTAAGTGCAATTAATTAGTACTTCAACAAGCAGAAGTGTGGAGCAAATTATGATTGCGAATGGTGGTAGTGTAAGTTTCTCCAACCTTTGATTTCTATTTTCAAAGGTGACAATTATGAATTTTGGAAAATCAAAATGAAGACTTTGTTTATGTTGGATTTGAGTGAGAATGGATATGTATATCCAAATAAATAAGGAAAATTAAAGGAAAATACAAAGAAAGATGCAAAAATATTTTTCTTATTCAGCAAGCTGTACATAAAATTATTTTTTGCAGAATTACTGGTGCAATTATCTCAAAGCAAGCATGGAGTATATTAAAAAAGAGTATAAAGGAATATCAAAGGTGATCTTAGTTAAATTATAAATTCTTCGTCGAGATTTTGAGATGTTTTTTATGAAATCAAATGAGTCTGTTCAAGAATTTTTTACAAGAGTAGCTACTATGATTAGCCAAATGAGATATTATAGAAAAAGATTGATGATAAAACTATTATTGCTAAAGTTTTGAAAAGTTTGATCTCAAAATTTGATTATGTACCTACTGTAATTGAAGAATCTAAATATTTATCTATATTATCTTTTGATGAATTAATGAGTTCTTTGCAAACATATGAAGTAAGAATGAGAAGATTTACAAAAAAAGCTTTTCAACCCAAAGTAGAAGCACCTCGATCTGATTGAAATAGAGATCGTGGTCCTGATGGATTTTGTAGAAGAGGTAGAGGAAGATTTGATGGACAACATAAGCAAAGACAATAACTATCAAATGAATACAAAAGCAAAGTTCAATATAAGAAGCATGGGCATATTGAAGCAAATTGTTGAACTAAGGCAAAACAGTTAGCAAATTTTGTTGAAAAGAAAGAAGAGAAAAGTAAGTTATTTATAACATATTCTCATTCTAATGGTACAAATGAAATTTGATTTTTATACAGTAGTCGTTCTAACCATATGATTGGAATGAGATTATTATTTAAAATACTTGATGAGTAAAAAAAAGATAGCTTAGATTTAGAGATGATAAACCTGTGCAAGTTGAGGAAGATGATACAATTGCTATTTCACATAATGATGGTAAAAAAAATTCTCCATACTATTTTTTATGTTCCTAATTTGAAGAATAATCTTTTAAGCATTGGACAGTTGATAACAAATGATTATTCTATTTATTGCATGTTTCTTCTGGATTTTTCATATTCTTGTGCATTTTTAGTTCATTCAGTTTTTGAGACTAAACACTGGCATTTGAGGTATGATCAACTCAATATTAATGGGCTAGAACTATTGACCAGAATGAATATGACTATTGGTCTTTCAAAAATTAATTCTCTTGATGAAGTATGTAAAAGATGCATTTTTGGAAAGCAATGCAAAAAGTAAATTTCTGTAGGAAATTCCTACATAGCAAAGTATCTTCTTAAAATTATTCATGCAAACCTATGTGGACCTATGCATAAAAAGTCTTTCGATGATAGTTAATATTTTATATTTTTTGAAGTAGAAATTTGAGACATTTGATGTGTTCAAAAAAATTCAAGTCTACGATGGAAAAGTAAAGTGATTCTGCGCACATATAGAGGTGATGAATTTTTAGTAAATGCATTTATCCATTTTTGTGAAGAATAGAAAATTCAAAGACAACTTACAACTACATATACACTTAAGCAAAATGGTGTTGTCGAAAGAAAAAAACTAAATAATTATGGAAATGATAAGAAGTTTGCTAAATGAGAAGAATATTCCTAATACCTTTTTGGCTGAAGCAGTTGTAATTGCAATATATTTGCTCAATATTTCTCAACAAAAGTAGTGCAAAAATTAGACTTTCGATGAGGCATGAAAAGGTTGCAAACCGAAAGTCAGTCTTTTGAAAGTTTTTTTGGTGCATTGCATAAATTTTGAACAATTCTAAAAATTGTCAAAAACTTTATGATAGGTTCAAGAAATATATTTTTGTTGTTTATTATATTCAATGCAAAGCTTATCGGTTATACAATCCTTTTACAAACAAAATAATTATTAGTAGAAAGGCTATCTTTGATAAAAGATGCAGTTGGACAAATGATGAGACAAATAGAAAAACAGAAGGTGAAAATAATATTATTGCAGCATTTTCAACAAGAAATGAATGTGTTCCAAATGGTGGCTACAATTCCTCAGCAAATTCACCTAATTCTGCGCCAAGGACATTTCATTTTTTACAAAAAAATATATGATTCTTATCAATTTACTTTATTTGTCTCAGATCTGACATATTTGGAAGAAGTAATGGGAATGGATGAATGGCGTAATGCAATGAAAAAAGAAATAATGTCTATCTAAAGAAATCATAGATGTGAGTTGGTTGATGTATCTAACAACAAAATTTTGATTGATTTGAAATTGATGTTTAAAACTAAATATCATGCAGATGAAAGCATTTAGAACTACATAGCAAGACTTGTAGCAAAATGTTATGCATAAGAACAAGATGTTTACGTGAGTCAATCAAAAGACTTTGTTATCAATGGCAAGAAAGACAAAGTCTACAAATTGATAAAGACATTGTATGACCAAAAGCAAGCTCCTTGTATCTTTAATTTCCAACATGTTTTGTGGGTACCTGAAAAAGAAGAATTAAGAAGATGAGTGCGAATGCTTCATCCCGAAAGAACGAAGATGTATAACGATTTGTAACGGATCTTCTGGTGGAACAATATGAAGGACATAGCTGAGTTCGTTGCAAAATGTGTTATATATCAACAAGTGAAAGTTGAGCATCAGAGGTCATATGGAGCATTGTAGGAACTTGGAATTCCACAATGAAAATGAAAAAAGATAATAATGGATTTTTTTATTACAGGGCTTCCAAGAACTCAATAGGGCTATGATGCGATATGAGTAGTGGTGGACCGATTCAACAAAGCGACCTACTTCATTTTCATAAAATGAAAAGCTTGATGGACATTTATATTAATGAGGTTATTCGACTACATGGAGTACCGGTCTCCATTATCAGGTAGAGATTCATGATTTATAATCCGATTTTGTCAAAGCATCCAGAGTGCATTTGGAATGAAGTTGAATTTTAGCACTACGTTTCATCCTCAAACAAACGGGCGGTCCGAGCGCACAATACAGACACTAGAAGATATGTTTTGAGCATGTGCATTGGACATGAGTGACAGGTGGGACACTCATCTCCTACTGATCGAGTTTACATACAATTACAACTGCCATTTCAGCATAAGCATGACACCATTTGCAACAATGTATGGAAGGCCATGTGCCCCCATCTGTTGGAGTGAGGTGGGAGGATGATAATTCCTGTTAAGAAGAAGTGTTGAAGCAAATTATGGAGGATGCCGATAAAGTTCGCCTCATTAGAGAATGATTGAAGATAGCATTCACAAGGTAGAAGACGCATGCTGACAAAAAATGGAGAAAGACGATCTTCAAAATGGGAGACCAGGTGATGCTGAAAATCTTTCCGATGAAAGGAGTAATGAGATTCAACAAGAAGGAAAAACTGAGCCCTAGATATGTCGGTCTTTTTAGATACTCGTTTTGATTGGAGACGCAGCTTGTACGTTGGCGCTAACTACATTGGTGCATAACGTCTTTCACATGTCAATGTTGTGCAAGTATCAGCATGATGATGCTAACATAGCGAATATGAAAGAACAAAATTTGAATGTGGACTTGACATACGTTGAACAACCGATAGAGATCTTGGAATACTAGACCAAGCACTTGAAAAATAAGATGGTACCCATGGTAAAAATGACTTGGACACATCATAGAGATGAAGAAGTCATTTGAAAATTCGAAGATGAAATAAGAAAGAATTTTCCAAAATTATATAGATAAATTGATGTAATTTCATTTATGCAAATTCGAGGAAAATTTTATTTTTAAGGAGGTTATGATGTAACAACCTCGATTTTTGTTAAATAAATAAATGAATATTTTATTCATTAATGAGATCTAAAAAATCATTATTTAATAATTTGGAATTATTTACGTCCAAAATTGATGAAATAATATGGGAGAAGTTGGAAAGGAAAAGAGAGTCTGAAAATAGGTGAAATTATTATGGAAATATTTATGGGATTATTAAGTTACAACAACAACAACAACAACAAAGCCTTATCCCACTAGGTGGGGTCGGCTACATGGATCATACGACGCCTTCGTTGATCCATGTTCATAAGATTCGACATGATTTTATGTTGGCTGTCGGGGCCTAACACAACCCTCCTCCTTTATCCGGGCTTGGGACCGGCTATAAAATATAGGCGGAGTTTGGGATTATTAAGTTAATTTGGATTTAATTAAATCTGAATAATTATGGGGTGATAAATTAGTGATGGATGATAAGATTGATTATAAAAGAGTACAAGGTCTAATAAAAGTGATAACCCTACCCTACATTTATAAATAAATATTAAAGGGTGACTGGAAACTTCCTTTCAGTCAAATAAAATTTCTGCACCAAGAGCCCTATTTTGTCCTTCATTTTTACACAAATCGAGGCATCACAGAGAGCACGTGGCGACTAATTTCGAAGCCAGCATATAGGAGAAGATCTTTCAAGTGGTGGCCGTGAGTTTTAGGATGTGGATGGAGAGTAATCACCGGCCAATGTTCGAAGTTTGTGCAGTTTTTCAGAGAAAAGATTGAGATGGTTTTTCAGCCAACTTTACGTACGTAAGGGGAATCCTTATGTCATCAGTTTTCTACGACATGGAACTCTATCCTCATTTCCTTTGTATCATAATTTTATTGATATAGATTGTGCATCATTTGGACATCATATGATATAACTATGTTAGTCGAAAAATCGTGTTAGAACATGATTTTTCGCCAGCGACAGAAGTTGGCTCAGGCTATATCAACACTGCGAGGGTTCAATATGGACACGACACGGGTTCTACAAATCTGGATCAAATTGGATTTGGATGTTGACTGGATGAGCGACAACACATCTCAAGTTTTCAAGGGCACAACCCATGTTTTTCGAATTCGGTCCGTGTTTGATGAGCAATTGTTATAGGCGTGAACTGACCAATCTGGCCTGAGTTCTACCTGGCCGAGGGGTTTCTGGTTGTTTCCAAACACGACTCAGGTTCTACCCGACGTGGGTTGGATTTTGGGGATAGAAAACCTATTATAGATAAACATTCAATGTTAATTAATTATCATTTTATACATTCAATTTATGAGAGCTCGACACGTAACACTTTATACCTCTACTTTTATAGATAGATAATATTCTTTTAAATAATAGTAGGACATGTGTCACTTCATGCATACGCCAAGTGCCGCTCCCTCCTTGCATACTATCCTCATTTTAATAATATATATTTATAAGTTCTTTCAATTTCAAAATTATAATGTATCAAATGTCTAAATAAGAGCTAGTAAGAATATAATCAAATATACTTGCTCACATTTTCAAGAGTCAAGCATATCTAGGCATAATCATTTTTCAAAGTAAAATAGACCCTATTATGCACAAAAATTACTTTAAAAAATAGTCTTGTGTAGAAATTATGATAACTAGTGGACAAATTCAAAACACAAATATTTATGACACAAATTTAAGTCTAAAATATCATCATTATGCATTCCTTATAAATATTTGAAAACATCAAGATAAATTCAAATGCTTTGAATCGTTATTGATCAAAGGAAGGTCATTGCAATATCTTAATTCAATGTACAAGTTTTTATGATCAAAATAGATATTAAAATGCAACTTTCATAAGATAGATGTTTTAATATATTAAATTTAGTTCAAGTTACAAAATGATCAAAAGTTTGACATATCAAATCAAATGCTCATGCACACTTAATCATAGAAAGTATTATCATTTTTGTCAATATGAAAATTTCAAAACTTTTATGCATTTGAACTAGTGAATAATCATGATTAAGAATTGACACATACAAGTCAAGTGCATATTTTAAATATGAGCGGCCATAATTCATATCACATATGCACTAAATAAGTGTAAATTTTGTTCAATAATACTTTTACCCAAAAATGGGTGTCGTCACTTAAATCTTTTTTCATTTTTAGTAATTCCTTTTTAGGCACGTCTATAAACAAAATTCATTTGCATTTTAGTACCCAAACTTGGTTGGGTCCAATATAATTAAATTTGATTCATTTAGGAACCCACATCAATTTCATGCCCATATAATTAAATTTGAAGGAACGATCCAGCGTGGAAGGATGCCACAATGGGTAGTGACCGTGGGAAAAAAAGGGGAGAGCTATACTCACCACTGGAGAGGCGGTAGTCGAGGGCAGGAGAGGCGGTGGCCTAGAGCACGAGAGGCGTTAGACTGCATGGACAATCTTCTCGGCACTAGAGCATTGGTGGCCGGAAGGCATGGTCAGCGACGTGGAGTCTCGAAGGGGAGGTAGTTTCAGGGAAGGAAAGAAGAGGGTTTCGGGGAAGCGGCGTGGAAGGAAAGGGTTGTCTACAGTAGCAAGGGCAGTGATCAAGAAAAAAAGAAATGTAATCCGCGCGGCTGAAGTTGGAATCGCGTGGTTCCACTTTTTTTGCGGAATCGCACCCGTTGGCACTATGTCATGACCTGGTTATAGCTTGTGGTTTTGATATTGGAACATGGTTCCGCGGCTGCATTTGACGGAATTAGACGGAACAAAGTCACGGTTCCAACTTAGTTCTTTTGCTAAACACAACCTAAGGCCATGTTTGGATGCTAGAACAAAAGTTCTCATCAATTCCTGGAGATTAAATGATTTGATTGTTTACTGGAGATTAAAGTTAGTTCTTGATTTGTGTTTGGATCAAAATTCCAATGAACAAGAACTATAATTATGATTAGATGTATTTGTTGTGATTGTTGTTTGGCTGCCTACATGTGAACTACCGCCAACAAAATCAAAATTCCAATGACATTTGTTGGCGGTAGTTCACATGTAGGCAGCCAAACAACAATCACAACAAATACATCTAATCATAATTATAGTTCTTGTTCATTGGAATTTTGATCCAAACACAAATCAAGAACTAAGTTTAATCTCCAGTAAACAATCAAATCATTTAATCTCTAGGAATTGATGAGAACTTTTGTTCTAGCATCCAAACATGGCCTTAGGTTGTGTTTAGCAAAAGAACTAAGTTGGAACCGTGACTTTGTTCCACCTAATTCCGTCAAACATTTAGCAAAAAGAACTAGGTTGTGTTTAGGAAAGTGGCAAAAAAAGAACCTGCTCTTAGTGTGCCTTCGTGTTCGTGCACTTGTGCTGGCAACCCAATACAAACATTTAGTATATAGGAAGAGGCAAAAGGATTCAAAAGCATTGGGCATCCTTCGTGGGATAGTAACCTCGAGCTCCAGCCATGTAACTCCATCCTCCAATAATCAGGGTCCATTCATAGTATCCAAGGTATCTATTTGATAGTGGTAATGATCGCTAAAGTGTTGAAGGGTGTCCGCAACTCCTCACCACAAAGGATTCTCTTCCACGGTCATGTCAATGGAGATAAAAGATGACTTGGCATGATCCATCCTCAACCGATCCGTCATTGAAGAATAAAGTGTCATCCGCATACTATAGGAATGAAACTAGACTACATCTGCCTTGGTCTGTGGAAAAAAGATTAATGATACTTTTGCTGCTTGCTGAGAAAGTCCATGGAGCCAAAGCAAATACTGCTAGCACAAAGGGCAAGATAGATGGGACACAAAAGAGGAATCTTGAGCCATATGAGGTAGGAAACTCTCAAGTACGGTGGACACCCAAAATCCACCCTAAAAGTTTTGGTCATTTAAGACAATTTCGCGCCGTTAGTCCGTTCGTCATACATAATTTAACAGTGGAAGACTTGACAATTTAGAGAAATCATAATAAATAAAAACTTTCTATTAATCATATCATACTAATACTTTAGAAAACATCAAGTTCCTAAACTTTCAATACATCATTAGCCTCAATGTTCGAACTAAAGGACTTATTTAAACCTAAGCATATGCAATACTTCGTCATGAATCTTGGTTACCTGCAAGGATCCAGAGTGCAGGGTTTCCCAATTAGAGTATCTAAAAGTCATGCATGCCATGTGTGATGCGTAATCATCATAATAACAATAACATATGAACATGCATGCCATGAACTATTTTATAAACCTTACATGACATTACATCATACTTACATTCATTCTTGATATAACATTTAGAAAATATAAACATCATGTCATACCTCTTACTTCAGATCCATCATCTGCACGTATCATTCAATAGAAACACACATTCATATCATTCTTGAACATTCATGACATAACTTATCATTTCATTTCACTTTCATTGTTATGTACATACTAAGAGTTTCTTCATAACTCATTGATTCTTACTTTTTGACTTCTTTCATACTTTACATCTTCTGAGGGTTGCTTTATAACCCTTTGGATCTTCTTTCATTCTTCTTTTCTTTCTTTATTATGTGGTCCTTCATGTGTTATCTTTATCCTTCATCTTTATCACATAATACTATCTTGACTTTCATTTCATATCATAAGTCATACTTGGGAACACACACATCGTAATAGTGAGGGACTTTATTCTTAGTTATCTTTAGGAATACACACTTTATGATGAGGGACATTGTTCATTAAAAAGTATTTACATAAATGCAGGACTTTACTTCTCAGACTTAGGTCCCCTTGAAGTACATAAATAAGTGTAGGACTTTCCTTTCCATCTTTGCTTCATCATCATCTTAAATTTCTTTCTTTGTTATAAAATACTTCGAAGTTATTCACTTTTCTTCTTTCTTTATCTTATAACATCTTTGATCTTAACATAGTTGAAAGAATCATATCACATAATCACATTGGTTAGCTAGGCCATATCTTTGGGAACACGCACATCATAATAGTGAGGGACTTTATTCCAAAGAATACACACATTATAATAGCGAGGGACTTTATTCCGAGGAATACACACACTATAATAGTGAGAAACTTTATTCCAGGGAATACACACTTTTTGACGAGGGACTTTGTTCCCTGAGAAGCACATACTCAAATGCAGGACTTTATTTCACGGGCTTAAGTTCCCAAGTACATACATAGGTGCAGGACTTTGCTTCTCAACGTTGATGAGTGACAGACATTCTTTAACTTTAAGTGCATTATGCTTTGCAATACATCAATCATTCTTCATATTTTAGCCTAATTATGGCTGAACATGCATTACAGGTATTTACGTGTCATATACAATCAATGCATAACCTATATACATAAGAAAATAGGTTTAAAACGTCATAAAAACCATTTTCCAACATCACAACCGTGCCCAGAAATGTCATGGCCATGCTCACCATTGTCACGGCCGTGCTTGGTGCTGTCACGACCGTGCCGTATGCTGTCACGACCGTGCCCATATTTGTCATGACCGTACCAGCCTCAGTCTTTCTTAGCCTTAGCCAAATTTTAGCTATCGCATGACCAAATTGGTCATGACCATGCTTGGCCTTGTCACGGTCGTGATAGAGGCATCACAGGAATGACCGAGAGCCTTTTTACGCCTTGATTTCGTCCACTCGGTCATGGCCATTCCTAGGGTTGGGACGGCCATGTTGGCGGCCTCGAGTCCCGATTTCTAACTCGAAAATACATGTATTTGAGGTAGAATCAAGGGGAAAACATATAGATCATCTAGAACACTTCTAGGGCATAAATCATATGCATAAAAACATGCTAAAAACATCATATTAATCATGGAAATATATCTTTTAGGGTTCTCCCTAAAATCATATGAAATTCTAGATCTAGGTCATGAAGGATAAGGAAACAATAGATCATTTATTAAAACTTATAGATCTAGTCAATGAATTCATGCAATCCTCAATCACAATCGATTATGAGGACAAGGTGCTCTCAAATTCTCAATCCATTACATGCAAACCATTGAGAGAAGAGAGATGGTTGAATCCCCTTTACATACTTATAATCTTGTTTTTCCTCAACGTTAATCTTCTTTCCCTTGTCCATGTCCTCTTCTTCTTCCTCGTTCTCCTCCTTTTTCCTAGAAACCTTGATCTTCTCTTTCTTGATCTTAAAACATAGCCACCATGAAAATAAGACTCTAGATCTCCTAGCCTTAGGCTTTTCTTGGTGGAGAAGAAAAAGAGAGAAGAGGAGTTGACGTCTAGATTTTTAGGGAATTAATAGGGTTGTTGGTCCTTTATATAGGATTGACATTAGGATTTTGATCAAAATGCCCAAATACCTTTGGCCCAAAATTTCAAGTTATACATCTATTCCTCTAATTACAGTTGGACCCATTCATCGATTGGTTGGCTATTGACCAAGAACGAAAATGAAGTCATGGAGCAATCCTTTGCTTAACTGGTATGGGGGCCAACAATTGGAGAGAAAGCGAGTCATCAGTGTGGTGGTGGTGCAGCAAGTGGCAATTGGGAAGAAAAAGGGGGACGGCTCGACAATTGGGGAGAGAGGAAGGAGGCAACAATTCGAGCAGGCTATATGATTTGTTATATTAGTATATTTTACCTTGTTCACTTATCATGAAACTTTTCTTTACAACTTGCAGCCTTATCAGTGGGGTGTGTGTGTGTGAGGGAGAGCAAAGATTTGAGGGGGCTACATGAATTATTATATTAGTATATTTTACCTTGTTCACTTCACATGAAACTTCTCCGTACAACTTGCAGCCTTATCAACTGTTATTTAATGCATTTCATGTCTTTTGGCGCAATGGTTTAACTGAAAAATTGAATTTGGTTTTTTATGATACAAACTGGCAAACATTCTCTCAACTAGCAACTATTTTGAACCTTTTTGTCTTTTTAGGTTGTCTCCTTGTGTGAGGATCCAATTGGAAATTTTCAGAACACTGCTTTTGCGTGCGGTCAAGTTATGGTTCTGGTTACATCAAAGGTACATCATATGTACTAGCTCCAGTCCTTGTACAATTTCATTTGTAAGTTAATTCATCAGTATCATAATGCAGAAACGCATCTCGGATGTGATGTTAGCTATTAGTTGTCATTCGATTCATTTCTTCACTAATCAATACTTTGCATATAAATAACATACTGCTAGCATACTTCAATATCTTTTTTTTTTTTTTGAGGAGAGAGGATGACCACCAGAGTTGTGGTTGTCATCCAAATATATTTATAGCTATAAAATGAGGATCATGTACAAGTGTGTGCTCACAAGAATAGAGCAACAACAAAACCCCACTCCCAAAGAACAACAGAGATGTGGTGTACAATACTCCAGCCTCATATCACTTCCCACAAAAAGACCCGATTACACAGAAAGCAAAAGGACAACCTCTCGTGATATTCTGCCACCAAAGCTCTCGTGATACTAGTACTCAAAAAAGAAGTGAGTGGTGTCCTCCACGTTGCTGCTTAAGATGCATGGTGTGTAAAAATGAGCTACCCGCCCAAGCTTCTCCGGTGAGAAACTTGTCGAGCCCACAAGTAACTTGACCTCCAGACCATGCTTTGCCCTGACCACCAGGCAAGGAAAACCCAATCCACACAGCAAAGAACCCGCACCATCATACAGAAAAGGTGTCGCTCCCTCGGGGAGTCAAGCCCCTGCTCATGATCGAACTCTTCTTGTGGCCAGTGCGCGAAAGTTCTAGCAGCCGCTGAAGTGGTCGGTGTAGTATTGTCCGTCGCCGGGAGTGTCGGCGAGTATCACGGGACCTGACGACTGCTGTCACCAAATCGCCCTCGTCGTCAAGACTTCTGGCAAGGTGACAGTCCTCCTGGGCCGACTGCTCCTCATTGGTAGGCCTGTCTCTTGGTGACAAAGGAGTGGAGCTGCTTGTCATTGGTTGCCTGGCTCCAGCGGGTGGTCGCCGGGGGCGTCGGCGAGTATCACGAAACCCGGCGGCCACTGCCACCAAGGCGACCTCATCATCAGGTCTTCCAGTGAGGAGACAGTCGCCCCGGGCCAACTGCACATCAACGATGATTCCATCTCGTGGTGACGACGGAGTGGGACAATTGGGCGTAGGCTGCCTGGTTCCAGCCGGAAGCTGCGGTGCCGGTAGCAGTGGGCGGCGCCGTCGGTAGCAGTGGGAAATGGCCGCTGATTTGGTATTCATGACGCCCTGGCTGAGCGGGGTGGCGGCAGGGGGACCTACCAGAGGTTGCTGGGCTTCTGTGTCGCCAGGGCATGGAGACGTTAGCCGTGGAGGCTGCGCTGGCGATTGAGAGGGTGGCGGTGTGGGCTGGTTGGCATGGTGGGGTAACGCCGAACGAGACACCGACGAAACTGGCGAGAGGCTGGGGAGGTGTGGGAATGCTAGTTGAGTGGATGACTTCGTCGACGATGGCGAAGGCAGATGGTTGCTGGAGAGGAGGTGAAGAGCGAGCGTCAGGCCTTGTGCAGCAGTGGAGGTGAGGTGGGGCGAGTTGAGACGTGTCTGAAGAAGGGACAAGGGCTGACTAGGTGGGCTGGGAAGGATTGGGGATGCCCGCGGTGAGGATGGATGGTCTAGGTCGGGAGCAGTGGTGGCCGGAGGGGTTGGGGTAGTGGAAAAACTTGGTAGTTGAGTTGGTGAGGTGGGTGGGGTGCGAATCGATGGTGAGGGTGGAGCGCGATTAGTGAGAGGGGGCAAGGATCGGGTTCGGCATGGACAGAGTAATGGTTGGGCCAAGACGGGTTGGATTGAGCTGAAAGATGAGGACTGGGTGTGGAGTGGGGATGCAACCAAGTTGGCTGCATGCTGGATTGGCTGGTTGGAGACAGTTGTACCAGGCTTGGGGGGAATTTGAATTCCACAGGGAGCAACTAGTGGAGGGTGAACACCTGTCCGTGTACGTACTGCTTGCACAGTCTGACGTACGGAATCCAGGGACGATCAGCCACAGGTTCGGCGCAAAACGGCTGAGATGAAAAGGGGTTGTTGTGCCGACGCCGAGGATGATCGCCGACCGTAGTCTGGCCAGGTCTGGCACCGTCCTTGATAGCTCGCTGACAAGACATCCATGAAGGAAGTCAACATTCTGCTGCAACTCCATCGACCATGGGATGTTGATGACTGGGCTTTCTGTAGCAGAGGGAGCCATGGCTGGAGCTCGCGGCGAGTGGGAGGCCGCTGGCAGAAGTAGGGGGCAAGCATCTCTGCGGTGTCCTGTTCCTCTACAGTGCAGACAACGAAGAGGGCCAGTACACACACAGGCGAGGTGACCCTTCTCGAGGCATTTGAAGAAATGAACCGCCACTTGGTTTCCGGTGGAGCGCCACCGTCGGGTGGAGATCAGTGGTCGGCGTATGTTGCCCAGTCCTCACCAAGGGCGTGAAGCCTGGGCCGCATGTGTTAAAGAGTAAAAAGGGTTGCAAGCGTGGTGACCGGTAGGGGGGAGAAGCTGAGAAGGAGAAAAGGGTGGTTGGAACAGGCCGGAGTACCGCAGGAGGCAGGTGGCGGCGCGGCGAAGTGTAGCAGGAAACAGCGAGGCTGAGACAGCAGGAAAAAAAAGGTGGATCTTTACTCGCGATGGTGGTGGCCCCGCCGGGGAGGAGCCCCCGGCGGTGGATAACCTTGCGGCCTGAAGGTGGGTCGTGAGTGGGTGGGCGTGTTGTCGCCGCTACCCTAGGGCACACGGGTGTTCGAACTACTAGTGGATTTCACTTCAATATCTTTCAGATAGCATTTTCTTGTTGGCAGGTGATACCTTGCGTCATTCCTAGCAACAAGTTCACTCTTGACAATAACTAGCCGTTTCAATAGCTTTCTCATATATTCTTGTAATTGCATTGAACTAATATTTCTCTGATTGCCATTAATTAGACATTTGATATTCATTTTCTTTTTTTCTTTTAGGAGAAAAAAGATGACCACCAGTTTGGTTGTCATCCAGATATATATATATCACTAAAGAAAATCATCATATACAAGTGAAAGCTCTCCAGTGGAGAGCGGCAAAAGACAAAACCAGCTAACCAAAACCCCACTCTCGAAGGAGGTTGATATTCAGTTTCATTTTATCTTTTGAGGTTATTTTCTCTTCTTGTCTAAGTTCAGAGTAGAAAAAATCATGAAATATAAAGTAGGATAGAAAATAAATGAGGGGGTGTTGTCACCTTTGTATGATGGCAAAAAAATTGGAGCAACTTGGATTATGCAATTGTCAAGCACATATATCTTTACGTTTGTTATTTGTTATATAATATTACTAGATATGCGTGTCGCAAGTTTGGAGTTCTTACTTGCAAATAATTTAATT